>JABBWJ010000018.1:0-679952 GCA_016647685.1 Suillus tomentosus
TCTGACTTACCTGACTACATATTGGACGATTTGAATTGGTATGACACACAGGCGCTATCTAGTTCTGAAGTGAGGACCGTTGGGCATATTATAGGCAGTAAATTGGTGAGCAACTCTGGGCCGAGTGGGATACAATCTGTTACGTCAAAAGGACCGAAACACAACAAAGGATAGACCCAATAATAAATGCAGAGAAGTATAAAAAACGGACAGAGCATAAGCGCAGATCGAAGCGCCACCAAAGCTCCACCATCATAACCATCACTCATGAATGGCGGTCTTGCTTTTCACATAATCTTGAGCAATTTGGCTTGGTGGAACAACGCACAGAATCCTGCGGCATATAATATAAGTCAAAAGTCATAAAATGAAAGGGATGAACGCACTCCTCAATGGCCACCACAGCGGCCACATAATCTGACCTCATCAGATCAGCTGCACGCTCTCCTTCAACAACCTTGACAGCGAGATAAGGGCAACATTGAGTGCCATTGCTATGAAGATTCCGATCAAAAAAAACCAGGAACTCGGCGGCTTGACGGTCTGCATCACTATTGGAAACGACAACCTTGTGTTCACCAACATCAGCACGGACTCCAAAGTACCTCTCGCCATTAAGAACATCAAAGCCTCCATCAACGACATCCCTGACAGGGATTTGAATATAGCCGGAGTGGCGGCCCCAGGAGCAAAAGCATGCGGTGACAACTCTGTCAGAAGACATTATGGATAGGTGTTAGACAATAACCTAGAGAAGACTGTCTTGCAGGTAGTCTAACAAGAGCAGAAAATGCAAGCACGGACCTCTCCAAAAGATAGGGAACTCCATCAATAGGAGAATATGACGCCATTAGATGATGCGCACGTCGAACGATGACGACTTATGGCGCCCCTTTTCACGAGCCAACTCCTCAAAAGCCTATCAAAATTGAAAACACTCACCGACCGATACAACCACAGCACAACATAACGACATTACTGAAATGGAGGTTGACCCTGCACGCTACGACAACCGTGTCGAAGATGGACTTTATGATGATGTAGTCCGTCAGCTCATGGCATTGCCAAAGGGAATGTCTTTAGGGGACGCTACCTACAAGGACGACTTCTTCCGGGACAGCAACATCCACACTGGGAACTTTGCATATAAGTGCAAGGACAGCGGTGCAGAATACGAAACTGTACTCGTGGGGGAGATCATGCCTCGTCCATGCGGCACCAAATTTGGAGCTATAGGCAATCATTACCTTGGCACGGCGAACACAGTGAGCATCAGCAAATGCGAATTGAAACACTATAACTTACTGACTTGGATCAGCCGAACGTGATTGACGATAAAACACGAGTCAAAGGTGTTTTCGCGCTAGGTCAGCCGACGCAATCGACGGAGATGATGTATGTCAATTTCAGCAACCAAATCGCAACTTTGGACGATGTCATTCAGAGCGACATTGAGGAACTAAAGAAGCAAAACAAGGACGTCAATATAAAGGAGTGGACTTCGCACGCAGGGACCGACCAAACAGGTGCACCAGAATTCATCATGGTCAATACGGAGCAATTATATGCGGTGAGAGTCGCCGAATAAACGATGTCGTGGCGCTAACACTCTCAAAGGTGCCTAAAGCGATGCAACAAGCGATACAAGGGAAGCGCGCGAGGATCGTAAAGAAAATGATTACCAACAGCAACGAAGGTGGAGAGACCAAATCTACTGACTCGAGTGCAGATGGAAGTAACAAAGAGGGCGTGCAGGAGGGTGCCATAACGACCAACATGTTCTACGAGCCTACAGTGCTCCCAGATTATGGAGGAGACCTCTTTCAGCATGTCAATGCCAAACTCCGTCAGCTGGATATCAGGAATGTAGAGAACGTATTGATCCCACCTCAAGAATGGTACTCCAGCCTCAGGCGCGGCACTCTCGTCATGATCAGGGCGACTCTGCATGCTTTCAATTGGAAGGAACGCCGGGTAGGCACAATCCATTTGAAAACTGTTCAAATTGTGAGCATAACAATGATATAGATTTACCAATTAAACGCACACACTATTCGCGTGATGGATCCCTCAAAGTTGGAGGTAGAGCAACTCAGCTCTCAACCCAACGGTTTTGATGGCAATGCGACGGCGTCATCCTCCAAGTCACGTGCCTCGGACGCCATGGCAAGTGTCCAATTGGGCAAAAGAACGAGGGAAGAGTGAGGCTGCTTGCGCTAAAGTTGATACGGACAGAATTTTGTAAGATCAAGTGTACGATAACATTGTGTGTATGAATAGCATTTATTGGGTTGGGTAACCAGAGGACGCACACCGTTCTGAATTAGTTTACAGAAAATGGTGGGTCTCAAACTGGCTCTTCACTGTCTCGCTTACCCAGGTACATGCGCATGGCAGTAGGTCTGGGGCCGGCACTAGACGTGGAGAAAGTGATAGGCAGTTTTAGCCATTGCAGTGAAAAGACAGCGGAATATTTCGAAATCCAAAAAATTGTCCGCTGATGTAATACAATACATTTTTCTCACGACAGAGGTAGCGGGTGTTGCCACTTTAGCTGGCGCTATAGCTTATTTATGTAATACGCGTGGAGCGTAAACGAGTCCGACGAACATCGTGGCTTGTTTCCAACCTTCCTTGCAGACCCGCCTATAATCCAGGAACAATTTAAGCCAACGGTCACTCAATACTGCGAGTCGTCGTGCCAGCCTGGCGAAATGTGTAAAGAGCCATCGCGGAGGCATCCTCAGTCTATCATGATACCAGCGTGCAGCAGTGAGCACACTAGAGTTCCTTCACTGCTGATGATCTCGTCAGATTTCAGACATAAGGGTGAGTCGATCAGCACGTCCTTTTATCTCTGTACGTGCAAGGTTGTAGCTACTGAATTACGTGCACTCCAAACGAAAGACTGCAGCTGCCATGAGAACTTCAAGTTTGAAAGCAGTCATCTCGATGCTGACGGTGATGACATCTGACATCTGAAAACAGGAGCACCTACTTGGCATCTACATGAATTTTCAAAGGGTGCAACTACGTCTCTGATGAAATCAGTTTTCGGTACGCGCTCTCACGAATCAGTAGCAACATCTGAGTGTCTTTCTGTGGTATCCAACCCTTTCACTTCGCATTTCTTCTAGTCTTGCGAGAATTGCATCAGGGATGTTCCAAGGAAGACGGGCCCATTGTCGCACTGGTATGTCGGCGAAATGCAGGAGCAAAAAACTCGTGCTGTTTGTTATGGTTGCACTTGCAATACATGACACGTTTGAGCTTACATTGTAGGGAAAGACGAGTAGACATGAGCAATATCTGCTATGCTGCCACGTCGATACGAATCCCCATCGAAATGAAAAGCCCAAATCTAGGCGTTCTATGCACAGTGTGGACTGCAATAGGATACCAAGGTCGATGATGATAGGATGGAACGCATATATGACACAACACTAGCACAAGATGGGCGATGGCTGTAGTACACGAGTCTTCCTCACTCCTGTACACCTCTTCTCATCTTTCCTTTGGGGGTATGAAGATATGCCAGTGAAACATTGGGGCAGGACACCGAGTGCCCCAAAAACCAGCCACGATAAGCTTCAAGTGCTCCTTTTCAACGATTATTTGTTTGAGCTCGTTGATGATGCTTATGCAAAGTACGACTAGTATATTGAAAATCACAATACATTGCCTAGCTTACCTTTCCCGAAGCAACGCAAAGGTTGCTTTCTGTCGGTTTTCAATATTTTAAGATTGATATACGAAACTTGCCCGTTCTTAATTTGACGTTCCCGTTGTGACTTCATACAGATTATCCCCAGGACGCCATCCAAGCACCTCACTCCAGAACTCCAAGATTGGCTGCCATTCCTCCCTTAAGCTTGCGCGTGGCATACCCTCACCCGCACGCTCCACATCCTTTACTCGAGAGAAACCCTTCCTGAATGCAACTAGCGCTTCATCCTTGAGCTCACGTGGGCGGCGAAACACAAGAACAGGCGTCTCGCATGGTTTCGAGAGCGTTGGGTATGAGAGCAGCGGGCCAGAAATGGTGACGAGCGAACCAAAGGGCCGCACGGGGGTCTCTTTGTTGGTCATGCGCGACTGTGATGAAAGTTCTAGCTCGCGACGCCACCACTGCAGACATGCTTCGGCTGCAACACTTCCGCCTTGTGCGAATCCGAACAAGTGGATGCGATGTGGAGGCCATCCACATTCACCCATTAGATGGCCGAAGATATGCTTCAGGAGATTGAGTGCAGGGCTAGGGTCTGGTCGTTCGATGAGGTCACCGAGCTGGTCGAAGGAAGGATACCACTGAAAAGCCTGTTCGTACAGGAAGGGGACACTAGTATATTGTCAAGCTCGATAAACATACAATCGGAATGATCGAACAGACACGTACAGATCGGGTGCGCGGAGCGCGAGGGTGGCTGTTTGCGGGAGCTTGAGCGATCTCCCAAGGCGCGCAAAGGGGACATTGGTGTCACCTGTTCATCGATGACTCGGTTCGGATTAGTTGCCCTAGCTAAGTGGTCCGACGCCACGCTCACCAAGCCCGTGCAGAAGAATAAGTAGGTTCTCGTCCGTTCCGTCGTCACTAGGGGAGTAGGAGAATTGCGTGGGGATGGCAGAGGCCTGTGGAGCAGGTTTTACGCGCAGAGAAGTGACGGATGCCTCTGCGAGGACGTGGATGTCTGAGGAATTCATTCAAGAAGAGTTTCTTCTGATTGTCACTCTGAACCACTAGTACTGTCACTTATCAATATTTATCTTATCTGATCATGACACGTGCTAATCTACTGCATGAGGGTGCCTCCGGTCCATCAGATGAAAACAAGTTCCTCGTTATTACTGTGGGAGCCTACATAAATAATATGGCTACAATGTATTTAGAACGACACCATTGGAGCAGGGGCTGGCGGCCTGAGCCTGAAGTGAGGCAGAGATGTGGATGATGATGGTGCTACACTACGAACAGATGCTTCTTGCTGACTAAGCTATGGAAAGAGCCGACAGGGCTCTTGGTTTGTATTCTATGTAAGTTCGAGGTACGAGAACGCACATAGAATGAAGTCTATGTGGCGGCACAGCTTCTCGGGTTTTTTCTCACACTTCTTGCTTCGTACCACAACGTAGCACTCACAACTCATTCACTGCTCGACAACACTCTCATTTCATCACAATCACAAAACAAGCTTTATTCTAAAACGATTTAAATCATCATGCCGAGAATTCGAAACGATCCCAATTTTAATACATGTCCAGATTATGCATCAGCAAATCTTGTGAATACAAGAGCGCAGCTAATCAATGAGAACGTAAACGAGGAGCAAGCAATCCAGCTACTTAGGTACATCTGGCTAGCCAACAACGAGGCGGACAAAGCCTTGTGGCAACAGCAGTTAGCAGATGACAGGGAGCAGCAGGAGCATGCGCAGAGGCTAGAGGAAGATGAACAGCAGCGAGCTGACCAAGAGCGAGCCGACGAGGAAGAAGCTACTCGCAAAGAGGAGAGAAAGAAGAATAAGCATAAATATACTCCCATCCTCGCAACAGGCATCCCAGACGATCCTTCTATCACGCCCTGCTCTTACGCCCTGCATAAACTAGACAAAGGCGAGTACGTGGAATTGTGGTATTTCACTAACGACGGATTAGATGAGGCATCCACGAAGAAAACGATTGACGACGATGCCATGGTCCTGTCGACTCTAGTCGATGGATCCATGGCGTGGATTTCATCCGCCTCAGCTAGAAACGCACGCTCAGTCGTCAACGACGAGAATTTACCGTTCAAGGAATTTTGTCAGGCATGCCCTCGCTTCCTTGTAGCGTTAGAGGAAGCAGACTGGCCGAAAGATCGGATCAGAATGATGGCCCTTTTTTGGAGGAACATTCAAGTTCACAAATATCGGTCATTGCGCAACCCAATAGTGCAGAAAACGCTTCTGGTCTATCAGGCTGAGCAACGCAGACGTTGGCACGTAGCGGCCAAGTCATCAATCGGACCTTATGACATCTCTCTCGTGAACGAGAAAGTACTCGAGGACACGAGGGAGAGAGTATATTGGGAGCAACGTCTTAAGAGAGACAACACGCGCGACTATAAGGTCAGTTGACACTGCTATCGTTTCGTATCTTAAAACTCATTGGTTATTCGTTTTTCTCTTAATACGCTCAAACAATCACGTTAATATAACGCACTATGCCACATGCCACACGCCACACGCCTCATGCTTCATGCCTCACGCTACACGCCGCACATCGACGGTTATAAACTTAACACTTCGCAATACACACGCATCGCATCACTTATATCAGTCTGATCAACGAGTTGGATCCTATTCTAAGCATCAGGACTCGAGAGAGTCGCACAAACGCGCAGCATCTCCGGAGCAGAGCAGCAGGAACAAGAGACCGCGTCAGGATTTTTGTACAGGCACAGGCGGAGGCGTCCTATCCGCATGTGCTGTTTGTCTTGGACGAAACCCGCACAGGATCATCGAGTGCAAGGCGTCCAAGCTCTGGGACGAATCACACGATACACTGTCCGCGCGAGTTGGAAAGATACTCACCATGCGAGATGGAAAGCCAGTCTGCAGCGACTGGCAAAGAGTCAACGGTTGCGCCGACACTACTCATGATCGGAGACACTTCTGTTCAGGATGCGGCATCGCATCTCATGGAGCTCAAACATGTCCTCGAGCTCAGAAAGCTTGAGGCGCTCACTCCTTATAATCCGGACAAATGGGAATCTAACCTTAGCGCCGCCAGACTCCTTGACAGATACGCACACATTCCGGATGGCCTTCGTAAAGGCTTTATTCTTAATATTCCTAATATTGAAATCACGCAAGCGCCTCCTAACAAGGAGTCTATCAGTACATATAATCGAGAGTTTCAGTCCATTGTCCAAACAGAACTTAGAAAAGGAAGATATATCGGTCCGCTCAAAATTAAGGAAGTTGAAAATCTTATTGGACCATTCCAGTCGTCTCCATTCTCCATCATACCCAAACCAGGTCATCCCGGACGATATCGTGTCATACAGAATTACTCCTTTCCCCACGTGGCATCATCGAAGTTCCCTAATGCATCGATTAACTCCTACATTAATCCGGACGACTTTCCCAGTACCTGGGGAACTTTCCACGTTCTCGCTCTCACAATTAGCAGGTTGCCACCAGGATCCCAGATCGCTATCAGGGACGTTTCCGAAGCCTATCGTACGATTCCAATTCACCATTCACAGTGGCCAGGTTCGGTCGTGCGAATATCAGAAGAACATTTCTGCATCGATACGTGCATGTGTTTTGGTCTTCGACCATCAGCCAGGGCTTACGGAAATCTCGCGGATGCAGGTCTTGACGTATTTCATTCGAAAGGCATCGGACCGGCATCAAGATGGGTCGACGATCACATATTCATTCACATCCTTAAGGAACATATCGCTACCTACAATGCTAAGAGGGAACAATGGCATAGAGAGATTTCAGGAAGAGGGCAGCACCAAGATGGAGGGAGAATTTGGTTCGGCGGGCACATATTCGAAGATGGAACACTCGAAGAATTTGATGAAGACTGTCGCTTTCCCATTGCGGACCTATCAGAAGCCTCGGCAAGGTCGGCAGAAGACAGCCGATTCTCATGTAACCTTTCGGATATCGACGAAGTCTCAGATGATATGGGTGTCCCGTGGGAAATCCTCAAGGATAAGGTATTCGCGTACTCAAATCCTTACATCGGCATCATCTGGAATTTGGAGCAAGACAAGGTATATCTGGACGAAGAAAAGAAACAGAAGTACCTTGCAGCAATTGAAACTTGGCAGCGACGGGTCTCGCATACGCTCCTCGATGTTCAGCAACTGTATGGTAAGCTTTTACATACTACGCTCGTCGTACCAAGGGGGCGCGCATACCTTACGTCGCTGGAGGTGATGCTACATCTTGCGGTCGCTAAACCGTTTCTCCCACAACGACCTGTTAAGAGCCTCGAAGGTGATCTTAGCTGGTGGCGAGAATTGCTTCAGAAATCGTTTGTTGGTCGTCCAATACCCAAACCGCTCACATTATTTGATCCAGCCACATATTCGGATGCCAGCTCAAGCTTTGGAGTGGCTATCGTCATTGGAGATAGATGGCGAGCTTGGCGTCTGCGCGAAGGATGGCAAACTCTTGATGGCCAAAAAGATATCGGCTGGGCAGAAGCGGTGGGATTCGAGTTTCTCGCTCAGTACATTATCGGAATGGGAGGAGAGCAGAGGCACTTTAAAGTATTCGGGGATAATCAGGGCGTCATTGAAGGATGGAGGAATGGACGCAGTCGAAACTCAGCGGTTAACACCGTCTTTCGACGCATCTTCGAGCTTATCCACGATTCCGCAACACCTTACTCATTCCATCCAACGTACATCGCAAGCGAGCGCAATCCGGCAGACGGACCATCCAGAGGAATTTACAGCAGCATTGAACTTCTCCTCCCCGCACTCCCCATCCCAGAAGCGTTGCGACCCTTCATCGTTGACTCGAACGACTTCCAAGACAGTGCAAACACTCATTCTTCAGACAGAATCCAAGACAACACCACTAAACGATCTGTTAACGACCATTCCATTAGAGACCACAACGAAGAATTCGAGCATGAAGACGATTCCCTTTATTTCGTCCGTCAAAGACAACAACGGCAGGACTGTCAATAAGTCTCACTTCAAAGCCACGCTCCCAGAAGAACCCATAGCCAAACCGCAGCCATACAAAGCAGGATTAGTACCATTGCCTTCACAACTAAGGCCACACTGTTTGGCGAGGGACCGGCTTAAGCTCTGGTTTCCGCTAACAACTAGAGTGGCCACAGGATCAGACGGAAAGTTTCTCGCCATCACCGAAGATGACCTAGAGAGAGTATTGGTAGTGATGAACTTATCCTGGGCGATAGGGACTAGAGAGTGCTATGGCGCAGGGTTATTGGTGTTTCACGTGTTCTGTGATGAACGAAGGATACCAGAAGATCAGCGTTGTCCCGTGGACACAAGGACACTTCTCAACTTCATTTCAAGTTGCGCCGGTTCATATTCCAGGAAGACACTGGGAAACTACGTGTACGCAGTCAAAGCATGGCATACGCTACACGGTCAACCATGGATCATTCAACAAGATCAATTGAAAGCAGCCCTAGATGGAGCAGTGGAACTCACACCTGCCACATCCAAACGTGAAAAGCGCGCTCCATTTTCCATCAAACTGATTCTTGAAATTCGGTCACACCTGGATTTAAGGTCGCCGCGGGACGCTGCAGTATATGCATGTTTAACAAGCGCATTCTACCCATTATGCAGACTAGGTGAACTCAGTTCAACTCACTGTCAAATCTATGATAGCTTTCGATCCAGCTAAACACGTCAAACGCTCGAACGTAGAATTCGACGCTGAAGACCGACATCAATTTCGCGTAACGAAGATCTTTTTACCTTGCACCAAGGTTTCTGCGGCTGGAGAACATGTGCATTGGGCACAACAGAATGACTTGACGGATCCAAAGGCAGCCCTCGTTCATCACTTTGCAGTGAATAATCCACCAGCAGAGGGTCATTTATTTCGCGTGGAGACATGTCAAGGGTCTGAGACCATTAACGCGCACGGAATTCTGGAAAAGAATTAGCGGCATATTGAAGAAGATTGGGATGGGGAACCTCAAAGGACATGGTCTACGCATTGGAGGAACCTTGGAATATTTACTTCGCGGAGTGCCGTTTGACGTCGTCAAATCTATCGGGAGATGGTCGAGTGAGGCATTCACCATATATCTACGCAAGCATGCATTGATATTGGCCCCATACCTGCAAGAGTCGCCTGCACTGGAACCGTTTACTCGATACACAATGCCACAAACACGCTGAAAGGTAAGCTGACCTTTCAATACATCGCTTTTCCTCCTTGAGACTGGGTGTACATGTTACGCCATGACGCGTCGCAAAGCTCCTTGAGATTTTGGGAATCACGGCTCACATGATCATTTCCACAGATTGGAAACGGTGTTTCGGGTCGCGAGACCCTACGGGTCCGAGCCCAAATAGCTACACGAACGTTCTTCATACTATTTGTAAAATCAGATATATTTACTTACTAATATATCTGATTTCTTATGCGTCAAACACGAGAGCAAAAAGCTACACATAGAGTCTGGCTCTTCTCTTCGGGACCATCACCGGTTTTTGTGGCTCTTCCCATTTGAATTTGAATGGACCACTTAGCGGCGAGCCGTTGCATTCACTTGTAAAGGTTCCACAGAAGCAAATTAGATCCAGTAGTCAGCAATTCATTTACATATCAACATACTTTTCAGATGCAAGTGCAGCCTCAGGAGACAAAATCGTAGGGTAGTGCTGCTTTAACATTCTTTCGTGGAGTTTGGTCAGGATGTCAGCCCCATGCGGGAGGCCAGCGCTAGCAATTCTTTGAATAAGCATCGGAAAGTCCTTCGTGACAGTGGGAGTAACAATGTTCTGGAATAAGATCTCGATTTCCATCTCAAGAATGGCAGGAAACCTTCAAAAGACATGTTAACATCCCGATGGTAGCGCACATGCATGACTGACTAACCTAGATGTTAGAGACGAAGAGAGTTCCTGTAGGACGTTGTGCTCCGATAGACTAGAGCGCATCGCAGCAAGCGCTTTTGCCTGCAATTTATCGTGTTTGATCTAGTACAATCCCCAGTATGAGTCCACATAGAGAATATCAAAGGTCACACGAGACACACCTTACATGCTAGGCGATACATAGACTTCGGAGAGCATGGTGGGGCCCCGCCGAGGCTGTGATGTCTTGCTGACTTGCTTTGTGATCGCAAAGGTGCGAAAACAATCTCATCAGTATACAGATAGTCTAATAAAGCCCGCCAGCTATGCAAAATTAATGAGTAACATGACCTAGTGCGAGGCTAGTGAATCGCACGTATTGAATGCCGTATCCATTACCAATACTCTGCGGCTTGGAATGATACGTTGCGCCCCTTTGGTAGTAACGTCCTTGATTGATGCGGTTCGAGATACTCGTTCCGCAGAGACTCCCGCACACCTTCCATCTTCAAAACATCAAGTTAAGGTGGGTATACTGTGCCAGGATGGGTGGAGCCACTCACTGTCTTGTACATCTTCGTCAGTCTCTTCCTCCTCTTCATCGAGGTCACTATCGGATGCATAGCCATATTCGTCGAGAGAGATCCCTCCCTCACAGGTGTGATAGTCTTGAAATTCGACCACAGTAGAATCATTGAATGGATTTTCGGAAAGTACTGAAAGTGTCTCCTGAACTTTACTGAGTTGGTAACAGAATTCCGAAACGGCTTACAGCTACTGAAGTACTCTGAACCGGTGGTGAGGGCTTCGTCATTGGCAAACAATGCTTGAAGGTTGGTAACGTTGCCCTCGCGCTTCGATCGAACGGAGAATAGGTAAAATTGGGTGTCAATAAGTTCCCCGATAATCGACTTCCTCAGCAGAGCATTAATCCTCGCCTGGTTGCCCGACATTGTAGAGGAACAGTACAAGCTCGAAGGGAAATGGAGATAGAATTCTCAAGAGACTTCGAGATGCCGTATTTAGTAGGTGTCCAGGGTAATACTTGGGATGAACAGGTGAACCGAACAACGGTCGGACCGAGAGTGTCGTGTTATATACAAATGATGAAGGACAAAGGGGAAGAACTGAGAAACGATTGGAACTTCTGTGCATACATACTAGGAAGACAAAGAACAGTGATCGATGCACGAAGACAAGTTCTGCATTTGGGCGTTGAAATCTAAATTAAGAATTTCCGACGGGACGTTCGACAAAACTAGACCTCCTCTGCTGCACGAGACTATCAAGTCCTATGATCACTATGGCACCTCGTGGTATAGCTGTTATCATGTGTATCACTGATTGTGTCAATATGAACACATGGTCGTTGACTATACTTATATCCTTTCAACGATATAAGTACAAGTGATCTATCCTCACAATCGGCAGAACCACGCTTGCAATCAAGATGGCCACACCTGTCGACTATGGCAATTTGGAGTTTACTAGACCCGCCAAGCAGATCAAGGCCGTCAACTTACCAGCGGTGCCGCAGCGCATTTTCGATGGTATGAAGCAGTATGAAGATGCTGCTCGAGGTGTGTGGTCGTCAAATTCTTGGAAGTGCACTGTGATATATCTGGTTCACAAGGTTTTAGTACCTCAGGCTTTGAGCGGACAACCAAGGATGCCAATGGCAAAGAAGTTCCAGGAGGCATCATTGTTGCCCACAGACCTGCAGACGCTCAAGTCACTCAGTTGTACCGCATGCCAACAGATCCTTCCAGTACCGAGCTGAACCGGCTCACGTACTTTGATATTGGTTCTGGCAGGACAATATCGGCATTCCGCGGAATTCTGGAGGATAACTGGCGGGGTGTACGCAGGCGTGGAGGAGCCATCATGGTTATGGATCTCAACGGAAATGAACATTTTCAGCTATGGCACGTAGTCACATACAGCTTAAGATCCTGTCTGACCAAAATCGCAGGCGTTACTGGGAGGATTCTCTTGCTGACCAAGTTCTTCCGAAAGTACAAGGAGAACTGGATAACGCGCCTGGCCTGGGACGCATCGAGAGACTGACTCACGATGACTATAGATACGGCTCAATTGTTATATCTCAGGCAAATAAGTATGTCTGTCTTCGTTCATTCAGTCCATATCTGATCGAATCTCGCGGGACAGCTTTATGGCCTTTGCGTCGAACAAGGAGAACAACAAGGACACCCTAGTATATGTTACCAGGCTCATAGACTCCAATACGGGCGCAAAGGCAGACGCCTCTCCCTTCACTCTGCCCTCACGTTTAGTCGCACCAAGCACTGGGGAAGGGACGACCATGTACAACCCGCGGAGCTTTTCCCTTGACGACAAGTATCTGTTGATCACAAGACAATATGGCTCGAGTTACAATGCCCTTTATGTTGTCGACATCTCTGGAGAACAGGCATCACCTCCCAAGCTAATCGAGTTCCCAGGAGCGACAGAGAAACCAGAAGATACTGCGTTCGGCGATGTTGCATTCTCCCACAACGTTAATCTACCCCACTTGATCTACTGCACCACAAATGGTTATGCTGATTTTACCTCGGTCGTCGCTTACGATCTTGACACGGCATCGGTCACCCACATCACTACTTCCGGTGCCGCAATTCAAGCCATACGACCAATTTTATGGGAAATTGAGGACCTCAAGGTTACTAGCGACAATATTGTATTTACCGTCAATGTCGAGGGATGGACCTCCCTCTTTTTCATGCCTCTATCTGGGTCTTACAAGAACACGGTGATCGAGGTCAAGGTTACCTGGGAAAGGGGTTGGCTCACCTTCCAAACGAATGATCTCAATGACAAGCCGTACGAATTAACGCTGCATCTCACATCATACCACTCCAGAGGGCGTATCACCTACTTGGATCTTCTACCATTGTTGAACGATGTCAAGAAAGATGAAAATGGTAACGCCTACGTGGTCGCTTCTGGCTTACCATATGCACAGGCAGCGCCACCTACGGTGGCACATGAAGTTCCGCCTACGCTCATCAGATATAAGAGCTTCGATAACTTGGAAGTCCCTGCCATCTATTACCACCCGGTTGGTCAATCTGTGACTCCGGTCATCATCCACATTCATGGTGGCCCGGAATCTCAGGCTACTGCCAATTACCGCACGTTAGTCATGGTTTTTACTTATCGTAAATTGTAGGCTGACAGACTTCCACAGACCTACGCATAGTTACCTGTTGAACGAGCTGAAAATTGCTGTTATCTATCCCAATGTGCGCGGAAGTTCAGGATATGGCAAGAAGTATATGGCCGCGGATGATGTGTTGAAACGCGAAGATTCTGTCAAGTACAGTACATATACACCTTTTCTGTGACAGACGACTAATGTTTGCTCAGGGATATTGGAGCGTTACTTGAACACATCACATCCAACATGCAAAATGAATTGGATTCATCCCGCATTGCTGTAGCAGGCGGATCCTGTGAGTAGCCTTCTCGTGATCCCTACAAAAAAAATTAACCCTCACCGTTTGAAGATGGTGGATATATGTCCTTGGTGCGATATATCTATCTTCTCAACAGGCACCTCGTTCTCACGTCCAGGCACTGCATATAGGCGACTCTGACACATTACTCCTCAAAGCTCGTCTGCGGCATTGAAAACTTTGGAATCGTGCACTGGCCTTCGTTCCTGGAGAATACTGCGGATGTCCGGCGAGCAGCACGCAGACGCGAGTATGGCGATGAGACCATCCCTGAAATCAGAGAGTTCCTGGACAGGATCTCGCCGATCAACAACACTTCGAAGATCACGGTACCCCTCCTGATCACCCATGGCGAGAATGATACTCGAGTGACTGTACACGAAGCTGTTAGCATGTACAAAACTGTGTCGAAGAATGTGCATACCGAGCTCGTCATCTGCGAGATGGAGGGGCATGGTATGTCTTTTCGTATATGTCGTGTGACGATACTAATAGGTGATGGTCTTTTGTAGGATACAAACAGAAGAGTGTGATCGAGTTTACTAATGCTGCTGATATCTTATTCTTGGAAAGATACCTCCTTGCTCAGTCAAATTTGTAACGCTCGAATACTCGCATGTTCTATTTTCTAACATACCAATAAGGAAGGTATCATTAGTTGTGCGAACAAGACTTAAGAATGACTTCGTGGATGACAAAACTGAGGAGCTGTACGAACCAATGTCTTTACAGCCTCGACCAGGTTTGCGACCAAAAATACTGGGCGAGCAGGCTAGGACTGATTGCGACCGTGAAGACCGAGAAGTAGGCGAGCTACATTATACCCCTGAGAGAGCGCTTGAGTTCAACCCTTCCAGCGACGAAACGTGATGCAGGCTACTAGTGGAAGGAGGGGAAAGGTCGAGAGTACCGTCGAGACTCCGGCTCATGTTGATTTTTGAAATGGTTCTAGCGATGACTTACTTGATTCCCGCAGATAACATTGAGCCGTCCGGAAATTGCAAAACGTGGCATCCATGAGGCGCACCCGTTTGTAATAATGTACTATGGGGACAGATGAAGAGTGCGAGTGTAAATATCTAGTTCTTCCGGCGGAATGAGCAACCTGCAAAAGTTTAATGCATTACAAAACATCGTAATCGGATAACATACCCTCAGTCAGTCTTGCCTTACCACCCGTAGGTTGGCACAAGACACTTGCACATGAGCCACAAAGAACTACTGATTGCGCATGAGAGAATACAGTGGTAATAGCAAAGCACCCTAAAAAATAACCGGGTGAGATTAGTGATGTCGGGCCTGGCGCGACGGGACGCACCTGGGCATTTTACATCCATGAAATAAGAGTTGGGGGATTGCACAAGACGCTTAAGTTTGTGCTGTTTGCGTTCATATTCTGCAGAGGGGTTCAATAGATCGACGGCAAGAGTCTAAACAAAGTTTTGTGAGGATTTCGGACAAGTGGAACAGACGTGCAGCGTACCATTTTGATGGACTTTTGGTGTTTTCGTTTGTCAAAGTTGTTGAATAGCTCGAGCAATACGCTGGCCAAAATGATGATGATATGCCCAGTAGGGACTTAAGGTTTGAGCGGAGATTGAACAAGCCCTCGGGATTACCCGCACTAAACGGCTTCCACTCTAGCATCGATATTCTTCCGTACCCGAGCTCGAACAAGGACCAACTTAAGGGGACGATGCGATGATATTCCAGATAAAACAATAACACTCAGGCTATGCATCGGATTTCAAGACGTAAACCTATCTTGTGCATCTTCTCGTGTCATCAGAACGAACTCACATGTTCTTTTTGTTCTTGCTTCGTGACCGTTTATGGACGATGCCCTGCTGGCAGCGTGGCCTTTAATTTGAAGCTCACACCTGGAACGCATATAAAGGTTAGTGGACAAGTAGCCTCCCATATGCACTATCCTTCCGGGTTTTGACAACCCAATTACTAACAGCTAGGTTCGTTAAGTATCTGTTGACTTGCGTTTCTTCTTCCACTAACCTGCTTCATGTCCCCCTTCTTCGTTTAGTCTGTTAAGTGAGCCAGCTTTCTTTCTGAGAGTCTCGTTTGACATTAATATCAATCCAGACGTTTCGGTCTTCTGCTCACATTCAATCTCGTTGTCTGAATCAGAACTCAGTACTACTGAGACTATCATATTCTCACGTTTCCTTTCAGCGTGCATCACCTGCATCTATCATCGCAGGACGGTTATTACCACTTAATCGATCTTTCCAATCGCTTCCCCGTCATTGACTGTTGTTATGACCGCCACATCCAGCCTTTCCATCACTCTTGCTCAAGCTATCGCTTATCTCACTCGACCTCTTGCCGTTACGCACCCTACTACGACCACCAACAAGCTTCAGTCTGCGCTTGAGGCGAACTTGACTGCACTGTTCGCCCCGACATGGACTCCCAATGAACCACTTCGTGGTTCCAGCCAACGTTGCCTCACCCTCTCCCCTAATTGCCTCCCTCCACGTGCCATATATACCGCATGCCTTGCATCCAATGTTCAGTGGTTCGACTGGATTGCATCCTTGGGCGGACGTGAGTTCGACTTTCGTGTCGATCCAGGATGCATCTCTGTGCAGTTCGAGAAGGGTACCAAGCTCATTACGATCTGGTCGGAGGGACCGATCGCTAACGCTTTGTCCGTCGCGCATCATACGCCTTTTAGCCAGCTGCCACCCAACAACTCAAGGTCTAAGACACTTGCCCAGCAGCTCTGGGAATATGATCGCACAGGGGATGAAGAACTTTTCGCCTTGCTTGCTGACGAAATCAGTGCACCCACTTGGATGATCCCTATCGTTGACCGTTTCCCTACTCCTGCACGTTCTAAATCGTCCCTCTCTACTATATCTACCGATCCGTGCTCCAGCCATTGCTCGTCTGACTCCTGTTTCTCTATCACGGCTGCCTCCACCTCATCGCCTAAGAAGAAGAAGAAGCAGCTATCCCAACTTACCCGCCACGAGAAGACAAGGCAGCTTCGTGTCTTTGTAGACACCTCCAAGACCGAAGTTACCCCCTACGATGGTGGCAAGACCACTGTCCTCACTGGCGGTGTGATGCTGGGAACTGCACCTCCCAAGGGCAAGAGCGGCCCTTCTATTTCTGCTCGGCGCCACGCATAAACAGCTTTGCTTCCCTTTACCGCCCGGCCCACGAACTTCCCCACGGGATGATTTTTTTATACGCCTATTTACGCTCTGCATACTCCACGAAAGACAATCCCACTACCCACTACCATACGATACCATTTAACATCTACTATACCATCTGTACTGCATCTATTACTTTGTTTTCGTAACCTTGATTTAACACAGGGTGTAGCCTTTTAATTTTTCCGACTTGGACATGGCTGAATTCATCATGGCGCTTTCATTCACTATCGATTTGTCGTCGTCCTCGGGAAGCCTGACCACAAACATGTGTCATGCATACCGGATAACCCGTAGGTACGCAAGTGGGTTTTCCCCTTCTGTTGGGACTGTGTACGATGCTATAAGTACATGGGAAGTTGGGAATGTCATCAGGATCCTCAAAGATCCATGCATCATAATCATTTCAGCTGTATAAAATAGCGTATTTTAAAACTCTAGCTATGAGCCTCAGCTAGACGCATTAAGTAAATGTCTCGAGGCGGACAGTTCCCGAATCCCGGCCCTGGTGCGCCTCCGGCATTTTTAGCGTAAAGGATTTGTTTTGGTGATTATCATAACCAACTGCAAATCATATTTGCGCCAACACCATGGCAAGACCTCATGAAGAACTATACGAGTTGTGCGATTGCCTCCGCTCTGTTAGCGTCGAGCTTGATTCATACGAGCCTGAATCCCAACACTCGCCAATCATCGACTCATCAGGAGAAGAGATGGGTGAAGTAAAGACTCAGACCCGTGAAGTATTACCCGGGTTGCGGTTTCTACGAGAAGAGGTGAAGCGAGACTTGCAAGTTTTCCAGAAGGTGTGTCCAGGGATGTTTTTGTTCATTCGATGATTCTAATCGAT
Source organism: Suillus tomentosus (assembly GCA_016647685.1). NCBI lineage: Eukaryota > Fungi > Basidiomycota > Agaricomycetes > Boletales > Suillaceae > Suillus > Suillus tomentosus. Next base: position 18,079 of record JABBWJ010000018.1, read on the forward strand.
GTGCAGTAGTTTCTTGATGACCCAGAATCGACGTCTCTTCCTCCTCTCTCTACCAATGCACCATATCTTGTTGCAGTGTGGAGGGAACTACTCCAAGCTCGTGGGGTTGTTGCTATATACCGGACATTCCACACTGCCGCTCATTCTCAAGCCTCCCGTAAGCCCAAGAATGGCTCAGCCAAAGGGCATAGCGTTAAGGTCGATGTGGTCGCTGACAACGGGAGACGTTGGATCAGGGTCAATACGTGAGTTCATCCAACATTTCACCTAGAATAACTCTGGACGAATTTCCAGGATAAAGAACAGTCGCATTTTAATGGAGTTTCGCGAAATGGACTCGTATCTCACCAGCTCTGACGAGGACGACGGCGATGGGCACTCTTCTCTGAAGAAGGAAAATCTGATACCCCAAGAGTTTGACAATTCCGTGCTGCGCATGGGTCGTGAACTTCTGGAGGCTGCAAGGGCAAATCCTCATAGTTCCAATGAAATTCCTTCGGTTACCATGCGTCTGACCCGACTGAATCCTTCGCTCTCCGACGAACCCAGAATCGCATACACAATCGACTGTCTCCAGAGAATGGGCGTAGATGTCCAATTAGGCGAAAGGCAGGGTATCGTAAAGGAGACGGACGACATTTCTGCGCGACCAACAGTTTTGGAACCCACCGCTCATATCAACCTTGATCTCTCAGCGTTGATAGCGCTCATCTCTGACACCACTCATTCTCATCTGCCTCGTGATCCAGAAGATGCCAACACACGATTCATCCCGCCGCAACGATACGTGGAATGGAAAAAGCAGCGAGTACAAATGCTTTCCAATTCTCCAGATGCAACAACTACATGGGAGGACTCCGGAATTCACTCAAGAGTGTTGGCAGAGCAAGCCCAACAAGAGATGAAGAAGGGCCTCTTGCAAGATATGCACGACCGCTTGAGATCCATATCCCCTACTCTACAAAATATCCAATTTTGGACGACACAGGAGGCTCGCCAACGTTGTCTCCAGATCGTATTCAAGATCGCGGGCACAAGAGAACGTCAGCGTGCCGAAGTACTGCTCTCTTGTTCCACGTGTTCTGGAACGACTACCATACCCCACAATCAATTCTGGGTGCATTCACGATACCCACCTAATTTCATTCCATTGATACCTATCAGGTTGTACCCATCTTCAGAGCCTGATACTACTTCTCTCGAGTCCTTTCAGCCAAATCCTTCGTCACCTTTTATGACGTCCCTTGCATTGACCTGTCGGGATATACTATCCCAAGAAGACATCTCAAGACTTCGGGAATCACAGAGTCCACCTGGCCACTCAGCTGCACCTTACTTGAGCAACGACGAGGGTGACATCCCACCGGCAGCAGTTACTTTAGCAAACCCAAAGCTCACAGTCCACACGGTCCAAAGCATGCTTTGGGGAGCAACACTTGGATGGACGACATTGACCACAAATAGATCCAGTGTGAAAGTGCTCCTTAAAGAGATGAAACGATCCGCTGGAGGCGGAGTGTTGACTCACGAGCCCCCTAATGAAGATGACACCGCTCGCGTGTCCGAAGCCGCAATCTGGATCGTGAAACCACGGAGCTTAGCTGAAGGATCGCGATCGGATTACTGTAGCGAATTATATCAATGGGGAAAATGATGTAGCACAGGTTTCTATGAATAATGACACTGGCAGCGTCCGACTAATCGGAACCAAAACCAAAACTACATGTGCGGCCACAGAAAGCCTAGACATCCGAGGTAAGTAACCGAAAGTTCGAGACACAATTTATGATAAAAGATAGCAAGATGAGTGCCAGATATAGTAGTAGGAAATAAGTCCCAGTAAAGCCATGCAATTGAGATATTCTCATACAACAAAGGGCCGAGCTGTCGGCGTCTCAGGTCGGGCTGTGAGCGGTGTAGTGGGCCGCGAGAACTCGGAAGCAGCTGTCTCAAAGGATGTCGTCGAACTTGAGCGCGAGTCACCCTGTCGTTGATATGAAGATAGTAGTAGCGAGCGTGGTGATGATGGCACTTGAGAATTTTTATGAGCTCCGGATGGGGAATATGGAGGTGATCCGGATGTGACAGAACGTGAGGTTATTTGTCCAGCCTCATCCGCAGTAGCACTATCGAAGACAGGACTTCCTGTTGTCTCTCTCTCTAGTGTGCTAGTACTAGACGGGTTGCGAATATCGGCTGATAGTGACCCACGTGCTTGGTCTGGCAAACTCGATGTTATGACGTCGAAGTCGGGCGGTGGTACCATATTAGACCTTGATGCTGAAAATGCTACAGCATCTGGACCATATGGAACACCGAATCTTTCCAGTGCATTCCTGGAGGTGATAAGTTTAATTTGCTCAGGCGTCATGCCACCTTTTGGCGCCCGGAACTCCGAGCGCATAACAGTATGTGTGAGAGGTGCCGATATTGAGTTCAAAGAGATGGTCGACGGGGATGTCATAGGCGTGGAATGATCGTGGGGTCGGAGAGCTTTCAAAAGCGTCGAATTAGAGCTCGAGCGATTGCGCCCATGTCCACTAGTTGTTGATGCCACGGAGAGGGATGAAACGTTACGAGTATGTTCAGGAGTGACAGCCCTGTTATGGATCGAAAGAGGCGGATATCGTGATGAGCTGCCAAATGGTTTGAAGAGGAAGCTGAATCTAGAGCGCCGATCAGGGGAAGTATTATTGATGGAAGTCTCTGATGCAGGAGGCACATCAGGTAATGTGTGAATAGTGTCTTGACCTACAACCTCAAAGTACGGAGGCGCTTCTCCTCGTGGATCTTCGGACGTTTGTGTAGTATGCAAGGGTAGGAGTTCAGAATGACTCCCTTGCGAGTGATGCGACGTGCCCAAGCTAGCAACGTCTATGCTTCGTCTCATTGACACGTCACCAGAAACGTTATATATAAGATTTGTGGCAGAGCTGTCCGCTTGTGCGGTACCATGTGACTCGAGGTCAAGACCACGATGTGTCCCTTCTGTTTCAGGGTGTTCCTCGTCTTCTTCCAGTATCGGCATAGGATCGTGGTCGTCCTCCGCCTTCGGAGGTGCTCTATAATATCAATGGTGTCAAAAGAATGTGGGTGCTGCGGGCACTCAAGTATGCACACCTGAAGAGAACAAGCTCCTGGTCGCCCGGTTCCAGCATGTAGGGTGGAAGCGATTTTGTGGATATCTGACTTGGAGTCCGTGCGGGCCTCCGGCGTCTTCCAGGGCGAGTTGAGGCAGCCTGACCAGCAGGTGTGCTCGCCACCGCGACTGCGCCGACTTCCCTGTTGGTGGCCCGCCTGACGCATCCAACCAGTGTCAGCACGGCAACGACGACTGCAAGTATCAATACGGGTATCTAGATATTTGGTTCTTCGGTTTAAGCATGCCTTTGGCGCTGGGGCTCGACGGAGAATAGTACGCACCCATACGCTTGCAGAAATGCTGTTCCCGTCGCTTCCATTGTCACCTGATGCGCGTCGCAGCACCTCGCTTGTTGGTCTTGCAGATACAAATTTGGGGTATCGCACGGCTGAGAGAGTGAGCCAGAGGAGCGTGCGGAGACAAAACGGCGTTCGACTCGGAGCAGATGAGAACATACCGCGCTCAGGGAGGTTACTCATCGTGGTGTCGTGAAGAAATTGTTAAATTATGAATAGCATGCAGTGCGCAGCGCTTCTGAATGGTGCTTGACGGTGCGGTTAAAGCGAAGAAGCTTTAATGATAAATGAAGTGGTAGTAAGACAACTAAAACTTGCACTACTACTATACTCATGCCGAGGCTGTACCGTACCTAGCAGACAAGCGCCCGTGCGAGGTCCCACCAGTGGTCTCCAATGATCTCACACTGCCTAATTGATGATTATGCTCAACTCATACCCTAAAAAAAGAACCCGTCTCAAGGGTAGTGGACAGGAATGTCTCTCCCACCGGAACTACCGTTGGATTGTCTCATACTAGTGACCTGATAACGTGCGTTCGTGACATAATTAGGATCGACTGTTCAACGTTAGCCATCGGTCGTCTCGGCCATGCAGTAAGTGCACAGTCCCAGGGAAAGTCACGATTCATTAACATTGTCAACATGCTCTTTACAGCCTGCATACTCGCTTTATTGAAGTGCGGATTGACGGGCATGTACTAGGCTTTGAGATCCGAAATCTCTTCATGGTCACAATTGTTTCGCAACAATTTGGAGCTTTTGATGGAGCAAGCTGCAATAGGGAGTGCGGGGTTGAATCAATTATTCCCCGCTATTTTGGGCTTTCTCGTCTAGATTCTACGCGATGCAGAACGCCGTACAGCAAGTTATCAGGGACATTCACATGGTCTATCATTGGTCCCTGACCGCAGCAACGTGAATTCGATACTCGATTTGACATGAGGCGAGTTTTCAGTCACTTACTCTAATTCTTGCACGACTTATTCACGGTTTCCTCGAGTTAGCGTGGCATATGCATGGAACTATTTGCAATGCAGTACCGAATGGGGTGCGATCGAGGTGTGTCAGCAGGGAGGGCAGGCGAGATGCGGCTACACGGTTGCATGCTGTATTCCAGCAGAACCCATCGGTTGAAGATGAAATTCAACCTGCTCAAAGCTCACCCATAAATGTACGGACACTGGCTGATTCTGATGCTGTGAAATCAGTATGGTACGGTTGAGGCTGTTGTAGGGCCCACTGCATCATGCAATGCATGACTTGAAATACATAACTATCACTAGTTTGTGTCGGAATGAGCAAGGACACATATGATAACCGAGCAATCAGTAAATGAGCAACAGTCGGCATGCCGCCAAAGGCTGTGATAACGCAAGCGCCCACTGAGTGCTGCAAAGAGCTGCTCTTGTCATCCTAACACTAATTATGGCTCACAAGAGAAAATTCAATACAACAGTGCCAGCACCAGCCTTATTCTTGGCATATTTTGTGTCCATTGAATTGTAAACGCAAACCAGTCTTTTGCATTGGCAAATGATTATTTTCTCAGGCTGCTATCAATGCATGGTGAATGAGAATACATGGGGTAAGACAACACGCGTAATAGTCATGGATCTCATTATGCACATCAACCTTGGCTACTCATGAGCTGGAAATTCAAGTAGACATCATACTTCTCTACATATGCAAAATGGCAGGAATTGCATGGGTTGACTGTCATCCACTGGGGAATCACCAGCTCAAAATGTTATGGCAAACTCGTAGTAACTGTCGTCTGGGAGAAGAAGTAGCAGTATCAAACGCCCCATTACTATAACCCCGAACTGGCTCACGCCCGACTATCATACAGATAAAGTCTGGGCGGCTGACCTTGTATGATCATATAATACAATGGGAGAAAATATTAGTTAGCATCATATTGGATTCTGACGCGGTTCAATTGCTATTCCAAAGATGGAATAAAGTTTTTGATGAACCGAGAGAAACTGTCAACGGTTTCGATTCGCTTTGTATATCGGAAGGTCTGGCATTGCTAGACCAGCGCAGACAAGGAGAGCCTCCCCCCCCTCGAAGAATTTGATGACGCACTTGTAAATGCACTCTAAATATAATGCGACAAGTTGATAATGTAAAATGTGACAGTCAGCGTGGTCCGATTGAGGCTGTCATTGGACTATCGAACTAAATCTGCGCGACCTCACGTGAGTGCAGGTGAGTACATGCGCGCCGAAATAGGATGCAGTGCATAGCTGCGCCATTCGTGTCCGACTGCTGGAACAAGGAGGTGGCAATCAAGCGATACCCACGCAAATCAACTCACGTGAGTTGAGATCAAAACAGCGCCGTGGCCCGTGGCACAGATGATCCGCCCTTGTCATTCCAGAAGATTGTTGTATGTTCATAAGCAAGATTCAAAGCGACAAAGAATGTCAACTGCGTATGTTTGTTTGTTTCAGGTATTTCTTGTTTTCTGCTCTGGTCATAGGTCTGGGCGAAGTCAAATATCGCAAAGGATATCATAGGTATGCTCTAATCCGTGGTCCATACTTCTTCTCCAGGAAAGCTGATATTTCTTGTGCTAGAAAAAAATTATGACGTGAACATTGTAGAAAACAAGATTTTATTTACCAAGCTCCTCAGGCGATTCCTGTGCAATCTGAGTGACAGCCGCTTCAATCAGACTTGTACACGGACACAAAACATCAGCTTACCAGATGCCCAGCTGAGGGAATTGCCACGTTAGATGAGTTAGCAGGTCTTCGCCACACTCGCTGCCTCGTTGCTTGTTCGCCCATAAATCTGAAAAAAGCGTTAGTAGAACAGAGTTTGTGGCTAAGGGTAACGCACCCCTTGTCTTTGGGCTTCCCTGGAATAATCCAACGTAGTTCTATTCGCTCGTCCACCTTTTCCAGCAGTTCCCATGCTTCATGTGCCCCTATACGATCTGCAAACACCAAATTCTCATGTAGAGCTGACATCTTTAGCTTGACACCCCCTTGTGGATCCTCGCACAAGCCATAGGTAACATATAGCTGCAGGGTATCAGGATGCCAAGCCCCGAAGAACACAGAAGTCTTGAACAAGCGTAATGCCTCCTCACTTGTGACATTACTTAAATACTTAGAAATCGCTGACACAAAATCACGACTCACCGTGATGGCCAATGTTCGCGTCTGCTAAGAGCACCCAACATGAGCCCAAATAAATGGGGCGAATAGCCGCGATCGTCAATAGCTATAGGGTCTACAAGAATGATGGAGGAGAATAATGCAGGGAAATTGACAGCCGCCAGTATCCTGCATTAATATTGTCAATGTTGGATCAAAGAATAACGCTAGCGATAACAACATACGAAGAACATCCACCAAATGAATGTCCAACAGCCACCAGGGAGCGGGATGAAAATCCCTTAGTCTTCCTGGATTCACTGAGAGTCTCCGGTAGAAGGTGTAGATGCGTCGGTAAAACCTTCGAAGATGCATCTTCCGGTAGATAGTATAAGAAAAAGTGTGCAATATCCCGAGCGTTGTCTCGCCAATCAACTAGAAACGAAGGTCAACCTCAGCCTTTGGATGAATTGCGTGGGGTGTCTCACATATACCACTGAGATTTGACTCGTTGATTAGTGCAGTATCGCCGTGCTGAACAGCTTCCCAAGACCACACCTCGTCGATCAGAGAGGCTGTGGGTGACGATAGTAAGTATCGCAGAGTTGTTTCCCATATCTATAATACATTCAATGGGTGTTCTTGAGACGCGAGGATCGGGTCAAATGAATGAATACCTCCTTGGGAAAACCATTTGCGTGAGCGAAGAACAATGTCAAACCCCTCCTCCCATCTTGAACTCTCTTGACATATCGGTTAACGCAGTTCCATAACGGCTTCTCGCTTCTTTCTCCACCTAACTCTCCCTTCACGAAGCGTGCTTGTCGCTCAGTAATTTCAGTGAGTAGCTGCTGGATATCTCGTTTGCGTTCTGCAACATTCGTCGAGAATTTAGGGATCACAGGCAATGGGATGTCCGGAGTAAGTCTTGGACAACCAGCAGGTACGAGGTGGGTACTGACAACATAAGTGTCATTGAACAGCTCGTTTCGAGGCGACGGTAATGTAGGGAGCTCTTCACTATCACAACGTGTGCGAAAAGGCAGGAACGGCTTAGGGTTTACAGTTGTCCATGGAGGAGTTGGTTCAAAAGGGTATGTCGAAGTCATACTGACGGTCATTTGAGAAGTCGTTCGAACTTCGAAGCGGCCTGATCAAGAACGACCGTGACCGGTATTCGGATAAGCGTGGAAACATGGGATAATTGGTGCAACCGCCGACGCCGCAGCCTACCTTGTTTACACACAATGACACAGTCAGGAATGGTGAAACAACTACTTAGTAGGTGTTTTTGATTTTGAAAGCCTGCTAAGCTCACAGGAAGTCGTGTCACATCTCAATTGATTGTCATGATCTCTAGCGTGGTGCAGGTCTCGCCATGAGAACGTATGGCAACCAAAGAACTTGTTAATGATTTAGCCTGAGGGTTCTATCCAAGGACCGTCCATCATGTGTCCCTGCCAGGGATGCAGTCACTAGCACGGAGATTCAATTACAGCTAGCAATATTCGTTCATCTTGTCAGGCTGCCAAAGACGAACACCAGCGGAGTCCATTCATTCATATTCCTGGTGTCCGATCTCCAAATTTATTGCAAACAGAGGTAGCAAGCTCTTTCACGTACACTTGCTTATTGAACTTACATATCGGTTACAGCAGAAGCTCGAGGCAGTGCGGTTACCCATGACAGTCGATCGTAATGACTTTCCTTTTTCAGACTGTCGATGTCGCTGCTAACGTTGACGATGAGTTCAAAAAATTTACGAACCCGGGTACTTACGTTGGTCGTTGACCAACGATATAAATGGCGGCGCTGCGTAAGACAGGTCGCATTCTTTCCTTTCCTTCATTTTCTCTAGAGTCTAGAATACTCTCGTTCGTTCTTTTACCTTTTTTTATACGGTGTTGCGCTGGGTGCATCGGAGCCGTTGGGTCTTGTTCAGTTTTATTTTAATAGCATTCAGATTTCGGTCGCGCATTTATAATGTCTGGTGTTCGAAATTTTTCTGTGAGTCCTATAGTGTTACTTCTACTATCGCGTCCGAGACTCATCAAAGTAGGCTGGGTATGACGTACAGGAAGACATACCTTTTGCACGCGTTACAGATCTCGAACGAGCTCAGCATATACGGCTTGCTCTCGAGAGGTTGGATCCTCCCCGGGACCATGAAAAGAGCCACAGCCAGAGTCTCACATCCTGTTCCGCCTTTTTTTCTTCCACATCTTCAAAAAAAGTCCCTCGACACAAGAGAAAATATCCGCCTCCTGCTCTGAAATTGGATGTACAGCATCCCGCGCTGCAACGCCTGGAGTCATTCATGGATCTCACTGTTACGGAGCTGGGAAGCCGACATATCAAGTCCCAACGTAGTCTGCCCACTCTACCGACTGTACCTCTTCCGGTACCTACTCACGCATACCGGTCTTCCATCACCTTCAACGTTCCGAGTTCCTCTCCCACTTCCACGGCAGCTTCGTCTCCTACAGCCACGCTGATATCTGATACAAACCTTTTGACCGTACCCTCTGCGCATCCGCCCTTGTCACCATTGACACCCCCGCCATTGTCTCCTTCAACAGCGAAGCGGAAGCGTTTCTCAAGGTTGTGCCGCAAGTTTGGTGAAACTCCGCCTCATGAGCTCGTCTTTGGCGGGCTTCCTGTGTTTCTGTCTGTAGAGCCCAAGAAGGCTCGTGTGCAGAATGCTACTTGTTTCGCTCCCAGCATGCAGGAGAGCAAAGAGTCTCCATTGTCATGTAATCTGGACACCTCTAGCACCAGTGCTTTTGGAACGAGCTCGAGTGAGAATCTTCACCGACCCTCATCTATTTTCCTCGAAGACGCTGAGATACTGCCTCACATTTCAAGGCAGTATAGTACGGCTTGTATGCTGGAGAGGAAGGGCCGGCGGATTACGCAACGGAACTATGAGGATATTTTGAAGCGTTTGAGGATGCTTTGAACAAAGGCTCGAGTTATTCGTTTCATCTCATCTCTCCGGACCGGCTTCGCTCGCTGGTGGTTGGAATACTTATTATGATACTTATCGTAGCGTTGAGCGCCTTTTTTTATCGCTTTCGTGATGTGTAATAATTTTTCAAGAGCGTAAGCTGATAGTATTATTTATTAGAGGCACGCACAATGTACATTGTACAGCAACATACAAATATAGTCGAATTTTGGCCAATCGCTTTGAATAGAGGATGTGTAATATTCAAGATCTAGGAGATGGTTTAGCGATTGTTGTCAGCTCAAGCCTCAGATCATGGAGCCTGGTAGTTGGCATCACGCGTTAATTGCCAATTCGATCATGAAGAAGTGAAGAAAAGAAGATGGTTATACATAGCTATTATGCTAGGGACAGAAGTGTGAGAAGGCGACCTACATCCTTGCATCATGATCGTGCGTGTGCGTTGTGGAATGCTTGTCCAGCTGTAGTACCATAGTCATCATAGCGACGAGTATTGAAATTGGGGTGCTTGGCGTCCATCAAATCAGTTTTCTATTGAGATAGTAGCGAATATTGCAGCTCAGTTATGAGCAAGGCACCCTGCGTCAATCAAACGATATAGGTATGGCGATAGATTTGAATGTGTGACGTTGTCTGTAAGACAAGAAAAAAAGTACACATTAAAGCCAAGATATCAGCGCCAACTTGAAGTGGAGTGGAAAACCGAGGTGCGTTCGCGATTACATGCCTTTGCAGCAAGGCTTTCGGAAGGAAGGTGGAGCACGGTAGCCTAGGATAGTGCCACATGTAGTAAAAATTCTCTACAGGAACCAAACGCAAACGAAACTTCCTACGTGGCATCTGTGGTAGAGGCACTGCTCTTGTTCGCATCAAGAGCTGGAACGTGAGTCGGTAGAGTTTTGGATAGCCAGGTTACCGTTATCTGTGAGTTTTGGTGATTTTTGAATGAAGAGGAAAAGGTCCAAGCCAAGCTCTAACTGTTTGGCTTGGTCGTTGTTTGCCGCGGTGATGACCCAATTGTTTGTGCTCGCACACGCTTACTAGTCATTGTCCACGATCCTCATCGACCGTATCCTCCGGTTTCCCTTTATCTTTGCACGTTCTTCGACGACAGTGAAACCGAACAAGATTTTTTTATTTTGAGCGTTGCTCATGTTAGTTAGACTGCTTTGATGTCTGGTAAAGCGCCTCCAAAGGGACCAAGAGCGCTTCTGAGTTCGTTGCCTGGCTCATCGTCACAACAACCTCCGACGTCGTCAACTTCAACATCGGGTTCCTCACCTGGTGCTGGTACTAGTAAAATTGGTGCACCACCACCAACAGGACCAAGACTCCTGAATGGTGTTCCAACTCAACCCCGAGGTAAACCGACCGGAAAGCCTTTCGTTAATGGCCATGTTGGACCACCTATAATAAACGTACCGACAGGACCCAGATCTACGCAGAAGGGCAAGCAGGCTGATTCTTCATTGTCAACATCAACTGTGAGTTTTATTTCTTAAATGATGAGAATCATCATAATGATAAATTTCTATAGTCATCTGCATCACCAATTGACGAAACTTCACCTGTAGCGAGTTCAAGTAATAATACTTCAGCGACTGTTGCTGATGGTGTTAGGCCTCATCAACCTGTGAAGATCTCCTTTACAATTAATCGCAGAACTTCCCTAACCGAAGCACGTCCGAGACCACCACAACCTTCAGAAGAACCACCGCCACCACCACCACCTTCAGAAGTACCACCACCGACACCACCACCACCTTCAGAGGTACCACCACCACCTCGTTCACCTTCGCCGCCGCCGCCGCCACCACCACTATCACCACCACCTGCACCGTCACCACCGTCACAGGATTTATCTGATCACGCGCCCTCACCCCCGCCCTCACCTCCTCCTTCAGAACCAGTCGCATCATCGTCGAAACCACAACCACCTAAATTCTACTCCTTACCTCCTCCTCCCCCATGGCCACCCTCCCGTTCTGAGTACCCTGCTGGCAACAACTTCAAGGTCATCTATGACCCTGCCATCGACAAGGACCGCGACGGACGTTTTCGCGCTCTAATCGAGAAAGTTCGAGCTGCCCAGGTCGATGGTACAAGTGAACCCCGGATCAAGGGCAAAGGAAAGGGCAAGGAGACGCTCACGAGGTATAACGGACAAGTGATCGAAGGCGAGCCAGAATCTACCATAATCGATCCCCGCAAAGCACCAGGTTTCAAGAAACGTCCCCACCGAGACGCGTTCCATGAAATTCGGTATGAAGTGGGTATAATCACCTATATCTTCTAATTAACCACATTGACGCGTCTTGCCAGTATGATCCAAACTCAACAGGCCCACCACCCCCCACAGCTGTGTTGATCATGAATTTGTCACCCCTAACGCCTACGCAGCAGATACGTCGTATCTTCAGTGCACATGGGAAGATCTCCTCCTTTGATCCGCAAATCGACATGGAGTCTGGGGTAGCGCTCGGTATCGTGTTCATTCGGTACCAGACACATGAAGAAGCCAAGTCATGTGTAGAGCGTACCCATGGAAAGAAATTTGGCACAGGCATGGGAATGGCTGACGGGGAGGAACTTAAGGTGGTCTTTGACGGCGAAGGTCTCAAATTAAAGGCAGTGCGGAAAGAGCTAGAACAACAGAAACATCGTGGTAGAGAAGAGAAAAGAAGGAAGGAGAAGGAAGCCAAGGTTCCGACGTTACCACCTGCACCCATACCCGCACCAATATCCATACCGAAAGCTCAGACCCCAAGCTCGACGCATACACCCGTTCAGCCCGCATGGCGGCCCAGTCATCAGCTCCCTGCGCGCCCTGCACACATCCCCTACACCAACGGACGTCTATCACCTCCCCGCAGCAGAAGAGCAGCGCCTGTCATGAAAGCTAAAATGATGAACTCAGCACTGAGCACTCGTTTCCCAGTAGTGAATGACCTGGCGCCTATGTCGTCCTCACACTCCTCATCATCAACACCCATCCATACCCGCGGTCGTCCTTCACATCATAGTTCTACTCACGCTCCGGCACCTCCATCCCGCTCACCTTCCCCTATTTCCCGGCGCCCAGGACAAGGGCGCCATCAACAGCAGAGAGAGGCTACCAGTGCCACTGTCATCGATGCCCTCGCCAAGAACGGCTTCGAGCATGTTCGAATAGACCTCACCGGTGGCGCGATGATATCTATCCGTGAAGAAGATGTGCGCGCGTTCTTCAAAGACTTCAAGGTCGACTGCGTCCTACGAGATCACAACGCTTGGTATGTTGCCTTTCAAACAAGCGACTCCGCACGACGCGCAGCCATGGTGCTCAGCTCACGAACACTTGGCCACCACTCGGTAACCCTCTCAGCTTGTCCTCCTCCTTCTCACGCCGCTCCTGTGGCCGCTGAAAAGACCAGCTGGACAAAGGATGAGATAGTTCAAAAAGCAGCAGATACGATCATCAAAGAGCTCAAGGTTCTTTTAGAGAAGGACATTACTGAGCGGGTGGCTGCTGCTGATCTCCGGAAGCTGGTTGCAGACGAGAAGGCGAAAGTTGTAGAGTCGAAAGCTAGGGAGGGTCCTGAGATGGTCAATGAGCAACGGCCGGCTGAGAAGCGAGGTCTGAAGGGACTTTCCTTTCGGAAACCGAAGAGAATAAGGGAGGAAGAGGCGAAGACAGCCGTGGTTGAAGAAGAAGCTCCTCTCGTTGAGCCGGAAGAGCCTGTACCCGTTGAACCACCAAAGAAAAAGCGGAAGAAAGATCTCGTCCCGAAGATTACGAGGGTGTCTGAATTAGACTTGGAGTCTGAGGATGAGGAGAACCTTGTACCCGAACCCCGGAAGCGGGCAGTTTCTGAGGTTCGTGATGAGGAGCAGGAGCCTGTCAAGAAGAAGCCGAAGAAGGACGTTGTGGTCGAGGATGATGAACCACATAAGAAAGCCTTGTCGAAGAAGAAGGTCATCAAGAAAAAGTCAGCAGCCAAGGTGGTGGTCGACGAAGTCATCCGGCCCGACGAGCTGGATTTCAATGTTCCTGCTACTGCCAACATCCACATCTCAAATGTGGAGTCGGTCTCGCGCTCGCCTTCTCCCGTGCCGGAACCACCGCGGCCTCCGAGTCTTCCTCCTGATCCACTCGAGCAAGGCATATGCAATGACGACGAGGACCTCTATTTCGCTCGGCTGGCTATGTCGGATGACACTCCAAGCGTGTCGCACGTCCCGCTGCCTCCTACCGAAACTGTACTTGCATTTCGGAAGCATCTCACAGGCTCAGCACGTACCGAAGGCTACTACAAGATTTCTCATACCGAGAAATCAGCCTATGTCGCTCAATACGCCTTACGATCCACGAACGTCGAATCAGTCGCTCCAACTGAAGCACCCGTCCAACCTGTCACCTCTTCCCGCTCGAACCGTGCCAATGCTCGCCGTCGCGCTCAAGGTCTGGAAGAGATCAACCAAGTACAGCGAGCTGTAGCTCTTTCAAAAGGCGAGACAGCTGCTGCAGAACTCAGCATCAAATTCAACCAGCTCCAAACGCGGAAAAAGCATCTCCGGTTCGCGAGGTCTCCGATTCATGACTGGGGGTTGTACGCTATGGAGAGGATCGCGCGAGGGGAGATGGTCATTGAATATGTTGGTGAGATTATTCGGGCTCAAGTCGCCGATAAACGGGAAAAGGTGTATGAGCGGCAGGGGATCGGAAGCAGTTATTTGTTTCGGATTGATGAGGACCTTGTGGTGGACGCTACGAAGAAGGGGAATCTTGGGTAAGTTCTGGCTCGGATCCTTACGCGATGCAGCTGCTGATTGGATGTTTTCGTTAAGACGTCTCATTAATCACTCATGCGATCCGAACTGTACTGCAAAAATCATCACTATCAACGGCGAGAAGAAGATCGTCATCTATGCTAAGCAGGATATTGAACTGGGCGATGAAATTACATATGGTTTGTCAAGTGTCCATACTTGATTTCTCTGACTGACGCGACGCGTTTCGCAGATTATCATTTCCCCATCGAGCAAGATAAGATTCCATGTTTATGTGGCTCTGCGAAGTGTCGCGGTTATCTCAACTAGAAACATGTTTGACGTTATCCACTTCGCTCTCTACACTGCACATTCATACCCTTCAATGCTATCGACAACAACGCTAATTTACACTGCGCTATGTATCACTCACCTCGTCGCACACATTCCCTTTGCATGGCATTGTTTATTAATGATCATTGGTTTCCACTGCTTGATGGGTGCTTAGGAACTAATTGCTACTTGGCAAGTCCATGGGGCAAATATGATGTTTTCTGGACCGACATCAACGACATGAGAGAGATTTGTTGACATTCATGACTTTCTCAGTCCATTACGCTCCTGCTTACAACACTTCGAACGGACTAAAGTCTCTGCTGGGCACTTCGAGGACCCGTACTCGATCGCTCTTCAAACTTCAATACAACATGATGCATGATGCATACATCATCTAATCCTCAAGTCACTTCGGATACACGTCATGAAATCGTTCCAGGTAGGTGAAACAGTGGAAAGTCGCGTGTCATGAATAATAGAATACATGTGTTCAGTCTTCAAGCTGCAGATCCCCATACGGCTTTACTCTGAAGTAGGACTCATCAAAGTGATGAACACGTATAAAACCGTCTTCTCCGCCGGAAGCATAGCTCGTGCCAGCCGGATGAACAGCAATTCTAGTAGTCAAATCAAAATCGTTGAAAAATAAATAAAACCGGGGGAACTGACGTGTTAATGGGTCCGAAATGACCTTTTACTCTGCCAACCTCCTCTTCAAAGACCTTGTGCCAAAACCGGGTTTCAAATTTGCCTTGCCGCAGCGACGTAGTCGTGACCTGCATCGCTTCCTGACCACCACCTACTAGTACCTGTGCGCGTATCCGTTATATGAGCAAGATATAAAAGACGAATGATCGACCTACGTATGGTTTGTTGGGCGCTAGTGCTGCACTGTTCAAAGGTGTTTCTGTTGCAAAAGTTTTGAGTACTCGAAGAGTTTTTGTGTCATGTATCTAGGCCAGTAGCGTATTATGAACAAAACGCCCAAGTCACCGATAGCTAGAAACTCACCCTAGCAGTTTTGTCTTTGCTACTTGTTACGAAGTAGCTGCGATCGGCAGACAATTGCAAATCGGTGACGACGTCCATGTGCGCACGCTCATTATTGAGAACTTCTGTCCCAGTCACAACATCAAAAAGAGCGATTTTTCCAGACTCGTGACCAGTGATGATCAGGTTTGGTGTGTATGTGAATGCGCAGACGGTGGCCTTGGACCCTATGGGACTGAACATATGTTCTGGTTCTAGTGATTCTGGAGGGGCAGCCGTGTATCAGGAATGATCAAGGGTTGTATTTCCATCTCACTCACGAGTTGTTCCATCTCCATCACGGTTTAGCTTGAACACTCTTATAACACATTGATGGCCCATGCGTTGCTCAGTGATGCAAACGACACGTTCGTCATCGTCGCTGAATGCAACACGTTTCACAGCCGTCGGGAACTCCCAAACGTAGAGACATTTGCCATCGGATACGTTCCACAAACGTAGCTCATTATCGGCAGATCCGGAGACAAGAAATCTTGACTGTGCTATCAGATACTGGTCAACATCGGTAGCACCACGGCGTAGAAGGGGGGGAAAGTCCTTACAATCGGCGTCGATTGTCCATACTGTGCCGTTGTGGCCATCGTATGTACCTAGGCGTTCACCATTGTGTGAGAACCAAACGTTGATAATATGGTCTTTGGAGCATGAAAAAAGTAAGTCCCCTTCTGAATTGAACTTGATTTGAGTGAGTGATCGTTCGTGACCTGCGAGACTGAATGTTAGATCACGGTTGAAGCTTTGAAGATGCTATAAATTGATTTTGCCTTGCAATAGAATTGGCCTCTATGATGGAGCGATTAGTATGCAAAAAACATCAGGCTTATGCATGTCCAACCATTATTCAGTATCTCAACAACACGTCGAGCTGTTGATCAGCAAAGTTGTATTTGCTTGTACGAGAGTTGAAAGAGAAAAGATTTCGAGCGGTTTACGACTGCCGCATTCGGAAGTTTTGCGTTCTCATTGCTCGGACTTGAATTATTCTCAGTCCACAAACACCAATACATCCACCAGCAGCATGGTCCGTAACACATCGACCAGGATGTGGCTCAAGAGTATAACACACCATGTTGAGTAAAGTTCATGCGAGATATTAGAGACCTTTGTCACCTATATCGTATCCCCAACCACTCGAAATCGATATAACTTCAGTGGTGAGCTCCATTCTGCTTCCTTTATCAAAGTTCATCCTCCCTCTCTACCATTTATACGCCTTTCAGACAATCTTGCGGATGATCAAGTCCGACTATGCGTGCATGGTGCGTATTTACTCGCGACCGTTTGATTAACGCGGTGAAATCAAGAAGATTAGATAGAAGAGGGAAGGTCACGGCCTAATCCTGGCATTCGATCATTAAATGCTGAAAACGTGAAAGCTAGGGCTCACAATTGCATCTACTGACATCGCATCACAGCTAGAAATCTGTTTTCTCGGTTCTCTCGATGCTTTGTTCCTGATAAACGAAATTGTTAGTATTCAGTGAGAAGGATGACTGGTTCTGCTCTCTGGTTATTAACAGTTTTGTTGCTTGAGCACCTTCAAGTTATCATCCTGGGCCATTGTACGTTTTCATCGTCCTTCAGCACTTATGTTTACCCACTAGTGAGGTTGGATATCGAGACAAAGTTCCACTGGTTTTCAATCATTGGTCCTTGCCATCATTCATGTTTTCATGGAGCACTTACATCTCAGCTTCTGGATGAAGTGTTTTTGATGATCACAATGTCTCACCTCTATGCAGAAGGATTTCATCCTTACTATGATGGGTGATTGGTCCTGCTGGCCAAAATTTAGGGACAGCTGGCAAATATTTCTGACTGCAACCTCCAATGTGTGCTGGCAGGAAAAGGTTCAAATAGCCAGGCCTTCCATTAGCCATCTTGCACGAAGATTCGCTTCAAGTCATCCACAATGCTCCGAGTCCATCTTGGGATCTCACTACCATCATGGCACTATTTCAATGTTCAAAGCGCTGACCCGCATCGAGGTGCTCAGCGCTCAGCTTATGTGAACGTACACATACAAATCGTATATTCGAATCCAAACCCAGATTTACCAGTCTGTCCATCATCGACGGCTGAGCGCTGCGGCCTCATATACATACAGATTGGTCACGGGTCTACCCGCAGCTTCCCGTTTCATGGCTGCGCGATGTGTCACAGCACGTGCGACGTGGACGTATATAATTACTTGTGGTTCGCCCCGTGCGTGATATCCATGTCCATATAATCGGCCAGATCTAAACTATTAATGTGAATGTGAACCGTCAGACGTACGCATAGAAATACAGGTGAGATGTGAGTGGCATCCCGTCAGAGAATATCCACCTCGTCCTTGAGTGACCTCTTGATCTTCAACAATATTCCTGTCTTCCAATTATCCAACTTCGTGACCTGATCATACTCGAACACTGCTGTCGTAAAGGCTGGTTCATCGCCATCCGTTACAAGCGCACACATGTCTTCTAGGAACTTGCACTCCCGAGTTGAGCTGAATGTAACATCTTTCGACTTGAACACTTCGATGTCCCGCTGTGCTTTCCCAACATCCTAGAACATGATGAGAAATTGAGTAGGTCACATTAACGAGAAACGTACTCTCATGGCGAGTGCACAAAGGCCCGAACGCAACCAGTAATCTTTCACGCTATACTTTGTCAGGTTCGACTTCAGCGCGTAACTTGCGACCATCTCGTAAAGCTGTATGGCTCCTTTGTAGTCTTCAATTTCAGCACAGAGGTCTGCTGCATCCTTACGACATGCGCTAGCCGTTCTATAACCAAGGTGAGCTGTTGTCTGCTCTGTAAAAGCTGTACATACGCAGCAGCTTCCTCCTGGTCATACCACTCGGCGGCTCGCTGGAAGCTCTCGCATGCCTTCGCGATGTTATTCAATTCGTGTTGATAGATCTGGCCAATTTCCTTCTCTCTGTCTGCTGCCTGGCGAAACCTGCCCGACTTAGTGAGATGCATAATCGTGCAACCTAAAGCCTGAATCGCCACTGCAGAGACAGATCAGTATCAACTCCATCGAGAGTGCGCAGAAACATACATTGAGGGTCATCTTTCTTGTATGCCTTGGCAGCATTCCACCAAGCATTTGCTGCATCGTTGGTTTCGTTGCACTTTTCTCTGCACTCTGCTTCTCTTGAAAATGCGTCGCCAGCCGCCTTGAATTGCTTCTCGAGCCGGAAAGAGTTGGCAGCTTGTTGGTATAGGTCCCCTGCTTCCTCCCATTTAGTTGATGAAGAAGAAAACCATCCAGTCGAAGAATTTGATTTCTTATCAGCTTTCTCGAGAAGAATCTCTGCTGGTGATTTGGGCATGGTGGTTGTGGAGAGTCGGGTCACTCTGGATCATCGGGAGGCGCATTTGGGGCTGGGTTGTTGCAGGTGTGATGCTTACATAAGTTCAAGTACAGCCGCAGAAGGGCTTGGCTTGTTGAAGGCATGCCGCATTGTCGTCAGGCTCAACATTTTCCACAACGTGCTGCCATACGCTCGGGTTGCTACTAGGTACATTTATTTCGTAAAGCGTAAGTATTCGTAAAGTGCTAGGTATTCATGAAGTGCTACAGGTTCGAACCAGATCTTTATGATTCTGATCCTCGGAATGTGATGGAAGCTGCAATGGAGAAATGATCATATAGTACTAAGTATACGGTAAATATCGCTTTGCTCATTTTAATTTGAGAATATAATATCCAGATACGGATCCTTCATTATTAGTTGTTCTCAACTGCTCCTCCCAACTACCACCAGGGCAACAATGAACAGCAGCATAATAATAATTCCACTCACAGCAGCAGCCACCCTACACCTCCTAATCCACGGGCTCCTCGCTATTAAAAAAGGGCCACGCGGATGCGCTGAATGTATCCCTCGCGAATATGATGGCGGCATTAAGCTCTGCACCGAAGGCGCCACAAAGGGATAGCCATGGTGCAATGGCTGCATCGTAAATGAATTAACGGTCCGTGTGCTCTTACCCGTCCACAAGGGCGTCATGCTGCCACCACGGCCATAGCTATTATTATTCTTGGCTTTCACCAGCCATCCACCGATGAGCCAACACCATGGAGCGATAAATCCAAGCCAGAACAGTGTCCGAGCGGTGTCGGATTTCTCAGTATGCTTAGCCCATTTCTCGTTGGCCTGGCGTGCGCTAGAGCATTCTGTGTATGAGCCGAAATATAGCTCTGACTCTGCAAAGCGATGGTCGATGAATGAAGATGACATCGATCGAACAGAATCACGCTGGCTTGGAGTATCGAGCCCACCGTGATTGGCCCGGTGATCTACATTGGGCTGTGGTAACGAGTATGAGGGTGGATATGTTGAGGTTCGCGATGAAGCACGGGGGAGTAAGGGAGTGTGTGTTGCTGGAGGTAGCGAAGGCAGCTGGGGGATTCCTTGTTGGCACTCGGGGGAATTCTTAGAAGACTCCGCAGTTCGGCTTGATGGGAGTTCCTGATCATCTAGAGGTTCATGATCCGGTTCCAAAATCATAGCAGAGTACTTGCTCTCCCGCACTGCACCAGCCGACCGAGCTGTGACGAAGCTCTCGCGTTTCGTCGATGTATCATCGGGAACATCCTCAGCGATATCCCGGGACAAAATTGTGTCTGAAGGGAGAGGTCCAGGAAACGCTGGGCGTAGATCAAGAGGAGGAATGACAGGTGGTGTTGCAGATAACGAGTTGCCAGACTGGTGTGTCCTCGTCGACGACATACTTATGGTCCTGTTCAGCGGGCGGGAGAGAAAATTTGAATATACTGGCGAAGAACCTGTTCACATTGATCAGTCACGAAACAAACTCTAGAATTCGCGAACGAACGTGCTGAGTCACCAAGCGAATCCTCTCGTCGCCTCACAAACTGCGGAGGAGCAACTGGAGTGGTGGGCGTGGGTATTGGGCGTGCGGAGTACATAGCCACCGCACTGGTTGGGGTCATCATAGATGGACTGATCGGTGTCATCATGGTGGCTGTAGTACCACTCGTTCGAGAACCGGAGCCATCTGGGCTACTTGGTAATGACACGGTGCGCTTCTCAGGTGACATATAGTCTTGCTCAACAATTGGAGAAAGTGGTTGCCCAAAACACTCCTGTATCGGTACTCGCAATGAGTGTGAGCTCTTGGAGGGTTGTAAGGACCGCGTGCGTGTGGCATTTGCTGGTGGTGCAGTGGGTGGTGGTGGTGGGAAGTGATGAGGTTGAAGATCCGGTGATGATGATGCAGCACGAGCAACCGAAGTTCCTCCAGCCCCTCCAAGCCAGGAAACCTGTGACGGGGTTTTAGGTGATTCGAGGCTACTCTGGGAGGATGATGCCGGCGTATGATTTTGCCAGTATGGGTAAGGGTGTGTCGGCACGCGGAGCCCAGGAGGCAGCGGGCGCTTAGGGTTTGAAGGCGTAGTCTGAAGAGAGGATGTACTGTCTAGGGCTTGGGAGCTCTGACTTTCTACGGGAGGACGATTCGAGTGGACCTCAGTTTGTATATGCACCTGAAGTTCCGGGTCAGCGTCTTGCTGACGTTGTTTACCTTTGCTATTGGATTCCGAGCCTATGAAGCGAAACATGGTGGAGAAGATGAGAGATAGAAGACTGGGTTGAGTGTGTGGTGAAGAAAAGGTTTCCTGTGGACTCTCGGCGTGCGATCAATGGCGTGGAAGAGTGGTAAGGGTGCTGAAAGATTGATGGAGGTAAGTACGTGTAATGTTTAAATGGAAGGAAACCTCGGACACATGAAACCAGTGTCAGGTATAAGTACCGTGGACGGGCGGGCATGCAGGAGAAGCTCGATGTGAAAGGTGAGGATGTCACAGAACAGGGGGGCGTAAGAAGCACGATATCACTATCGATGCTCGTAGGATGAAATCGATTAGCCATAGAGAGTAGGCGGCTGGCTGTTCAGATTATCGTATGAGGAGGCTGACGAGCGCAAGGAAAGGCGTGTACGCCTCATGCTTAACATGAGGCGAGTACCTGCCATATCGGCTAATCAACAGACAATAGAGTCATAAACCGTTGTGGACCGTGACCATTGTTTGCAGTAAGTTTGCAGTAAGTTGGCAGTTTTTACATCTAGTCGAGCTCTCTACATTCCAGCCACTGCCAGTGCACTGGACGAGTCAGATTGAAAGTAGCAGGATGACAACAAAGCTCACCTCCCTGATGACATAGAAAGCCGGAATTAATACATGTGCGTTCCAGTTGCCTGCTAAGCGGATAGTATTACATGAGGGATGTGAAGGAAAGAGTAACCAATTGTAATGCCGCGTAGGTCCGACTCCTCGTGCATCATGGCCGCCGCTTGACACGAATGACCATTCACCTCGAGTAAATATTCAGCACATGGCCACTGGTACGCATGAGTTTGATAGGAGAAACCTAAATATGAACGACCATCAATATCATCCCCTGCATCATGACAGATGGCAGTACCCATCAGAGTTGAATGAGGTGGCTGTACATTTCATCGCTCAATCTGAAGTGTCCTGAATACATTGATATAATTGGCAAACAACAAGGGGGCGAGGAATTAGTAGCAGTACGTATAAACAGTGTCGGTATCGTAAATCGTTAGTAGAACCCTCTTCTGCACCAACCAGCGTGCAATCCATTCTGTATCCGCACATTCATCAATAACTAGATCTATGCACTTAGACGTACTCGTGTTCATCGATAAAATAGATTGTAAAAGCGAGGGTATGGTCCACGTCATACACCGGTCTCAGTGTCTGCTGGGGTATCATCGGCAGTGGGAGTGTCTTCTGCGACAGGTGCATCCTCAGCTGCTGATGTAGAAAGTGCCTTGGTATCATCCTTTGAATCATCCTCAGGTTGCCCCTCATCCAAAATTACTTGAGATGAAGAAGCTACCGAATCCGCATCCGAATCATCTTGGGCGTCTTCCTTATCGGCCTCCTCCTCCGGAGTCGTAGCTGCTTCTTCTGTCAATGTTGTATCCAGTTGTTGGGTTCTACCAGGAGAATCAGGAAGCGGAATTTCCTCGGGGCCGCAGGGTGAATCCAACTTCTTCTCATCCAATTCCACATCCTTCACCCCCTGTGTCACTGACTTGACATCCTCCCCCTCCTTCTTATCCGAGTCTGCTGGTATTGGAGGGGTACTGCCTTCAGCCTGTGTGGAGTCCCCCCTTAGTTTCTTGACACTCGTCGAAGCAGAGCCGTCATCGTCATCCTCAACGAAGCTGAAGCACCTCTTCCGACCTATCGTGGGTGCATTTGACGTTGCTACATATCAGATCAATCAATCAGAACAATAATACAAGAGCGCGCCAATTCCAAAAGACCGTCAGATCGCCATGTTGGGATATGAAACACGACTCACCATCATCCCTCCAGGGCCGATCTGGGCGCGGCAGAAATGAAGTTGAAACACGACGTATAAACTTGAACATTGATATAGCACGTGTCAGGCAAAATGACAGATATATGGAGCAAAAGATATGGACTGGGGGCCGGGCAAGCGAAGGTTATTATCGATACAGTGATCCTGTTGGGTGGCTGATGTACTACTACGTACACCAGAAACCAAATTTACAACACTTCAACGGACACGAACGGTTAAGGATCTTCTATTGACAGTTGTTTGGTCATATGGTTTTTGTCCTGAATTTTTTGTTTCGCGAGTCCAAAACGAAATTTCAAGGTCGTCAATTAGGTGCATGCAAGCATGACAGGAAGCATCGCAGGTTCGTTCAGAGGCTCAAGCGCTCATACCGTGACTCGACGTATCGCACTGGCCGGTTTCGATGGTGCAGTGAATTCAACTATCGCGCTTACGTAACGCGATCATGACTCGAATGATTCGAAGGACTATTGGAGGAAGAGATCAAAAGGATAGCAAAACATCTTGATTCATAACACTACACCAGTTGACACATACTAGCTGATACCCTTGATCTCGAGCATTAGCTATCTCCCTTTTTGATCGCTCCGATCCTCGTCTCCTCCATCACCGACGGTCCAGAAGTTTAATCAAAACTAGAAGAGAAATACAACTACCATGACGCTTGACGTGACTAGTTTCATAGACAACAAAGGAGGGAATGCCGAGGAAATTCGTGAATCGCAGCGGAAGCGAGGAGAGTCGGTAGAGCTGGTCGATCAGGTCATAGATATGTACGCGGAGTGGGTGAAGAGTGAGTTTTGATTGCCTTTCATGATCAGCGGCCCTTTCAAACGCGCGATCTTGAGAGTTCTCTGGCTTCCAACATAGAATCCATGTGCTGATTGTATTTTAAGTGGATTTTGAGGCGAACGGCCTCAGCAAGCAGGTCAACGCGGTGCAAAAGGAGATCGCAGCCAAGAAGAAGGTTGTTCTTGACGCTTATCCACTCACTTGCCTGAATTTATGATCTCTTATAGGCCAAACAACCAGCAGATGACCTTGTTGCTACTAAGAAAGAGCTAGATGCGAAGGTTGACGCGAAACGGAAAGAGACCCGCGAGTTCGAGATTGAGATGCGGAAGAAAGCTTCTACAGTAGGAAATCTCGTGGCCAAGGATGTCCCAGTCAGCTTGACTGAGGTGAGTATCCGAGTCATGTCTACCTATTCAACCTGAGAAACTGATATAACATTTCAGGACGACAATGTATTGCTCCGAACCTGGCATCCAGATGGTCCTAATGGTCAAGTAGAAAAGAAAACGGATATCATGCCTCACCATGAAGTTTTGCTTAGACTAGATGCAATGGACCTTGACCGAGGTTTGATTATCGCTGCATTCATATTCCATAACTGGTATTTAAACCAATACGCCAGGTGCCAAGGTCGCAGGTCACCGCGGCTACTTCCTCACAAATGATGGTGTCGATCTCAACCAAGCCCTTATCACATATGCTCTCGACTTCCTCCGCAGAAAGGGATACAAGAAAGTCCAACCACCATTCCTTGTCAATAAAGACGTCATGGCAAAGACCGCGCAGCTTGACCAGTTCGACGAGGAACTGTACAAGGCATGACAAAGTTGGTGGATAGCACAATTTAAAACTGATCTATATCGTCATACAGGTTATCGCCAATGACGACGAGAAATATCTCATCGCGACCTCGGAGCAGCCTATATCGGCATTCCATCAAGACGAATGGTTCGAAGACCCCAAAGCTCAGCTTCCCATATACTACGCTGGATACTCGACATGTTTCCGTAAAGAAGCCGGCTCGGCTGGACGTGATATGTGGGGCATTTTCCGTGTGCACCAGTTTGAGAAGGTTGAGCAGTTCGTGATCACCGCTCCGGAAGAGAGCTGGAATGCATTTGATACTATGCTGGAGAACAGCGAAGGGTTCTATCAGAGCTTGGGTCTCTCTTACCGTGTGGTGGCGATCGTCAGTGGTGCACTGAACCTCGCAGCGTCGAAAAAATGCGATCTGGAGGCGTGGTTCCCATTCCAAGGTGCATACAAAGAACTTGTTTCTTGCTCGAATTGTACGGATTATCGTAAGTTGGATTGTCGCCCGTAAACTTCTCGATGATGTGGACTCAGCGATACTACAGAGAGCAGGCGGCTAGAAGTTCGTTGCGGTCTCAAAGCGAAGGACCAACAGCGGAAGGTCTACGTCCACATGCTGAACGGAACAATGTGCGCCACAGAACGCGCATTATGCTGTTTGGTCGAGAATTATCAGACACCAGATGTATGCTCTTCTTTTTGCGACGGAAGGGATTGACACTAATACTGCATTTACCCTCAGGGTCTCGTTATACCCGAGGTACTCAGGCCATATATGCAGGGACGGGATTTCCTACCATGGGTGAAGGAGTTGCCAAAGAACTTGCAGAGGAAGCAAGTGTAAACGTTAACCTGCCAAACGAATACTTGCAACGTGCCATGCGTTGACTTTGGTACAAGGTTACATAAACACCAACTCTCCAGGCCTTCTATATCAAGGTCTGACTACGGGAGCATCACCCGA
The DNA here is from genome assembly GCA_016647685.1 of Suillus tomentosus. NCBI lineage: Eukaryota > Fungi > Basidiomycota > Agaricomycetes > Boletales > Suillaceae > Suillus > Suillus tomentosus. The sequence continues at coordinate 43,676 of JABBWJ010000018.1, forward strand.
AAATTCTCATCGAGGTATTCAACGGCCTGAGTGCAAGTTTTATCTAGATTTCCTGTATGTCCTCTGGAGTCATGCATGTATGTTGATTGTGTAACGCAAGAAAAACCAAGTCTACAAGGAAGAATAGTGAATTCATGCACCGTTGGCATAAATCTTCCCGCAGTTGGCTTTCTGCCTGAACCAATTCAGCAACAGCACCACCTTCACTTCTCCAATCCAACTAGTCCAATCTTTCGGAATCTCCATCTCCTCTCGCGTATTTCCTCTGTCTGTCCAATCATAATACCTAGGCAGGCAAAACTGGAGCATATGTCCCATACGTTCCGATCCACGTGCTATGAATTGAGTGAATAAGCATCCGGGTATCTATATAGGTCGGTACGAGTCCGTGTGGTTTCTGTGGTGATCGTGCTGGAGTGTCTGAGTCCGCCATCACGATTACGGTACTACTACCAAGCAGCGGGGCACCTACCTGAGAAACGAAGTGCATGTACAAGCACACATTCAGGTACGGATCTATCGATTCGGGATCGAAGAATACTAAGCCCTGTCGCAACTTACCCCATAAATGCGAATCTTGTCACCTTGTACTCCCTCAACCTGGCAAGGCCACGCGAAAGGTACCCGGTTTCTGTATGACGCTACAGCATGACAGCGCATACCCTGGACCAGCACGAGGAGGAGTCCTAGAGGACGTTGTCCCTAGACATAGAGAGGGACTTCCGTTGCCGACAAAGTCGGCACACTCCAGCGTTTGTCGCGCAATCTTTCCATATATCTCTAGCATGGATGCAATCCTAGCCAATCCTTTATGTCCCATTAATAAAGCGTAGACTTCCGAGATCTTCGAGAGCAGACGGAACACAGCATCATCCCGGTTCGCCCGATTGAGCATCATCTATCGCCCCTGTTTCCGTCGAAATCTGTTTTGGCATTTGCGAGTTTTTCCTTAACAACCTTCGAATCAGGCTGTTTGGACTGATGAGAGGATGATTCAAAGAGAACATTACGAACTGTAATAGTCGAATGTCTGCAACGCCCACATCGGAAGATCCTGCGGCCGTTACTAGTTAGATCTGATCACACACGGGACGTACCAAGAATTGCATATACCTGGCTTGTCTGAAGGGTGTAGGAGATCCCGTGCCCTGGAACCTGCAATCGTAGGTTCAGGGCTGCGAGACTGTCGAGCGCTTCAAGCGAACTTGTCAAATGACTGGAGAAGAAAACTTGATAATCCTCTGCGCAACCTCTGCGAGATTCATGCCTCGGAGGCGAGAGATCTAGAGAACGGCTGTAAAGCCTGCAATATATTGTTTGTTGCTAATCCATCATCATTTCTTGGAGTCGGGGACTGGCGCTTCCCAGCACCACTACGATGTGGAATATAGTGATCACGTTGCACTGTTCTCACACCGTCCACTGTACGAACCCTCCTGCAGTTGCCTTTCTGCTTTCACCCATTCAGCAACAGCACCACCTTCACCTTCACTTACCCAGCTTTCCAACAGGTCTACGATCTTCTCTTTCAGAATCTCCATCTCCTCTTGTTCATTGCCTTCAAGTGCGCAAAAATCATACATCAGTCTTGGAGTACGTTCCGATTGACGTGCTACGAATCGAGTGAATGAGAGGCGGACGTCCTGGTATGCTTTCAGCGCAGTGGGCACGTTATCCAATGTTGTGAGTGGGTGGGCAAGAAGGCGACCAAGTACAAAAGCATCCTTGATACAAAGTGAAGAATTTTCACGGTTCGTTGAATGAATATGCATACCTCAATTGCTTGACCAGCTCCAGCGGCAAGGTGGGATGTCATGGCATGGGCCTATGTACACGGTCTCGTCAAATGATTGTGGTGCCAGCAAGAAGAGACCCACTGCATCACCTATTAACGCAACTCTGTCCCAAGTGAATAACGGCAAATCATTTAGCACGTGAAGCGCCCATCTTGAGGGATTTTCGAAACACTGCGAAGAATACTCATCAGTCGAGGACAGCATAAACGACTCAAAGCCAAAGAATTACATCCAGAACGCGCTTAGCATTAGGCTCAAAGTCCTGATATGCTTTCATAACCTCTTCTTGGGACACAGCCGAAACCCAATGGCCCTCAAAAGGCATGCCAATTTTCTGTTCATCAGGAACATATGCTACGACATTGATCAGTGTTCCTCGCGAAACAGGATACGATACAATGTGCTTTGAAATATTCATCAGCAAATAGGGACCAGTCGATTGTGATAAATCACCTTTCCCCTCCCGCAAAACTGCGAAATGAAAGTCATTCCTGACCATCGTGACCGCTTTCTGAGGACTTACCATTACAAAATCCTTCACAGCTACGTTATTTGGATCCAATTTCAAAAGCTTCTCCGCTGGAAAGATGCTGCGATAGACAAGCGTTCCGGTCCAAGATGGATCACTGTAGTGCCTTATCTTGCTTGGGTCTATGATGTCTGGGCCTATTGTTTCGAAAAGTGTCTTCCGCACTGGGGAGTGGATGCCGTCTGCCCCTACTAATATGTCGGTGATCGAGGTGCTGTCATCAGCGAAATAGAGGACGAGTGATCCTGATGACTGCTTTTCATATTTGGTGAGCCGTTTATTAAAGTGCATAGTGCATGACGATGGGATGCTTTGCTTGAGAATGTCGACGAGTTCCTGCCGATGCATATTGAATCCCTGTTTAACTGTGAGAGGTTTTGTCACATTTCTGCCCCCAGTTCGAAATGATGAAGTTCACAGACGTGTTTTGGAGATATAATGAAACCACTCGAAACCACCATTTGGGGCATCGGACTTCCTCATTCTCCGACCTGTCGAAACGAATTCAAGTTAAATGCAGTTGTAGCACAGTTTTTCGAAACAGACCATAGCTGGAAGAAGGGGGCGATGCTGAAATATGAGAGATCTTTTCATACAAGCCGAGTTCCACCATGACCTCCGCCGCGCGTCGCGAGATTCCAACCCCAGCCCCAGCAGTTGTAACGGCATCACGCGCTTCGTATAAGTCTATGTGGATATCGCGCCCTGCAAACTGGCCAATCGTGATAGCGAGAAAAAGCCCTGCTATGCCTGCACCACTGCATAGGAAGTTCAATCTGCGTCCTGTCTGTGAGAGGTTATCCAGCTCACCAGATTGCTACTCGAAACTTGGGAGGGTCTGATGAGAGCGACATTGAGGATACCTCGGCTGAATCTGAGTAGCACAGCGAGGCCCGGGCCACGTAATTTGCTCCATTTTATGTGACTGTCGACACCGAAGAAGTGAGCTTTGCCGTGAATGCCGTGGGCAGTTATATCGAGCTTCCTTATCAGAACGAATTGTGGGAGGACATGAAATCATCAAATTCCTTCATTATCATGATGCTCTCAGGCAGAACACGTTGGCCGTGGTACTTCTTGATGATGGCCGTTGCGGCATCTGCAGTCCATTGAGACCCTTTTGGAATGTATGAATATCAATAATGGTTAACCTTGAAAGAAATTCACTGTGAATTCGGATTAGTGTTGTTGGCAGTTAATGCTGCCATTCCGCCAGTGGCTGCGTGGCAATTGCCGGCAGTAGCTCGAGGGTGGTTCCGATCCTTAATCAAGCTTATAGTTTGCTGACTGTACATACTAGATGTCAGCTTCGCCGAAGTGTATGTCAGTGTTTGTCTCGGTCAGGACTGGGTCTCGGAGAGAGCGGTTTTGACTTTGATAATTGGCAGGTATGCGTCTCACGTGATACGTCGCTATCAAGTCACGTGATTAGCACATTCTGATACTAGCAGCAAAACCGAATCCTGAAACGAGAAAAGACCTGCATGCTTCGAGCAAGGTCAAGACTGAGACAGGGACAATCGAATCCGAGGACCGAAACCTCAAGTGTGAGGTAGCTTGGGAAAGATAAAAACCGGGTGCATGACGCTACCCACCCTGAGCACCCAGCGCCCACGACTCCCCCTTGTTACCGGTATTGCAATGGTTAACAAGGATTGCGTGACAAGAACTAATGTATCATACAGCTATTTATAACGACGCGCATACAAGTCCATCAACGAGTGGATCAACGAGATGCGAGCGTCCATGAACGACGATGTGACAAAAAGTGGTAGAATAGACTCAATCTTGCACCAATAGTCCAAGAAGGCTCGTGACTTCCAATGCCCTTGCATAGCTACTACATCCAGTGGAATTCCCCGAAGCAGAAGTTCAGATGCGCCTCCAATGCGAAAGCAGTGTCCCATCAGCTCCAGCAACCATGCGTCTCTCCATATCCAGTTGCAATGTGCCAAGAACCATGGTCTTGTCATCGGCATCCACCCTCCTCTGGCTGTCTCATAAGTGAAGAAAGGTGCTGTTGGTGGGATGGCCGAGTTTGCGGAGAGATGGTGATTTAGTGCTGTTACGGGATTCGTGAGATCATCAATCTTCGAGGCGACAATGTTTGTGCCGTCTCCGTGTGTGGTCTTTGTCCAGGGAATGTGGAAGACTATGAATGGGATTTGGTTCTGCAGTGCGTGATGTCGAATTTTTGTTGAGCGAGACACATGTCTCACTGGGTCAAAGGAACTAACAGAGTCAATGACAAGTTCACCAAGTCTAATGTCCTTGAGTAAATGAATTTGAATCTTACTAGTATGAGATCCATACCTGCAGCAACACCAAAAAGTGACACACGTGACGGCAAACATTGACATGTCAAATGCGTTCGAAAGGTCAAGTCTGCAGAACAATGCATGTATATGATCTAGCATGACCGGTGGTTGTCGCGGACATTTTGACGAGTCCGGTACCACTTTGGAGAGGCCTGCAGTAGCAGAACGTAGCAGACTATGTCCGAACCATGGTGCGCCGTGGAGATTATGCCAAAAATGCAAGCCAGCTAGCCAGTTCTGTGCCATCATGGCTGCTACCTTCCTGGCCCAAGAAGCAATGAAAGAGGCAAGAAGATGGTCTGACGCAGGCATCCTATTATTTTCTGGTATTGAACGTGAGTCGCAGTATTGGTGGAAATGCAGTAAGCCTGCACCATAATTCTCTCATGTCTTCACTTCCATGGAGATGAGCATAACATCAAAAAGTTTCAAGACATCTGCAAGCGGGAGTTCTTCTAAAATAGAACTGTGAAAAGAGTCTGAGTGCGGAGTGTGGCATCTACGAAGATGGTCATGTGCAAGTACAATGGGTCGGAAAGATGATAGTGCGATTTCGTTGCCGGATCTGGGTTTTCTGGGCTTTATGCATTTGTGAACAGCAGAGGGCGGTACCCCAATCAAGGGAGAATGTGCCAAGGCTTCTCTCAAGTGGGCCAATGCTGCCATGGCGTTGGTAGTTGCCAATGCCGTCTGATTGCTGTTAATCGACATAAGACTCGAGAAAAGGTATGAGCTCCTCTGGGAGCTGAATGGAATGAAGGCGGAGATCTGGCGACCCAACCTCACCACGAGAGGTTGCGTCAGCACGATTCTGAGTGGACTCAACATAAGATAGAACGTGAAAGACATTGGAGGCCATAGCGATGGCCTCCACCCAGCAAATGCAAATGTTTACTTGAAAGTTCCTACTCCTTCCCTTCTGGAAGGCTCCGATGACGCCCTGGTTGTCGGAATGAATCAACACTGAGGCATCCTTCCATCCTCATTCGAAAAGAGTGCGAATGGCTAACTCCACGGCTATCACTTCCAACCAACCGATGTCTCATCCGCTCCCTTTCCAACCCTCACGTAGCCTCTACGTGTCCCACAAGTCCCCAAGGACTAGACCAATACCCCATTCCATTGAGGCGTCAACCCACAGGTCTATGTCCTGTGTCATACCCCTGGGAAGAAGGTTATGAGGGAGTTGTTTCGATGAAAGTGTGTTGAGCCACCACTTTAAGTCATTCTTAACTGATGATGGGGGGTGTCTGGCTGCGAATCGGGTGTGTGATCTTGGGTATGAGCTGAACTGAGCAATAAAGCCTGACAGGTTAGCTAAGTATGCTTGTCCGTGTGGGACGACAAATGAGATGTGAGATAAGGTCCTGTTAATACTCATAGTGTCCTTGCAGGATAGTCTGCCGCCTCCCTCGATATGTGCCACAATTGGAATGAGTTTTTGTATGTACTTATCCCATTTCCCCTCAGGGAGTTCGACTGTGTGATGGACCAGGTTCCATAGAAAACCGAGATAAATGAATGCAAATGTGAAGTCACACCACTTGAACGGCTATGCCGTGAATAGTTGGCTGGATGCAGATGACTTTCCCACTGAATGGGGAACCACAGTGCAGATCACAGAAATCGTGAGTCAATTTACTCTCTTCAGTACGAAGCTTGCATGATGGTGGAGCTTGGCAATGCATCAGTGTATGCAGTACTCATGCACTGTCACAGCCGTTTTTCACGCGATGGCACTTGATAGTATCAGGTAGTGCGACGGCACTGGCCTTTCTCAGTGTGTGACACGACGGCGTCTGTTCAGACAGGAACTGACAACTGTCTTCATAGGTAGTGATGGCTAGTGATGTCCCAGCTCCAAGCTGCATTTTCAGAAAATGAGCATAACATGCTGAATAAAATTCCTAAATTCATGAAGATATTTATGGACATAGATTGAGCCAAAAGCCGGGAGGCATCTAAGAGGAATTTGTGCTGTGATGCATCATTGTCTTGCTATGAAGCAGCTCAGCAAATGGCTCAAAATCCAAGCCATTTGCTGAACTGCTTCATAGCAAGACAATGATGCATCACAGTACAAATTCCTCTTAAATGCCTCCCAGCTTTTGGCTCAATCTATGTCCATAAATATTTTCATGAATTTAGGAATTTTATTCAGCATTTTATGCTCATTTTCTGAAAAATGCAGCTTGGAGCTGATACATCACTAGCGACGCTAGATATTGAAGCAGCGTATCACACCATCCCAGTGTGGCCCCCACACAAATGCTTCTTAGTGGTTGCAATCGACGACGAGTTCTTCATCGGCCATGTGTTCCCATTCGGCCTTATGACAGCAGGGGGAGTACAAGGAAACATCGTGGATGCCATGGTTGACATCTTGCATAACCTAGAGCTAGGTCCCATAAAGAAATGGGTAGATGATCACACTTTCTTTCGCTTTGCATTGGGAGGAGGAGACTTGTTACCAGATGGGTCGCGGTCACCTTTCCTATACGCGCATGGCCTCAAGGATATCTACATTCACTCACGTCCGCTAGGCATACCATGGCACCAGCGGGGATGACACAAAATGGCCACTGAGGATGTGGTGTACTTCCTCCTTCAAAAAAGGCCCTGACATGCGCTCGACTTTGACTTCGTCCTGGCAATATTTTCTGATGACGTCGGGCTTGTCAGCTGCAGACTTATGATTTTTTGGTGTGTACATTCGTGTTAAGGCAGGGATGTCCCTAATTGGGAAGCCGTGTCGCAAATTGAATGTAAGATCTGGAAATTTTTCATCAAGGTCAAATCTTGTCAAGAAAGAATCATAAGTGTCTGCAATGTAGGGAGTGATTACGCGCTGGAGGATGCTATCAACAGGCCTTGGAGGCAACTCCATGAGAGGAGCTACCGCATTGGGAGCACACGTGTAAGATTTCAGGTCCGTGACATGAGGGGCAGTGTCCAAGGTTGTAAGAGATACAGACGATCTCTTTGGAAGATTTGAGGACGATTTTGTTGTCTTGTGACATACAAACCGGCGCTGCTCCTTTGATGGTCTGGGTGTGAGTGCACCTGTTGGACTTATGCCCGGTCCGACCACAGATGATGCAAAGGAGGTTGTCGGATGGTGTCTCTCCTTTGCCCCTCCAAAAGGGCTTTCCGTTGCTAGGTGCACTCATACCGGAGGGGCCGTCGACCCTTCGTGGAGGGTAAGGATTGTACCTCACCCCCTGTTGTTTTCCCGGTCATGGTCCATCCACATATCTATCTTAACTTCACTCCAACGCTCCTTGTATGTGCCTGTGTTGAGGAAGACTGAGGTATTAAAGAACCTCCTGCGAGTTTCTATGTCAAATCTAAGGATGGCTGAGAAATTAGAAGTGAACTCATCTCGTGACATGCAGAACATCTGATGGTTTGTGAAGCGCAAAACCGTGTCATCGTCCGCCACTAGCGCCAAAAGCTTCAAGAAATTGCTTGACACTTCAAAGAACACATCTGCTGTGATAGTCGATTCCAGCGGGAATCCACTAGAAGTGTCCATGACGATCATTTTTGGATTGTTGAGGACAAGTCCTTTCTTCAGCTTGATGCAAGAGGGATCCTCGTGCATTTTCCGCAAGGCGGCGTTTGTGAGCAATGTCAGTGGGATGTAGACCTTAGCCCTGGCTAAATTTAGAAGTGGCCAAGGAATTTTGAAAAGCCCTTCCATTCCTTGCACCAAAATGGTGTTAGCACTTGTGAAGTGAAGACCTTCACTTCCGCCGAAGACGATGCATTCTCTGATGTCTGCTCTTCGGTCGACATCTCAGTGTCCTCCCGAGCGAGTTTCTCTACTATCTTCCTCATTGTTGGAGTGAGGGTCTTTAGAAAGGCGGCTGCCTTTGTCATCTTCCTCCCTAACACCATTTGTGCGAAGGGAGTTGAAGGTTCAGACACCAGTTCCTCCAGGAAATCTTCGTCATCCGAGGGCTCTTCAACATAATTGGGGTTATCACATAACTGAGCCCTAGCCGAGGTCCTTTCAAAATGCTGAAGGTTCTCTTTGACCACTGCCTCGCGATCATCTAAATTGATGTCGGTTGATGCGCTCTTGTTACTAATAAACCTAGCAAGCCGGGCTGCCTCATTGTTGGACATTTGACCTGGTTCCCTAGTGGAGTCAAATGCATCAGTACTTTTCCTGCTAGCTCTGGCAGGGGGGCCAGAATTCAAGCTCTCTGTCATATCTTTACGTATAGGTAAAACTAAGGTTAAGTACGAGCTCGAATACTCAATATGAGAAATAAACCGAGTAGGTGCGAGGTGTAGTCAGAAGAAAAAGGAACAAATGACATGTAACCATCGTGCCAATCCTAAACACACTTCCTCGATTAGTAAGCACTGGTTTGAACTATTTGGCTCATGCGTTCGCCAATTGCTCAAACTGCACTCTGCCTGAACCAATTCAGCAACAGCACCACCTTCACTTCTCCAATCCAACTAGTCCAATCTTTTGGAATTTCCATCTCCTCTTGCATATTTCCTCTTTCTGTCCAATCATAATACCTAGGCAGGCAAAACTGGAGCATATGTCCCATACGTTCTGATCCACATGCTATGAATTGAGTGAATGGGCATCCGGGTATCTATATAGGTCGGTACGAGTCCCTGTGGTTTCTGTGGTGATCGTGCTGGAGTGTCTGAGTGTGCCATCATGATCACGGTACTACTACCAAGCAGCGGAGCACCTACCTGCATCTAAAAATTGGACTTAGTGAAAATGTTGTCTAAAACGCTTGCGAGAGTTACCGTTTTGGTTAGCACGAAATTTAGTTCGTCAATGCCTGGTTTTGGTTATGTTTGAACCCTGAGTACATTTAGATGCAAGATCTAAGGTTTATCAATGCGACATAATATTATCAGTGTTTGATGCGATGTAGAAACAACAATACAGTGAGGTGCGAACGATGCACCTGACTGTATCTGTAAATGTTGTAAGGTCGCGCATTGCCCAGTCTGCTATGCTTGAGAAGACGAGTGTGTTCGACCCTAAAGGGGAAGCGAGTGCAGCGAAGATCTAGAGGTATGCGCTGAAGCGAAGCGTGAGAAAGCGCAGGTGCGCGCAAGGCGTGGGAACACGCGTGCGTATTAGTGCGAAGCACGGGAAAGCGCGCGCACGTATGCAGATAATGATAGAGACTAAGCTTAAGTGATAATATGATACAAGATAAGAGATGTGAGAGCGCGAGATGTAAAAGAATAGATTTCTACTGTGGCTTTCTAGGTAGTAAGTGGGTAGCCAGAAACTAGTAAGTTCAGGTGAAAAGTAAGTAGTGAAAGGTCCATTTCATAGTATGTACTGCTGGCACTTATATATGGCACCTAAGCGCTGTCATGCGGAGCCAAAGCACTTCTGAGTAAAGTATGTAAAGATATATATGAGTGAGAGTCCATGATAAAAATAAAGGTGGAACAATATGCAAATAAGGGAAATGGAAATATACGCACTAGAGAGCTTGGTGGACAGTGGATGGATGCTTCTGGATGGCTGGCGCTATATGGCACTCAAGCGCGGGAACGCGCGCGCATATACATCGTGAAGTGTGGGAAGTGTGTGCGCATGGCATGTGTTGCGCAGGAAAGCTGTGCCTCATATAGGAATAGCTGTGGATAGCACACAGAGTGGTGTTGCAAGTTCGTGCTATGTACTTCCTAGTGAAAACTGCCATATCACACAATGAGAGGCATGAGTCTCTACAGCGACATAAGATTATCAGTCATACTAGTAGTAGTAGTAGTAGTAGTAGTAGTAGTAGTAGTAGAGATGCGTATTTACGAGTGCACTGTGATGCTCGGACCCACACTGGGCAGGAAACAGGGTATTTTCATACATGTGTCAAGGAGTATAGGACACTACCAGTTTCATTATCATTGTTCACCTCTTGTCCTGCAAGTAACCCTTGTCCGAAACCGAACCCGCTTTTTTCGTGCTGGCGCGCCTGCTTATCCGCACTTTCCCGTGCATTGGCCGCATCGGACGCGCATTCCCGCGCTTCAGATACCTCGGAAATGCATTAGGAAGGTCTCTCGTCCATTCATAGTCCATCCAAATCCCATTGATATGTGAATTTCCTTACCTCGAGGCTTGTAAAATGTGTTGCCACCTTATTACATGTCCTTACATATTTACTATATTTCCTATCCCTTCCTACAGTCGTGGACAAGCAAACTCGACAACTTTGTTTTCAGCTCAGGGAAATTTTTTGGCATCAAACTGAGTACGGGAATGGATTCAGAGTGTCAAATTACTTCTAAAACCGGTGTCATTCAAATTTTTCCACGTGTTTTTGGGCTGGCCAAATTTTTGGCCATTTTCAACAACATATATTTATACCTGCGCAGGCTGCGCTCCATGCAGTACCGCTTCTATTGACATCATGGCACACTGCGAGACTTGGCGGTGCCGTTTTTGCTTCTGAACTGCCCATTCCACTGCTCTTCCTGTGAGACCCAATCAATACGCACTCATAAAGTGCCATGAACGGTTGATGAAATGTCGGATCACTTCAGTTGGGCAAGCATCGAGCTGCTCCTTCGCACAATTCTTCGCATCCTGGAATGTCTTCTTTGGAATTTCATGATAACAATATTTGCACCAACCCCAATACTATGTACTAGGTTATCAGTAACAAATCAATATTGAATTCAAACACTCACCATTTCAATTGGATTCAGTTCGCAATGAAACTTTGGCAGGAAAATGCACTCATGTCCAGCTTTTTTGATAAGTGTCTCGAGCATCAACGGCTGATTTTTGAAGTCCTCTTGCTGGCTGAGAAGACGAGCCATGCAACAATTAGTGCTCTCTCATGGGCAGACAGGTGCACACTTGGCTCGCAAGTTGTGAACATCAAATCCACGCTATTCCAGAACTTGCTTCAAGCCTTTAGGGCAGCCATCAGGTAGTGTCATTTTCTGAATCTTGCCGCAGTGTTCAGTGTATGGGTTGGACTGGGGAATAACTGTGTTGTGTTGATGCCGCTGCTTTCCACCATTGGATTTATTCATATCAAATGCTCGTAGGGCATCTTCAGGCAGAGAAGCATGGGCCGAAGACTGGTCAAAGATAAAAAGTGCTTGGCAATTCGGATGTGCAGCCTCGAAGATGCGGATTACATCTTTCATCTGTGTGAGCAATTGTGCAGTGTCCCACCAGGCATCGGAACTGTTTGCACCAGGATAGATGATTTTGTGCTTCCTCCACAATCTCACCCTCTTCATCATGCAGTGCCAATCAACCATCAACTGCATCAATAAATCCAGACACATGGATAATCCTTCCTCTGCCCTTCTTCTGCAAAATCTGTTGACCAGGTAATAGACTGATTTTGTCAGTGTCGTCGAATTATGAACCAATGTATGAGCTCACTAAGCATGTGTTTTGTAATTGTTTGCATGAAAGCAAGACTCATTGTGCCAAACTGCAATCATCTCAACTTCTCCAGGTGCCAAGTTTGGTTCCACTCGATGCAGCTCAGGGCCTTCATAATGTGCCATACGAGACTCGAAAGTAGCCATGGCAGGCAAGAACACCTCCTGACGATACTTTTTCACATCCTCATGCTGTCTTGTTACTTAAGGGTCTTATATGAAAGTTGTGTATAATGACAACACAATTATACACGGTGAAGACTTCTTGCCAGTCCTTAAGTCCACGGTCTCCGACTTTTCTACTTCGTGGGAGGTAACGTGGTGAGTTCTTGGGAGGATTTAGTTTGTTGTCCTCTTCTTGTGTAGTCTTATATGAAGTTGTTGTGGAATGTTCTGTGTTCTGGATAAATTCGTTAGGTTTGTTTCAGCCTAGTAGGTTGTGTTTCAACCTATGAAAGTCTGTTTCAACTTTGTCATCCTTAGATGTGTCTCACTTTCCGTTGAAAGAGAGAGTCTTATGAATACACATAAAGCTTAGAATGAGAGCTGTTCAATGGTTATATAGTCAACCCCTGTAAGGTAGTATATAACCTAGAGTAGAATAACGATAACGAAAGTTATATAGTCAACCCCTGTAAGGTAGTATATAACTTAGAGTAGATAATGATATCTTAGATTACCTCAAGGCATTTATATTGGCCTGCACTTTAAGTCTTAGTGGTCTCACACGGTTTGAGATAAGAGTCAAGTGGGAGGATTATATTTCATGGGTGAAAATGGGGTCCTTTTATACCTTTTGGGAACCCCCTTACTAAGCATGATTAATCAGATAGATTGGTAAGAATGTGGCTTACAAACCAGGTGATGAATCAGCTTATTACTAAGTACATTACAAATACAGTGTAATCTTACAAAGAAATTACAAACCATGACAAACCATGACTAAACATGTTGAGTCATGTTAAATGTTGTTACAAAGCATGACCAATCATGACTAAACATGTTGAGTCAGCTTGAATAATGTTGCAAACCAGAATATTTCCCAGTCACATGATGTGATGACAAATAAAATCTGGTGGCTGAAAGAAGCCAAATAAAAATAAACAGTCAGAAATAAATAGAGATACAAAACTTGGTGGCTGAAAGAAGCCAAATAAAAAATAAACAATGAGAAATAAACAGAAGGTCACATGCTTGATACAAATACAAGTTAAAAATAAGTCTGAAAAGTGAGAAATAAAATACAAGACAATGAATCAAAGGAAAAATGGAGAAGTAACTTAGTGACAGAGGGCTAGACAGTCTCTCATATCTTCCTTATCACTTTCTATATATATATGACATGGTATGAATCACATACCATGCATGACAGCGCTCATGGCCATCCATGTACACTCCCTTTTGTAACACTGTGCACTGCCATCCCAATTTGATTAGCCATTGCTGTGCTGTTTGTTCGCTGAGTCACTGCAGACCAATGATGTTCAATGAGGGAATGATTGTGTCATTAAGGGCATGTTGGAACTTGCATGGAGTAATTTCGCCAATGGACTGAGTTGTTAGCCACTGACGACATGCCAATTGAAGCCTCTCATCTTTGAGAGGGCTTAGTGCATTGTCTCTCCCACCACGCCTCTCGATTGGAAGTTGTTTGAATACTTGGTAATGACGTGTGAGAGATCGTACTTTTCGTGCAAAGTATGCACCTTCTCCTTCATGCCACTGATGTGCAATCTCCAGGCTGGCTGCAATTTTGCCCACTCCTTTGAGGCAAAGTGTTGCAAAGTTTCGAATCAGCAATAGCTGGTTCACTTAAGACAGCGGTAAAGTCTTCCCTCCCCTTGTGAGATCCTTCTTGATTTGCTCCCTCAGCTCGTCCCAACCTCTGATATCAACTCCAGCCTGTTCTCGCTCCTCCAGCTCCTCTTCCCAGGCCTCTTCGGCATTATGAGCAAGACCAGTGCTGAATGCAGAGTCAGGAGCTGGTGTCTCTGACACAGAAGATATGATATCCGAGTCAGCATCAAGTCCATTTTCTTCAGAGTCCAAAACAGGTTCCGAGTCGTGACAAGGCAAAGATTCTTCGGTAGTGGATGTGGTTTGTGCTGACTGGTATGATTTTGGCTGAACCGTGAATCCAAGGCTGGTGAGTAATTTTTGGTTTTGAAGGAGTTGTTTATACCGTTGTTGAGTACGAGCTGATTTGCTCCCAACATCAGGGCCCTTCTTGTAATGGTTAGGACAGCCTGTTTGTTGGGCTCTGCGCTTGGCTTCCCTCGGAGGCAACCATGTCTCGTCACATGGATCATCATCCATGGATGCTGCAAGATCAATTAGCTGTGAACAGCAGCTGCTATCATCCAGCTCGTCCAAGTGAGTGATATCCTCTTCGTCTGACTTGATATCTGATTCATCATGATTAGCGATGAGTTTTAGACTGTCAAGGACAGTAGGGGGTTGCCAGTTTTCTTCTGATGCACGATCACTAACACTTGCAGGGCTGGGGGCTCAAGAACGTGAATGTGAAAGCCTTGTTCTTTTCGAAGGCAAGTCTTCAGAGTCATTTGATTTGGAAATTGATGAGATACTGGCTGCACGACACTGGTTTCAAAGCCCTTTGATATTTCGTTGTTGTTTGCACTTGGGTGGGCGTCCGCAGCTTATTTTCAGTGACTTCGAACACAGCAAGTGTTAGATCATTTTTTTCTCCACGTACACTAACCTTTTATAAAATATGACCACATGATCAAACTCGCACTAGCCTAAAGAACATTTTCCGCATTTTTCGGGATTTTTCCCGATTTTTTTGGGGGGTTGGCCAAATTTTGACTAGTCAAAAAGTCAGACCTTGCCTGAGAGAGATTGGCTCGTACAAATGACTTCATTATGTCCTAAATATGATGTCTGTAGCATTAAAAGTGTGATTCGAGCAATTGTGGAGTGCATAAAAATTGAAGACCAAAGTTGTTGAGTTTGCTTGTCCGCGACTGTACTCTGAGTGGGATTTTAGACACTATAAGTTGCCTGTTACTCAGGACTACTTTACTACACTTCCCTCGTACTGTATGCCTCATCCTATAGGTTTACCTTTGAAGTAGTCCCTTGTAGTGTGCGCTTTTTAGCCCCTATTAGGTTTCTTATACCTCTCTATACCTAGGATCCCTTACCTCACAATATACCTTTGCCCTCGCTCCCTTGAAACTTCGTTCCTTAACCTCCCTATACCTTGTCTGCACTTTCCCGCACTTTCCGCACCTTCGGCCACACGTTCCCGCGCCTCGGATAACCTCAGATACACTCCTATACCTCGCGCATACCTGTCCACTATTTTCCCGCACTTAGTGCGCGCTCTCAGGTTCACGCATATCCATCATCCTTCTAATAGCAAATCCCTTTAGGGTCAAACATGTCTGTATAGACATAGCAGCTAGGCATTAACTAGACCCAACTTTGTCCTTGCCACTCAGCAGGACTGTTGTCATCACAATGCTTGTGAGGGTCCAACTACCAACACGTACCATAAAAAGTCGTCGAATTCTACTCGCTCATCCCCAGTGAGGTTGTTGATGGCAGCTAGAATAGAAAGGAATTTACAATTGACGACCATCCCTCGAAAGACTCAACCTTCAACTCATCCTCAAACTGCTCGTCTAGGCCGCAGAACGTCGCTGCGCCGGCAAGCGCCCAGATCACCTTCAAACGTTTGAGCTGTTCTTCTTCCGTCTCGCCAAGAAACTCATGGTGTAAGTGAGACCAAGTGAAGCGGATCACGTTGGCCATGATGAAGAAGTTTTGAAACTTTGCCTTGATTTTGACACGTCCATTCTGAAAAAAAGAGGGGTTAGCCTATCCGCAAACGAGAACAAAAACTCACTTGGTCAAAAGTGTAGATATGCATGAAAACAAGTCCATCCGCATCATGCATGATCTTTTCTATCATACATTTGCGAAAGACGACAGCAGGTGCGTTACTGTACCACGGAGGGAAAAGTCGGTACATGTGGAAGACGCCATCCTGCGTGAATTCAATGAGCTTCCTGCGTGTGGACGACAATGCATTTGCTACTTCTTTGCGATGTTTGTTAGTAATGAATTCCTGAAATGTCACTAATAAAGGGTCAGTGTGATGCTAATGATCATTGAGATAAAAACTTACCATTAGGTCCAAAACAACATGGGACGGAGTCCTGGATGACTCAATTCAGCATTATCTTCTTGGCGGCTTTGTTAATCGCCATCGCTTGCTCCTCGAATAGCTCGCACGTGACCAGCCGTGTTGCCATTTTCATGGTCTGGCCGATGATGTCGTCTGTTAGTTGGATAAGGTCAGACGTTGAGGACATTGTAGGTTGCGAGGTGGAGGCTGAGGCTGAGGCTGTGGGAGCAGATTCAGAAGCGCCTTGTGGGCATGTGGCTGGGTAGGGGATCAAGTGTGGTGTAGGTGGCATAGCTTGTTGTTGGCCTCACCACTTTGGCTCCCTTGCCAGGCCTGCCGTCTGAATAATAAAAATTAGCGTGAAATTGATTGAAGAAAAACAAACTTACTTATATGCATCACATCCGTGCGTGGAATTTCGCCTTGTTGTATGGGTGTCGCATCATGCGCTTGTGCCGGCAGCAGTGCCTTGGGAGGATCCTTGAGGTGGGTAAGCGCCCTGGGAGGGCACTTCCATGGATGCAGTATTATAAGAGGGGCCCGCCGTCTGATTGTGGTCAGAGCTGTGAGATAGGTAGTTGAAGGAAGCGCCCTGGGAGGGCGCTTCCATGGATGCAGTGTCGTAAAATTGAGGGTTGGAGTTGTAAGGGTGAGGGTGATCATCATTGAAGTCAGTGCTGGCGTGCTCCAAAGACGAAGTGTCATAGGAATGGCTGTAAGATAAGCGACTATCGGTGTTGGCTCCCTGCATGCTCCAGCTATGCAGGGCTGCAGAATGATGAGCGATCAGTCAACGAAAGTGTGATGTCGGACTTACAGCTGCTCCCACTTGGCATTGGGGTGGGAAGTGCACTATCATCATTACTGCCCTGCCAACCTCCAGGGGCCACATGGGCGTCGAAGTCGAAAGAGGACATCTGTGGCTGTTCAGTGGGGATATAGAGTTGGTCAGTTGCTGGTTCGCCTGATGGATTGAGGCCAGAACCTCATGGTGGCTTCAGAACTTTGGCCTTAGTTTTTTGCTGTCGCTGAGAGTTATGCTCACTAGGCATTCAAGGGTGGAGGGGATGTGAGAGTGCACGCATGCATTTGAACTGTGAGTTGATGTAATAGTACATAGGGGGGAAAAAGACACAGACTTTACACGATCTTTACAAACCGGGAACATGTGGCGGGCTGATAAGGTGATTTACAAACAAAGCAAGGCAATTTACTAATGAAGTGTAAAAAGAGGGGGGGTCTGTGGTCTGATAAGGTGATTTATGAATGGCAGGAAGACATATATGAACGGCCAGGGCGGGCGAAGCACTTTATTGAATGGTCGAAGCAAGGCGGTACCAGTTGATAACAATCTATGAACACGATGACTGAATTGAATGTCACTGATAATGATCAGTGTGAGTATTGTGAATGGCTTGGCGGTCACATACCATTGATGGTCACAATTACATGCTGCATCAGTCCTGCTGGCCAGGCTGCCCGACTGAATCATCATCTTCGCCGGAATCTGTATCAGTGTCGGTATCGGTGATGACACCGGCCTCCGTACAACCACCCCCCAGCGCATGTGTGATACTGTCCTTATTTTTCAAAGTACCAACAAAATGAGGGAGGTAGGTAGTTTTGCCGGTAGACACAAATAATTCACGTCTGGCGCTGGAGCCCAGGTGGTTTGAGATTATCTCTGCTTGGGCGGTGATGGCGCGAAGTATCTCGCATTCATCATTGTGGACGGCTTGATTGTAATTCGTCTCATTGTCGATTTCCATGCGGTCAGCTCAGAAAAAATGTTCCTAATCTTCTTCAGCTGTTCGTCCTTCAAAAAAAGCCGGTTTTTGTTCTCCTGGTGAAGCGCCTGATTGAATGTGCTCATGCGCTCTGAGGCTTCAACCTGCCATAACGATGTGGCTACTTCATGGTGAGCAGCCTCACGACCAGCAAGTACTGCCTTGAATGCTTTGTACAATGTACCAAAGCTCATCTGTGAGAGGCCACTGGATATTGCATCCTCGTGCTTTTGAACATAGACTATGTGAGAACCGGAGAACTTGTATAACAAAGCAATGAAAAGACAAATACCTCTTGCAGTTGTTCAGCTGTAAAGTCGGGTTGGCGTACTTGCCCTGTCATGCGGTTTGCAAACCGAAGCTCCAGTGGAGATGGCCTGGGAGGGTATGGTACATGCCTCTTGGATGGCTTCTCACGCAAGTAAGCTGCCCGAGAAAGTGACCTTGGTGACTGGAAACTGTCAGGCTTTCCTTTACATCAGGAAGGTACAGAAGCTCTTCCACTGGGGAAAAGCAAAAGTTTGGAGAACCTGGAGGATAGGGGGACATCTTGGGGGAAAGTAAACAGTCAGAGCCAGATAAGAGCTCAGTGGCCATGATATGGGGTGACTCAGGGTAGTCAACCTTCTTATAGAACTCCAAGGGAGTTAATTCTACACAGGTCACACTGCTTGATGTAGTGCTGGTGAAAGTGGGACTGCTTAGTCAAGCAGGAGATGAGACCGGTGATGAAGACGCAAGTTCCATTGGCCTAGCGCAATGACTGTGCGCTGTGAAATGTGAGGTATTTGGACTTTGAATGACTTTAGTTTTTTCAGGTGCACTCACTCACCAGCTAAAGTCTAAGCCAAGTCTGCGCTACAATGTAAGTACTTCTGTTGCTCACTTCATGATACCGTACATACCTCAAATTGGCAGGCTATGTCCCAACTGCAAACTGGGGGACTATCCATCCATCGAGGTGCTTATCTCACATTTCAACTCTCCACCTACTTGTTGGCCATTCAACGCACGACCATAAATGTTACCCATCCCTTCTGTATTCAATCAATGTGGCCAGATACCTGTCACTGGTACCTGTTACCTGCAATCTGGGTATGTCTATGGTGTCGGTATAAATATACTGGATAAGTTAGAAGATGATCAATATGCATATCGACAGAAGATAAATCCTTATTACCCCTTCCATGATGAAGGTGAATGGGAATTAGGGAAGTTTTTGGTGGAAAACCTTACTCAAACTCAAATAACCAAATTTTTGAAGTTAAGATGGGTAAATGTGACGAATATTGATCTAAGCTGTACGTACTCCTAACTCTTGCCTTCACAGTTTGACTCTCTGGATCGTGCAAAACCATCTTTTACCACAAAAGATTTCCTCCTGGACTGGATAGACTCACTGCCTTCTTTTGCCCCGTGGAAAGTCTCTAAAATAGAATTTAAAGGCTATAAGACTGTCTGTCCCATGGAGCTTGTTTGGCGCGATGTGCTGGAGGTTGTCAAGCAACTATTCAGCGACCCAACTTTTGCAAACCACATGACCTTTCACCCTCATGTCACTAATGTTGAGAATAAGTGTGAATATGGAGACTACATGAGTGCCGATATGGCATGGAAAATTCAGGTTTGGTCGCCCTGTTATTAATATAATCCTCACTGATTGTAATTTCTAGGACCATCTCCCGTTGGGTGTGACTCAAGTCCTGATAATCTTAGGATCCGACAAAACTCCCATAATGCGACTTACCGGAGGAATTGAGATGCACCCGGTCTTCATTACCATTGGTAACATTGATTCTGAGGTTCGTTCCAAAGCAACATTACGAGCTTGGCGCTGCATAGCCTACATCCCTGTCATCAAGTTCCGCGTCCATCCAGATTACCAGTCTATTCTCCAAGCCAGACTGTGGCATAAGTGTATGGACCTTGTTTGCGCCAACCTCAAGGCTGCAGCAAAGGATGGCTGCTTTATGCCTGATCCTTCCTGTTACATTTGTCATGTATTTACGCTGCTTGTCGCTCATGTGTGCGACCTACCGGAGGCTACTATGATTGCTGCAGTCAGCAAAAACTCATCCCCATTGACTATGGCAACACAAGCGGATTTTGGCGATGGAATTCTCCACCCCCCTCGTATTAGGAAGCACACATTGCAACTAGGGCTGGTCACCGTAACCGTATACGGTTACGGCCGTACAATTGTACGGTAGCCATACGGGTACTGCCCGTATCATCCCGTATGCCATACGGTGTACTCGATATTGTCGACGGTACGGTGCGGGTAACTATACGGTCATACGGTCAGTCAATACGGTCATACGGGAGATGAAAAACATCGAATTACTAGTACAGTAGCTAGTATGTAGTACAAACGAGTATCAGCTGGTACTAGTATCATTCAATCAATCACCGTGATGGCATTACGAGCCAGGCGCAGCCGCTGTTTGACCAACATTAGTGTTCTAATTGTGTTGGGTTGGAGACTAGCACGTCGAAGTAGAACTTGATATATTATAGATCAGTGTGAGAGAAACATACAGGTAGGTTGATGATCTGCATGCTGTCAAAGTCATGGCCACTAGTGAGGAAGCTGGATGTTGGAAGTTCAGGAATAAGCACTGCAAATAGTGTCAGTGTTGCCACTAGTAGTAGGTCGTTGTCGCCGTTGATATCAAAGAAGGCATGTGGCTGCCACAAGTAACATGACTCAAACACATTGGGCATTACACTATACTAATATTCACAGAACCGTATGTACCATATGACGGCTATATACGGCCGTACACATACGGTGATATACGGTACTCAAATGACCGTACCCCGTAACCGTCAAATGTGACCTGGAACCACCGACGGTACGGGTACAGTAACCGTACTACGGTCCCGTATAATCCCGTTGTACGGCCTACGGTGACCAGCCCTAATTGCAACTCATTGTGGAGATATCCTGAACGGTCGATCCCTGGGATCTCAACAAGTTCCAGAAAGCGGCCAAAGCCATTAATCTATCTGGTGTTCATATTCCACACTGGCATGATTGGATGTTTGCATGTCCATCTGTTTTTCTCGCTGGCGAAGTGCTGCACACTTGCCATAAATTTTTCGCAGATCATCCACTGAAATGGATCAAAGAAATTGTGGGACATTATGAGCTTGATACTCGCTTCATGGTCCAGCACAAGCAAGTCGGAACGCGCCACTTTACAAAAGGTATCACTCACATTAATCAGATGACAGGCCACAAGCATAGAGACATCCAACACACTATCATTGCATCAATTGCAGGGGCCGTTCCACCCAGATTCATTTGTGCAATTCATGCCCTCATGGAGTTCTTTTACCTCGCACAGAATCCGGTTCACTCACCTCAATCACTTCAGTCAATGGTTCAGGCACTTTCAGATTTCCACTCTTTCAAGGACACTATTGTCCAGGCCAAGGCAAGGAAGGGGAAGAAGGGTATTAAAGAGGATTTTTTCATCCCCAAACTCGAGCTTCTGCAGAGCTTCGATGGTACAATTAAGAAATTGGGTACTTTGATGCAGTTCTCTGCTGACTTGACAGAGCAGTTACTTATCACACATTGCAAGGACCTTTTCCCGTGGACGTCCCCACAAATCAAAGATTTTACGGAGCAGTGCGTGCGGATTCTTAATTGCCAAGAATCTATGGAAATGTTTGGCCTGTACATGCTGCTGACTTCTCGCGGGGTGTCACTGGTTAATGCCATACATGCCAAAGATGAAGATATCACAACTACCAATCCTGCACTCTCCTGGGTTTCCCAAGTTCTTCCTGATGAAGTCAGGTCAATCCATGGTCCCCAACCAGTCCGTAATCACTTCCTCAAAGGTATTCTCTCTGAGGATGCACTCACCGCTTTTCAACTCAATGTTGCACCTGATTACAAATCACTGTCACCGTCTGAAATATGCAGGAAATATGCAGTCCTCGACTTTGATCGTGCGCTCGCCAACTTCATTTGTCGTTCCTCCCTTTCCAGTGGTGAACATTCCCGCTGGGACCCCAAATATGGGCATTTCCAGGTATGGCACAAGTTTCGATTGCAGCTTCACTCGGCCTTCCAGCCGCAAGTCATCATGCCAAGTCAGGTGGTGCAAGCATACCCACCAAGCGATGATTTCCCCTTTGGAAATTGTGATACTGTTCTCATTGACGCCATGGGCAGTAACGGCAAAATGAGTATGTCTATTTCATGTGCTTATGTTGTAGCCCTACTGATATCATGTACAGCAAGTTATATCGCACAGGTTTGACTCATTTTTCAACCAATCATTCGACAAGGTTCCAACCTGGAACTACCATCGTATCTCTCCGACCCACTTCTCTACATCCAATTTTTCCACTTCATTTCCAGCCCTGATAATCGTCCCGAGCTCGCGATGTGGGCCGTGGAGCGCGCATACACGCAGGATGAAAATGGTAACCGCTGTAGGGAAGGGGCTGTCGTTCGAGTGACAGATGTGATGCATGCAGTTGAATTAATTCCAGTTTATGGTGAGGCAGTGGCTAACGGCGTGTCCTCTGCAACTTGTTTGGAACACTATGAACATTTCTTTCTGAATAGCTTCATGGACAAGGAGAGTTATCATACATTCAGTACTGAATTTGTATAGACAGTAGCTTAATCAATATGTAGCAATTGCTATCGCATTCATCGTATTGTATCTGTGAGCCTATCACATCTTATCAACAAAAGATAAATTGGTTATGTTTTATCAGCCCGATGTGGTAGGTAATATTGGTGTTCAGACATCTCCACCAATCGCATGACTTCGCTACTGAAGTCGTAAGTGTTCGTAAGTGTTCGTAACGCGCGTAAGTTAAGCGTTCATTTCAGTCGTTTTGCAGATGTGGGAAACGAAGTGCATGTACAAGCACACATTCAGGTACGGATCTGTTGATTCGGGATCGAAGAATACTAAGCCCTCTCGCAACTTACCCCTTAAATGCGAATCTTGTCACCCTCAACCTGGCAAGGCCACGCGAAAGGTACCCGGTTTCTCCGTCGAAGCTGTATGGCGCTACAGCATGACATCGCATACCCTGGACCAGCACGAGGAGGAGTCCTAGAGGACGTTGTCCCTAGACATAGAGAGGGACTTTCATTGCTGACGAAGTCGGCACACTCCAGCGTTTGTCGCGCAATCTTTCCATATATCTCTAGCACGGATGCAATCCTAACCAATCCTTCATGTCCCATTACTAATAAAGCATAGACTTCCGAGATCTTTCGAGAGCAGACGGGACACAGCATGATCCCGGTTCGCCTGATTGAGTATCATCTATCGCCCCTGATTCCGTCGAGATCTGTTTTGGCATTTGCGAGTTTTTCCTTAACAACCTTCGAATCAGGCTGTTTGGACTGATGAGAGGATGATTGAAAGAGAACATTACGAACTGTAATAGTCGAACTTGTGTTTGCAACGCCCACATCGGAAGACGGCCTGGTCAGGATTTGGTCCGGGAGTGATAATGGGTGGTGGAAGATCCTGCGGCCATTACCAGTTAGATCTGATCACACACGGGACGTACCAAGAATTGCATATACCTGGCTTGTCTGAGGGTGTAGGAGATCCCGTGCGCTGGAACCTGCAATCGTAGGTTCAGGGTTGCGAGACTGTCGAGCGCTTCAAACGAACTTGTCAGATGACTTGAGAAGAAAACTTGATGATCCTCTGCGCAACCTCTGCGAGATTCATGCCTCGGAGGCGAGAGATCTAGAGAACGGCTGTAAAGCCTGTAATATATTGTTTGCTGCTAATCCATCATCATTTCTTGTAGTCGGGGACTGGCGCTTCCCAGCACCACTACGATGTAGAATATAGTGATCACGTTGCACTGTTCTCACACCGTCCACTGTACGAACCCTCCTGCAGTTGCCTTTCTGCTTTCACCCATTCAGCAATAGCACCACCTTCACCTTCACTTACCCAGCTTTCCGTTAGGTCTACGATCTTCTCTTTCAGAATCTCCATCTCCTCTTGTTCATTGCCTCGATCTGTTCCAAGTGCGCAAAAATCGTACATCAGTCTTGAAGCACGTTCCGATTGACGTGCTACGAATTGAGTGAATGAGAGGCGGGCGTCCTGGTATGCTTTCAGCGCAGTGGGCACGTTATCCAATGTTGTGAGTGGGTGGGCAAGAAGGCGACCAAGTACAAAAGCATCCTTGATACAAAGTGAAGAATTTTCACGGTTCGTTGAATGAATATGCATACCTCAATTGCTTGACCAGCTCCAGCGGCAAGGTGGGATGTCATGGCATGGGCCTATGTACACGGTCTCGTCAAATGATTGTGGTGCAAGCAAGAAGAGACCCACTGCATCACCTATTAACGCAACTCTGTCCCAAGTGAATAACGGCAAATCATTTAGCACGTGAAGCGCCCATCTTGAGGGATTTTCGAAACACTGCGAAGAATACTCATCAGTCGAGGACAGCATAAACGACTCAAAGCCAAAAAATTACATCCAGAACGCGCTTAGCATTAGGCTCAAAGTCCTGATATGCTTTCATAACCTCTTCTTGGGACACAGCCGAAACCCAATCGCCCTCAAAAGGTACACCAGTTTTCTGTTCATCAGGAACATATGCTACGACATTGATCAGTGTTCCTCGCGAAACAGGATACGATATGATGTGCTTTGAAATATTCATCAATAAATGGGGACTAGTCGATTGTGATAAATCACCTTTCCCCTCCCGCAAAACTGCGAAATGAAAGTCATTCCTGACCATCGTGACCGCTTTCTGAGGACATACCATTACGAAATCCTTCACAGCAACGTTATTTGGATCCAATTTCAAAAGCTTCTCCGCTGGAAAGATGCTGCGATAGACAAGCGTTCCGGTCCAAGATGGATCACTGTAGTGCCTTATCTTGCTTGGGTCTATGATGTCTGGGCCTATTGTTTCGAAAAGTGTCTTCCGCACTGGGGAGTGGATGCCGTCTGCCCCTACTAATATGTCGGTGATCGAGGTGCTGTCATCAGCGAAATAGAGGGCGAGTGATCCTGATGACTGCTTTTCATATTTGGTGAGCCGTTTATTAAAGTGCATAGTGCATGACGATGGGATGCTCTGCCTGAGAATGTCGAAGAGTTCCTGCCGATGCATAGTGAATCCCTGTTTAACTGTGAGAGGTTTTGTCACATTTCTGCCCCCAGTTCGAAATGATGAAGTTCACAGACGTGGTTTGGAGATATAATGAAACCAATCGAAACCACCATTTGGGGCATCGGACTTCCTCATTCTCCGACCTGTCGAAACGAATCAAGTTAAATGCAGTTGTAGCACAGTTACTCGAAACAGACCATAGCTGGATGCTGAAATATGAGAGATCTTTTCATACAAGCCGAGTTCCACCATGACCTCCGCCGCGCGTCGCGAGATTCCAACTCCAGCCCCAGCAGTTGTAACGGCATCACGCGCTTCGTATAAGTCTATGTGGATATCGCGCCCTGCAAACTGGCCAATCGTGATAGCGAGAAAAAGCCCTGCTATGCCTGCACCACTGCATAGGAAGTTCAACCTGCGTCCTGTCTGTGAGAGGTTATCCAGCTCACCAGATTGCTACTCGAAACTTGGGAGGGTCTGATGAGAGCGACATTGAGGATACCTCAGCTGAATCTGAGTAGCACAGCGAGGTCCGGGCCACGTAATTTGCTCCATTTTATGTGACTGTCGACACCGAAGAAGTGAGCTTTGCCGTGAATGCCGTGGGTTGTGGGAGGACATGAAATCATCAAATTCCTTCATTATCGTGATGCTCTCAGGCAGAACACGTTGGCAGTGGTACTTCTTGATGATGGCCGTTGCGGCAGCTGCAATCCATTGAGACCCTTTTGGAATGTAACAATATCAATAACGGTTAATCTTGAAAGCGAATTCGCATTAGTGTTGTTGGCAGTTAATGCTGCCATTCCGCCAGTGGCTGCGTGGCAATTGCCGGCAGTAGCTCGAGGGTGGTTCCGATCCTTAATTAAGCTTGTAGTTTGCTGACTGTACTAAGTATATGTTCGCGCACTTTGTCACACCATGTCACTGTTTGTCACACGTCTGCCGCAATGCCTTTTCACACTCCGTCCGTTTGTACAGTGTGTTGTGAGTTCGTGCGCTGTGTACTTAATTGCGGAGTTTCGATTTACAGTAACGCTTTGGGTAGACTGTCACGTCTGGGGCATATTTCTTTTATTACAGATGATCCTGACAAGCATATAGCCCCTCCGGGATAAATTTGTTTTAGTATTCTCTCATCGTGTATGACCATTGTACCATATTCCAGAATTTTATGTGGTGATCTGACCTTTAGAGCGAGCCTTATATGCACAAAATTAGCCTCCAGCACCGATAAGTTGCCCATGGGACGAGATCTACTTCGATTTTCTTCAAATAAAACATATAGCAGTGTGTATTATGTTTGGGGGAATCTAGATCTATCATGGATAAGGATTCCGTGCAGAATTGCGTGTGCTACAGTCAATGCGCGGACTCCCGTGGACATCTAGTAGGTTGACATGGTGACTTGTCTCACTCCGTCAGCCCGTCTAGGATAAAAACACAATGCGCTGGCGCAGGTGAATGCTTCTGACATATATCAACTGCTTGTAATCCCTTGGAGTCAGGGACTGGCGCTTCCCAGCGCCGCTACGACTCGTGTGAAACCATGACACAATGCATTGATCTCAAATCGAACCTATTCAGCAACAGCACCACCTTCACCTTCACTGTCCCAATTTTCCCATAAGTCTATGATCTTTTCTTTCAGAATTTTTATCTCTTCTCGTTCGTTGCCTCGATCTGTCTTGAGTGCGCAAAAATCGTACATCTGTCCCGTACTACGTTCCGATTGACGTGCTACGAATTGAGCGAACGGGAGGCGGACATCCTGGTATGCTTTCAGCGCAGTGGGCACGTTATCCAATGTCGTGAGTGGGTGGGCAAGAAGGCGACCAAGCACAAAGACGTCCTTGATACAAAAAGAAGAATTTTCACGGTTTGTTGAATGAACATGCATACCTCAATCACTTGACCAGCTCCAGCTCCAAAGTGGGGCGTCATGGCATGGGCCTATGTACACGATCTCGTCAAACAATTGTTGTGCCAGAAAAGAGAGACCCACTGCATCACCTATCAGCGCAACTCTGTCCCAAGTGAATAGCGGCAATTCATTTACCACATGAAGCGCCCATCTTGAGGGGTTTTCGAAACACTGCGAAAATACTCATCAATCCAGGACGGCATAAACGACTCAACCCCCAAAAAAATTACATTCAGAAGGCACTTAGCATCGGGCGCGAAGTCCTTATATGCCTCCACAACTTCTTCTAGGGATACAGCCGAAACTCAATGGCCCTCAAAAGGTATGCCGGTTTTCTGCTCATCAGAAACATATGCTGTGACATTGATCTGCATTCCTTGCGAAACAGGATACGAGATGATGTGCTTTGAAATATTCATGAGTAAACAGGGACTAGTCGATTGTAAAGAATCACCTTTCCCTTCCCGCAAAACTGCGAAATAAAGGTTATTCCTGACAATCGTGAAATCCTTCAAAGCTAAATTGTTTGGATCCAATTTTGAAAGCTTCTCCGCTGGAAAGATGCTGCGACAGACAAGCGTTCCGGTCCAAGATGGATCACTGTAGTGCCTTATCTTGCTTGGGTCTATGGTGTCTTCCGCACTGGGGAGTGGATGCCGTTTGCCCCTACTAATACGTCGAGGTGTTGTCATCAGCGAAGTAGAGGGCGAGTGATCCTGGTGACCGCTTTTCAGATTTTGTAAGTCGTTTATCAAAGTGCATAGTGCATGATGACGGAACGCTTTGCTTGAGAATGTCGACGAGTTCCTGCCGATACATATTAAATCCCTGTTTAACTGTGAGAGGTTTTGTCACTTTTCTGCCCCCAGTTCGAAATGATGAAGTTCACAGACCCGTTTTGGAGGTATAATGAAACCACCATTTGGGGCATCAGGCTTCCTTAATCTCCGACCTGTCGAAACAAATCAAGTTAAACGCAGTCGCAACACAAGTTCTCGAAACAAACCGTAGCTGGAGGAAGGGGGCGTTGCTGAAATATGAGAGGTTGTTTTATACAAGCCGAGTTCCACTATGACCTCCGCCGTGCGTCGCGCGACTGCAATCCCAGCCCCAGCAGCCGTAATGGCATGCGCGCGGTTGTCCGACTTACCAGATTGTTACTCGAAACTTGGGAGGGCCTGATGAGAGCGACATCGAGGATACCTCGACTGAATCTAGGTAGCACAGTGAGCCACGTAGCTCTATTTTATGTGACTTGTTGCCAACGCCGAACCTTTCCCGCAATTGCCGATTGGTCGCAACCACTGAGCAGTCAAATCGAGCTTCTATACTGCGAGTCACCGCTAAAGAACTCGACAACCGCCGAATCTGATACTAGTAAGAGGGAATTGAAAGGTCGCGAAGACAGCACAAGAAAAGACGATGGCAATACTGGAACCACCCAAACTGCAGAACTGTTAATGTACTTGTGATCCGAGAATGTAGTACATTCAGATAGTAGGAACTCGAGGATTCATCAGACTCAGATGCCTGTAAGGTAGAATCAGATTGATCAGTAGTAATGGTAGTAGGTGACAAGGGATAGGAATATTCAGATTCTGCGTCACTGGCAGACCTGTTGAATTGAATGCAAAATCATTATTTTGCTGCGAAGATGTCGACGTTATGCTCAATACTGGCAGATCTTCCTGTGTTGGAGAATGTCTCGTAGCAGGCCTTGGGCACATTGCTGATCTACACATCACGTATCAAGAGCTATGGATGAGAACCGTTCAAGGATCTGAGGGGGGCATTCAAACTTACGATCGATTCGCGGTCAATTCAGATTTTGAAAATTGGAGTCAGGATCGAGGTATGAACCTTGCGTGAATCAAGTTTGACTCCCAATATATTGATTGATCACCGTGACGGTGAGTACTATTTGCACAAAAGATCTACATACTGGACTTGAAAGACGAACTTCAGTTAGTAATTGCATTCTTGTAGCAATCAATGCCAACCATGATATTGTCTCTCCTTGCCTAGCATCCAATTTTAAAATACGAGCAATGGTCGGCCTTCCTAATCTCCTGAATTCGTGACGATGAGTGATCCAAGTTGGAGTAGCAGTCGTTCATGATCAGTATTTTGCAGGGCGGCTACTTATCATATCTATCCGAGGATGAGTTTGAAAATAGCCGGTCTGGGTGAAGGCCTGCACGGCACCTGGGTCTGTATCTGCTAGGTGCACGCTCGGCACGGATGCCCGAGTCTGAAGTTGCCAATGGCTGACAGCGCCCGAGATCCCGCCACGGCACCGTCACCACCACCACCTGCTGCCCGCCGTTGTCACACGCTGAGCACGCACCATGGATGTCGAGTCCATATTTACCGCCATGCGGTGGCACATCGAGCCGGCCGGAGCGAGTAGATCGGCGTGAGGAAAGAGACAAGGAATTTGAAGGAAGAGGATGTTGACATTGCCCAATATTTTGGGACGAGCCCGAGATTAGCATTCTCCTTAGGCGGGGGGCACCTCAGGCAGCGGGCGCTGTGTGGCGGCATAGTATGAGTAGCTGTCATTAAAACTCCGCTTGAATCATTAAGACTAACATGTAACTGTATCGCTATGACCTAAGTTTGACAGCAACGACGAACTTATTATGATTTTGATGTGTTCAGAGCTTGTGTCGTTCCAGGTGACCATGACGAAACAAGGTATTCGATGTATGGTTTATTAAAAAGTTTTCTCAATTGCAAGTCGTTCGCTGAGTACTGCAACGCCTGGACAGCGAGTCAATGCATTACAACAAATGAACCGGGAGTGTCAAAGAGTGCGTCATACACTTGACTAGTAGTGATTTGTCAGTGACGACGCCATACACAGGTTGAGTATCTAGCAAAAGTGGCAAAAGAAGTATGACATCCGTGAAAGAAGCAGGAGATCATACGGAGACCTAAGGAGCACGTACTAGTGCTTGGTGACTTGATGCTCTTGCCAGTGATAGTTGAGACGACAAGTTGTACGTGTCCCCTCCGTTTGTAGCTTGACTTGGACTCTGACTCTTCGGCGTTGCAGTGTTAGAGGCAGCTTTAAGAGAAGTTTCAACAAGAGTAATCAGAGTTCCCCACAGAGACCACTTCATATCTTTGAACAGAGGCAGCGGCACAAATATTAATGAGCTGTCCTGGTTAGGATATGCGCGTTTATTTATAGAATGTACTGGACGGCGCTACCGCCACCATCGAAGCGCCCACTTTGTTGTGCTTCCATAATATTCTGTTTGGAACAATTTGGACTGATGCAGACTTGCTGTGCACACGAGGTGTGCGGCACTCGAATTCAGGACTTGTTTCCTTCCTACCATGTCGTGCCAGTATCATCTCCAAGGTCATTGTCGTTATGGGGCGAAGTGCAAGTTTAGCCACGAAATCCAGGCAAGTTTTCGTTCAGAAATTCATAGTCTCGGTTATATACTGAAGCTTGTCATTATAGGGTGACGCATCAGCACACACTCAGCATGTTGAACATGCTGAATTGAGTCGTACTACTGTCAACCGTCCATCCAACCATAAGGGTCGTCGCCAGCATAATGGCCAACAGAACCGTCAGCCTAGGGCGCCTCAGTCACAGGTGCAGCGCACCATGTCTCAAAGGCCTGCCTCGGAGAATTCCGCTCACACGTCCGTTGGGCCATCCCGAAGTTCCAAGGGTGGCGAGGTGTGTCGCGCTTGGAAGGCCGGGATGTGCGCAAGAGGCACCAAATGCCGGTTTCTGCATGGTATTGAAGTACGTGAATCTTTCGGGTGCCTTTCTTCCCTGTATTTAGCTTGGCGACCACCAGGAGCATCTTGAAGATGTTGTTCCTCAACAAATTGAAACAGAAGAAAAGTTAGCCATGGAGGCTCGTGCAGCTGAGATTGCCAGAGCTCATGCAGCCGAGACTGCCAGAGTTCGTGCAGTTGAGGCCGAAGCTCGTGCAGCCGAGATTGCCAGAGTTCGTGCAGCTGAGGCTAAGGCTCGTGCAGCCGAGATTGCCAAAGTTCGTGCAGCTGAGGCTAAGGCTCGTGCAGCAGAGATTGCCAAAGTTCGTGCAGCTGAGGCTCAAGCTCGTGCAGCCGAGATTGCCAAAGTTCGTGCGGCTGAGGCTAAAGCTCGTGCAGCCGAGATTGCCAAAGAAGCTGCCGCGAAGACGGTCCAGAACGTTGTACTTGGGTCCATCGTAACCTTCAGCGCAGGCCTTGAATTATCTCACCTAATCACCGGATTCGAGTGCTGCACCTTGCGTATTGCAAATCTGCCTCCCAACGTGCGGGAAGATGAAATCAATGCGCTGTTCACAAACCGCGGCCTTGATCGAGGGCGCTTCCACCTCGTCAGCGTCAAGCCCATGCCAGGTGGTGGCAAGCTTAGTGCTGAAATCATCACGGACGCTGAGTCTGGGAAAGCACTCTCACTTGACCTCAGTGGCCTCGAGTTTAGGGACGAGGTTCTGACTCTCGAAGTATCAGGCTACAACAGTCCCGGAAGTATGTCCGCAGCGACTGAACGTGACAGTAATGTCCTTACGATATCCTGGCGTGTTCCATCTGTGCGCTATGTCGCAGAGTACCCTGATACGGTAAATGCTACTGCAAAAGCGCAAGAACTTAACCGCCAGATGTGCTCTGGGCGCCGGGTCAAAGTCGAGATCAACACCATGCCACCTGGTCGCTTCGTACCAGCATTCCACCACAACTCAATCAAGATTAGTTTCCTTCCCCCAACTATCTCTGACGAAGAAGTCAAAACATTCTCTGGCTCAGATGGTGTCAGGCGGTTGACAGTGAAGGGAGGTGGAGTTTTCAGCGAAGACATTGGCCATATCACTGCCACATTACGGGAAGATATCGAATGCATCTCTCCTGGAACCCTAAAGTCGCTGGAGCCTTTACTGCCGACTCCAAGCATTGATGGTACCGTTATGGTCCGTGCGCGGTTTTCTTCTTGGGAGGACGCGGACGCGGTGCATACCCGTCTTATTAACCATCGCATCGGGAACGTGTCCTTCTGGTTCCGGCTCCCGAATCCCACACAGTACTCGATCACTATTTCTACTGAGCAATTTCGCGCACAAAAGCCTTTGTGGGATGCCTTGATCGGCGGCATCAAAGACAAGCGTGCATGCATGCTGCATATTCATGAGCAGAGCGCCGTTGTCCGGATGCGTTTGTCTGGCTCCAAGAAAGAGGCCATTGGCGCACTCAAAGTTAGAGCGGAAAACCTGATCGCAGGTGAGAAGGTGGAAGGGTGGCACATGACACTCGGATATCCAAACAACAAATTTTTGCGTTCGGTTTTTGACGACACAGGGGCACTCGTACGTGCGGATTGCAGACGACAGGTTTTGAAAGTTTATGGAGAGTCAAAAGCTGTTGAACAGGCTCGTGAGTTGATCAAGGACAAGCTGGAGCAGCTTTCGTCCCTCGAGTATACCAAAGTACTCGCGAAGCAGTCCGTTCGATTTTTCATCGCACGTGGAATACCAGAGTTGAGGGAAACTTTTGGCGAAGACAACGTCAAATTCGTCATATCCGCACGGAGAATCACAATCTCTGGTGGTGAGGAAGCACGGCACGCTCTCGAGCGCTTGATCCAAGGCTCGCTCAGTGGGCCACAGATCGTCCCAGACCCGTCAGGACAGCAGTCTTGCCCGATCTGCTATGACACCGTATCATCCCCACTTCCTCTTGGTTGTGGGCACGTCTACTGTTCTCCTTGCATGCGTCATTTCTTGACATCCGCTTTGGAATCTGGTCAGTTTCCGCTCACGTGCATGGGTGATGAGACCCAGTGTAAAGTCCCCATTCCTATTCCCACTATCCAACAATTTCTCCCTCAAACTTCCTTTAACCGCTTGCTGGAAATAGCATTTCACGGGTATATATCTCGGCATCCACAGGAATTCAAGTATTGCAAGACACCAGACTGCAATCAGATCTACCGCTCCACCGACCCCAGCACTGCGGTCGCAGGCCAGTGCCCTTCATGTTTCTCAAACATATGTACATCGTGCCATGATGACGCCCATGACGGCATGGACTGTGTCGAAAACAAACGGCAGGCCGGACGCGTTGCTGAGGAGCGAGAGACGGAAGCATGGCTGGCAGCTCATGGCGGGCGCGTGAAGAAATGCCCGACGTGTCAAGCACTGATCGAGAAAGTGGATGGCTGCAATCATATGACTTGCACACTGTAAGTTATTCTGGACGCACTCCCCTTCTGTCTGCATTTCATTGATTCGCTCGGGTACAGGTGCGACAGCCATATTTGTTGGCGATGCATGGGCGTCTTTTCTGCTAGCACCATCTATCCGCACATGAACAGGGATCATGGCACGATCTACGATGAGAATCCAGTCAACGAGGCTGTCAATGAGGCTGTCAATGTACAGGAACAGCAGTGGCTGTTCGGCTTGGCAGCGCAGCAACAGGAAGAGCTGCGTGATTGGCGGGCCGAGCAGGCGCGATTCGAACAGCGGCAAAGGAGGGAGGCCGATGCCGCGATTAGAGAGGAGGCAGAAAGACGGGCAGCGATAGTGAGACGAGAAGCAATTAGAGTCGAGCAAACGAGACTAGAAGCAGTAAGACGCGAGCAGGCGAGACTAGAGGACGTGAGGCGAGACGAAGCGAGAAGACGTGCTACTTGGCAAGACCATGAGACTCAGTACCAACAAATGCGTCAAAGGGAGAGAGCGAGGGCCCAAGCGCAGCAAGAGGAACGATCGTCGAGCTGGGGTTGCACTATCATGTAACGTGTCATCAAACACATGGAAGGATTGTCTAGTCAGAATTAAGATTCTCATTACACAGGACAATGTATGTCAAGCAACAGTTACAAGTACAGATACATGATGTGGATATGATGTTAAAATAAATATGCAAAATCAAATGCAAAGACAGGCAAGATCGTCGACTTCCAGACGGATAACTATAGATAGCATATTAGTCAACCAGTTCGAAATATGTCCTGAACATGGACTCGTGGCATAATGGTGTGTTGGATATGACGCCATGCACATGCATGAAGAGGCGGGGAAAACGGCGGGTGAAGTAGGATAGGAAACCTTCGGGCATGGGACCTAGATGCCGTTTTACATGATCTGGGAGATCTTGATAATGGTGTTTCTTCAAGTGCACGTCAGCTTCTGGCAACAAGGATTTTTGTGCACAGTTTGACTCACTTTATTTCGCAGAGCCCTTAGTAAATCTTGTACAGACTTGCCGTCATACTTCCGGTACTTGCCCAGGTTCTCAATGAAAACCTTATCCAACCGTGCATGCCAGTCTTGACCGAGGACATCGAAAGCGCCGGTTTCGAGAATAATCAAGTTTTGGTCACGGGGATCTCGGCACATGATCTCGAAGCGGTCTGATGCGTCTTGCAAGAAGTTCAAGCGACGCCCTGGGTCCCAGAAAAATGGATGTACAAGACATGACGTGGTGTCGGGCCTGTACACATGAATTACAAACCCAGAAACAGAACATGTACGAGAAACATACCTTTTGCAGGCTTCAGGATCTAGCATGTTGGTGATTAAATCTACCGCCTCCAAGCCCTCTTCTCCAAACTGCTTCAGGCCATCTAAGGATTTGGTATTTTTTAGAATGTTGACCTCCCGCTCGAACCGGTCCCCGAATGGGTGCAATCCATTAGTGAGGACGTAGTAAAATAGACATCCCAGCGCAAAAATATCAACAGATTTAGTCAGTCTCGTTGGCTTGCCTGATGTTGACCCATTCACTGCAGTACTGACACTGCCTCGTGATGATTGCGAATGGTCATCACTTATCGAGTCGTCAAGCTTCACTTCCCCCCTGAGAATTTCAGGCGCTCTCCATCCGACAGTGCCCGCAGCCATGGCACCGTGTGCTGTTGGTAGAAAACTCGTTTGGTCCATCTCGAGCTTCTTACATAGGCCGAAATCGGAAATGAGCATCCTCCGCCCACCATCCCTGCCTGATGCACCCTTCTTTTGTGCAGATATGAGAATGTTTTGGGGTTTGATGTCGCGGTGAACGATCTTAAGTGAGTGCAGGTGTCGGAGTCCGGATGTTATCTGGCGGAGGGCACGCTTTGGATCGAATGAGTTGGATATCTCGCGAAATTGGTCGGGACTCTCAATGACGTCTGCGAGAGACGCGGGACAAAGCTCGAGAGCAATGTAGAGAAAATTAGCGTGGGCTTCTTGATAGTAGTATCGGATGACATTCGGGTGGTCGTCCGATTCTTGAAGAATATCAACCTCGCGGGAGGCGAGAGTGACAAAGTCTTGCAGGAGGCGCTTAACAGCTACTGCACGCCCCTGGAGGGAGCCTTGGTATACAACCGTTCCGTGAGATCCAAAGCCTTTCGAACATGTTAACAATTAAGACAGGGTTTATTATCAATACTCACCTAGTATAGTATCAGACACGACCAGGGAAGATGTAGCGGCCGGCGGCGTCTGAGGTACCACGAGTGTGAGAGAAGGGGTATTCGGGTCGTCTTTGACCACCTTCTCAGGAACAGGGCCGTTTGCATCCTTGTCATCCTGATCACCCCCCATGCCATTAACGGCTGTCCCCGTGCCCTTTCCTTTCTTGCCTCTGCGCCCACGCCGAGGACGTTTCTTCGGCGTGGCATTCTCCCTGTCACTATCCTCTGCCTCTCCAAGATCTAGTGCTGTCGTGCTGGGGGTATCAAGTTGTTCATGCTCCGGGAAGTGATCGAGAGGCTGCAGTACGTGAGAAGGGGTGTCGTCTGGTGAGTTGATGGCAACCGGCGTGGGTTTGGAGGGAACCCGGGATATCTCCATTGCATGTACGACAGGGGTATCTGGACGAGGAGGCAGTGTTGTCGTATCTTCATCCGGCTTTTCATCGATGGAACTTGGTACCGACACTGTGGCGGGCGCCATCTGAAGCCTCACGCGGGGAAGCTTGGATCGTAATATAAACCCGGCCGCAAAGGCGGCGGCTAGAATTATGGAGCCAATGGTGGAAATAGGGGATGCTGGGCCGAGTACCTTCATATGTGCACCAGAACTAGTGCCTGACCATGGCATCCAGCCTGGCACGGATGTGTTGTCCCTGGGATCTGACAGGGTGGGTATAGCTTCTACTGCATCGATTGGTGGATCCGAATTGTCGCTAGGAGGTAGCATTGCGCCAGGAACACCTGGGAGTTGTTTGTTATTCAAAGACGAATCAAGGTGACGTTTACCCGTGAGGCATTGAGTGTTGCCTGGATCACGTTCACATAGCTCCACCATCTTGCGCCGCCGGGTGATACCGTCGACAGACTCAATGAGTTTGTGATTGAATTCAGTGTCGCCGAATGCGGTTAGTGGAAAATGGTCCACACCCATTACGTAGAGAGACTTTGTCTCTTCGACAAGTCCGACATAAGCTGTATTGATGTCAAGGGAGGAGACATCCGATCCGCGCAAGAAGTCAGCACGAGGTTGCAAGAGGACAAATGGATCTGGTTTCTGAGCGCTTGACAGGACATCAAATACAGCCACTCTATATAAAATATTAGAAATATTCTGGAAATGCACACGACATTCCTTACATTGGACTATCAAAGTGGTTTGTCCACATGAACTGCGCTTTCTGCAGAGAGTACGGACCTGCGGAGTCATTTTCCTGCGCTTTGAGTGAAACGATTGTGCCGGTGGGTAGGGAGTCGATGTATGTGCTGTCTTGCGTCTTCCGGTACGCCGCTTGCAAGACATTGTCCTGGTTATTGGGACCATATATGGAGAAAGACAAATTCTGTATAGGAACCTTCCGACCATTGGGGGTATTTGAGCGGGTGAAGATGGATATTTGGTAGTCTTGCAAGGAAGTCTTGTTTAGCTGCAATGACTATGAAAGCAATAGACACCTACCGGTACGTCCAATGAAAACCTCCGTCGGAATGAACCTCTCTTTGTTTGGCATATAATCTTCAAGTTCGTCCAAGTCAAGCTCCTCTTTGTGGCTGAAATTTTCAAACGGGTCCCAAGGGCACTCAGCGTTGATGGCCTTGACTTTCCCGGTTTCCAGTTCTATTGACAATAGGGATGTCTCTTTCTTTCCTACAAAGACCCGCTCGTCGTCATCCCGCGCAAATTTAAAGGGCGACATCTCGACCAGCTGTGCCATGGAAAAAGAGAGGCGCTGGAGTTTACTACTGGGGGTAGCCATCACATATATGTCGCCCGACTGTGGTTCGATCATATACACTTCATGATGGGCGTCATCATCGTCCGTCAAGTCGGAGTCATAGGTGGCATGTTTGGTACGAACAAGCGGTGCAAGACTGGACGGGGCCTCGTGCGCAGAATGCGACATGGACCAGAGTTTCTGTCCAGAAGTACGGTTGAGTGCGTGGAATCGACCATCTACAGATGCAACGAGAACGATATCGAGCAGGGTTACATCCTCTTTGTCCTCCGTCAATGATGACCTGCTTGAATATTGAGCGCTGAGCGCTTGAGTGTTGGCACCGTTAGTGAGGGCGTTGTTGAAACCAGCATGTAGTGTGACTGTCTGAGCAAGACATACAGCTGCGAGTAAAACAATTAACGTTGAGAATAGAGATAGGGAGGCCATGGGTTACAAGGGATTTTCTCTCCCCCATTGACCGACACAGATGCAAACGGCGTTTAGGACGCTGTGCAGGCGCATTTGCCCCGACACCTACGCTACCGGCTGGACTGCAAGACCACTCCGACATCATCGGAGACCAACGCTGACCTTGAATGTTTGTCCCATGGTAAGGTCACGTGCCCAACTCATGACCACGAACTTGAATTCAAGCCTGGCTTAGCAGTACCTGTTCGTCTAAAGTCTAGCTGAGACTCGTGCACGTTGCTTTCATGCCGGACATTCCAGTCGGATCCCAGATTTTTGACCTTGCATTTCATCCCACGCACTCGACTGTATATACTGGCCTTCTTAACGGAAAGGTCAAGGCCTTTCGGTATGATGAACAAGGACAACATGAAGAAAGCTTCGTGTTAAGACCTTCCAAGCGTTCTTGCCGTTGCTTGGATACTAGCGAGGATGGATCTCATCTTTGGGCAACTGGGAAGGCAAAAGCTATCTTGTATGTTGTATTTTGATATTGGGCCATGGTTGTCCATAGTACTAAAGACATATAGCACAATTGATACAGCCACTGGGACAGTTATTGAGACTCGCAAAAATGCCCATGAGTGAGTTGGTAATTCCTTGATGTGACTTCATGCTTCGTTGAGGCAGCTGATGGCAGTGCCAATTAAAGTTCCCCAGTGAATCGCATCAAACGCCTCATGCCCCAGATGCTGGGCACTGGTGATGACGACGGAGTAATCAAAGTCAGCCAATTCCGTTTGACGTGTGTTACGATCAACTTCTTACGCATAAGCTGTGGATAGCTGTGGGACCCTCGAAAGTCTAATCCCATTCGAGGTTATACCCATCATTATGACTTCATCTCTGATTTCCTCTGGTTAGACGACAAGAAGCAACTTATCACAACCAGGTAAGCAAGCACCCATAGCAACAGTATCCTCCGCATTCCAACACTTATTTTTTTTATTCTGTGCGATAATCAAGCGGCGATGGCACATTATCAGTGATTGATGTGCGTGGAAAGAAGCCAGAACCGGTGGCACAGTCCGAGGATCAGGAGGATGAGCTACTCTCTATTGTTGCTATTCGAAGGTACTTCCACCTACATATGTATTTAAACATGCTCATTGTGTGCATGCGAAATGCTGGGGCTAATAGCGGATCCAAAGTAGTAGTCGGCACGCAGACGGGGATTTTATCCGTGTTCAATCGTAGTCGTGGATGGGGAGACTGTGTCGACAGAGTTCCTGGGTAAAGTTCTTCTGTTTCTGAATGCTTGCCTGAATGTTCCTCATCGTCGCTGCAGGCACCCCCAGTCTATTGATGCCCTTTGTACTCTGCCGTCGTCATACCCGTCTTCTCACTCCACCATCCTCACGGGATCGTCTGATGGTCTTCTGCGGGCCGTGCAGCTATTTCCCACCAAGCTCCTTGGCGTTGTTGCTGACCACGGGTCTTTTCCCATCGAAAGAATTGCAGTCGATCTCGGTGGGGAGGGAAGATGGGTCGGTAGTGCAGGTCACGATGACACGCTCAAGATGACAGATCTCAGGGCCATTTTTGAGGACGAAGAGGGTGAAGAGGCAGTTGACGAATCTGAAAATGTACAAGCCTCGGATATAGACCCCCAGGAACCCGACGGAGCTGTTGTCGAAACCCAAGCACCTCCCGAGGGCACCGCAGCAGTAATCGAGGCGTCTGACAGTGACGAGGATGCACAAGACTCTCACTCCCCGAGGGAAAAGAAAAGAAAATCGAAAAGCAGCAAAAATGCATTGGCAGTGAGGAGCAAAAAGGCACGGAACCAGATTGATGCAGACCCTTCCTTCTTCCAGGGCCTATGATCTTGGCACCGATGTGAGGCATACTATACATACATTAACAGCATCGCCGCCCTCGACGCTAATCTAACCCCCATAGGTGCATCTCATCGCCTTGCCTCTTGATACGGGTAGCACTTACAGCCGTTCAGGGACCGGAGGTCCATTATGGTTAACCCGTCGGGAGGGTCCGAAGGGCATGCTGTGAGATCAGTGCATCCACGATTATCCATCCCTGTCAGTGTTTTGGTTGCTACATATTGCATCATCTCAATGAGATCCGTGGGCTTTGGTTTTGGTCCGAGAACGCGGTTGTCCTTAGTCTATTAATGGACAGATAGATCTGCGAAAGCTCAGCGCTTAGATACTTGTTATGTGATATGTAATTATGCTATCTCATTCATGGTTAGCTCACATTGCGTATCTCGTATGCACGCTTCAGCGCTCAACTTCAGCTCCTGCAGAGCGTCACGGGTGCTAGAACCTCACAGAACCACGTGATTCAGTGGTGTCGAAAATTTAGAAATTTTACAACTCGAACCAAACGTTCTCACCAACCAGAGTCACAATCTACTTTGACCGTAGACTGCAGCATTCATACGTAACATTTTTACTTACATCTTCAGATTTAGCGGTATGATACTGTTGCGTCACCCAGTCTGCGGTACTCTTCGTGGCGCACGGAGCTTGTCAACGCGCGCGTCGGCTATTCTTTCGTCACTTGACATCCCTGTTGGTGCTGCGGAACTCCCAGGGGTTTATGACGGACAATGGTCTGGCTCTGGGGAGGTGCTGGAAAGCGTGTGTCCCGCCACAGGGGAGGTACTTGCGCGGGTCCGTTCGGTAAGTGCATAGTAGGCTTGCTGCGTACTTTGTCCGGGATGTAATATAAAATCTCACAGGCGACACCGGATGAGCTGCACGAAGCACTGGGAAAGTCTAAGGAAGCTTATCTTCATCTCAGGACGGTTCCTGCTCCCAAGCGAGGCGAGCTTTTACGACAGATCAGAGAAGCACTCTCCGAGAAGGTACAGAGTCCCTTTTTCCACCAAATATGGCACCTCCAAAGGTAGTCTTATTGTTTGTTTAGCGTGACGTTCTTGGTGCACTGGTCACCCTCGAAATGGGGAAAATCAAAACAGAAGGTATTGGGGAAGTTCAGGAATTCGTGGATATTGTGCGGATCCTTTTGCTTCTTCCGATGCTGATCTTGAAACCCTTGATCTCTTGAGTGCGATTATGCGGTGGGCTTATCTCGAATGATGAACGGCAGAGTTGTGGCATCTGAAAGACCTGGTCACACTATCCTGGAAGGTAAACTGCGCAATTAATCCAACTTTTGACATGCTATGCTGATGCACTATTTTGTTAGTACCCAACCCCATTGGTGTCGTTGGCGTGCTTACTGCTTTCAACTTTCCGGTTGCAGTATACGGATGGTGCGACTTCCTATGGCTGTAGGGAGACCCGACTAAGTAATTGGATGTAGGAATTTTGCGCTTTCGGTCGCCGCCGGGAATGCGAACGTCTGGAAACCTTCGCCGAGCACACCACTTTGTTCCATTGCCATAACAAAGATCATTGCGCGTGTGTTGGAGAAGAACGGCCTCCCTGGTGCCGTGTCTACCCTCATCACCGGCGGAAAGGATGTTGGAGAAGCTATCGTTGAAAGTCGGGATATACCCCTTGGTAAGGCTTTGTTTTCAAGTGGCGTTGGGCGTTTGTTAAATAAAAATATTTTAGTTTCATTTACAGGTAGTGAGGCCGTAGGTAGGGTGGTTGGTAAGGCTGTTCAGTCTAGATTCGGCAAGAGCATATTGGAGTTGGGCGGGAACAACGGTACTTTTGTTACTCCGAAGAAACATGAGGATGGTCTCTAATAACGTCCCATCAGCGTCAATTATCATGCCAGACGCAGACATGCAGTTAGCTGTGCCAGCTGTCTTTTTTGGCGCTATTGGCACTGCTGGCCAACGGTGCACATCTACCAGGCGACTTTATCTCCACCGTGCAATTGCGCCGAAATTCCTGGACGCACTTCAGAAATTATACGCTACTATAAACGTCGGAGACCCCCTAGTGGATGGCACTTTGCTCGGACCGTTGCATACACGTGCAGCTGTTGGAATTTACAGTGATGCTGTGCAGCGGCTCCGCCAATCCGGAGCTGAAATTCTTACTGGTGGAAAGACATATGACCATGCGGCATTGAGCCAGGGTAATTTTGTCCAACCCACGATCTCAGTTCCAAAGACCGCGGACCCTGCTGATAAGATATGGAGTACTGAAACGTTCGCACCTATCCTGAACGTCGGCTTGTTCGATGAGTTGGAGCAGGCCATTGAATGGAACAATGCTGTTCCCCAAGGACTGTCCAGCAGCCTCTGGACCAGAGACATTCGGAACCTTGGCAAGTGGATTGGCCCCGAAGGTTCAGATGCCGGCATTGTGAATGTATGTGCATTTAGCCTTGAGACATACAGACCTGATGCTAATGAAACACTTGAGGTCAACGTTGGGACTAGCGGCGCCGAAATAGGTGCCGCATTTGGAGGCAATAAGGTCTGTCACAGCTTCTGTTCTGAATGATCGACCTTCCCAGCCTAATTGCGCGCTTTCTCACCTATAGAGCACCGGATGGTCAGAATATCTCCAGGCGGATCTGCTTCTCTTCTGACTT
The DNA here is from genome assembly GCA_016647685.1 of Suillus tomentosus. Lineage (NCBI taxonomy): Eukaryota > Fungi > Basidiomycota > Agaricomycetes > Boletales > Suillaceae > Suillus > Suillus tomentosus. The sequence continues at coordinate 85,832 of JABBWJ010000018.1, forward strand.
CTTTATTTCAGGGGCCGCGAATCCGGTGGAGACGCCTGGAAGCAGTACGTTCGCTGGAGTGCATGTACGGTGAACTTTTCCGATGCTGCACCACTGGCGCAAGGAGTGGACTTCTCCACATGATCGGGATTGTAATTTGAAAGTCGATCAAGACCTCAATACTGGATTGGACGATGAGTTATCTCGCGGCTGTCGTGGCACCGCCAAGTGGGATTTAGGGTGATTGCAGGGGTCAGCCAAGTATGGGTTATGGTACCCAATGACACTCTTTCTGTCGTCGCCTTCATCGTTATTCTTGTAATCATAGCTGCCGTTTCTTCTCTCATCACAACCATACCTACTATATCAGGTCACCGGCCAGCGTCGCGATGATATATAAACGTGAGAGCAGTCCGAATATCCGTCAGCGAGGTGACCTGGCTTGAACGTTTGAACTTAAATCTACTTAGATGTGCCAGATGTCACCCCTGCTGACATGAGTATGTTGACATGTCACCCAGCAAACACTGATTGGAATAACCGAGGCAGTGCGTATGGTGAAAGCCGCATCGCTACGTTGCATAGAAAGGACACCTGCAATTATAAGGCTGCCGCACGATTATCTTGGTCGAGTTTTTATCTCCACTCTTGCAACACCCTCAACTTCGCCACTCCGTTGACGGAGTATCAATCATTTAGTGATCATGCAATCCGACGACCTACCATGGCCAGAACTTGGCAACGTCTCCCGTGGCGCCACCAGAGGCAATCAAGGTCAAAAAGGTGCCTTGGGCCCTCCTGATGCCGACGGTCGTTGTGTGCTCCAGCTACGAGTTCAACCCGGCGTGCTGGCTGTGAAACTAAACCGACGTTCAAGCGATTGGTATCGGACTCTCGACAATGAAGTCAACCGCGCCCTGAAATTGACAAAAACCTACTGGAGAAAAGCAAGAAGACGTCAAGACTAGTTTGTCGATGATTATTTACAGACATGCTTTATTGTTGACATAGCACTCTTGACGGCAGTGACGCTCGCGCAGATCAAGATCACATGGAATTGCATGAGTGGTTGCAACAACTCAAGGATAAGACAATGTCACATTTAGAGGTCCTCATGCAGAAAGGCGACATTCAGGGCCCCCCATACGTGATGCCCGATGATATTGAGCTCGCCTTTCTAAGGAAATTTATTGAGCGACACAACGCAGGCATCCCCCACAATCCCCGCTTGCGACATCTTGGCCCCAATGCTCCCCAGCTTCCGCCCATCGACGACTCCATGGAGGTCTCAACACCTGAATTATCTGAAGGGAGTTATCCGCCCTCCAGTTTAGTGGATCATATCGCTCGATTGCAGCCAGGTCAGCCGTCATGTTCGCTCTCAAGTACTTTCACGCAGTCATATTGACTCCTCATATACAGAAAGTAGTTCAAATGTTTCAAGTCCAAATTATGTGCACTCACCAGGCACATCTCGCGCACATGTCATTCGAACTTCCTCCTCGCCTTCAACGGCAACATACGAGCAACTCTTACAAGACGCGCAGTCATCTGGTTTGTCCGATTAATCAGCTCTCCTCATATTTCCAGGTTGAATCTTATCACAAGGCCAATATCTTCAAGAAGCACGGGCAACGCTCGCACGTACGCAGTCGCAAACACAAGATGCGTTTCAACGATATACTGTTTGTCTGGATGCGGAAGCTCGTGCTAGGAGGGATGTCAGCGCCGCCGAACAGCATCGTGACGAACTCAGTGGGTGTTTTGTGCTGCGCTAGCATCACGGTCCCGCCTAACGAAACTTCTGCTAGTGACAGCTCTTCTCTCTAGAACTCAGAGCTCAGCAGGTAGGAGCTTATTTGGAGCATTTATTTTTGCGTACTGCAATCTTACTCCCTCTTCAAGATTACTCGCGGCAATCATCGCTACCTCACGACGATACTTCTAGTCAACAAGACGTGCGTTTGGAACCCACATTTCCCGAGACACACCGCTCATTGCCTTGCAGCACCCATATTCATCACACCATCTTGTCGACCGGAGACCCTCTGCTGACATGGTACCATCACAAAACAGTCCCAGAGTCGACTGGCGTCAACCAGATATGACAGGGTCATTCACTGGGGCACTCGAAGCAATCCCACAATCAGAGGTCAGAATGTTTTCCTGGAATTTCCTTTCCACACTGAGTTTACCGGGCAGATGCGATCATCAAGAGATCCATCCTACAGGCCAGAGCGCAAGCACTCGCGGAGTTGGGAGGAGGGTGGTCAAGTTGACGTACATAGTATGTGGCGAAGACCTTTTGGTTAGGAACCTGGTCCTGAGAAGACGACAGACTTTCAGGATTCCAACGTGCCGCCACGCAAGCGTTTGCATCACATAGTAAATTCATCTGGTCACAGCGCACCTTTGATATCTCAGGCCCTAGCATTGCCCCTACGACTCTGAGATGGCAGGTCGCTTATCGGCGTTCAAAGAATTGCCGACAGTGCGACTTTGCATTTTTCAGCAAATTTTGCCCATCCTGATTTCGTGCATATTACAACCATCCCTTCCTAGTTGGGAGGGTGGTCAGCATATTTTTCTTCTCTCGGACATTCTATACCATCTCATTTTCACATCACTTTCTGGCCAACTGTGTCGCTAATTGTATTTTGAGCTCTGTATTACACCGCTATACTTATTATTGATTCGTCGTTCTAGATCACTACAAGATCTCGATTGTTCTATTCGCCTGCGCAATTGCACACGCCAGAAGTGTTCTGACATGATGACTTGTCCATGTGATTTGGCCGACGGGACGCCAGATCACGCCGGAAAAGCTGAGGTGAGTCACAGGAGGAGCATATTAAAGAATCCATATGCATTCGTATACCCTGATCTAATCACGATTACTGTCGGAAAAACACTGCATGCCGTGATGCATACGTGGCGAAACTTCTTGTTTTGTCAGTATCTAATGCATGCTGTTATGTTTGAAACGACTTGAAGATAAGTGCGCGGCTCTTCCATTGGCACGATGGCGTTGCGACGCTATCCGATAACTCAAATGCCTGTTTTGAGTCGTCCAGCCTGAGTGTACTTATGATTTGATTAACTAGCATCGCCCAATGAAATGCACGAATATTGAAAGGACACCGAAGCACATTTTTCCACCGGTTTACATAGTACTTTGTGGGCTTGTTGTGGGTTCAGTGCCAAGTGAGTACCTCATCACGTACAAATGAACTTCTGGTCAACCCCAAGTCTCCTTTTGGTCAACGTTAGCATCACCTCCAAGGCTTCAAGCTTCCAGCTTCCAGCTCGAATTCAGGAATCAGCTGTGACTGAGGACACCACTGGAATAAGCGGGTAAATATTTGTACCGTATTTTTATCATGGCCCACGTGGACATGTCAAAGGTGCTAATTTTACGGTCACCTGGTACTACTGGATCGCTTTAACGCTCGTTGGTCAAGCAGCGATTGTTACAACGCCACAGGCCAACGAACATGGGCTGGTGTTTCGTTAGCGACGCTTACAACCTGTATATCATTTCTTTCCGACTGAGGGGGAGGTTCTGATTTTGGCCCTTTCGCAGTATTCATGATGCAGCACTGCCATCCCCGTGAAGTTCTGACCAGATATGAAACGAGCGGAATGTATCTCCCAGATCTGACGCTTATGTCAAGGAGCTGTGGAGCACCAATGACACCCGACACAGGCACGTTATTTGGTATAGTACGGTCAGGGGATGGACCCGAGGTGTCAACTTTTACACCCCGAAAACGTTTCACCGTGTCCGTGTTCAACGCTCGTTCTACATTTCCGTTAACCCCGAGCGTCTTTGAATGTTAGTTTCACGCATGTTACGCCTTGCTGAATTATGCTGATGGTACTTGTTGCGCATTTTGACATCTCCGAGTCGTTCCTATTATTGTCTCTGTGCTAGCACTTACGCCCTTGCCCTCGCCGCTCCCTTCGGTAGGTGTTAGGGTACCAGCCATCCCAAATTTTGGGTCCCCGGTGTCCAGTGGAGCAACCGCTTCGCCATGTGGTTCAAGCGAGATCAATGGAACAACCTGTTTCACGCCGCAAGTTCCAGTCGTACCATCGCCAAGGAGTCCACTGATGTTCTGTGATCACGCCACAATCGCGCACTGCATTACGATCCTACTATCTACGCCGCAGCTATCCTGGTGAGACGCTCGAGGCTTCTATCCTTGTATAAGATCAAGGAACATATCCCATTAGGGACTAGGAAATCTACAATGCATCTGATCCTCAGCTCGTGGGGATGAACAAGCCAGAAAAGCATTTGTCAGTTCCTGTACGAGACGACATCTCACCTGTAACTCGTGATCCCGAGACCGTCGCGGATAGATTTACATTGAACTAGACAAACGAGTTTCCGCATCGGCCTCCTGAAAATCAGTGAGTAGATCATGCCTAGCGTATCAGTGTTCATACGCAGAAGATCAAAGCCTACTGCGGTTTGACGATGGATCTAGCTTGATTTACGACCACGGTTGATTATCTTGCACGCCTTTAGTCACGGACATGAGCTCGCATCTCACTTGACTACTCGGGACGTCATCAGTCGCAGACTGAATTTAAATTTATCTTTGTCTTCTCTAAGATTTGTCGTATCAAACAACGACTAGACCCTACCTGTACGAAGTCACCCACCCTTGGGTCTTCTCCCAGATATACATCAAAAAATAGCAGCATCTTCTGAGCGTTACGTACTCATATGACTGATGGTGTGGCCGCCTGTAGGTCTTGTACAGTCATAGATTCTTAGTAAAGAGTAGGCTGCCGAAACATAGTGCAGTTACCCACTAAGCCAATTTCCAAACCACTCTCCGATGTGTCCCCTGCGCTTGAGCGATTGAGCTGTCAGTGCCAAGTCAGTACGAGTGCTGGCACTTTGTCGTTCCTGGCGATCATTTCGATTCACACGTGAATAAAAGGGTTGGGATACGATTGGATATTGTTCTTGATTTCGAGTTTGAACGTTGAACTTTGGGGACCAGTACAGTCACGGTAACCACAGTGACTCCACGGTGGCATTGCGAAGTTCAGAAGCCTAGTCGGTGTCACTGTGGCGTGGTTAGCCTGGCCTTGGTCGCAAGGATTCGGTATCCATCGCGGTCCATAATTTGCACTTCTTCGAGTTGTTCCAGGTCTCCGAAGTTCATATCCAGCGCAGCGCGTCGCGTCGCGTCGTTCGATGGCAGGACCCCGGACAATTGAATCGGAATCAAATTACATAATTGCTAGCTTCCACGACATCCGGACGTCTTGATATGAAATCGGTAGAGAATCTGCAGATCGATGGTCTGGGTAATCATGATAACTGGTACTTGGTACTACCACGAACTTAACTTGCAATTGGATTGTGGAGTCTGGACTTGTCTCGAGAGGCCATCAGCCACGTACGCCTGTGATCCGACTCTCGGAGTGACCAGTCTCCCCTAGCAAGTCTTAGGGTGTTCAAGATAAGCTAACCATGGTGAGGTACCGTACCACTAGCCAAACTGTCGGCACATACCAGTCCAGCCTGAACAAAAGTTCACAGCTGTCTTCCTTCAAGGCTTCTATTAGGGTCAGATACCATGATATCAGATAACCACGTCACAATACCGCTGCAGCCAGCCCTTTGAGAGAGAAAAGTTTTAACCTAGTCATATCCAACTCGTTCGTGGTATTAGTTTAAGCCAGCCAGCGTTGCCGATACGTTTAACAAATATACTGTACATAATACACTAGAGGTATAGCTAAATACAAGAGAACTAACAAACTCAAATTGCAATGCAGGATGCTCAAAACAGATATAAGATGCGTGATAAATAAATAGATTCGATGTCGGGTACTGTCTGGTTATCACCAGATATGGTTGAGTCAGGATGGGGTGAAAGATGAAAACGAATAGAAAGGAATCCAATGCCCTATGTCACACAAAAATTTCAGAGCCTTCGATGCCGTCTGTGAAATCCAAAACAACAATCTTCTGGTCATGCGAAGTGCTGTAGGAAAGCACCGTCAGCAGGTCTCATCAATCAGAGTCGAAACGGGAACAAAGGAAACACCGAGGACATCAACGATCAAAAGCCCAGCCGACTGTCAAAGCCCGACCCAATACCCCAAAAATACAGAAAAAAACACTCACCTAACAATCCTCCCCACATCAAACTTAACATCAAAAATATGACTCGCATGCAAATCCCTAAACTCTCTCACCAACTTCCCAACACCCCTCTTCTCGCTCATACCTGAATTTCTATACCCGACGACGCCGTCCGCGACGCCTACTACGCTTGCTCCGTCTGTGTCGGATGCGTAGATCGAGGTTCTGGCATGTGTTGAGTTGCTAGTATGTGTTGAAGTACTGGTGTGTGTCGAGTGGAATGACGACGAGGAAGAGTTTGACGAGGAAGAAGAGTGCGAAATGAAAGAATCAACATCCACGGCAGGTTCCCTCCACTCCCAAACCCTAACGCTTCTATCATAGCTCGCACTAACCACATACCCAGTCTTCGGATCAAAACACAACGCGCGGACCAACAACGTATGACCAGCAAAAGTGTGCAGACACTCTCCTGTAGATGCGCGCCAGAGCTTGATAGTGCAGTCGTTTGAACCGCTTAGGATTAGGTCGTCCTAGTCGAGTTGTATCAGTGAAAAGTATAATTGATTGATTGCCAATGACCGATGACCGACGATGACCACACTTCGGGGACGCGGGAAAGAAAAATATAAAAAACACACCTTAAACTCAATACAAGCCAACCCCCTCTCATGCCCCTCAAACACCCGTTCACATCTCCCACTAGCAGCATCCCACAACATCATTCGACCATCCCCACTGGCACTCACCACTCTCCCGCCTTCGAGTCCGATGGCATTCACGGGTCCTTCATGGCCTCGTAGGACGGCGTGTAAAGTGAGCGTAGATCGGGAGTAGACGTTGATCAATGCGTCTTTGGAGCTGAGTAGGGAAGGCGTTAGTATCGGTTTGGATGACGATGTGTGATATCAAGAGGATCAGATATGGGTAGAAGGGGGAACTTACCAGCTAACGATCCAATTCTCATCCATCCTCAAATCCAACACGCCTCCAGAATGGCCACGTAGAATCGCACGTACATCAGCCCGTATTCCCGAACCACGATGCTTTGCGTATAGGTCCCAGACGCGTACTGTGCAATCAGAAGAACCGGATACCATCATTCCGTGCGATTCCTCCTCTTCCCCCTCATTCGCATCCTCGTTGGCACCACCCTCCTCTTCTTCGCTATTAATAGGCCCGCGAGAAAAAGACCGGCGCGAGTAAGATCGCTTCGCATCAAAGTCCTTTTCAAACTTTAAACAAAGCACACTCCCCAAATGAGCCTCAAACGTCGCAAGACACTCGCCAGTGCGAATACACCACACTTTGATGGTCCTGTCCCTAGATCCTGTAATGATCCGTCGCGAGTCAAAGTCGAGGCAGTAGACGCTATGGGGGTCGATCAGTCATTAAATTTCAAACTCGAACTCAAACGCAGAGGGGAGGAGATCTAATTCACCTGTCTCCATGCCCCTCAATCCGCATCACCCGTGGCTCACCGCGCGGATCTCGCCATCGCCTTTCGAGTGTGGCACGAGAGCGGTAGAGGGTGTGCCAGTTAAGCCGGAGAGGTCCTAAATTCGTGCCTCTTCTTAAGATCGGATCCGCATAAGGGATGTAAATCGATGGTCGGTTAGCATTAATTTCTTCGTCTATAAAAATGCCCCTGGAGCGTCGGCTGTGCCGCAATGCCTTGACTCGATCCCAATCTACAGCCCAGCCACTAGGCCCATCTCCCTCCACATCTTCGGAGTCCTCCAGAAGCGAGAATCCATATACACCTTCATCTGCGTGGGCATAACGCAGCGACAAGATATCCGAATCCGAATCGTCTTGAGAAGAAGAGGATGACGAGCTGGGTAAGGAATTTTGTGGGAATGAATAAGAAGACATGTAATTCACTGAAGACCCGAGCCCGTACGCAAAGTTGTGTGTGTAGGAATGGTTGTATGGGCTTTGATAAGGTGCGCGGGGTCGGACTCTTGGACGGCCTTCTCTTCCTTTCCACACTCCGAGCCAGACGCTTGTGTCTTTGGCTAGGGTGTAGAAAGAGCGAGATACGAGCATACAGGCTAAGACTGAACGCATCGGGAGGAGGGAGAAAATGTGTAGGATGAGTTCTGGGGGAAGGGGGAGGGATGACATGGCAGGGGGTAGGTATTGCGTGGAAGTGAATGTGGAGGTGGAGGCTGAAGCGTATGATGTTGGGCAGAGGGTGTAGGCTTGGGAGAGTGTTTGAGGTCGAAAGAGACAGAGGTGAGATGAGGTTGGAGTGGTGGTGGTGGGAGAGGGTGATGCGGACCGTGTATATGACGATGGGGACGCTAAATGTTAAATGTTAATTCTGTATTTAAAAAAATCTGAAGAATCCGTACCTGTGAGATCGCATTGAATTGCATCAAAATAACCTTCGTGATCTACGAGTTCACCTTCTTCACCGTCAAGTGGGTCTAATGCACCGTAGTCTACGTGGACATCCCCATTGGTATTACCCTGAACCCTGGATCCACAATAGAAGACGCCTGATACTGAAGGACGTTTGGTCTTGCGCTTTGCGCGCAAGATATTAGGGGATGACCTAGGAAAGTGCCTATGGATTGGCGATGGATGTTTGAGTATAGGCGAGGACTTGCTGCCTCGAGGAGATGGAGAAGAAATGCTTTCCCAGAGCTTTGTGATATTGGGACGTACACGGCGTTTTGTACTGCCTCCCGAGGCTATGCTGTGACTTCGTAGATGGGTAGAAGTGCGGGTTGGAGATGCCCGGAAGAAAGGAAGGGTGTTTCGCCCTTGCTGTGCTGAAAGGAATTGAGAGTGATATTGAATATAGGAAGGACTGCTTGGAGGTGAGATCATGCTAAAGTCTGCGGTTGGTGCTGGTGAAGGCGGACGAGAGTGCCCCAGCGTAGCTTGACTGAAATCTAATGAGAGATTAAAATTAATGTTTAAGCGCAAATTTGAGTGCTCTTCTTCTTCTTCCTCATCAGAGAGCTGGAGAGCATCATTCGAGTCCAGAGAGAAGACTGGCAAGTCTAGCGTGAGTTTGGATGGACCTGCTATTGGCTGCTGCTCATCATCAGAGTGAGGCTCCGGAGTGGCCGCCGGAGATGGATGAGCCGTATAGTAAGGTGTCGAAGGCGAGCCTCCACGATAAAAATCGGGGACTGTCCTCCTAGACTCCATTGTCAGTAAAACCAAGGTTGCGTGTCGCCAGCCTTATTTGTAGTCCCTATTAGGTAGACTGCACGCTACTGCGTGCATGCGTTTGCCCTTCCGACTGCTTGAGTCGCTCGCGTGTTCAACCACCCCCACGTGACTTATTAGACGCCCATTCAGGGGCCCACGAAACTTCAAGACTCCATTAATCCGACTTGACTTATTTTTATTAGGTTGATCGCCTGTGCGCTCCACTTCAGTGGTGTCAAATGATGGGCTACTTTTTGAGTGTATGACACCTGTAGAACAAGACGTCTGCTGAAGACTCAAAGACTAAAGCACGGCTGACCCCAAGAGCAAACTCGAGGCAGACGCTCCGAGTCCTACCGGTCCAGGATTCCCATAAGCACAGTAGCACAGTAGCAGTCGCGAGTGGCGGCCATTGCGTAAGGGCCCCGGTAGGGGCACAACTGCAGGACACATTCCACTGTGATCTGAATCAAGTATCATTCTTTGGAATATATGACATTGGGCTACTATCATTTCATCGCTCCTCGAGTACTCAACTACCGCGCTGACTCTCATGTATCGTATATAAATTAAATATAAAAAGCGTTCAACTGCATCGTGCGAAAGGTATGTAAGTCAATGGAGTGAGGGACTTGGTGTTACCCATGTTTTAACAGGACCTTTAAAGCTATGCTTTCCCCACCAAAACCAGTTGATCGTGATTATGACCAAAAGACCGCCCACAGCAACAATTGAGTAGTTCATGTTGAGGACGTTCACTGGGTATGCCGTAGGTAGGATGAATAAAACGCAGACGAAAATGCAGAACTACACAGATAATCAATAGCTATCTGTAAAAATGGAAAATGTACGCACCAAAAAACCTGCCAAGTTCACTGGCCATGACCATTTTCCAAGGCGAAAAGGTCCAAAATCGTCAATGCTAATTTTAACACATGAGTTAATCGAGGGTTGGATACATGATTTTCAATAACGAACGAGTCAGGCCAGAACACACGAATAAGGATGGGTTGCATGTAGCTCAACATCACTGATATGGCTGCTGAAGATAAGATGGCGTTGAACTGTGAATGCGGAAATTTTATCAGAACAAAGGCATCAGAAGAAACAGGTCGACTGACTGCAACCGCAGACCCGATGTAAGCACACGATATAAGGCATCCTATCAAGACGCTGACCCATACACCCCAGTATGGCGCTTGGAATCGGTTCAAGGCTATAAATTGCTTTTTCAACGGGAACGCATTATCTCTTGCGAGGGCATAGAACAGCCTCGAGCTCGCAGTGAAATTGGTAATCGCAGCCATCACTTGGGCAAGTAGCACCACAACCAGACACACTTGGGCCAACTTGGGCCCGACAGCATCATAGAAGAGTTGAGAAATTGGGATGGCATATGTGGTGGCCTTGACGGACGCGATGTTCTGGACTGCGAAAAGAAGTGAAAGCATGTACGCGAGACCGATTAACCAAGAGCCTGCAATGCTGCCTACCACAGCGAGTGGGGCCAGGATTTCTGCGCGTACAGCCTCTTCTGCTACTTGAGCTGCTGTTTCACATCCCTCGAGCGTGTATACAGCCTATAGCACGATAGCGCTGTGAGTCACATTGCACATCATGCGTACATAATCAAACCTGACCTGAAGAAACCCAAGAAGCACGACGAAGCCTTTCGATTCCCAGCCTGTGAAGCTAATCTGCCAGTCACTAAATTCGTCCCTTTGCAAAGTAAGTAAAAATCTTACTTTTGAAAATTCGTGAACACAAATTCAGGAGAATTCTATCATACATAATCAAGTTTCGCGTGAAGAAAGTTCGCCAGGTAGATTGTGAGAACTTTACCTTCACAGGTGCTTTCACAAGTAGGGTGATGACCAGGACAAACGTCCCACCCAGCGTCCACCAGACATTAAACGCGCTCATTCGCCCTATAGCCTTCGTTCCGATGGTATTGATAATGCCAGAGAATATGTTCATGGCCCATGCGATCGCAGTGATTTCTATTCGCGTCAAAGTCCTTCCTTGTCCAACCTCCGCCATCGATGCAAGGTATAGAGCAATACTAGATGACAATTCGCAGGCCGCGGATCATATGATGCGAACGAAACTTACCTCAGATTTCCGGAAGCGCCAGTAAACACCATAGCCATGGAATAAAGCCAGCCAGTGAAGACTGATTCATGAGCCACTGCGTGAAAAGTGGATGTTGAAACTTACAGCCAAGGATAGGCATGTCTGGTTTCATTTTGCAAACCCAAAAGTAGAGTCCTCCCATTGTTGGGCTATACGACAACATAAGTCATGGCTCCTGGTGGGGTATAACGACTTCCTCACTATGTACTGCAAATCTCTGCGAGACTTAAAGCGATCAGAAACATAAACAAACTGCATATCTATACAGAACAGCAGCTTGTATCGTGTTCAGGCAGACCGAAGCGCAAAACTCACATTCCATCCCCAGAACAGGCCAAGCGGACCCCCAGAGAACAACCCTGTCTGAAACGCACTACTCATCCCAGTCAGAATGCCTATGGCACAGAACGACATCCCAAGCACTCCAAAGAGAGACATCTCGCGGCGGAATTCGACCGCGTACCCCAGCTCCTGAAGGCGTTGACCAGACACAGAAACATCGCGTGCCTCTTCCTTGTCCTCTCCTACACTGAAATCTCGATGTTCTAACTTGACCATGGTGGACGTGACACACCCTGATTGTGATGAGTAGATAAGAGGACCAGCGTTATATGGTGACTAGTAGAAAAATGAGAGCAAGGAGAGATAAGGTATAACAAACCACTCTCTGACCTCCAGATAAGCAGTGTTTACTTAAGTACCGACCAGGACACTCTGTCAAGTGTATGATTGGTGTGAATGAGGGGTATCTTCGGAGGCAGAGACCATGAGCTTGTAGAGCTTCAGACGCGCCACCTGACTCCTTATCGTAAATGGTTAGAATAATTCAAATCATGTTTAGTAAGGATTTCACTGACCTTGAGAGAATTGAAGGCGCTGCCAGGCCCACATGTGCCAATCAGTGTGAAGTCGCGTGTACATCATCGCATAAGTGTTTATCTGGCTGCGCAGAGGCTTCGTCGTGAACTGATCCAACAAGATGGGCGCTTTAGGGAGATAATGCGACGAACCTCTAAGTATGTGTTTTGATTCCCTGATAAAGCAAGTATGCAAGACATCACCAATAAACTCCAGCCTCGACATTACGATAGGCCAAGTTAGCCAATCATCATGATGTGGACGACACTGGGTGCAAGAGTTCGTTCGAACGCCCAATATGATTACGATGTGCAAGACCATCGTGATCATGATGGGTGTTAAGGAACATTCAAGACACGCCGGCCGGCCGCTGGTGCCAAGTACTCTTGATACATTTGTAGGTGCATAGTGACAGTGTGATAGTTTATGTTGTTTTGTAGTTTTCCCTAGCCAGGTCAAATCAGTCAAACAGCAGCAGTGGGTTTTGTGGTGCTATGGTCGTATGTTTCTAGTTATTCGCACGGTCCTTTGCCTTAGCTATTGACCATGTCTTCCACTTGCTGCAAAGTCCTTGGCTTTTTTGCTGATAGCCCCCGCTGTTATCCGTGTCGACGATTTGAGTCTTGAATTGATCGTATCGTTGTCAAGATCAGTGCAGTAGCCCGTCCTATCATTCCCGATAGACGTTTCATCCTGCCCGTTTGATGCTTGAAGTGGGTGCGATATTGAACGTTGACGTTGAGCGTTTGATTTATATTGATTTATAACGTCATATCTAGGAAAGAACCACTTCGGCTGGGAATATCTGAGTCTCACCAGTTTACTGATGGCCAACGCCCGCGACATGATGAATGCGTTATTTATAACAAATCTCAAACATCACAACCTTCCTTTACATAAATCTCACCTTCTCTCCTGTCCTGTTAGCACTGTACGGTGGAAACCGTTCGAGATTCACGGAATAAATTCACATTGACTGTACCCCACTTGGAAGCCACTCGGCCAGGTTCAATTCGTGTATACTGAAGCTTCAAGCAGCATTTATGGCCTCCTCATTCCCTTACACTCCTACGACGCTCCGGACGTCCGTGAAACCGCGCCCATGGGTGCCATTGAAGCACCATGAAGGGCGCGTCGAGATCCCTTCCCTTCCCTCCAAGCCCCGGACCGATACCCTACTTGGCATGTACAAAATCAGCACGCATATCATACCTGCCGCCAATCCCAGAGTTAGCCCAAATACTCCAGTCCCTGAACCACCCCCTCGCTCTTCGAAAAGAACCGGGAGGGATATCAAGAAACTGGGACTTGAATTCATGGAACAACAGGCCCGGCAAGGAGAGGATGGCTATTCCGGAGTCGTGGACGAAAGGCTACTGTGGAATTGTGTCAATCGATATGTGAAAAAGGACCGGGACGCCAAAGTCAGAACGAAGGGGATAACCTTATTCCTTGTGCACGCAGCAGGCTTTCCGAAGGAAGTGAGCCCGCCACGCCTGTTTATGGTCTGCATGCTAGGAGTCTGACTTTACATCATGCACACTTAGACTTGGGAAACCACCCTATGCTATCTATTAGCTGCCTGTGGTGTTATAGACGAAATCTGGTCATGGGAGTCTGTGCAGCATGGTGACTCTGCTTTGCTAAACAGACAGAATCTCAGTGGTAGCTGTAAGAGAACGCCTCTCAAATTTTCTCGCTTGAAATTAATCGACAGCAGTTGATTGGACTGACAATGCAAGAGACATTGCAAACTTTCTTATCAACTACATGCCAGAAGAAGTAGAAACATCTGCGCTTCCCGTCCAACTTCGCCGACTTCCTGCATCTATGAGACACGTCAAAAGAGTGGCTTCTTTTCTCGGACCCTGGTCGTAGTCGGCCACTCGGTCGGAGGTTGCGTGGCGTATGTTATCGCGTTTCAAAGGCCTTGCTGAACCTCATGATATTACACAGTGCTTTAGTCGCGTTACATTTTCCAGCCTTATTCTCCTCGCTCATCCTTGTCGACCCGATGATCGATACATTCACAGAATTTCCATGGGAGCACGCACAGAGCCTTGTTGGCCGCATCTTGCTCAGGCGCCAACACTGGCCATCACGGTGCTTACATGTCAATCATTACCCTCGCATCTACTGACTATGATTATAGGGAGGATGCCTTGCGTTCCTTCAAATTATCACCTTTGTTCTCCTCTTGGCATCCTGATGTACTTCGGCTCTATGTTGATTATGGACTATACGAGGACGGAAGTGGAAGAATCGCATTAAAAACACCTCCCGTTCATGAGGCTATCATCTCTGCCAACGTACGAACTGGTCGCGAAACCTGGGAGTTGATGGAAACGCTCGACGAAAACATCGAGCTATTATGGATTCTCCCTGGAAAGCAAAACCGAGAAGTGTAAGTCAGAGGCAGGAAAAAATTCAGTAACTAATAAGCATTATGTTACAGGTCAATGATGGAGCAAGTCTTGAAGGAGCGCGTTTGGCGCAGACCAGCAAATTCATCCAATATTATCATCAAGTCATCTGATCATCTCGTTTGTGTCTCGGTATTTCGTCATGTTTATAACTAACATAATTGTGTTATAGATTCCTCACGAGTCTCCGGAAGCACTTGGTACGTTGCTATCAAAGGAATCGATTATTTAATAACTAACTTTCCATACAGCACAAATTATAACTGACTTTCTTCACAGGAAATATGGTGTTTCCTTGACGCAGTCGAAGCTCTGAAATCGATTGTGGATGGCACAAGTTGTTTGAGGCTCGCCCGAATGATTTGTCAATGTTGCTCACTAGGCACTACCTGTAGTATTGTTCGCGAGCTTGCCATTGCAGCTACTTTCATGTGAAATTCTATTAATGTACTTACCGCTTTGATCAATCGTCGGGCATGAATTCCTGGAAGCCGAGCTCGGAAAATAACATTCGTTCGGAGTGGAAAATACTATGAATCAATTCTCACGGTTAACTACACTTCCGACGGACATGACTTCATGTTCACGGTGGTATACTCTATGTATGTACAACATATACTACCGCACTCTATGTATTTCCCAAACCCCTAGCAAGCAAAGTAACCCTACACGTTAATGTAAATACAAGGAAGATAGCTGAAAAGTGAACATCTAAACGGCAAACTGTCTAATCGCAGCAAATTAATAACCATGAATCATATCATAATGATGAAGGTCCGTATCCCCTCGCACAACAAGATAAATTCGTGAAAAAAACGATAGCAGTAATTCCAAGACAACCAATGAGAAATCAAAGAAAGTAATGTTAAAGATACATGACCACCTTACACTCGCACCTCAGGCGCAGAGGGTAAAGGGACCGTATCCCTGAACGGCCACCAATCCTGAGGAAGAATCTCCTCCAGCTGACTGGTGAGCGCGACAGGAAGACGACTGCGTGTGCCTTCAAGCAGCGCACGTTTCGATGGGTACTCGTGCGGCGACACCCATCCGTACAACCGCATGCCAAACGTCGTACGCACGTCGTCCAGGAAGTCATGCCAATCTACATACCGGTCTCGTTGACGCTTCAACTCTTGCACTTCCTCCCGCGTAAAGCGCAGCGGGCAGGGCTCATCACTGCGAGAGAGTTCTGCCCACCGGCTGAAGACGTCAAGCAACGCGAGGCGCAGCGGAAGAATGCCATCTTTCCATGTCCGGCCTGCTGCGCGGACAGGCATTACTCGCGCCTCGCGATCGCTAATACGATAAGGGTACAGCTGTTTGATTTCATAGAGTTTATGAAGTATCTGCGCCTTGTGATCCTCGCGCATTATAGCCTTGGTGTCTTGGCTCATGATGTCGTACTCAGGAGGAAGTTTAGGGAATTCGAGGCCTGAAGTAAGTCCGGCAACATCGCAAGCCAGGAAGGATGGACTGGTCATTTGAAGATACGCAGGACCAGCCCAACAGCCTTGCCAGTCAATGATGCTAACCACACGTCGCTCCTCGTCGTCGGACACGAAGATATTGCCAGGGTTAAGGTCAGAATGCCATAAATTAGATGCAAGGACCTTTCGCGAGGTCGGCACGAGAGCGGGGATGATTGAACGATACTGTTCTAAGCACTGGAGATGCTCTTCCTTGAACTGAGGGCCAGAGACATTACGGAAAGGATCATCATGAATATTAGGCTTGGCAAAACGTGAGATCCATGCCTCCTCGCGCGATGCGAGGGAGCGAAGGTAATCCTCCGGGGATGACCCTTGACAAGCATTAGCAACATGCTATGATTAAGCGGTGTCAGATATACGCACACGGTCCTCTGTCAAGATCCATAGTCGCACGTTCATCTTCATAGAAATTGCGATGGGCTATGGGACCTATGCAAAACTTTTCCTCGGAACCAAACCTACGTGATCCATGGGCATACAAGCGCGGAGCCCGTTTCGACTCGGGAATATCATCCCTGTAGTATAGGCTACCATACTGCGCAAACTTTGCGTTCAGCATGTTCTGCTCGAGTGCTACAAGCGAATTGACGACGTTCTTCTTCTGACGTGAGTCCATGGTGCGCCAGACGGTGCTAAGCTGGACACCTGGAGCGGACTCCATGATGATGTATTCTGCTCCGACGCCATTATTAGCAGCGTGGGAACTCCAGGCCAAGATCTTAGGCACGGGAATTCCCAGATTGTTGCGGACGAAATCCATCGTTGCAACCTCACTGGAAGTCATGAGGTGGTCGGGACCCGCAATTGGATTCTGTGAATGAAGATCAGGAAGGGTAGCGCCATGCACATGTAATGTGACTTGCCTTGATGCGGACAGCAACTTTTTTCCCATTTGCGAGAGTTACCATTAAAGTCTTGTTAAACAAACCCTCTTTTTTCTCCATGGATGATACAGGGGAAGCGCAGACAGAGGCAATGATACGACGTAGAGCAGCGACATCAAACTTGATGTAACGCTGAGCCATCTGCTGAGATTCGTTGTACAACCACCTGCCGGAGGTGTATCGGAAGAGATTCTCATTATATTCGGTTCCTAAAGAGGCGACGACTGAAGGTTTTTGAGTAAAAAGGAACAGCCAAAATACCTCATTGCTTACCAGAAGGGCCTGGAAGACGAGGTTGGGGTGGACCCGGGGGAGGTAGAGAGAGGTAGGAAGGAGGAGTTATGGAAATTGCGGTAGCCAAGTTTCGAGAGACATTTGTGGGCTTGAGAGCGGTCGTAGGCCTGACGATGCGGGTAGAGACAGGGCTTCTCAGTACTTTCATAGCAAGATCATGCGAGCTTCTGAGAAATAGTTGGTGACGGAAAGTCAAGAAAAGATGAAATAGAGATGAGCCAGGTTGGTTAATTATAAAGGGAGAGAGTGCGCAAAGAAAAGATATTTAGGCAGTTTGTTTGGAAATCCGTAATAAATATGCGGGGAAACTGACACGATCGGATCTTGTCTCACGGCGTAAGCGGCTGCATTGCAAACTGTTTTAGCTCGTCTGGCCTGGTCCCCGAGGTTCCGCAGTTGCGACGATCATAGCATTATCATTTCATTCTATCCCTCAGCGGGCCAGGCTTTCATTCAAATCCCGAGTCAGTTGCTAGCTAACTAGTAGCGGCGACTAAGTTTCTGCAAAAACTTTCAAAGATCATCCTGACCTGAGTCAGCCATGAGCCACTGGCAGTCATTGGGCCATGGAGCTTCGCGAAGGTATCAAATTAACCTTCACTGCTATCATGGCGCTAATCTGTTCAAGCTAACTTTTACCGTAGTTCCTGCTCGACTTGGAAGCTCCGAAAGGGCTCAGGCTACACTATTTCAAAAACATCGTCAGATATGATTCAGATCATTGCGGAAATGCCCGCTGGTCTCAACCTTGCCGCAACCTAGCTGCTTCCACGGGGCACTTTATTACGAGCTACACCGTTCTTTTTCTCACATCATGACTATCTCGAGACCTCAAAATTGCAACCGTTGCTCATCGAATACATAATTGGTACGTCGGTCTAAATAGATCGTAAGAGAACTTTCCTTGATGCCGTCTGGACCCTAGGATTTATCTCTCCACGGACATCTAGGAACCCGCACTGGTGTCATGAGATCACGCACGTTTCAACTATTTACTACTCTACCCAAATAAATTGCTTAGCTGTTTGTACGGCGTAGCATTCCGAATGTTGGTTTCAAGCCGTTAGGTTGTTGAATTGAAATTGTCAACCCACAATGTTCTCCCTATCAGTTCCTACATGCTATCGCTCGCCCTCAATCGCACTTCTGATAAGGCTTTCTCAACCGATTCGGCGGGCGTATGCGACGACTCCCACGAAGCGTTCTGATCCAAGTCGGCTGCCGATCCTTTCTCATCTCTACAACTTATCAGCCATATCTTCGTTATGCGATATCATTCGTTCGCGTGTGATGTACCTTCCGTGTTATCTACATCGATATCGTACTCGTGCGTTGGTTGCTAGTCTCTGGCGTCAGAACTAACCAATTCACATCAGTCCCTCCAGTTCTTTCGTCTACGTTTGAAGCTTAACGGGCCACTCGCATCCTCCATATCAAGACAAAGTATCGAATAACCCCGCAGTCTTCTTGCGTATGTGCGCGTGCGTTCCTGAGAGGAACCTTGTATCACTTGACTTACGTTAGATCAACAGACGTTAATCAGCCTCCGCGATTACTCGCTGGTGAAGTGATCTACATCCTGTGCCTGTACCGGATGCAGCAGCGGCCTACGCGCATTACGCTTTCCTCAAGTGCTAAAACTCACAATCGAGGGTCCATCCCTCCATGTGTATCGCGATCTTGGACTTTTCAGAACACCATCAGAAGCTGTCAGTCGGGGACCTCGTATCAGTATTTAAAACCTTGATACCAAGATCGGTCCATCAGAGCCGTGGAAGTGCGGTTTCAAGAAAACAATGTCAAAAGGAGACTAGAGACGGATGGGACTATTGTCACTGTGTGCCCTGCTGGGTCAGTATCCCATGGTCAGACGATCATCTAGAAGGAAACAGTCTTTCCATACCGATTCCTTGCCAACGATGCTAGTGTCTCAATCATTCGAAGCACGATGCACTGGCAGAAGCCGGGACCGGCGCGATCAAAGCCAGTATCTCAGTCGTTTCAATCTCGATGTAGGACCGGTGCGAATCGTGCGATCAATGCTACCTCCGAGACGGATTTTGCCACAACGTTTCATCATCGCCGACGGTCCACCTTCGTTTAGTCTCGCCCGAGGAACTTCGGTCGAGATTTTATCACGAGTTTATGGCGGTATTTGCCGATAATTTCGTAACATTCTTGGCACTGACATACAGCGGCAATACCCCACCTAGCCCCAACTCTACTAGTACTGTTTCGATTCTGACTCACACATCCAACTGCAGTCGTGATTGCGTGATCAACCAGCTGCCTATTGACGTATTAATCAGTGGATTAATGCGGATCACGAAACTACGGCGACGACTAGATCTCCTAATCAATTCATTGTAATGCAGTCGTAAGTATCGGCCTTGGCTGACATCATCAGGTCCATCAACACGGCTCTTCAACCTTCCGCACTTGTAGGCCGCCTGACTCGTTCCTTACCTGTAACATACTAATCCAAATTCAATTGCACATGACATAGTCAACTGTCATGTTTGGTGGACGCCGCAAGACAAGAGAGCTATATGGCATGTTTGAATCTCTTCTCACCCCAAGAATTTTTCTAATATCAGCTTGTCGATACCCTGAGTAGGACAGTACTTTCTAATCTATGAGACCCTGGTGTCCCTTGAAGTTGCGCTACCCCAGTAGTACTCATCACGGTTGTGGCTGCATTTGCATGATTGACAAAGTGCGTGACAGCGCAGCAGTACCAACACCTGCTGCAGGACACAATGTTGAACGTTGAGTTACGCAATCAACGTCATAAGTTGCGGAAACCCACGGCCGTACCTCAGTCGTACCTCGAAGGGACGATACTTCGCGTCAGCGAACTTTGAGAGAACGCGCTTCAAAGTTCACAACTTTGTTGTGTTAACGTTCATCCTTCACCAAACCTTAGACTCGTCTAGACCTTAGCTGTCGCTCGGTGATGCGCACTCCGCAGCTTTCGGAAGACGGAAAGCAGTTTCCTTCTCAACGCTTGAACCAAGCTCCGAAACCCATCCGCTTTACGCCACCTTTCTTTAGAGGTCAGCCACAGACGTCAATGAGCCGTCAGGCCTTCAGGCTACGTCAGGTTGATTCTGGATTGACCTAGTACTGTTACCAGTACCATAGGTACCGCGCTGCGCCGCTGCCTCGTTCCGCTCACGGTACAGACAACTGTTCAGTGTTCATTAACGTTTGTGGGTTCTTTGTTTTTCCGAATACCATCCCCACCAACTCAAACTCCATCAAAATCAAAATGGGACATTCCGTCAGGTCCTCCCACGACCCTGCCGTTACTGCCGTCACGACTCGAGCGTCAACATCGCTCGAATGCAGCAGAATGCAGCCCGTCTTGAGAAAGAAGGTTGGCCGGGTCAGCCTATCAGCGCTTTAGCGAACAACGTGATTTAGGTCAAGTGATATATATGCGCCACACCGTGTGCTATTCTAGAGCGGCCAGACTCTCATCAAACTGCAGCGCATAGTTCTCGACTTTTAGATCAGCGCTGCTTAAGCACCTATGTCTTACCGCCCTGACGAATCCGATGCACTGATATATGCAGAGGGCGCATGGCTGCAGGGGGCCATCGTCACTGGTGTCCTTTATGGCGTGGTGATCGTCCTGACGGTCATGTGTTGGCGCTCCCTCTGGCCCCGCGCTCAATCGCATGCTACTGGATACAAGACGAACAGATTCCTCTTCTGCTATGTCGCTTTCCTCTTTGTGGTTGGTACGATATATGTAGCGTTCAACGCCCAGATAACGCAACTGGGCTTTATTGACAATCGTTTATATCCCGATGGTATGTGCAACTTCTGAAATGGACTGCATGTTATACTTATGTTTTTACTCAGGCCCTAGTGCATTCGAGGAGGCGACCTCGTCACCTCCACTAAACACTGCTTTCGTGGTTTCAGATTGGTGTGCAGACCTGTTGATGGTAAGTGTACCGTTGTATCTCCCATCTTCACCACCGAACACGCACCATAGATCTGGCGATGTACCGTAGTATACAGAGATACTGGAATTTACTTCATCATTGTTGGACTTGGATCTCTTCTGTTCCTCGGAACTCTTGGTATGTGCCAGATTTACATGTGTCTTCGCAATCCCTTTTGACCCTTCACAAGTCACAGGAACCCTCTGGCTTGTTATTGTCTCAACACCAGTACAATCCGCAAGCGGCTGGATGTCCTTTAGCTTGCTCTTCCCATACCTCTGTTTCTCCCTCACCATCAATATCTTCATCAGCCTCCTCACTGTCATACGCCTTCTATACCACCGCCACCGTATATCCAAAGTCCTAGGCTTGGGCCACGGCGCGATTTACGCCAGTTTCGCAGCCATCGTTATCGAATCCGCTGCCATTTACTCGATATGTTCGCTTCTGTACCTCATACCGTATACCCTCAACAGCCCGATCTCATATGCATTCATGCAATTACTGGGCGAAGCGCAGGTAAGTATCCCCATGCTACTCGGAACGAATTATGACTTACGTTTGTAATATAGGTCGTTGCCCCACTTCTTATTATCTACCGCATCGCAGTGGGAAAGGCCTGGACCAATCGCTCCACCACTCTCATGGAGGAAAACTCCATTCAGTTGCGGCGGCCGTTGGACTTACCAAAGCCCCCTCCCCCAGCCGCTCCAGTGAACGTTGAGATTTCCTTTCACCAAGAAATCGCCCGTGATGAATCAATACGCGCTCCCAAGTTACCATACCCGTCATTAGAATCTACGGAAGATTATGCGCATGCGCCCGTTACCTTTGGCAGGGCGATATGAGACTTGCGGGGGTGACCTGGATTTTATGTACAAGCTACGTTATGTGACAATACTTTCGTTACAATGCCTCTACGAGATATGTGTAGTTACCCTGGATTTGACAGAGACAGTTGGCATCTTACATAAATATACCCACTTTCTCCGTGTCAACACCATAGAAGAGCTTTACATAGAAGGAAACGACCCCCGACGTAAGTAGGGCCCGTCATTACCCTGGGGACATTTATGGAAAATCAATAACACAGCTCTAAGGGTCAGGAGATAGTAAAGTACATAAACGCATACACTTCTGTATTCAATATTCCCCTCTTATGCACGCAAATAGTACGATCAAACATTAAGGTACAACCCAGCATCCTTCCTGTGCTTCGTCATGGCTAAAATAACACGAGCATGAGCTTACCGAACAACTGATACGGCGAAGATACGAACCTGCAATAATCGCACTACCTACACCACTGCCATCCTCAGCGTGGTACGTAACGATGTTGCTGTGATTCCATGCGCTCAGATCGGAAGGAAAAGGGCATATCAAACAATAACCACTCACCGTCCCTTGTCGCCGAAAATGTCCTGCAAACCTTCGTGTACGCGATCGGCAAACCCAGGGTATTTCTGCATAGGCGTGAATATCCTGCGGCAAGACAGAAAGAAGGGCTTTTACGTTGTACAAGGAGCCATCCGCCCCGACTGAACATCCCTCGTCTAGATAATTCATCTTGCTGACGATTGCGGCAATACCACAGGCGCTCAAACGAGCCGCACGCCTTCCGATGAGTTTTGCAAGAGCCCGGAAGAACTGCCGTTCCGCGAGCGTCGTCTCGAGGGCGAAGAAATGTGTGAAAATTCCGATCACCATGAGAAGTTCGTCCGTTGGGTCACTGAGAACACGACGATGAGCATATGCACGTTTTCACTCGAGTGGGAAATGCGGTACCTCTCCATGAGAGACAAGAAAGCGGTGTCAAAACAGTATGGTTTCTCGAGTTTATAAGTGTTCTGTCCCAGGAAGAGTACACCTTCGTCGATGAGCTCGCAAAGAACTAGTCGCAAAATCTCGCCCAAGTACCGGCCGGAAATGAGTTTCTGGATAGTGGATATGTCACGCTAATAATGTTCCACAATAGATGTACCCACTTCAAATGCCTGTTCTCCAGGCTTATTTGAAGTATCATCGACGACCGTATCGTATTTCGTGCGAGGCAGATGCTCGTGTTCGAATGAATCAAATGCACCCTGCCAAGTTCATCAATAGAGTGTTGAGACTGGAACCAAACCTTACAAACCCATTCGCAATTAATCGCCATCTCAGCTCCAGGATCGATGCCCAAATGCTCTATTTTGGTGATATTCTTAACGTTCTCCATATAAGCCGCATTACAACCAGTTCCGAAGATAACCGCGATCTTCGTTTTAGGGTTCACATAATGTGATGCAATCAACGTTCCAGTTGTATCATTGATAAGAGCGGTTAGTTTGATGGGCAATTGCTGTTCGTATGCGAGTCAGTATGAATGGAAATTTGAGATAGGCAGAACGTACGTATTTCTCCAGGGACTTCTTAAACATCTCGGCGACATCCCTGCCCTCCGTATTTCCAGCTCCGAAACCCTTGGTCCAGCGGATGAGCTCGCCGTGGTCAATGCGCTCCTGCCTGAATACCGAAACACGTCGATCTTGCATGCACTGAACTAGCAATTGCATCATGCGCACTTACGAGCAAGGGTAGGAGAACTGAACACTACATAGTTAGAAGGATGACGTTAGGATAGCCACTGACTTACGGTAAACCCAAGAGGTAGAGATTGGCCAGGCTTCAGTTGGCCCGCGCCCTCGCCCGTGTTGGTTTCAACAAAGGTATGTAAGCATTCAGCACAGAAATCGAACAATTTCTGGCCATCATCCTGTTTTTGCTCCTCAGTCAAACGATATTTGGTTTGGGAAATCTCGAATTTTCCCTCTCCCTGGAGGGTCACAAGACAAACACGCAAATTTGTTCCACCTATAACGAAATGCGTTCGCATGAATATATTTAGGGCCCAGAGAAAAAGGCACAAATGGCAAATCACTCACCAAGATCAAGAGCAAGGAAATCTCCTTTCTCCTGACCTGTTGGCCATCCAAACACGTACGTCGGAATCATAGGCTATAAGGACTAATTCAGCACACGGTCGGAAACCGCTCATAACACAAATGCGAAAGCGTCAAGGATCAAAAACACCGAAACATAGATTGATTTGTCTCGTCCCACGACCGAATGCAAAAATGAATTGAGTTTGAACAACAAACGCAAGATGATCTCATTCAATATGAGATGTATGAAGTACATACGCACTACAATCTGGTTGGGCTTGTTCAAACCAAGTTCGAGTGTTTCAGTAAAGGCTTCGACAATCATCCGCATCCTCTGCGGTGTGAGTGTGAACCTGTGCAACGAGGATTCAGTGGATCCATCGTTGGAGCCCCTGATCATAGGACGACTGACAAACTCTCGTATTTTCTCAAGTGATCAGCCATCGTCCTGCGATTTCACAAGATAAGACTGATGGGTCAAATATTATCGATAATTCTACGTACTTCTTAGTTGCATGCGGGAGGTCTTCCTCATCTTGCGTCCGGGTATGGATGGCGATTGTCTGACCTGTAGTTAGCGTGAAGCTACCACTTCCGCGACGCGAGGCAGGCATTCTTGATCAAAAACTGATGTATTATGTGGAGAGATGATGGAGGGAGAAAGAAAGACAGCGAGTGGAGTTTGAGTTCACGACCATGGCAGTCCTTCATCGGTACCTACTTCGCGTGGAAAATACATCTCCATAAACGTATGGTATGTCCTCAAACCAACTTTTTGGTTCACGACATGCCGAATGTAAGGCGATGAATGAGCCTCACACAACTGGCATTAATATTGATGGTGACCTTGTTAACGCCGATTTCCCAAGGCTATCGACCGGGTTACAGTACATATACAACGCGGTTGAGAACATACTTAATGACAATATAAAATGCCTATGTATACCTTATCGAATACATATATGCATATTAATTCCCACCCGCCCCACGACAAGTCACTGCCACCAATCCCACATTCTTTGCTTTTTTCGTCTGTCATTTGAGGTGATGATTGGGCTCAAGTCTACACTTAATGTCGGTGAAGTTCTGTATCCATTTTATGTCCTCACTCAGCCCATAAAATTTATGCAGGTAATAGACAACTCCGGCGCACTACTCATCGAGTGCGTCAATGTCCTCAAACAGAAGGTCAATAACGGCTGGGGCTCTGTCGGTGATGAAATAGTCTGCGTCGTCAAACGCGCGCGTCCAGTATCGGCGGCGACTCAGGCATCTACGACTGCGGTCAAAGTCCGACGTGGAGATGTTCGTCGAGCAGTCATCGTGCGAACCAAGAAGTCAGTTCGAAGACCAGACGGGCGTTTCATCAGGTTTGATGATAATGCGGCAGTCCTTTTGAATAACAAGAGAGAGATGCTGGGGACACGTATTGGTGGCGTCGTGAGTGCTGACTTGCGCATGAAAGGCTGGGGGAAGATTGTCAGTTTAGCACCCAAGGTATGTAGCTCCGCAACACGTTAATGAAGAGAACTTGACTAATTTCCGGCAAGGTTGTTTGATAGATGTATATTAGATACTTGCCTTAAAAAAACCTACTATTAAAGCCTTTCACGGTTCCAGTGCGTCCCATGACCACGTGTGACGATATCCGTAGAATTTGTGCCATGTTTCTAGAATACTCCGCTGCAAAATGGCATGTGCACAATTGTTTGACAAGTGTTCTAGCTAAGTAGCGACATTTCGTGTGCTGACTATCCTCTCCCCAACCAATTCGTCATCACCCACAAAGGTCCCAGCTTGCGGCTTGTGTTGGAAGAACTGAACAGTTAGCCCGGCCGCAGAAATCAACCACACAGGTGACACAGTTCAAACAGCCTAACAGAAAGAACGCGAACAACAGGTGCAAGATGTTGGATCTCAAACTCGCCTGTGAATGTAAATTGTTTCCGCGGAATCAACCTTTGCCCTTACATCTTGTAGACGGACTTTTCGAGTTGCCAACCGCCGCTGATTTACGTCAGGGCAAGAGGTGGATGCCGACAGCGCTAATGTGGGGCACTATCCTGATCCGGCGTCACGGTCGTGCGGCACTCATCCTCGCCAGCACCTCGTCATACAAGTTTGCCCTTTTCGCGTGCACCCGACTAACGAATTAAAAATTCGTATGCAAACTTTGTGGTCATTATCTCCATCATCATTGAAAGCTACATCGTTTCAGAATCGTCGTGAATCATTGCAGATGGATGGTGGACAATGCGAATTGTAGCACCACACTTGCAGCCTTTCATGCAAAACGCGCTGCAGCTCGTCTTATGCTAGGTGGGGAAAGCAACATGTTAGTTGACTCCGCCTTGGTTATTCTCTACAGCTCAGTCTCGAATTCCAGGCGATATTGTACACCTGCGTCTTTTTGTTCAGTACTTCATCATCTATTCTGAGAGAATTTCCGAGACAATTATGGATAACCGCTCGGCGATATATTTTGGGCGTCCTTTCGTTACTACAAACGAGCGGTGAGTTAGGATTACGTCTACGCAAGTAGTTTATGACTATGACGCTGTGCGAAGTGCTCGATAAAGCTCGTTAACAATCTGCTGGCATGACAAAGGTTATCTGTAATAGTAATTTCTTAGCGGAATAGTATAAAAGCGCCTTGTCTTCCTACCAATCTATCTTCACAATCACATATCACAAATAATGCTTCTCTCCTTCCGAGTCGTCCTTGCCGTCCTTGCTGCTTTGACAGCGTCTGTGACTGTTAGTGCTGACATCGAATGCCACACAGCTGGCGGCCTTTGCGGCAGAGACCGCGATTGCTGCCGTGGCTATGTATGCGTGTCATCAGCGCTCCTGGGGCGTGACGAGCCTGAGGTGAGCATGAGTAGTTTCATCTAGGATTTGTGGACTCACCAGCCGGGGCGTGGTAGACAGGAGAAAACCTAGGTGCATGTGAGTCCCAATGAGGCCGAATGAGCTACAGTGAGTCATGCTTTTGCTTTTTCATTGGCGCAGTGTGGTTAATGACACCACACGTAGTAAGCAGTTTGTTGCAGAAATGCTTACTTCTGAACAAATCTCACTGCTGCTCGGACAATGAAGATTTTAGGATGGAGAATCATCTTAAGACCTTGAATGTATGATTTGTGACTGAATCAATTATATCACATTGTTTTCTCCTCGTTGTAAGCCTAATGGATTCGTGCGATGAAGCATGGCTTTCTGGAGCGTCGGTCCTTGACATCCAAGTTTGAGGTCTGCTGGCGATCCGCTGGCATTGCAAATGACACCTGTTTGAAGGTGGTTTTCAGGTGAGTAGCGTCTGCACAGAATAGTATTCAGGATATAAGAAGCAAGCCGTCTTCCTACCGTCCCCCTTCAGATTTATCTCTGAGATCCCATCTATGTCGCATCTCACAAATAATGTGTCTTTCCTTCCAAGTCGTCCTCGCCGTTGTTGCTGCTTCGACAGTGGCCATGGCTGTCAGTGCTGACAGTGAATGCCAAATGTATGGCATGTCTTGCGACACAACTGCGGATTGTTGCCCTGGTTATGCATGATTACTAGCTAATATACTCACCCGTGAGTATGAGTAGTTTCATCCAGAATTTATTGCCTCACCGGCGTGGTACTGAGTATGCATATGAGTCGTGTTTCTGCTTCCCATTGGTGCAGTGTGGTTCAACTGATGGAACCACATATAAGTACTAGTTTGTTACGCTATGCAAAGTGCTTACTTTACACATTTCCGTCAACGATCTGCTGGCTAGACTCGTAACCAGTCTGGCTATGCGTCAATTTGAGATGGGTGAGAACTACACCACTTGAGCATCCGTGGTAGGATATGCCAGGCTGGTCACGAGCCTAACAGCGGTCGACAACAGAACGATCTTCGTTTACATCGTGCAAAGTCCTGTATGATACGCCTCTCAAACATCATAGTGCATTGAGCAGCAGTACCGAACATTGATACATCCAACTGTGACAATAAACGTTCGTCGATCAAGAAGAACACTATCAAGTTGTATGACAAACTTTGAGTCAGCGCGTGAGACATGTCTCTCGTTTGTGCGTGTGCCAGAGATTCAATACGGGTTTACTTGGACGGTAGTATATGGGCGGGGCGGGGCGGGGCGGGGCGGGCGGCCCCCATTATGCTCGGAGTTCGATTGGGGAGGATGTCATTCGTTTTGTGGACTTGGGTCTTGCTAAGAGCTTATCAATGGCTGGGGGAGGTAACCTTGAATATATCATTCAGGATGGCGGTGAGGTTGATGTGTTGTTTTCTAATGAAATGCTCATTCATCATACTATGCTTCCTGGGCATCAGTGAACCGGTCATTGTAGCCGTGTGAATTGTAAACGGCTCATACTTATAAATAGTATCATTTCTAAGCACAGAGCGTTTGATCCCGCGGGACCAATTCACACGCCTCAGTTTCATCGTTGCAGGTGGTCGGTCAACAGCTTCATTGCTAGACCACTACTTCCTTCGGCCCATGCATCTCACGCATCTTTGCTATGAAGAATACTATGAGCAATACATAATTTATCCACTGCCACCTCATGATGTCTTAAGAGAACACGAGTTTGCTGTTGGGTTCTGTAATTCCTCGAGACGCAGCCGTGCAACTGGAGCTATAGTCACAGGCTAAGCGAACTTCTCCAATGGGCGAGATAATCGAAGGACGACAAAAATCTAATTTCGTCTAGCCGGACCAATTGAAGGAAGACAGCGTTAGTACTTCCATCACATTGTGCTTAGTGCTACGTCTGCACCCCGGGCCGTTGTGAAAATTTGCGTCTCGGTGGAGAACCAACGTAGGGGTCTATTGATTGTGTACATTGACAACAACATTGACAGCAAATATTGGCGTACCTAGGGAGCGTACTCTCTTTCGGAATTTTGATCTTCAAAACCTCAACTGCTAGTATCATGTTCCGCGTTCTCCGATGCACGATAACAATCTGAACTTCTCCACTCAGATTCTGCCAGATTCTCATATCACCTAGTAACGTAGGCCGATACAGCAACGGTTTGGGATCGCAGTCAATTGTCCTGGGGCTCTTCTACGACCCCCCAATATAAGTGGGTCCGGGAGGCGTTATTCCTGTGTTCGAACATCGATCCTCGATTTCGGATGACCGGAAGCAGGCCTCCCCACCTATATTCGGAGGTCCTATTATTCTGTCTCAATAAAATAAATGGAGATCTGCTGGCAATTTGCTGGCATCGCATCTATTTTGAAGGTAAATTTAAGGTGGGTAGGGTTTGCACAAAGAGTAGTATCCAGGATATAAAAACAAGCCGCTGTCTCATAGCTACCTTCCCCCTCAAGTTGATTCCGAAATTCCATAACACATCTCATAAATAATGCGTTTCTCCTTCCGAGTCATCCTCATCGTCGCTGCTGCGTTGACAATGTCCATGGCTGTCAGTGCCAGTGAACTTGAATGTAAATCAGGAAACAGCTTTTGCAACTCAATGGCGAATGATTGCTGCCCTGGCTATGCCTGCACGATGCTATGGCTCAGCCTAGATGTGAGTATGAGTAGTTTCATCCAGAATTTATTGACTCACCAACGGGGCAGCCGCTAGAGTACGTATATCTATGCTTGTGAAATCGGATGAACTACAGTGAGTTGTATTTTTGCGGCTTCCCCATTGGTGCAGCGTGACTGATGGAACCACACGTAAGTAGTTCATTGCGCTGTGCAAAGTGCTTCACAAACAATCTGCTGGCATGGCAAATGTCATCTGTTGTAATTTCTTAGCGGAATAGTGTAAAAGCATCATGTCTTCCTACCAATCTATCTTCACAATCACATATCACAAATAATGCTTCTCTCCTTCCGAGTCGTCCTGGTTGTCGATACAGCCAGTCGCGATAAGCTGGCTGTCCTTGGAAAGGCCATATCCTAGACTTCATCGCGATTAAGTGGCTCGCCAATGGGTTCGAAATTTGAATGTGCTCACATCAAAGAACCACGTCGTCTTTCCGTAGGACGAGGTGGTAAATTTTATGCAATGGCTAGCGAGACAAACTTGTTGTGGTTGGTGTCACCGTCACCGTGTGCGTGTCGACGATGTCTAGTGAGCATCTGATATTCGAATGTCGTTCTTGTTTGCACAGATGCAGCCAGACCATACGACTCGCCATACCTGCTCTTCGATTTTCAGCAACTCTTCCCTGTTTGCTGTATTCCCACCGATGATGTGGTTGTCAGTGCCTGCTGCTATTAGTTGTGTTTCATTCGGGGAGTACGACACCGAGTTTGCATCACTGTTCAGTTTGAGTCCGAGGACCATTTTTCACGTCTTCTTCTGATTCTGCCACATGCGTACTGTCCCATCCCATGATGCATTTGGAAATGTCTCGCTGTCCGGTCCAGATATAACATTCGAGATCACTGGAGTGGGGTTCCAGCGGGGGGCACAGGCAGGTGTTTGCCACCATTTGCATAGCTTAGTCAGTAGGGTAGAGCCTCCCTTTGGGCGTTGTCGTACGTACTAGCACCATCATTAGGTTGAGGCTACACGAGCTTCCGTCTGCCAGAGGCAGGCACATTGCCAGCCGTGCCAGTCCACCACCTTCTCATGGCCCTTGAACGAAACGCTTTCTTGGATGCTTCATCATCAAAATTGGACACGGGAATGTCGGACAATGTAAGGAAACTCGATTCCGTCATTCTAACTGTCATATGACTATCTAATAAGTGGAGAATAAGTGACATTTAAGTATATAGAGCGATCTACTTATTTTTTCCCGCTTTGCATCATCTCTGATGAGTACATAGGTGAGTAAAAGTTAAATTCCCTGATGTGCTCAGCAATATTAATGGGAGAAGGCGATATGGACACAGATAGAACACACACGCTACCGTGCATGGTGCGCGCGTTTTATATGAATCGTTACTGATATGGCCAATGCGGCTTTTTTATAGTCCAATTCTGCCATTCGTACTGTGTGCCACTGTCGCAATGCTCCAACGTGAAATACGTCGCAGGGCATCCCGCTCTTTCAAGCCCATTTGATGAAATTGCACGGTGGCTCGACAACCTGTTTACATCACATTCAGATTTATCTATGGTAAGTATCCCGTCCTGTCGCTTCCCAATTTTAGTTCGCGAAGCAAGCCCATAGAAAACCAGCTCTGTACGATCTGCATATCATCCAGCTAGTCCTTGACCACCCAGCATAAAAAGAGGATCTACCATGTCGGTAAGTTATGTAGATAGATCCAGGACGCAAACTACTCATACTCACGCAATCTGTTTCAGTGAAATCGCACCCTGCGCATTGGCTATCATCTGTGCAAAAAAAGGACAGTCGGCGTTGACAGATATTGATGTGGTTAAAGCAACAACAGTGGCAAGGACAAAGGAGAGACGCATTCTTTATGAGGACGTGGTAGGGATCAAATCTCTCTGAAGGAGAGAGTAGGAAGACGCCTTGCTTTTATGCGCTGAGTATTGATCTTCATGCATGCAATGTAGTGATAGTTTATCAGATACCCGAAATTTCATTTCGAACACGTGACGTCTGCAATGCCAGCAGATCGCCACCTATGATCTACCCTACTAAGGAGCAAGGTCTGTTGGCAATCTCGCATGGAATGAGACACCACCTTCCAAAGCAAGTCCAATGATGGGCCAGCTCGCAAGGACTGACCAGTTTGTTTCTTGGATGACGAAGCTGATAAAGATGCAGGTTCAGAATTAGAGGACAAGTGCACGAAGGATTTGAAGGAGGATGAAGATGACGGCGATAGCCATAGCGAGGTTGATCATGAGACGGGGTAGGTGCTACAGATAAAGAAGAGAATTCTGACGGCTAGTACAGAGTATTAAAACACATCATGACAGTCCTATTTTCTTAGCACAATATCACCCCTCCTCGACGATATATGACATTGTACAGTAGCAACTCATGATCAGGAAATACAGTGTTAGCAAACTCGTCACCAGTCTTACTATGGAGATGTTGATTAAGTGCTTAGTAGCGTTTAACAAAGCTTAAATCGCGTGGGAGGCGTTTGAAATCTGCCACATGTCAGTCGCGTTGCTTTGGGTAATCGGTGACAGCGGTCGACAACACAACGTTCTTCATTCATCGTGCAAAGTCCTGTACGATACGCCTCTCAAACATCATATAATTGTGCATCGAGCAGCAGTACCGAACATTGATACATCCAACTGTGACAACAAATGTTCGTCGATCAAGAAGAACACTATTTGTATGACAAACTTCGAGTAAGGCGCATGACTCGGACGTGGAATCTTGCCTCTCTCGTTTGCGCATGTGCCAGAGATTCATGACGGGTTTACGTGGACGGTATGTTATGCTCGGAGTTCGATCGTGGAGGATGACATTCGTTTTGTGGTCGAGGACTTGGGTCTTACTAAGAGCTTGCCAATGGCTGGGGGAGGTAACCTTGAATATACCATTCCGGATGGCGGTGAGGCTGATGTGTTTTTTTCTAATATTAATGTAATGTACTGAGGGAGCAACAATCAGTACTTATGTACATGCGCTAAGGTGAGTAATTGTTGAGTTGCATCTTCTGAGTATCGTCGAACCCTCACGTCGGCCTTGCTGTAGACACGTGTTATTCACATATGATTTGGCAACTTCTTCAGTGGTTCTAATTTCAGGAGTTTTCTTTCACATCGATATATTAGTCCAGCCAATCGTTAATCAATATTCAATAACGGATGCTTCGGAACACATGTTCGGCAGCTGTCTGTTCACCCTGCGTACCATCCACCACCTTCCTTGTTACACCGACCAAGAACCTTTTCAAGACTAACACTCGACCTTCTATCCAACTTACTCGATGAGCGAAGACAATCCTCCTTGGAAGAAGCGTTGGGGGTTACTAACGCAAAGTCGTTCAAACCCTCATTTGGCAGAGGGGAGAGGCCAGAAGGCAGTCAGTGGTGTATGGATTCTCACAATTACAACTACGCCATTGCATGTTTCTAATTATGATCACAGCCTTCCTCTCTCCCGCCTTCGAGGAGTGAATCCCGCAGAGGATTATCGAGGTTGGTTCCCAAGTACTTGGGCAAGGTGACCAAGCGCTTCGCTCGACAGTCTCCCAACCCTGAACCCACGGCTGCAAGTTCCAGTGCACAAGATCGCCTACACCCTCAGAAAAGCCAGGTATATACAATTCTTGGTACGTTCCGTGTGTGATCTAACTAGTAACGGCCGCAGGATCTTCCACCACCCACTATCACTCCCGAACTAAATCCTGACCAGTCTTCCGATGTGGGCGTTGCAAACATAAGTTTGACTATTACAGTTCGTAATATTCTTATCTCTCTTTCGATCATGCACTAAATCCTCTCGTCAGTCCGAACAACCTGACCCGAAGGTTGTCAAGGAAAAGCTCGTGAATGCCAAATCGGATCTCGACGGAATCAAACATGTCTCAGGCATGGTGAAAAATACTGCTTCAGCACCCGACAACCTACAATCTGTTTCCGATACGATTGACACGTTCTCCCCGATTCTCGCACCATTAAGAGTGTTTAACACTATCGCTACAACGCTTGCAGATGTACGGGCGTCTATGTCAATTTTGTACATGACTGATCTTTGTGCGTAGGTCCATCCCTACGCGAAGGTGGCATTGAGTATCTTCACCTTCGCGTCTAAGGTGTGTTCGATTATATATTCTTACACTTTGCAGGTCAATAAAAGTGTATGGACGATAGATGATTCTCGATCAGGCGAACCGGGATGATGCAATGTCCCGTCTTCTTTCGAAGATCTCGGAAGTCTATGCTTTATTAACGGCGCGTGAGGGATTGACTAGGATTACATCCATGCTAGAGATATATGGAAAGATTGCGCGACAGACGCTGGAGTGTGCTGACTTTGTGGTCCATTACTCGGAAATGAAGAGTTTTTGTGAGTCTTTTCCACCACAATGTCACCCAAGACTGAGTATCTATTTACAGGGCGAAGACTCGGCAAGCACATCTTCAACGAAACAGAGGCCGCAATCCAACGTCATAACGAGGTTCTCGACAATCTCATACAACAGTTTCGAGACCAAATGGCTCTTACCACCACGGAAACTGTTCACCGCATCGGTACGATTAGTTTCAAGTCCACCTTCTCTGAAATTTAATGCCTACGATTTAGCTGAGGACCTGGACGTTAGTGGCATGGAATACATACCTGGTGCTGGAAGAAATACCTCCAAGAATTGCCTCCCAGGCACTCGGGAAGACATTCTATCTGAGATCAAATGCTGGGTCCGTAGCATGAGCGAAGACGTGCCACGCATCTTATGGCTGTCTGGCACGGCAGGGAAAGGCAAATCAGCCATCGCCCATACCATAGCCAACTGGTCTCACGAGCGCGGGGGAATGCGAGCTTGTTTTTGCTTCGACCGCACAAGGGAAGCCGAACGCCGCCACGAAAAGATATTCACCACAATCGCACGCGACTTGGCTGATTGCGATATCACCATGCGAGGAGCATTGGCGCGTGCGGTTCATGACGATAATGAGCTTAAACACACTGTAGACATCTCAAGACAATGGCAGGAGTTAGTCATAGGACCAATTAGCGAGGCCTCGAAAGCCACCACTGCGCCTATCCTACTAGTTATCGATGCGTTGGATGAGAGCGGTGATGCGAATACCCGAGAACAGATTCTTCGTCTGCTGTCCGGAAAGGCGGACGCTTCTTCCTCTCAACCCGCCGAGCTACCAGCAAATATCCGTATCATCATCATTTCCCGCCCACTCCAAGATATTCGCGATACCCTGGGTGCATCGCATGTCCGCCATATATCCATGGATGATATCTCGCCTGCGTCCACACATAATGACATCCAGTTATACATTTCCACCAGGCTTGCAGGGCTGGGCAACTTATTCAACAATGCACATTTCAAGGTGCTTGCTGAGAAATCTGACGGCCTATTTGAATGGGCTCGTCTCGCCTGTGAGTACATCAAGAGCACGAACAGGGTTGGCCTAGGTCCGGTGGACCGGCTCGACGCTGTGGTTGCTGGAACGTCTGAGAAAGGAACACGTCTGTTGGATATTATGTATGCACGCATCTTGGAAGAAATCATGCCGAAGGACGAGCGCAGGGAAGCTATCCCAGTGTTTTGCTCAGTGATGGGGCAAATTATTGCTTCATTAGAACCACTTCCCATGCCTGCGTTGACAACTATGCGAATACATTTTCCTGATGGGCGTAACCGTTACAATGTACAAGATGTCATTATATCCCTAGGTTCGCTTGTCACCGGCATCACGGATCCTCAGACTCCCATACACCCCCTCCACGCATCCTTCTACGACTTCCTCACAGACGAATCGCGGAGCCATGACTTCTTCGTCAATACATCAGCGGTACAAAGAGATCTTGCTTTTGCCTCGCTTCGGGTCATGGACTCGGAGCGCGGACTTCGTTTCAACATCTGCTCCTTGGAGAATTCGTACTTGCCTAACTCTTCTGTCCCCGATTTAGAGAAACGAGTCAAAGAATCCATTCCGGCTGAGCTATCATACTCATGTCGGTTTTGGGGAACTCATGTCAGCTATACATCCTTCGAATCATCGCTCGCTAAGGAGGTTGAAGCTTTCTTCGATGGAGAGCGCCTCCTTTGGTGGTTAGAAGCACTGGCTCTGATGAAAACCCTCGGCGGCTCTGTAGTGACCCTCTCATCCATCGAGCAATGGTTTTCGGTGCGTAGCTCAAGCTCATTCATCTTCCCAATGAATTCTTACGAGTAGCGGGTCGTCGTAGGGTCATGCCGAGTTCACGCATGTTAGTCACGCCACCAGGGATACCCTACGTTTCGTCCGAACTTTTGCGACCGCCATCTTACGCAGCACCCCCCATTTATACTTGTCCGCCCTGCCATTCGCTCCAACACAGTCAATAATATCTCGCAAGTTCGCCTCGAAGTTTCCTTGCACCCCTCGCATCGTTGCTGGCCACGTCGAGAATTGGCCTCAGATGGAGAAGATACTCCATGCGAATAAAGAGGTTGACTCGGTTGCATTGTCGCCAGACGGAAAACGGATTGCATGTGGTTTAGATGATGGAACGATCCAGGTGTGGGATATCGAGACTGGCGAGGCATTGTGCCCCCCTCTTCAAGGACACACTAGCAATGTTTGGTCTGTCGCATTCTCGCCGGATGGACGTCGCATCGTTTCAGGTTCATCTGACGAAACAGTGCGGGTGTGGGATGCGAAGACTGGCGAGGCATTAGGATCCCCTCTCCAAGGCCACGCTAGCATTGTTTACTCTGTCGCAATCTCACCAGATGGAAAACGCATCGTGTCTGGATCGGCCGACAACACAATTCGGGTATGGGACATGGAGACTGGCGAGGCATTTGGTTCCCCACTCAAAGGCCACACAGAGGGTGTTCGGTCTGTCACAATCTCATCAAATGGGACACGCATCGTGTCTGGTTCATATGACAGGACGATCCGGGTGTGGGATATGGAGACCGGCGAGGTATTAGGCTCCCCTCTCCAAGGCCACATTGGCCCTGTTTCCTCTGTCGCAATCTCGCCTGATGGCAAACGCATCGTGTCTGGGTCATCCGACAAGACGATTCAGGTGTGGGATATGGAGACTGGCGAGGCATTGGGTGCCCCACTTCAAGGCCACACCAACGCCGTTATGTCAGTTGCAATTACGTCGGATGGAAATCGTATTGTGTCTGGTTCATATGACCAAACGATCCGAGTGTGGGATGCGAAGAATGGCGAGGCAGTGGGATCCCCTCTTCAAGGCCACACTGACTTGGTTTGGTCTGTTGCAGTTGCGCCGGATGGAAGTCGCATAGTCTCGGGTTCACAGGACAAGACCATCCGGGTGTGGGATGCTGACACCATCATGGGAAAGGCATCGGTTGCCACCCTCGAAAGCCACACTGACTCCATCAACTCTGTTGCAATCTCGCCGGATGGATGCTCCATCGTGTCTGGCTCGGACGACAGGACGGTTCGGGTGTGGGATATAAAGACTGGCAATGCATTAATGACCCCTCTTCAAGGGCACACTGAATCTGTTCTGTCAGTCGCAATCTCGCCGGACGGGAAGGTCATTGTGTCTGGTTCAGAGGATGCGAGCATCCGCATGTGGAATGTGGAAACTGGGAATGCATCGGGTGTTCTACAAGGTCACACTGACCGGGTCCAGTCTGTCGCAGTCTCGCCGGACAGAAACTGTATTGTGTCTGGTTCAAATGACAACACAATCCGGGTGTGGGATATTGAGAGTGGTGAAGCATATCCTCTCAGTGGGCACTCCGACTGGGTTCGGTCTGTTGCAATTTCATCGGACGGAAGTCGCATAGTGTCTGGTTCGCATGACACGACAATCCAGGTGTGGGATATGGGGACTAGCAAGGCATCGAGTGCCTGTCTCCAAGGCCACACTGGTTATGTCCTCTCTGTTGCAATCTCGCCGGATTTATGTCGCATTGTATCTGGCTCAGGTGACAAGACTATCCGTGTGTGGGATATGGGGACCGGCGAGTTATTAGGTGCCCCTCTCCAAGGCCACACTGACTGGGTTAACGCTGTTGCGATATCCTCAGATAGTAATCGCATCGTATCTGGCTCGGATGACGAGACCGTCCAGGTGTGGAATATGAAGACTGGAGAGGCAGTGGGTCCTCCTTTTCGAGGGCACACCGGACGCGTTCTGTCTGTTGCAATTTCGCCTGATGGCAAACGTATCGTGTCTGGGTCGTCCGACAGGACTATCC
This sequence comes from Suillus tomentosus, assembly GCA_016647685.1. Classification (NCBI taxonomy): domain Eukaryota; kingdom Fungi; phylum Basidiomycota; class Agaricomycetes; order Boletales; family Suillaceae; genus Suillus; species Suillus tomentosus. The sequence continues at coordinate 123,815 of JABBWJ010000018.1, forward strand.
GAGTGTGGGATCTAGAATCTCTAATCCAGCAGCACCAATCATTTGAAACATCTACGATATGTTTCTCATCCGATCCGACTCATGCCCTTCATTCTGCCTCCTCCTTTATCCAAGATTCCGATACCCCAGCCCCTTCCAGTCCAAACAATGAGGGATGGATTGTAGGTCCCGAAGGACGAATTCTCCTGTGGATCCCACTCACTTTCCACCCGGTGGTGTATGCCCCAGGCAACACGCTGGTGATACCCAACAATGCCCTACAGCTGGACTTGAGTCGTGTCGCACATGGCACATCATGGTACAAGTGTCGCAAATAGTAGTAGGCTGTATTGCCTCGTAGTTGTATCTGTCGGTCGGACTTTAGGCATGTACTTATGTTAATCGGCTGAAGATCTATGCGCATTCTACAGATTTCATACATTACCTGTTACCTCTTTGCACTTCATTCGTTCCGTTCGGCTGTAGCTCACTCTTACAAAAAAGTTCAGGATGAAGATTTCATTTACTACGCTTACATACCCTCCTGCCATTGCTACTATACTACGTTGCTTCCACATTTACTTCCTGCAGATGAAGTGCGCAAGTCAGAACTCAATGTGAACTTGAAACATCCCTCAACAAGTCATCCTGCCTCATCCAGTATCATTTTCTCCTCCGGCTCCATTAGCTCCTGATCTAAACAGATGGCTCACCGCAAATGACTTCTTCACCCCTTGAAGCCGCGCCGAAGAGCATGGACCGTGACGCTAGCCAACTACCCGAACAACGCTCGACCAATACTGATCACAGGTAGCTTGTGCGTAAGCGGCAGCCGCAGTCAGCCTCTCGCGAGCATATCAAGCAATACTTCGCTTAGATGCGCGTTCATCGGGAGGAATGGCAGAAGGATGGGTAGGAAACGGTGACCGGAGGTGAGATGAAGAGGAAGCTGCGTGTGGAAGCAGGTGTTGGACAGGGATGGTTTCGGCCATCGACTAGGGCTTAGAGGTTCGTCCCTGTAATACCAGATGTTAGGACGGGATATAGAGCCGTGAGACGAGACCAATCACCGTCGCATATATCCTTGAAATAATAAGGCTCTTCGTCATGATGCTTTGCGATGCTGGCTTCCAAAGGATTTTTGGTTGCAAGGGCTAGTGGGGTAGCAACGCGTCGTGATCAAGTTGGGTTGGTAAGTTGCCAGGGAACAGCGGGGTACCAGGATGAATGGTATATTGGATTGATGCGAGGGCACGCTGTTACAGATCCAAATCGCATATACCATAAGGAAAGCCGCGGCTCGCCCTTGTCCCTATGATGCGAAATACACTCATCACTGGAAGTGCTGCATCAGCCTTTGTGCACTTTAACTGGGAATGATAGTGAAAGGCTACTTACATAGGTATGTTGTCCGCTGCACAACGGTACTGCGAGAACGCAGGTTATATGGAAAAGGTGCAAAGCCATTCACTGGAGCACTCACCTCCAATATTCTCTCGTGTGTTTCCATCGCCACTGACTCAACAGAAACCAACACCTGCGGATGGAAGAGAGTGAAATGAGCTCCTAGTACTGGCAAATGGTGAACTGCGAATCCGCGAGGCAGGAACAGCCCACATTATGCACAATGTTCAGAGCCTTCTCGAGCCATAAGGATTGGAAGATGAAGCTAGAATATTTGGTCAGTTGAACTACACAAAATGGCAGCACCATTGAAATATACTTACGTGATGGTATCATGATGATGTCGGATGTTGAATTGTCGCGAATCCACATTTTTTCTGGATGGAGGACGACCATGCAACTGATGCGAGGAAGGCACTCGTACAAGTTGGAAATGCGAGTACTTGTATAAATAGAAGAGGGATACACACATTGCATGAAGACTCGCGCTGGGTTATATTTAGAGACACCTACGATCGTACATGTCATTAATTTATGCTAGTCCGGAGATAGAACGTGTTCGATTGAAACCTTGATGAAATTCATAAATATAAAATTATGCATACCTATGTGCTGCACACCGTTCTGCACCCTACATAGGCAGGGTCACCCCAGAATCCGCAGATCTCCGCAAGCAAACGAGCTCTGGAAGGCTCATAACAAAATAAATACCTTCTACCTTGTTCGCGCCTACACCAGACGAGGTGTTGGCGATCAAGTTGTTGGATGTCCATATATGAAAGACCGAACATCAACTAAACATGCGCAAACAAAGGCGCGCACATTCACTCCGAGTCAGCTGCTCAATGCATCGTGCTCTTACTGACTAGTCTGTAGTGGTGAATGAACGTTTGAACTGTCAATGTTCCTCCAATACTGTGACTCATGAGCATCAGTGCGCGAGTACTCATACCCAACAACGGCAAGTTTTCTGATGGCCTATTTATTCACCATCGATAAGGTTCTAGCATTTACGTTGATATCACTAGTCCAGCCAATCGATAATGGGCGCTTCAAAACACATGTTCGGCAGCTGCCTGTTTACCATGCGTGCCATCCATTACCTTCCTTATTACCAAGAAATCTCTTAAGACTCACCCAACCGTCCTTCCAACAGTAACTTACTCGATGAATGAAGACAACCCTCCTCGAAAGAAGCGTTGGGGATTACTGAAGCGAAGTCGTTCAAACCCTCATTTGGCGGAGGAGAGAGGCCAGAGGGCAACTGATGATGATGTATGGACTTTTGCATTATAATCACGCCATTGTTTTTAACTACGATTACAGTCCTCCTCTCTCCTGCCTTCGAGGAATGGACCTCGCAGAGGATTATCAAGGTTTCTTCCCAAGTCATTGGACAAGTTCGCTCGAGGCGCTCGACAGTCTCCCAACCCTGAACCCACGGTTGCAGGTTCCAGCGATATCCCGCCCATTAAGACAACCCAGGTGAGTGTAATTTTAATGCTCTGTATGTTTATGTGTGATGATTACTGTTAATCGCTCCTGCAGCATCCTTCACCACTCAACGCTTCCACTCCCAAACCGAATCCTGACCAGTCCTCCAATTCAGGCATCGTGAAGGTCAGTCCGAACAGCTATATATCTCTCTTTTGATAACATACTTAAGGCACATCATCAGGCGGAATCACCCCCTGATATGACGCTTATGAGGGAAACGCTCGCGCATGCTCAGACAGGTGTCGCAAGTATCAGCCCTATTCGAGGAATCATTCAAAATACGGCTTCAGCAATGGGCGACCTACAATCCAATTCCGATACGATCGACCAGTTCTCCACGATTCTCGGTACTCTGAAGACCTTTCATGCCATTGCTGACCAGATTGCAAATGTGCGTCCGCTTATTTATGCTTAGTGCGTCGCTGACATCCATGCATAGCTCCACCCCTATGCAAAGCTGGCGTTGAGTATCTTGACTCAAGCATCCAAGGTGCGTTTTTTCATGCTCTCACTCCCGCGAGTTAACAGGAATGTCTCGGTGATAGATGATTCTTGATCAGGCAAACCTGGATGCTGCCGTATCCGATTTGCTCTCTAAAGTCTCCAATGTCTTTGTCTTAGTGATAGAAAAGAAGGCGTTGGCCAACATTTCGTCTATGATCAATACATACACAAAGATAGCGCAGCAGACGCTGGAGTGCGCGGAATTCATCGTCCATTACTCGGAGACGAAGAGTTTCGGTGAGTCCATACCACTGCGTCATTGCCTGGCACTTAGTGTGATCTCTTTTCTCTTTGTTCAGGGAAACGACTTGGCAAGCACGTCTTCAGGGACACGGATGCCGAGATTCGCAGTCACAGTGATGTTCTCGACAACCTCATGCAGCAATTCCGAGACCAAGTGATTGGTGACGCCGCGATCATCCTGGCAGGTTTAGGTAAGGATCAGCCTCAAACTCACCGTCAAACCTCTGACGTTCCACGATCCGTGACCTAGCCGAGGATCGGGACCTCAGGGACATGGAGTATGCAGCTCGTGCTGGACTGAATACCTTTAAGTGTTGTCTGCCAGACACTCGGCACGAGCTTTTGACGGAGATCAAGTCTTGGATCGGCAGTACTGAGAAGGACGTGCCGCGTGTCTTATGGTTGTCTGGCACAGCAGGGAGAGGAAAATCAGCCATCGCCCATACAATAGCCAACTGGTCTAACGAGCTCGGGGGTCTGGGAGCATGCTTCTGCTTCGACCGTACACGGGGAGCAGATCTACTCCACCAGAAGATATTCACCACAATTGCACGTGACTTAGCTGATCGCAATCCTATCATACGGGAAGCGTTGGCGCATGCGCTTCACGATCACAATGAGCTGAAGCACACTGTAGATGTCGCCAGGCAGTGGGAGGAGTTGGTCGTAGGACCAACACTAATGGCCTGGAGCAAACAAGACGTCGCTGCACCCGTCCTAATCGTGATTGATGCATTAGACGAGAGCGGTGACGCAACTTCCCGGGAGCAGATTCTTCGTCTACTTGCTGGAAAGCTACGGACTTCCTCGCAACCAACAGACCTTCCAGCAAACCTCCGTATCCTCATCACCTCCCGTCCACTGGGAGACATTCGCAACATCCTGGGCCCCACGCCAAATGTCCGTCATATCTCCATAGATGATATTCCAAATGCGTCCACGGAACACGACATCCACCTTTACATCTCCGATAAGCTAGCTGGCCCACGCCATGGATTTGACGATGGGCACTTCAAGACGCTTGCTGAGAAATCCGACGGTCTGTTTGAATGGGCTCGTCTCGCCTGCGTATATATCGGGTCGAACGAAGTGGGCGTGGATCCTATTGAACGCTATGAAGATGTACTCGCTAGAACACCTAGCTTTCAAACTGACACATATCTGTTGGATGATATGTACAGACTCATATTGACAGACCTCATGCCAAAGGACAAGAGAGCAATCACCAAATTCCGTTCAGTGATGGCGCAAATTGTTGCATCGCCTGAACCGCTCCCCATGACTGCGTTGACTGCCATACGACTACATTTTCTACGTCAAGAAGACCGTTACACAGTGGACCGGGTGGTTGGACCAATGGGCTCGCTTTTGGCGGGGACTGCGGATTTTCGTACTCCCATTCGTCCCCTCCACGCATCCTTCTATGACTTTCTCACAGACAAATCACGCAGTCATGACTTCTTCGTCGATGTGTCTTCGGTACAGAGCAACCTTGCCTTTACCTCGCTTCGGGTCATGAAGCACGGACTTCGCTTCAACATTTGCTCCTTGGAGAACTCGTACTTGCCTAACTCTTCTGTCCCCGATTTGGAGAAACGAGTCAAAGAATCCATTCCGGCTGAGCTATCATACTCATGCCGATTTTGGGGAACTCATGTCAGCTCTACACCATTCGAATCGTTGCTCGCTAAGGAAGTTGAAGCTTTCTTCGATGGAGAGCGCCTCCTTTGGTGGTTAGAAGCACTGGCTCTGATGAAAACCCTCGGCGGCTCTGTAGTGACCCTTTCATCCATCGAAAAATGGTTTTCGGTGCGTAGCTCAAGCTCATTATTTTCCCAACGAATTCTTACGAGTAGCGGGGTGGTCGTAGGGTCATGCTGAGTTCACGCATGTTAGTCACGCTACCAGGGATACCCTGCGTTTCGTCCGAACTTTTGCGACCACCATCTTACGCAGCACTCCCCATTTATACTTGTCCGCTCTGCCATTCGCTCCAACACAGTCAATGATGTTTCGCAAGTTCGCCTCAAAGTTTCCTTGCACTCCTCAGATCGTTGCTGGCCACGTCGAGAATTGGCCTCAGATGGAGAAGATACTCCATGCGAATTACGTGGTTAACTCGGTTGCATTGTCGCCAGACGGAAAACGAATTGCATGTGGTTTAGATGATGGAACGATCCAGGTGTGGGATATCGAGACCGGCGAGGCATTGTGCCCCCCTCTTCAAGGACACACTGGCTATGTTTGGTCTGTCGCATTCTCGCCGGATGGACGTCGCATCGTTTCAGGTTCATCTGACGAAACAGTGCGGGTGTGGGATGCGAAGACTGGCGAGGCATTAGGATCCCCTCTCCAAGGCCACACTAGCATTGTTTACTCTGTCGCAATCTCACCAGATGGAAAACGCATCGTGTCTGGATCGGCCGACAACACAATTCGGGTATGGGACATGGAGACTGGCGAGGCATTTGGTTCCCCACTCAGAGGCCACACAGAGAGTGTTCGGTCTGTCACAATCTCACCAAATGGGACACGCATTGTGTCTGGTTCATATGACAGGACAATCCGGGTGTGGGATATGGAGACCGGCGAGGCATTAGGCTCCCCTCTCCAAGGCCACATTGGCACTGTTTACTCTGTCGCAATCTCGCCTGGTGGGAAACACATCGTGTCTGGGTCAGAAGACCAGACGATTCAGGTGTGGGATATGGAGACTGGCGAGGCATTGGGTGCCCCACTTCAAGGCCACACGGACGACGTTATGTCAGTTGCATTCATGTCGGATGGAAATCGTATTGTGTCTGGTTCATATGACCAGACGATCCGAGTGTGGGATGCGAAGAATGGCGAGGCAGTGGGATCCCCTCTTCAAGGCCACACTAACTCGGTTTGGTCTGTCGCAGTCTCGCCGGATGGAAGTCACATAGTCTCAGGTTCACAGGACAACACCATCCGGGTGTGGGATGCCGACACCATCACGGGAAAGGCATCGGTTGCCACCCTCGAAAGCCACACTGACACCATCAACTCTGTTGCAATCTCGCCGGATGGATGTTCCATCGTGTCTGGCTCGGACGACAGGACGGTTCGGGTGTGGGATATAAAGACTGGCGAGGCATTAATGGCCCCTCTCCAAGGCCACACTAATTCTGTTCTGTCAGTCGCAATCTCGCCGGACGGGAAGGTCATTGTGTCTGGTTCAGAGGATGAGAGCATTCGCATGTGGAATGCAGAATCTGGGAAGGCATCGGGTGTTCTACAAGGTCACACTTACTCTGTCCAGTCTGTCGCAGTCTCGACGGACAGAAACTGCATTGTGTCTGGTTCAGCTGACGACACAATCCGGGTGTGGGATATTGAGAGTGGTGAAGCATATCCTCTCAGTGGGCACTCCGACTGGGTTCAGTCTGTTGCAATTTCATCGGACGGAAGTCGCATAGTGTCTGGATCGCATGATGAGACAATCCAGGTGTGGGATATGGGGACTAGCAAGGCATCGAGTGCCCGTCTCCAAGGCCACACTGGTTATGTCCTCTCTGTTGCAATCTCGCCGGATTTATGTCGAATTGTATCTAGCTCACGTGACAAGACTATCCGTGTGTGGGATATGGGGACCGGCGAGTTATTGGGTGCCCCTCTCCAAGGCCACACTGACTGGGTCAACACTGTTGCGATATCCTCAGATAGTAATCGCATCGTATCTGGCTCGGATGACGAGACCGTCCAGGTGTGGAATATGAAGACTGGAGAGGCAGTGGGTCCTCCTTTTCGAGGGCACACCGGACCCGTTCTGTCTGTTGCAATTTCGCCTGATGGCAAATGCATCGTGTCTGGGTCGTCCGACAACACCATTCGCGTGTGGGATCTAGAGTTTATGATCCGGCAGCACCAATCATTCGAAGCACCTGCAATATGTTTTTCATTCAACCCGACTCATGCCCTTTATTCCGCCTCCTCCTTTCTCCAAGGTTCTGAAACCTCAGCCCCATCCTATACTTACGAGGAGGGATGGGTTGTAGGTCCTGAAGAACGGCTACTTCTTTGGATCCCGCTCACTTTCTACTCAGGCGCTCTGTATGCCCCAGGCAATATACTGGTGATTCCCAACAATACCCCACAGCTGGACTTGAGTCGTGTCGCACACGGCACATCATGGTACAAGTGTCGCGAACAGTAGTAGATTGCATTACCTTCGCGGTTGTATCTGTCAGTCAGACTGCATGTACGTATGTCAATCGACTTAAGATTTATGGACATTCTACGGATTTCATACAATATCTTCTATGACGAACTCTTACAAAACAGTTTCGGCTGCACGAAGATTTCATTCACTACGTTTACATGCACTCCTTCCATCGTTACTATACTATTGCTTCCCTATTTTTTCCTGCAGGATAAAGTGCGCAAGTTAGAACTCAATGTGAATTTGAAACATCCGATGGGACATTCTGCTTCATTCTGCATCATCCTATCCTCGTCAGACTCCATTGCCTCCTGAGATGGCTGCCACAATTGGCTTCTTCAACTCTGGAAGCGGCGCCCGCCAGCATGGACCGTGACGCCATCCAACTACTCAAACAACGCTCGGCGAATACTAGTCACAGGCAGCTCAGGCTTAAGCAGTTGCTCGTCTGCAATCAGCGTCTCCAGAGCATATCAAGAAATATCTCGCTTACGATATGCATCACTGGGAGGATGGGCAGAAGGATGGGTAGGCGATGGTGATCGGAGGACGTAACGTGAAGAGGAGGCTGCGTGTGGAAGTTAGTATCGGAAAGGGATGGTTTTGGGCGTCGATTAGAGCTTGGAGGTTTGTTCCTGTAATGCCAGATGTTAGGACGGGGTATAAAGCTGCGAGATGAGACCAATCGCTGTCGTACACATCTCTGACATACACAGGTACATCGTGTCTAGTGCTACGTCTGTACCCGTTCTGAAAAAAGTTGCATCTCGGTGGAGAACCAACGTCGGGGTCTATATTTGTTTCTTGATGATACTCTAGTGTGCATTAACGACATTGACAGACCTAGGGAGCGCACTCTCTTTTGGGATTTGATCTCCAAAGCATCGGCTGCCAGTATCATGTTTCGCGTTCCCTGACGCATGACAAGACTCTGAAATTTTCTCAGCATCCATGAGACGCCTGAAGTTCTCAATTCAGTTTCTGCCAGATCACTGTGTCGCCTAGTCACGTAGGATGTATACAGCAACGGTTTGGAATTGTACGTTACCTGTCCTGGGACTCTTCTAGGACCCCCGAATATAAGCCGAGAGGCGTAGTCTCCACGTCCGAACATCGATCCTCAATTTTTGGATGACCGGAACCAGGCTGCCCATTTACGGGAGCACTGTTATTCTGCCTCGCAATAAGATATTGGGGATAATTCAGTCATAATTGAAGTCTGCTGGCATTCTAAATGGTATCTGTTTAAAAGTAAATTTCAAGTGATCAGGGTCTGCACAGGATAGTATTCAGGACATAAAAGCAAGCCGTCGTCCTACCGTCCCCCTTCAATTTTATTCCCAAGATCCATCCTGTATTGCATCTCACAAATAATGTGTCTCTTCTTCCGAGTCGTCCTCGCCGTTGCTGCTGCTTTGATAACGTCCATGACTGTCAGTGCTGACAGTGAATGCCAGACAGGTGGCGGGATTTGCCACCCAGTTGCGGAAGATTGCTGCACTGGCTTTTCATGCACGCTAGACCTAGTACTCCACCAAGTTGTAAGTATGAGTAGTTTTATACAGGATTTATTGACTCACTGGCGTGCCATTTGCATGTGAGATTGGACGAGCCACGGTGAGTCATGTTTCTGCTTCCTGTTGATGCAACGTGGTTGATAGAACCACTTGTAAGTAGTTTATATGAAGTGCTTTACAAATTTCCGTCAGCAATCTGCTGGCACATCAAATGAAATTTGTTATAAGCTCTGCGTAGAGGAGTATAAATGCACACCGTCTTCCTACCAGTGTACTTCCAAGAACACATTTCACAAATAATGCATCTCTCCTTCCAAGTCGTCCTCGCCGTTGTTGCTGCCTTAGCAGTATCCATGGTTGTCAGTGTTGACAGTGACTGCACACCAATTGATGAGCCTTGCAATTCAGGCAAAGATTGCTGCGATGGCTATTATTGCTACTCAGTCGATTCTGTTGAGGTGGGTATGAATAGTTTCGTCTAGGATTTGTTGACTGACTGGCGTGGTAGCCAGGAGAGTCACGGTATGATGGAGTCGGAGGTGTGTGTACACCATGGATCTGAGGTCCCATGAGCTACAGACTACAGTGACTGCTTTCTCATTGGTGCAGTATGGTTAATGGAACCACATGTAATTAAGTGGGAATGCTCGCTTCTGTTTACTGCTACTAGAGCAATGAAGTTCTTGGATGTGGTATGAGATCGAGAGCCTGAGGGAGTCTATTAATAGACTCGTTCAATATTACGGAATTGGAGTTGTCATCTTTAGAGTTCGCAAATTCGTCTACATTCATGCGACGTGAAAAGACTCACAAGGAGAAGGAAAATGAGGTTGTCAGTGCTTCATGTACTCAAAAGCGTAAGGTTGAGAGTGAGTCTATTATTAGACTCGCGCTGTTCGATATTATGTAATCGGAGTTGGTACTCACTACCTTACTACTGAATCATATTCACTAAATTTTGCTTTTCATAATTAACTGGTGAAATTTACGTCCTCCAGACTCGGAATCCAGACAAAGTTGTTATTACTTTTCTGAGCGGGTCAGCCTACCAATCAGCTGCCTGCTCTTCCCAGGCGATCCAAGATACAATCTGCCGAATCGCCTAATAATAGTGGTCTTATTCCCGTACTACTAAGTCTTATGTACTGACCAAAGCAGTTCTGATTTTTCCACTCTTCTAACGTTGTTCTTCACAATTTCTAGGGATTCAACAATATTCGTAGCCCATAGGTCACCACTATATACACTTACCCTCACATGTTTCCAGCCAGCTGCTTCCAGCGGCTGCGGCCGTCCACCAGCCTGTCGACAAACTTGGGTCGTTCCAGATCTATCAAACAACATGCAATGACCTTTGTCCGTCGACAGAGCTCAAGCGTGCCCTTGAAGAGTCCACGCTCCTGGTCTCCAATTGTCATTGGCTCTATCGCTAGTGGGCTTATCGGATATTCTCTCAGTGCGTTTTGGAAGCCTTCTCTGGCATCCGAGGCTCTCAGCGAGGAGACGGAACCAAAGTATGGCAGCCCGAAGGACTTTGAACAGGCCATCAAGGAACTTCGGAATTTATTGGATTCAGATGATGCTGTCTCAACTCATCCGGATGACCTTCGCATTCACGGATATTCAGAGAATGATTACCACCCAAGTGAGGGCTTCCATTCGGCCGAGCTTCGCATTCCCAAACTCATGTTAGTCTTCCAGGTGCACCGCATACTGTCATCGTATATCCAAGGAGTACAGAGGATGTAGTCAAAATCGTCAAGACGGCCGTCAAGTACCGTATGCCCCTCACCCCTTTCTCTGGTGGTACCTCCTTAGAGGGAAGCTATCGTGGCGTGAGTCGATTCCTATTTAAAGCCATTCATGCTCACGACGGTGGCCCTCTAGAGCCCTGTCGGTGGTATTTGTGTTGATATGTCCGACATGAATAAGATTATCGAAATTCATGGTGAGTGTGTCATGCACCTTTCTTCGAATACTACTCAATATTCTTCCAAACCAGAGGCGGACTCAGACCTTGTTTGCCAGCCCGGTGTCGGATGGATGGAAATTAACGAGACTTTGCAGAAGAAAGGTAAGACCGCAATGCAAATTTCGTCGCGTTACTCACATCCTTGAAAGGCATACCATTATTCTTTCCCGTACGTTCTGACATTGACGCTGTATCGTCATCTGACAATTTTTACTTACATAGTTGGATCCCGGCCCAGGCGCCACTATCGGTGGCATGATGAGCACTGGTTGCTCAGGCAGTACGTATCAGCAGTCATAAATCGGCGGTACGATTATTGACGTGTTGACCTTGGCAGCGAATGCCGTCCGGTACGGTACTGCAAAAGGCGAATGGTTCTTGAATGCGGTATGCATTGGTTCCCTTGACGATATTTGAATTGGTTGATTGAGTATCCCTATAGACGGTTGTTCTTCCTTCTGGAGAAGTCATCAAAACTCGCCAACGTGCTCGGAAATCTGCAGCTGGGTTCGACACCACGAAGTTGTTCATCGGTGCCGAGGGTACTCTTGGTATCATCACAGAAGGTGATATCACGTATTTTGCTCTTGTCGATTGCTCTTGACACTTCTGTTAGTCACTATTCGGTTAGCTCCCGTCCTCCCAACAACAGTCGCCGTCGTACACTTCCCTGATGTGAAACGTGCAACGGAGGCCGTCATCGACGTGATGAACCGCGGCGTTGGCATCCGTAGGTCATCCCTTCCTGATCAAGCAACGCGCTCACCTCCAGGATCCAGAATGTGTTGAACTCTGCGACTCTGAATTCATGCGCTCTATAAATTTATTTGGTGCATCCCAGCGCAAATACCCTGAACAGGACTCCCTGTTCTTCAAATTCCAAGGTCCAACGTCTGCTTCGATCGCGGAGACCGCTAAGATCGTAAAGGAAATTGTGCAGAAGCACGGCGGCACTGGTTTTGAATTGGCACGTTCTGAGAAAGAAGCACATGACCTGTGGGCAGACAGAAAAAACGCTCTTTATTCTGGTTTGGCCCTCCTGGAAGGAAGTCGGGGGTGGAGCACTGATGTTTGGTAAGCCCAAGCTACTGCAAGTCCAGGCGTGTCTTATATTTTCCGCCTGCAGCGTGCCAGTCTCGAAACTACCACAACTCGTGTATGAAACTAAGAAAGACTTGGAACGGTTAGGCCTTGTATCAATAGTTGTAGGACACGTTGGTGACGGTTAGTACCCACACACTTCGCATTGTATCGTCTTTCTCATTGACAACATCACACCCAGGCAATTTTCACACCCAGCTTCTTTTTCGCAATGATAAGGAGCTCGAAAGCGTTCGCGAAGCCGTGCATAGGATGGTGGAGCGTGCGATAAAGCTTGAAGGCACTTGTACGTCTTCACTGCTATATGCACGAGGGTGGTGATCTTACGTCTACAGGCACTGGCGAGCACGGTGTTGGGATTGGGAAGCGGGAATATCTGTACGAAGAACTCGGCGAGGGAACGGTGGAGTTAATGCGATCCGTCAAGAAGACCCTAGACCCACTTGGTTTGTTCAACCCCGGAAAGGTGAGTCAGATCGCGTGGCAGGAGTTTGGTGCTAACGCAGAACGAATAGTTGTATCCAGACAGGATAGATAAAAAATCAAAACATTGATCATTTTTACGAACTATTATGTGTTTTATGATACGGGATCATCGTTGACACCGTTGTATTTTCTCTTGGCTGTATCCATTCCATTTTGAATGTACCGCGACCATGTTTTCATGTCTTGACGTTATCTCCTGCAAGAACCGACGATAAACTTAACCTCAAACAAGTTCTGTTGGAGAATACCCACGCGTGACCCACAGGTTACCCCAGGATAGACATCATCTGCCTCGTGGGTCTGAATCTGATGTGGCGACAATAGACTAAGCACCGAGCTGAGATAAGTGGCTCAAGATCATGTCTCGAGCCCCGGGAATCCGTATATTTAGGAACAAACCCATTCGTCACAATACCTTTGCTCTCTTGTATTTGTCGTGCATCTTACATTGATCGCGCACACGTAACTTCACAGCAGAAAAAATCCAAGTGTCTCACTATCAATGTAGACAGGGGTAATGACTTGGTATGTATAAAACAACCACGGCACCTGCCTACAGTGCACTGGCACCTGTACATTCATCGTGAGTAAATGCGTGGTATCGGGGACAAAATTCAGCGTACCGGTAATAATGTCAACCAACTCGTTGGTAATGGCAGCTTGACGGCCACGATTATATTGCATCGTCAGTCGGTCAATCATGTCTTTTGCGTTCTTTGATGCATTGTCCATAGCGTTGCGACTGTACCCAAAAAATGTTGAATGATATGACGTAAAAGTTTACCAGATCAACGTACCGGGCACTCTGCTCGCATGCGTGAGCCTCAACAAGAGCGGCATAGATGGCGTTTGCAAGTGAAAACTCGGCGAGGTCCTTTGTAACGTCGTCCTCCATTTCGTAGGCCCGGAATCCAGCTAGAAAGTATGAGTCACAACAACAAGACTTGGTAACATGTTATCCATACCAGACTCCTTCAATGCATTCTCGCCCACAACTTCAACTATTTCAGGCTCGTAAGCGACAGCAGAGACGAATTTGTTGTAAACGATAGAAATCCCGTCGTATTTGACATCGCTCTTCACAATCAAGTCGGCAACGCCAGCAGCGTCAGCGAAGGTGGGGATGTCACGGCCAATTTGGTTGAAGGACATGGCCAAGTTCTTGGCGAGTACACGTGATAGTTGTACTTTGGACTTGTCACCGATGACCATGATGGGAGAGTCAGAGTCGACAGGCTTCTCTGTGTCAGCAATAGCACGACGGGTGGCCTTGGACACGGAAGAATGAATACCACCGCAGAGACCCTTGTCGGAGGAGACGACAATAAAAAGCTTGCGCTTTGCAGGGGTTTCTAAAGGAGTATGCTGGAATATCTCTGGGCTGTTTTGAGAATACGGAAGCGGATATACAGTCTACGGGACGCACCGGAGTTAGCAAGACCGTACTGCTTGCCGCTCTGCATGGCACGCTGCGCCTTTGCGAGCTTGGTGGAGGCAATCATCTTCATGGACTGTACATCGCAACAAGTATCCGCGGTCAACGCCCAGAAATAATACAAAAAACAACACGTCGGCGCACCTTGGTAATTTTCTCGATATTCTTGACCGACTTCAACCGTAGCTCGATTTCACGCAACGTAGCCATGTTGCGGGCATTTTTGGGAGCAGCTCCCAGCGGGGAGGGCTGGGTCGCGATACGGGCAAGTGAACGCCTTGCTAACATTGAAAAGTGGTCAAACTTGGTGCGCGACCGAATTCCGAGTAGCCCAACATACTTCACCGACTTCCGGCGATATCCGATCGGAGCTCAGATTCGCATTGCCGGATCTCGGCATTGATAGAGTCATATCTTGCTCAACGTACTCATCAACGAGCAAGCCCATCTTACGCGTCGACCACCATGGCAGCAGAACAGCCATTGTTCGATCCTTCGCTCAAAAAGCGCAAGAAGAAAGCTGTAGCTTTCACCGAGGACCCGTTAGGTCCTGAAGCAGATCCTACTACACCTGCACCAACCACTATCGAGAATACAACTACCAACGGAGATGTCGTCGATCTCGGTCCTACCACCGCACATGAGCAGATGAAGCAAAGTCTCAATGGGGCACCAGATCGTGTTGATGCTGTTGATGAAGTAAAGGAAGACGATGATTTCAAGGCCATGTTTCCAGATGGTCTCAAGAAGAAAAAGAAGAAGAAAGACATTCCTATGGACCTTGTGAGTAATCTCATGTCAAGCCCATGTTTTGCGATCTTATATGCGTATGGTATCAGGGCGAAGATGGCTCAGGAGCATCGCCTGCAGCTGCACCCGCCGCTACAGAAGATCTCGACTTCTCCGACATCAAGAAGAAAAAGAAGTCAACCAAGAAAAAAGCAATGGAAGACTTCGAGAAGGAGCTTAATGAGGCAAAAGCAAAAGATGAGGCTGAGGAGGCTGAAGCCGACGACGGAGAGCATCTTAATGAACTAGATGAAGCAGATCTTGGGGACGACCCATTTGCACGCAATGAAGCACCTACAGGCATTGAGTCTGGCACAGAACCATGGCTTGGGAGCGACCGAGATTATACTTACCCAGAGGCATGTGCATTTGCTATGATACCTTTTCTTGACCTATATTAACCTTCATCATAAGCTCCTAACACGATTTTACGCCTCCCTTCATGCCGCAAATCCATCATTACTCACTTCCACCGGTAAACGATACACGATCGCACCTCCACAAATTCTCCGTGAGGGTGTCCGTAAATCAATATTTGCAAACGTTGCAGATATCTGCAAGAGGATGCACAGACAGCCGGAGCATGTCATTCAATTCCTGTTCGCTGAAATGGGTACCACTGGTTCTGTGGACGGTTCAGGGCGTTTGGTCATCAAAGGTCGTTTCCAACCTAAACAAGTCGAGAATGTTTTGCGTCGTTATATCGGTAAGCTTAATGGCATCTGCGTTTTTTATGCTTAGCGCTAATATTGTCAAAGTCGAGTATGTGACATGCAAGACATGTAAATCACCAGACACGCTCCTCACAAAGGAGAACCGTATTTTCTTCATGTCCTGCGAGTCCTGCGGCTCACGTCGATCCGTCAACGCGATTAAGAGTGGTTTCCAGGCCCAGGTTGGCAGGAGAAAGGCAACTGCGCAATGAGCCGTCGTTGTATTATCAGGAAGTTGTTTGCTACGTCCATTGCTACATTCATCATCATCATCACGCATATCGAACCCTTAATACATGGTCTGATTGTAGAAGCACGAGGTGAATACTCCATACAAGCCCAAATGGGGAGGACATAGTGAACAAGACAAGAAATCACTAAAAAAATCATAATGTATCATAGACTCGTTGAAACGTCACGCAATATCGAGGGACGCAAACCATCCTTCATGAATCGATATCCCCAACCTTCGTCAACACTAGGCGGCGTTTTTTCTTTGGGGGTTGTGCCAACTTCGCAGGTGTGACTTCTGGTGCACTCCTGCCCGCAGAGGGATTGTCGTCAATGCTAGTAGCAGGCGTGAGAGGCGGCTCGTTCCTCTTTGCAGGAATAGTAGGCGTCGCAATAGCAGCCAGTGGAACTGAGGAAGACGAGGGTGTCATCGTGTATGTGAGGGGCACGAAGTTATGTTGCGCGATGTACTGAAGTTGTAATGCATATTGTTGAGTGTGATGCACAGGTAAAATTTCATCAAAGATCACGATCGTACAGTATCCATCTCGCGATGAGAGGATAAGACACTGCCCGTCAGGAGACCTATTGGATAATTCAATATAGATACCAGCAGCCAGAAATAGTCATCACATACCACGATGCATCCGTAAATTCATCATAGTGCAACTTCGTGAGCATGCAAACAGGTCCAGATTGTTGGGTATCGTAAATGGCAACGGCATCCATGGTCAGAACTGCGTAAAGCATGCGATAAGGCAGCGCAAACACGGAGCCAGTATTCAGTGGAGCGATCGCCGGGGTAGAGGGCTTCGATGGCGATGGCGTAGAAGGCTTCAGCGATGATGCAGGCATAACTAATTCGGGAGCCACAGCATGAGGCGTAGGCGCTTCGACATGTAAATTCTTTTCCACCTTTGGAGAATGTGCAGATACGTCCTTGTGAAATGCAGGTGTCGCAGAAGGCCCAGCAATATCAACAGAAATCGACCCATCCTTGCCCTTTTCTAGAGTTCCTGTCTTAGGTTCGTTATGCCCCTCGGCACCAACGACATCTTGTCTCAATTCATAAAGCACAGGGGAGAACTTGACAGCCACGCTGGCTTTCTTATGTCCCGGTAACTGAGCTATAGGAGGACGGGCAAAGTTCGCCCTTGAATAAATGAACACCGATGATGCCGATGAAGGGTTGGTTTCGCTCGTCGTAATTGCAAGTTTGGATTTACGTCCACGAGTAGGAGTTTCCTCGGCCTTGGGCTTGTTGGTAATGATGCTGGGATCCTCAAATTGCCCTGCGGGGGTTAGCAAGAGACCCCCATCTGGACTGAACGTTAAGCGGCGGAAGAAGTTCGAGAAACTTTCATCTCCATAGAGTTTAATAGTCGACCATGCGGGAGAAGGAAGCGCACGGATTGCGGGAAGGGGTGGCATAGGAGAAGGGGATCTCCCATATCGTGCATATTGCCCAGGAGAGCCTGGGGCATTAGATCCGCTGAATGAAGACCGTCTCGAAGATGGTCTCTCAATCGGCGGAGGAGGGAACATCGATGTGGATGGGGTACTGACTACTGACGCGGTCGGTGTCGGAGGAGCATAGTTGCCAGAGAAAAGAACATCATCTTTGTGCTGATCACTGACAGTAGACTCTACATCACTAACAGCAGACTCATGTCTGTAGGACCTGGAACGGCTGTGCGAGCTAGGGGTGCGGCTGTGATTGTGGGTGTAAGACATTCGTGTATTCTTGCCTACAGCATGGGCTTCGAACGTGCCCTGCTTGGTCGAGATCCGATACACGTGCATCGAACGGTCACTGCTCTGTGTGGCGATATATTCGTTGAGCGGGTCCCATGCTACGCCTTGGACGTAATGGTTGTGCTCGGCGATCTCGCAGACGCATTTGCCTAAGCCAATGAGCCTGTATTCCCCACAGCAATAACACAAAAAAACCCACCATCACTGGAAGAGAACACCCTCGCGCAGTTGTCCGTACTGCCGGCTAAAATGTATTCCCCAGTTGGACTCCACGCTAGGTCATACACCTGCATAGATGTGCACCTGTCCCATGTTTTATTCCAACTCGATCTGAAATTGCGCATGAAAGTTACCTGAACGTCGTACGCGGCTTCCAGTACTCCTTTTCATATTGCAATTCGTCCGCAGTCAGATCACTACCATACGTGGCGGTCTGCGGCGTGCTTGAAGGTGCCCAGATGATGATCATGCCGTCTTTCAATAATCTCGCGTCAAATAGGATCAGCAAAATATTTAAGATCCGTACCATCTCCAGCGGAGGCAATGAATTCCCCTGAAGTCGCGTTAATGAAGTGGCAAGGGCTGACAAGGCGCGTGCGTAAGATACGTACCGTTAGGGGAGAATCGAACGACGTTTACAGCAGCCGAATGTCTGCTGAGTGTTGCAAGATATTCAACCCGAGCAGGGCGTGGCGCAGCGCCATCTGCACCTTCTGCAAGAGACGACGGGAGGATGTTCGGGTGCACCATCCATATCTTTTCCAGCCCACGTTGGTCAGCGCGCTGGACGTACCAGTGCAGGCTCACTCACTCTAACGTGGTTGTCCTCGCCTCCTGTAGCCAGCCTATAGGACTGCGCAGCAAAATTCTTCTCCTGCGTTGGACGCGCTTTTTTGAATGGAACAGGTTGAAAGTCACAAGTGGATATGGGCTTGGAATCATGCCACCGAATCTCGAGGGTGCGGTAACGCATTTTTTGACTGTACTACTGAGCTCAGAGAGGGATTATGGTGGCTAGTAGAATGAAAGATCCTGAGCGCTACAGGAGGAGGAACATTTGTTCACAGACTTGAAAGTAATTAATACGGATCGGAATCAAAGGCTCCTTATGTACAAGACCCAGGTGTGGCCGACTCGCACGCTCATGATCGATTGTTGTCTACCTACAATTCTATCTATTCAATTACAAAAATAATGCGAGGCTCATTATCACAGTAACAAAAGCAATATGCTCGAACGATTCTGTTTAGCTCTCTCTTCCATATATCACCTCCAAGTCCTTCAGATCGCGTTGCAACACCTTCGTCAAATGCTGTAAACCAGCTTGCTGATTGGACAAGATCTGCAACGTGCCATGTCAAAGTCAAAGCTCTAAGATTACAAGCAGAGCCTTACCTGAGCGATCTGCTTTAGGCCCTCCTCATCAACGACTGTCCATTCAGAGGTGCCATCAAGTCCCACTCTTCTGCCTCTCTCGCGCGCAGCGTTGATAGCACCTACGAGCGCCCACAGCTCATTCAGCTTTCCCCGCATCTTACTCATCCCACCTGGTCTTCTTATTTCTTCTTCAATCTCTTCTAGCGCTAGACGCAGCGCCTCTTCTTCGGGACGTATCGCCGTAGACCGGACAGTAGGTAGCATCAGATGCATGTGCTGGATGAGGCACAGCAGGCGGTGCTGAGTTTGTGATTGAATTAACTTTGCGCGCTGCAAACGTGATGCGTTGCTATCGTTATGTCTTGCGGACAACGATTCCAGGCGTTTTTTTAGTTCCTGAAACACGCTTGAGTAAGGATGTTTTCTACAACGTAAGAGATGACCACAAACCATTAAAGCTCTTTGCTGTTCCGTAGCTTGCTTCATTTGCCCGTCTACGCGCTGACGCAGATCGTCAAAGCCAACTGCCAGAACAGGTACCATACTGAAGAGGTAACATGGGCACACTGAGTGGTGGACGAGTCATTGAGCTTACCAACTAGGATCAGGATTATCGTGCACTGCGCGTTGCCAAAGCGCCTCATTTGTGGCATTTGCAGGTCTACCGAAAGCGTTGACTTGGGCCGGTGGAACGAGATTATAGAAATAATGCTGTTCGATGAATAAGTTCATGATAGATTATACATAAACTGCATGAGACCAACCTGAAAGCGACATGCTGGCGAAGAAGGATCCCAAGCCTGTACAATTGCTTGGATTTTCTGCTCAAGCGCTGCATATTGTGACTGAGGGTCCTGTTGTTGTGAAGGTGCAGTGCTTCGCGATGCGAGAAGTGAATTGGATAGCGGAAGACCTAGCGTGCTGCCAAAAAGCCCTCCAGTAGCTGCACTCGGCGCAGGCTGATTCACTGAGCCAAATAGGGAGCCGGCTGGTTTCTGCTGGGACTGGCCGAATAACGAGGGGGTAGTAATAGGTTGCGCAGATTGAGATTGACCGAATAAAGTTGGAGTAGTCGAGGAGGGGGCAGGCGCAGTACCAAAGATACTCGCTGGATTTTTATTCCCAAACAACGGGTTTGAGCTCGTTGTTGTACTGCCAAAGAGGCCTCCTCCAGCAGCTGGAGCTTGAGTTGGCGTGCTACCAAACAGCCCCCCTGATGTTGGCGCTTGCGTACTGGTAGCGCCAAAAAGACTCCCGCCGGCGCTTGATTGTGTCGTTGACGTTCCAAACAGCCCACCGGTACCGGTAGCAGGCTGTGTGGTCGTAGTACTTCCGAAGAGACTACCACTCTGTGGTTGCTGCTGCTGAGTCGTGGTACCTCCGAAGAGACCTCCAGCCTGTTGTGGTTGCTGCTGTTGGGTGCCTGCATTACCGAACAAGCTTCCAGCAGGTTGAGGTTGAGTTGTCGTATTACCAAACAGACTTGTTCCTGTAGGTTGTGTCTGAGTGGTCGTACTTCCAAACACATTACCCGTGGCGGGCTGCTGTGTAGTTGTCGTGTTACCAAATAGACTACCGGTTGCAGGTTGCTGCTGCTGCTGAGTGTTCCCTCCTGACGTTGGCGCTTGGGAACTTGCACCGCCAAACAAGCTTCCACCGGTGCTTGGCTGAGTAGTTGACGTTCCAAACAGCCCAACAGTACCGGTAGCGGGCTGTTGGGTCGTAGTACCTCCGAAGAGACTACTACTCTGTGGTTGCTGCTGCTGGGTCGTGGTACCTCCGAAGAGATTCCCACCTTGCTGTGGTTGCTGTTGTTGCTGCTGCTGCTGTTGGGTACCTGTAGTCCCAAACAAGTTCCCAGTAGGTTGAGTCAACGTGTTCCCAAACAGACTTGTTCCTGTGGGTTGCGTCCGTGTGTTCAAGTTCGTACTCCCAAACAGACCACCCGTGGCAGGCTGCTGGGTTGTACTGGCTGTGGTATTACCAAACAAACCACCAGCTGCAGGTTGCTGTTGTTGCTGAGTGTTGGTATTCCCAGATGAAGCAGCTGCAGGTTGCTGTTGTTGCTGAGTGCTGGTATTCTCAGACGAACCAGTCCCTGCAGGCTGTTGTGGCGTCGTGGTATTTCCAAACAAGCTCCCGCTACCCGCACCTGCAGTAGCGCTCGTCGCCGTACTAGGCATTCCGAAGAGAGTTGTACCGGATGTAGATGGCTGTGTGGAGGTATTACCGAAGATGCTGCCGCCCGTTGCCTGTCCAGGCTGCTGTTGGGTGTTCGTGTTGCCGAAGATGCCTGTGGTTTGGGCACCGAGTGTCTGCCCCGGCTGCTGCTGGGCGTTTGTGGTACTTGTTATCTGCCCAGGCTGTTGCTGGGCGTTCGTAGTGCCGAAGGCATTTGTTGAGGGTTGCGCTGCGGTGCCACTAAAGAATGACATTTTTGCAACCTTTTTATGAGCTATAAAGCAGGAAGTAGTTTGAAATCGAGTATTTGAGAGATTAGAGCCGATGCGGACTCACCTTGCTGATACAAGATGGCAACTCGATCAAACCCACGATCCTGGCCTTGGCAGAGCGAAACAATGCTACGCGGTTTGAAACAAAAACGAAGACTGGGAATCAAGTAGTTGCTTCTTTTATAAAACTTGCTGAAACAAGTGCAATAGAGTCACTACACTAGTGGTGGCAGGTGCACCGACAAAGTCACGGTACTGAGGGCAGTGGTTAACTTAGCTCAAGCTCAAGGCCCCTTAAGGTCTCAACCTTGCCTCATCACTCAAACTAGGATTCGACTACGTATAACAGGCTCAAGACTCTCGGATGACTGGTGTTACATTGCTACACTCCAAGTCGATGACGCACAACGATTTGTTCACAAATCCCGAAATGAATTTATGATAGGTTAAATGATTAGCGACTTGCATGACTTGGGCCTGCAAGTTACAGTAGTCACACCGATATACCACCAAGCATCACATCCACGTAGAAATATCATGCAATGGTGCATAGAAAGCATGTGTCATGTAGGGACATGTGGTGTACATGTAGTTTTGCCAAGTCGTCTCCCAAGCACCACAGAAATAAAAAGGAGCGATCAGAACTATGTTGCAGACAATCAGCTCTAAACGCAGCATGCATCATGAATAAACCTACACGAAGGGCCTGGAAGAACCACTTGTTCTTTCCGGTCTGGTAACGCTCCTCGAACAGCTTTTTGATGGTCTTCCGTGCATCCTCCCGTTGTGACGGCTCTTTGAAGTGCTCAGCAGCTACGGAGTTCTTCAGGCCCTCCAACTCCAAAGCGTAACGTGTGGGGAATAGATGCGAGTAATTAATCACCTAAGACATTCGATAAATGTCGGTTCGCATTTCCATGTCACGGTCGATGTGTACTTACCTTAATGAAAGGCTTAACGCGGCTTCTCCGCTGTAATTTCTTGGCACCCATAGTCCGTGTAACTTTTCGCGGGTAGCGTTCGATGCCGGCAACGATGGCATGGGGGTATGGTCGCTCCTTCGTTCCCTCATCGAGTTGTTTGATAACAACAACCTTCTTGCCTGCCTGGCGGCCCTGTAGGACGATGGCGACCTAGACAACAAGGTTAGAATCACAGTAGCATCGATCACACGTATGATGGAAGCACTTTTCCGGGCTTGTAAACTAACATGAACGGTCAGCCTGAGACACTTATAAACGATATGCATTCCGACCTTTGGGCATCTTGACGTTAGGCGGCGCGGTGAGGATTGACTTAGCTGAATAGATTTAGGCCAGGCAAGCCATCCGGAGATATCCGAATGCTACTATATAGTTTCAATTTACAAGGTTACGGTCTCACTGGAATTTAATTAATATTGTCTTTTGTTTCTCCTAGCTGCCAAGTTCCAACACAACGTTTCGCCGTTGTGCGCCTTCCGCAAATATAACATGCAAGACATTTATAACATGCGCAAACGTTGGAATTTCAACCTGACGAGAATCTTGTACCCTTGCACAACTGCGTAGTATCAGTCATGTTCGTAACGCTCTGCATACTTTATCACGCGCTCGCCTACTCCCTTGGTCACCTATGGACTTTTCTCTCTCCTTTGAGGTCAATTTTGAGCCGTGTCATCGATGCTACAACGTACCACCCAACGATGCGGCGAAACGTCATCGTTGACATCATCATGACCATCTGCACACTTCTTGTTTGGTCAACCCTCATAGGATGTATGCTACTACGCAAAGAAGACCCTGCAAAACGCGCACCACCACCTGTAAACTTGTCTTCCAGATCGTTCCTAGACCTCGTTTCTGACTGGTGTTTTCCAGCATGTTTCCTTGAACCAAGCAAATGAAAGCATGGTGAATGCACTAAAAGCAGTGCAAAAGGCGAGGGATGACTTCAAAGAGATGGAAGACACCCCGGCCACCACAACAGAGGCGTTGTGGCGCTTAAGGCAAGCCGGGAAGGACATGCGCGAAATCCATCAGGCACTCGTGGAGATGTCGGACATATTCGACCAGCAAGCAGAACGACAGTTGTCCCGCACTTTCCCCATTAATTCAGGTGGAGCAAGATAGAAGTGTTATCCGACCACTCACATTTTATCAGCACTGACGGGCTCCCATGTCAAACAGATGAGGTTTTGAGTTCTGAGTGGGGGGTTCCTTGTATGTATACGACATCCATCGTTTGAAAGTGTAGTTTCTAGTATTGACACAAGCGTGTGTGTAGCACACGATTGTTCCAACTCCATTACAGTGTGTCTCAAACTAGATGTCTATGTGAATCGACACGATGCTTCCGGAATCTTCTTGCGCAACATCTTCACCAAATCTACGGCCCAACGTTGTCCGATGCTCTCGCATATTATAGAACGAACAAAGGTCTTCCTCCATCTACAGTTTGCCTGGCCCGGTTACTGGCCCTTGCAGCATATTTCTATGTGACACCGAGTCATCAACCAGGTTATCGCAAGATAACAAGAAAACCCATCACACCAATACTATCACACTGCGGCACAGTCCGGAGGAATCTATTACCCCAACGTACAAGATAAGCCACGCCGGGGCTCGACCCACTGCACACCGTGGTGACGAGAATGCGAGCTCCGGATTTCGCAAGTGATTTCGCATGGTATGCCTGATAATCAAATGCCTACTGTACGCGGCGAGGGAAGACTCATAGATTGAACGATGGTCGGAATTGCAGCGATGTTCACGGCTGGGTAACCCCGTGAACGGCATGCCACCCTCTGCGGCCGGCTTACATGAAAGGCATAAGGCTAAGCGATATCACCACTTTGTATTTTTCCCGCTACCGTTAGGGAGTAGGCCTCATAAGTATCCTCTTCAAGAGTCTCTTGACGGCACCTGTCCCACCTGCTTGCAGAAGAACGCGGGGCACTTTACTTGCTGCTGAGTTTCAGAACTTGTACGGTCCTGAGGTGGCCACTGCTCTACACACTCCTCCTGTCATCAGTGCATCTCTTGCTATCGATTCAGCGGCTACGCAAGTCTCTGAAGCCATGTCTTTGCCGTGGATCTCTGCGTCTGTCGATGATCTCGCTCGCCATTTAGAGAAGCTGAACCGCACCGACGTCAAGACATGTATTCATCGATTTGCACCACGCTGTCGCTCGCTCTACAACAGACTCTCTCATCAAAAAACTTGTAATGCACTCGCTAATCATGTTCAGCAACGTGCACTATCCCCATTTCATGCTGGAGTGAGTGTTTTGGGTGATGTTTATCTCGCGTATTTTCCGTTCTTGAGATTTGACTCCCTCTCGGATAAGGACATTTTCCGTCAGATTCTCACTCACGAGTTTGGTGTGCTTGTAACTGAACGTCTGTCACAAGAAATTGTGTCGCACTCTGTCAAGATCAAATCAGCCCGTCTAGGACAAAAACAGAATGCACTAGCAGACGTGAATAGTATTCGCACAGAACGAGAGCGGGAGTGGCCAATGCCTGTTTCAAAAGAAGTCATTTTTGAGTGTTTTGATTGCTGTACATACTCGAATGTTGTATATTGATACTGTTTGCTGTCAATCCATCGTAATTTCTTGGAGTCGGGGACTGGTGCTTTCCAGCGCCGCTACGATTCTCTATGGGGTAGATCTTAGGTGGCGGTCTGCTGGCATGCAGACGTTATCTGTTCGAAATGCAATTTTAGGTGGATAAATTCTCACTGTCATGAAGATCAATGGGCACATAAAAGCAAGTCGTCTTCCCACTATCACCTTCAGACTTACTCGATCTCATACCACATCCTCACAAAAAATGCGTCTCTCCTTTGTCCTCGCAACTGCGGTCGCTTTGACAGCAGTAATATCTGTCAATGGGGATGAAGACTATCCTCATTGTCCTTGGTTTTGCCTGCATAGTCACGAATGCAAGGGCTGCAGATGGGCACATCACTGCGTGAGTTATGAGAAGTTCGTGTCCTGGATCTATCCACATGACTCACCGGCATTGTAGATCCTCTTTACGTGCTGCGATTAGTGTGGCAGTGGTTCGTGTTTCCGCTCTCACATCCGTGCATGGCACGCTGCGTGAAGCCTCGATCGGTTGCCCGACAGTTTGGGGTGCACAAGGACTGTGGTGGTGGCGGCGGCGGCGGCGGCGGCGGCGTAGTTTCAGGTGGCCGGGTAGTTAGTTATTTAGCAAGGAAGCTCGAGAGATTATGTGATATCAGAGCCATAGCTAGCATATTATACAGAGCCGGTTCTCTACGAGCTTGCTTGGCGGATCATGATTGTGAAGGGATATGATTGCTTACCATCAATAAATATGGGTGCAACGGGGACAGGTTGTCAAGCGGCCGTACGATTTTATCAGTTCAGCTTTGAAAGAGCGGGATGCCCTGTGACCTAGTAATTACTTCAAGTTAAAGCATCGAGGCACATAGTGCGAATAGGATAATTGGACTACATACAAAGAGCCGCACAAGTAAAAATTGGTATGAGGTGCGCGCACCATGCTAGTGGCATAGCATCTGTGTTCCTATCGCTTCCTCCCATTGCTGAGAAATGCAAAGGAATACGTGGTAAGGGTTGTACAACTGTGATACAAGACTGATGCCAAACGGACAACATCGAATAAATGGTGCAGTTGATGGCGTCGGGGTTTGCACGGTCAGGAGATACATTCTAAATCTGTAGTCGGTCTGGTGAATATATGATACCATCCGTGATTCCTAGCTCACCATGTACTCCAAACTGTATAACGTTCTATACGGCTATACAATCAGTCGGATGTCCGCACGTAACTGCACGGAATGGATAATGGGTGAGCAACAACCCAGACACGTTACCTTTGGTGTCGGGAGCAGGGTGCGAGGTGCTCACTTGCTTGCAGTAATCGATCGTGTTTCACCATCTATTGGACTTCAGGTTGCAGTTCAAGAGATGGAATAGCATATAGAAAGAAAAATTCGGGTAGCTCTAGCCAATGCTGATGCTGATGAGCGAAGGACCTGGATGATTTGGTTCGATGTGTGCCGCCGCACGCGGCCAGAGTCTTCAATGATGACTAATAAACCTCCGCAGACCTCCTACAACCATCATCAGGTAACTGACCCGAAAACGACAAATTCTTAGCTATCTTTGTCTGATTTAAAATCTGCACAATACCTATCAAAATTGTATCCCACTCGAGAAAGCTTTGAATACCCGGACTCAGTTGGATAGAACCCGCCAAATGCACAATCATGACAATATAGTTGCATTGGTCATGACAATATTATAATCTCTGATTGTTTGTACTTTCTTCACAATCAAATGCACTGATGCTCAGCGTTAGAAAAAGCTTGATATGGCCGGACTTCATCAGACCAACACTGCCTACAACCCAGGAGGGCCGAGCAACCATAACGCAGTACCAAGTTGTGTAATTATGAATGTCTTTTGTAATCAGAGGTTGTCATTGTGCCGTCGGCAAAACGCTAACTTTGCGCCGGTGGTTGTGATGCTAGCCGGTGATTGCCAAGTGCCCAATTCGGGCAGTACTTTACCATCCTGCTCAACCTCGGCGAGATGCGATACGAGTATGCAAAGTTAGTTTGTCCTTTTATACTCCACAATATCTGAACTGATGCTAGCATCAGAAAAAGCTTTATATGGCCGGACTCCTTTGGACTGACACTGCCTACAGTTCAAGGGTGTCATGTGTCCGCAACGCAATCTCAAGCTCTATCAATGTGATTATCGTTGGCAACTCGAGCTTGTCATTGCGCCATCGACAAAAACACCCTCCGCGCTGACTTTGAGTATGTGGTTGTGATGGTAGCCGGTGATGCTCCAATCTACTAGGTGCACAATTCGGGCGACGAGCGACAGTGCGTTAATATACTGCCCAACCTTGATGATATCTACTAACTGCACATAAAGTTGTTTGTTATTCTATGCTCCACATCTTCTCTCTAAGTGCTGAAGTCTCCCAAGGCTAGACTGGTTTGGATGAGAGCTGATTTTAGTCCCAAGGTGCGGACGCATGACGGTGTGGTATCCTTCGTCAGCTTATCGATGAGGTATGGTTTTCGTATGCAAGGTAAGCGAACCGTTATGGTTTTCCCAGACTCTTCCTGAACGACTCCACTAGACAGAATCTTCGAACGCTAGGCTACATTGTGCCATGAGCACCAAGGAGTTGATACTGTTCCTTCCATCCGCATGCAGTCACAGTATAGTCATTGCTTATAATGCTAGCTTGTTATTTTCATTCGACCAAGTGCGAGCATGATGTTGGCTCCAGGTCTTATCATGCAAGGCATTCGTTCTCGTAGCAATATGCTGCATAGAAGACAGATGACTGGCACGCCACGATGACCAACTATATTTTACAGCGGTGTAGCACCTTTGTTGTCCTACAATCACTTCAGCGGACTAGCCGGGTTACAAAAGTAAAGCAGACTGTCATTAAGTTACATTTATATTAAATACGATTCGACATGTCAAAATGAAAACTACAGAGACCCATTATCCGAATCTGCGGCTTGTCTGAGAGCAAGGCGTTTTTGTCGGATCTTGGATAAGGCGCTATTGGCACTGATAGGTCTCTTCGCAGCAGAGGATGTGGGAAACAC
Organism: Suillus tomentosus; assembly: GCA_016647685.1. Classification (NCBI taxonomy): domain Eukaryota; kingdom Fungi; phylum Basidiomycota; class Agaricomycetes; order Boletales; family Suillaceae; genus Suillus; species Suillus tomentosus. Next base: position 152,072 of record JABBWJ010000018.1, read on the forward strand.
TTGGCTGAGTAATATCAGCCTTTGGCAACATGGTGAAAGGTGATAAAACATACCGATTCCACCAGGTCAGCAGTTCATCGACTTCTTGACATTCCTCGGGGTCTTCTAAGAGGTCAAGGAGACTGTGGTAAAACGTCTCAGAGTCCGTAGTTGTATCGGTCCGCGAGAATACCGAGGACGAACTGAGAGCAAATCGCACCTTTAGTCGTACATGAAAACCATGCTGCGGTAGAAGTGTGATGTTCAACGGACCTGGGTTGCGATATAAGCCACGGAAGCAATGGTCACAGCATTCATGCCATGGAGGCGAGCATTTCCCGAACGCGTGGCCTTCGGCTCCCTCTCGACTGAACTTGGGGACGTGAAAACATGCTTGTAAGCCTGGTAGAATGCATTGTAGTAAATGTATAATGTGAAAATACAAATGCGCACTCACGCACACTAGCAAGCGGCTCCTAAGAAGACCACACCACGGGTCTTCGGGGTCATAAGTATGGAGGGCGTACAAAAAAATAGGCCATTGATCTCCACAAACTAGCATTTCGCCACTTCGTAGGTCCTCTTTCGTCCTATTTACAAAAAAGTGCAAAAAGCACTTCAGGACCGCGGACATGCCTAAAATTGAATCATACCGAGAGTCATTCCAGTCCAACCCAGCGGGGCAGAGGAGAGAACCGGTGAGTTCGTGATTAAAACCACGATCAATCTTGGAGTTTCTATGTAAAGGAGGTTGTATGGCTTCCCCTTTCGGGGAAATCCAGTCGAGCACCGCAGACTTCAAGGTTTTTGTGTCGTCGCCTCTGGCACCTGCGGCTCCCTTACCAATCTGTAGATGATAAGCATGAGCTTTGGCTACGCAGAAAAAGATGCACCAGCTCTCCAACGTGAAGGATTTCTTCCTCGGACCCATCTTTGAGTCGTTCCAGGAGGCCGGGATATGAGTCTAAAAGTTGCCCGAAGACGCGATGCTCTCGCCGCTCTCTGTCATGCACGTCAGCGGACAAGTAAGTACAGAAATACATGTCTTTACTCAGCAGAGAATTCCTCCAAAGGAGTATCCTCCAGTAGTTCCAGTCTTAAGATGCCGTTGGTGAGTAAGGAAGGGTAGTTACACAATGAGAATACCGTTCGACCAAAGTGGCGTCCGTGAGAGACAAGCGGGTCGGAGGAGGAACTGGAAGACAAGATGAGTCTGTAAAGGTTGTAGTCAACGTTAGGAACTGCTTACGCTTTTTTTTGAGGCCCCATTTGGAGAGCTGATGAGCCGCGTTTGCTCGGGATACTGGAGGTGGCGTCTTGGGCGATCATGAAAGCTGGGGGGAAAGGGAAGGGTAGCCTGGATTTCACAACTTTTATTCACGGCACAACACTACGTAATGTCCCATGAAAACCACCGGTCAGCGCAGCGGCCATGATACTAGCGGCCATGGTACCGGCGGCCATAAATGATGACCAAAACAGCGGCCATAGTGACTCCAGCCGCTCGTATGCTAGCCTACTGGAATATATTAACCCCGAGTTAGGCTGGCAAATTTGATATTTGAAGGCTAGAAAAAGCGTGGCATATCACGATCAAGATAGAGCTCCACTGGCCTTGCATCTTCTCGTTGCGGCTCGCCACTCGATAAAACATCTGCCTAGTGCAATATGCCACAATCTTCGTGCAAGTACTTCAAAGTGCAAGGACGTAATGTCAACTTGCACCTGCGGTAAACTTGACGCACCTACCTAGCAATGGGACGTACTGATGCCTTTGTCTAGGATCGAGTTAGTGGGCAGTGCTAATAGAAGCAGCGAGGAACTCGCCGGTATAAGGTCCGTCGACGCCATCAACCATGCTCAAAGCTAATTATAGACCAGTGAGCCGAACGTTGATGACGGCGATTCCTCAGTATGTGACGACGAGTCCCCACTTCTGCCCGTTATCAGCGAAGGCAAGGCGGACTCCACGACCGAGCTCAAAGAGAGACTGCATCTGATAGAGAAGAACTGCTTGGGGCTGGAAAGGTTATACCAAAAATACAGACTTCGTTGGCTGGAGGAAAAATATTGAGTAGGGGTGCTGGAAGAGTACGCACCACATGGAATCAGTACTTGCTCTCCCCGTCAGATCCCATGGGATGCCCCTTCTCCTCCTCGAAGTAGGTTGGTCACGGGTGTTCCTAAAATCAACTGACTGGAGCGCTCAGGTGAATATGATCCTGAATTGGAAGACCAGGAGTGAATGCAGGAGGCGTATCGTAGCATCGTGTCGTCCTACAAAGGTTTCGTGGCACAGAAGAGCAACTTGGACGTGATGCCATTGGTCTTCGCCCACTGCCTATATTTTCCCAACAGACGTAGATATTATATTCTCTGATCGTTAGAAAAACTTACTGCAAACTTGGCTTCTGCATGTCGCCTATCGCGCACGTCGATAATGTACGCGCGCCTGTATTGTTGTTGATTGGAGAAGACGACTTGCGTGCGGTACCGGCACAGGGATTGAGGTTTTATGATGCGCTCAAGGGTAGGGAAAAGAGAGTGGAGATGTTGTGGTTTAAGGGGAGACACATTCGATTGATGGTGTTGAGGCGGCAAGGGTTTCGTGGGAGGCTGGGAGGGATTGGTTTAAGAATCTGAGGCAAACCCCAGCTGACTGATGATGGAGGAGACAGTGTGATCATGAACATCAATTATAGCATTCCTTCGCGACCTCCTGCACGTGTCACTGAGTCTGTGATGAATCATTCATCCAATTCACATTTACGGGGATGCGGCAGATCAACTCACCGACCATACACGTGAGGTGGACTCGGACACTGTTCAGACAATTTAAACTCGGAACCATTTGCCTTGCAACACTAAATATGTATTTTTTTCCCTAAAGGATACCCGACCGACGGTGAGATGATCGATTCCATTCCTGAGCGAGTCGTATGCGTGCGATTGGACCTGCCGGGGATGAAAGAATTCAGAAACAACATTGCCGGGCAGTCCTTCGACGGCGGTAGAAATCCACGGCCCTGTAAAAAGGGAAAACACGACCAAAGCTGGAATTGATAGTGCACGGTGCAGCCATATTACATAGGCAGTGGAGGGACAACACGATAGAACGAGGGGCGAGAGTAACGGCTAACTTGAAGAGTATACTAAGACAATACCAGACAAGACATAAAAACCAGGCTCGTAGACCTATTAATGTTGTACATCATTAGGACCTGCTTGTTGTTCCACGTTCCGATGCTTGCGCTGCCTAGGGACCATATTCAGAACATGTCCATACTTCAACAGAGAGTAAAGGGTTGCGTACAGATACTACCAATGCGCGAGAATTTCCACCGCTTGGAATCTACAGACGCTGCAGACCTATTGAACATGGGAAAGCGCTTCCAAGATGATTTTGGGGGCGAGGCCAGGACCGGAGTGGAAGCTGAAGAAGTCACTATGCGAGGATGAAAGGAGCTTTGAGGGGGAAGAGATGGGGAAGGGGATGCAGCTGCATCACGCGAGTTAATGGTTTCTGGAGGTACTTGAATATTGTTGGAAAGCTCGAGAGGATTTCATAATCAGAGTGACCTTGAAGAGACAGAGATGGGGAATGTGAGGTAGCAGCATCACGCGAGCCTACAAGTTCTGTTGCGAACTCGGTCGCATCTGGTAGCTCGTCCGGCGCCGGTGCAGAAGAAGCTGGAAGAGAATGGAAGTTTGCGGATGGCTTGAAAAAGATTTGCATGAGATATACTGCTCTATAAACAAGACACGGATTTATTACCTGGTCGATGTAGCTTGAGATGTGGGACGCCGGGGAAACGAATGAGGATGACACGGCATTCGTCATAATGGTGGACTCCTGAGATATATCCCACAAAAAGATTGTGTTTTCCCAACCGCCTGTGGCAACAAGCTGGCCGTTTGGCGAGAAGGCTATCTGGAGACCAGACTATTGAGAACACCGGCTTGTCGTGGATGAGTGGTTGGGTTTGCTGCTTGCCAGTCGCTGCGTTCTAGATGCGAACCGTCTGATCATGTGACCCGCGCGCAAACTTGATTCCATAAGATAAAATGGTTTTGTCTGCATTTATCCATCAAAGTAATAGTATATTAAAAGCACACTGTTTTACAGTGTCGATACAATGCTAGTAACGATCGATACAGCAAAAAAGAATAATTCAAAACAGCTGGAGCGCAGGGCTGTGACGTAAGTCCTGACTGGAACTGATTTTACCAAACTTCAAAGTCGTCATGATGTAATTGGTCCGAGTCATCGTCAGCGTCCACATCGCAGTAGTGTAGCTCATCGGATAGTATAGGCCGTAGGACAGATCGATCCCAGGATGTTTGTGAACCTTCAAGGGCATAAGTTGCGGAGGAGAACTGGTAGGTCTGCGCTTACTGTGGTCAGAGAAATCGAATGCGTGGGTGTTCTCAAGAGCTAGGGTATACAGCGTTATCTCAGCTTGGGCGCGGTGCATCTTGGCCTGCAAGATGAGCAGATCTAGCCCGTGATTGCGTAGGTTAGCGTTGCTGCGGCGAGCAACAAAGGACTTTGACATCAGCTCCGACTGCATGTCCAATTCCGTTTGGAATGCCTCGTAAAAGGCTTCTTGGACATCAGCAGTGATCCATGTGCTCAGCAGGGGTGGTGAGGAGCCGATGCGCTATAGAGGGACAGTTAAGAATGACCAAACAGAATTTTACAGTACTGACATCTAAAACGTCATGTACTGGTTCTTCCTGCGCAGAGGGGGGTTGACCGAGTGATGAAGGGGGCGAGGCCCCAAAAGGGGGGGAGCCCTCCAACAGGGGTGGGCTTCCCAACGAAGGGGAGCTCTCCAAAGGTGGAGACAATCCCGCTGAGTTGAGGTATGCGTCATTCCTTATTAACCAAGCTTCGCACTTTGCTCGCGTAGAGATTGAGCAGGCCAAAGGTGCACAGGGTAAAGGTAAGCACCGTGATGGCGCACCCACATGCCTCAAGGTTGCTGAGGGTGTCTTGATCTCATGCTTGGCTGGAGCTCCAATATGTGCTACATAGTAAGAGGGTAAGGACCATAATTCCGCATCTCGAAGTCAAAGAAGCTCACGCATTCGGAATTGCTCCAAGATTTCGATGGCCTGTGAGTACAAAGACACCTCCATCTGACACCGTTTCTTCCTCTCTTCCATGAGAAATCGCTCTACAGCCGCATGCCTTCCTCTATCCCTACTGGCATTACAGATGGCTTGGTGTCTATACAAAGTTTCTTCCTGCATTGCCTCTATACTACGCTCCCCCACTAGTTCCCAAAGATCACCAGGATACACTCGATCTTTGAGTAAGTATGACAGTATGTATAATTCAGTTTGGAGCTGTAAGAAATATAAAATAAATCAAGATATACCAAGACGTAAAATTATCAACCGACCTTCTGGCTTGCTATCAGTCCAACGTAGGCATCCATGAATTTGGAGCCTAATAAGGTGGAGAGGTGGAAAATGTCCATGCGAGCAGTTGAGTAATCAAATAGTTCGGGTGAAAGACAAGTCGACATCTTTGTGGGTAGTATCTGGTACTACGGTTTTGCGCAGAAAATGAGCTGAGGACTTATTTGTAGCGAGGGGCAAGTGGGGGTGGGAATCCTCCAGAAACTTGGGAGCTCCGCGGCCCTCAAGCTGTCCTGGCCATCAAAACAATGGGTTAGCCATCAAAAGAACGAGCTAGTAGCCATCAAAGGCGTGTGAACTTTCGCGCATTCTGAGCAACCTCTAGACTAGTAGACTTTTGGACGTCAATCAATGAACAGAAACCTATATGATTTATTAACAGACAAGTGGGCGTTATTACATTGAAGCTGCTATATCAAACATTATGACGGTCCTTTCGCACTCCTCCCGAACAGATGTGGCGGTTAATCGCTGGCCTTACTCCTACTCGCATGCATTTGTTGCAGCGTTTGAAGAGAATACCGAATTCCCTCACCGGAATCCCATCGCCTTCCGAAGAGTCAAGCTTATTCAATAATTCTGTTTGCTCTCTGCGGTTCCACTCAAGTTCAATTGGGAAGACTGGATGTTCTTTATCATCCATCAATGAAGCTGTGGTACTGTAGCGAAGCAAACTCATACCTCTTTGAGGGTACTGGAAGGTGGCTAAAGAGGACATCCGGAAGTATATGTCTATTTTCACTATACGATGATGAGTCTGGAATCTTCTTAAGCATGGAGAATACTAACCTCGATATCCACATTTATCTGATGCGCATCTCGCAATCCATTCGGTAGTCTTGTCAGTGGTATTCCGCCAAGAGTACACTGCTGCCTCTATGTACGCCTTTCTTCCACCGCCATCAGCGCATAAGCAGCAAGGATATCTAAATTCGTGTCCGTCACGGTACTTTTCTAGACTGGACGGCGGAATCCTCTTTCCATCACCGTCAGCAGGCCTGTGTTGTATGGAGTCATGGCCTAGACTTTGCACAGCATTCAAATCGCATCTCACCAACACCATTCTGTCATGGATTTTGAGGCGCTGTCATAGTGCAAGAGGGCGACGCGGCAGGTCATAGCTTCCGCAATTAATTTGGCTAACCTCCGAGCGGTTTCATGGTAGTCGGGTGGGGAAGTGATGATAGAGGAGGGTGAAGATGGAGGTTCCATTGGGTACTCTATTGCGACAAGGGCGTACTCTGCTGATATACGAGGCCGCGAGTTTTAACCCTCCCCACTTTATCTTGCCGTCATGAAGTGCGCCAGCTCTCCACTCTTTCGCCACGAGTTCCAGCCTTTCTTGCCAGTATTTAAATGCGCCGGCCCCACCTTTAGCCACCTAAGGCTCTGGTCTGTGGGAATTTAGTCATGCGATGATGGCAGCTACGCTGGCAGTTCAAGGCTCGGCTGTTTCTGCCGAACCTTGTTATGACATACAGCTGAAGTTTCAGTAAGTCCTTTTTCATCCGACCTCAATTGCATACTCGTTCTTTCAGCTCCTCCTCTTCATGGACTTCGGGGGTTTACCGCTGACTCCCGCTCCTTTCAGGTGCACCTGTACGCGTCACTTTACGCAGGAAAGCGCCTACACTAAACATCAATGTTCGTGTACGCAAGGGAAGAAGCGATTATTTTCTGCTTTGTCCAAAGCAAAAGAACTTTTGGGCTCTGCCAAACGGTCCCGAGTGGACGGCAGTGGCAGACCATATGCTTGCCTTAGCACGGCGTCTTCAAGCGTGCAGCCCCCCCGCTCATGTGACCTGTCTCCGTCCGCCAACCAGGTTAATGAAGGATCTGTTGCAGGGCCTTCCAACACTGGCTCAACCCTGTCGGAAATGCACTCCCAAAGGGAGCTTTCCTGTGCAGCTTTCTCGTCGCTCAATACCGATTCGGGTGCTGCGCCTATGGTGATAGATGATGACGAAGACCTGTCACTGGCGCAGCGGAGAAGCCGACGTGTTGACGTCCCTATGCCATTGCGTTACAGGCAGTACGAGGACGTTCTTCCACAACCTCCCCCGAGCATCCCGTTAAGCCATACTGCCCCGCCACCAGGTCCCAACCCACCAGAAAATCCTACTCATGCTTCCACCGGTACTCCTACTTCGTTGCGGGGTCCTCCTTTCCGTACGGCTAAGAATGCCTTCGGACTAGTACACCAGTTTTTCTCATCCATTCCCCTGTCTCACGATCCGGAAGAAGCTGTGACGCTGCAAGACATGAGCTCTGTCCCAGCTGTCGCACCAGCAGAGCCAGATACCCCCTGCGCGCCTCACGACCTTGCATTTCACCCATACCCCAACCAGTCTTCTTTCGAGCTCGGTCACTGGTACTGGAATGGTGGCGTGCAGAAGTCTCATAAGGACTTCAAGGAATTGATTGATATTGTTGGCGATTCGCATTTTGATCCTGACGACGTGCGGAGTACGCCATGGGACAGGATCAACTCGACATTGGGTACGAGTCGTGACGACGACGAGGAAAACGAATGGGAGGACGAGGACGCGGGCTGGCGTAAAACCGAAGTCACCATTCAGGTGCCCTTCTCTCGGACCACGGCCCAGCCAGGCTCTCGCTCGTATATGGCAGCGGACCTTTACCATAGACCTCTCATCTCTGTCATTTGGGAAAAGCTCTCGAATGTTCAAGACGATGAGCTTTTCCATTATGAGCCTTACGAACTACGATGGAACGCTTCCCATCTTCCCCGTGAAGTACATATTCATGGTGAACTGTACGCTTCACCGGCCTATATGCATACACACCGCGAGCTTCAGGAATCTCCTGGAGAGCCGGGATGTGATTTACCCCGTGTGGTCGTCGCACTTATGTTTTGGTCAGATGCTACGCACCTGACAACGTTTGGTAATGCGAGGCTATGGCCGGTGTATATGTACTTCGGTAATGAATCGAAATACCGCCGCTGTAAACTGTCCTGCCATCTGGGCAATCATGTCGCTTACTTTCAAAAGGTACGATCACCTTTACTATGAACTCTCTTCAGCACAAAAGCTTATGTCGCAGTAGCTTCCAGATTCGTTTAAAGATTTTGCGAGTACCTACACTGATGGCAAGGGGGCTAGCCGCGAGTGTGCAACCCATTGCCATCGTGAATTATTTCAAGCACAATGGAAGGTCTTACTCGATGATGAATTTCTAGAGGCTTACGAGCATGGCATTGTTATCCTTTGCTGTGACGGTGTCGAACGCAGGTTTTACCCGCGAATATTCACCTACTCTGCGGACTATCCTGAAAAGTGAGTTGTGCACGTCAGCTATATGAATTTCAAGCTAATAAATTCAGGGTTCTGGTTGCAACGGTTCGGCAGATGGGAGGGTGCCCTTGCCCAAGATGTCTGATACCGACTGCGCGGCTTCACAATTTGGGAATGCACTGCGATAGGCACGAACGTTCAACGCTTGCGCGATCCGATACCTTGAGGAGTGAGCTGGTTACCGCCGCACGCAGCCTCATCCACGACAAGAACCATGGTGTAGATAGTGCAGGAGTTGAGACGCTTCTTAAGCCTAATTCGTGGGTGCCGACCTCGGTGAGCATGATCATCGGTTGCTTTTGCTGCCCTTACTTACCCTTGATTAGAATGTTTTATCTGACGCCCTCGGTGCATTCGGATTCAATCTATTTTTTGCACTTGTCGTTGATCTCCTGCACGAATTTGAGCTCGGGGTGTGGCGCATGCTTCTCATCCATTTACTGAGAATCCTTTTCGCATTGAATAAGGATCTGATCAACGAGCTTGATAAAAGGTGCCCGATGCGTATCTGATGAAGGCCTGATATACTTATACACCCCTGACAGGTATAGGCAGGTCCCCCCGTTCGGACCCTCAACCATTAGGCGGTTCTCTGCCAATACATCTGAGTTGTCAAATATGGCCGCTCGGAACTTTGAAGATCTTCTGCAGGTATGCCTTTAGAACGATTCTCCTAGGTTCTTTGGAACTGACATTGTATAAGTGTTCTATTCCAGTATTCGACGGTCTTCTCCCCGACGATCACAACAAAATCGTCATCGATTTGCTCTTTATCATGGCGCACTGGCACGGACTCGCTAAACTCCGGATGCACTCTGACCTGACATTAGATATCCTTGACCGGCAAACCACTCAACTTGGTGAACAACTTCGTCGATTTAAGGCGAAGGTGTGCACTGTGTACAGTACCCAGGAGCTTAATCGTGAGCTCGATGCGAGATCTCGCCGGCAGGCAAAAGAAACAGCTAAACGGGCAGGGAAAGACAAGGCGGGTGGCAGTCAGCAAGGGGCTGCGGCTCAAAAGCCTAAGGAAGGTGCCAATGTTAAAGGGAAACAAAAGGCAAGCCCAGAGCAATCACAGGACGCACTTTTACCGGGGAAACTCAGGAGAAAGAAGTCGTTTAACCTTCAGACGTACAAGGTTCATGCGCTGGGGGATTATGTGGCCTGCATTCGTCGCTTTGGTACCACGGATTCATACAGCACAGAGCCGGTAAGTCTTAATATATTGTATGCCCCTCTCCGACTTAACTGCTATCAGGGGGAGTTAGAACATCGCATGCCAAAAGGCAGATACCGTCGAACCGACCGGAGGGACTTCATTCGCCAACTAACGCAGATTGAGCGCCGTCAAGCACGCTTACGTCGCATTAAGCAACACCAGCAAAAATTGGCCCCTCGTGTGGAGCTCAACGAAAATGCGAGTGATCCCCGCTTACAACATCACATGGGCCAAAGCGAAAAGGTTTATGATGAGTTTGGTCATTACCTGCGCAGCCGTGCGAGAGATCCTGCTATGAAGGTAAACAAACTTTGTTTTTGGCGATTATCGCCATTTTGACGGGTATTTCAGGACTTCCTACCACGGATGAAAGATCATATTCTTGATCGCCTTGTTGCAGGAACTTCTGGAATGTCGACGGAGAAATCCATCCACTCCGATGAAGAACGCAACTCAATCCTGTTCAAACGAAACCGAATCTACCATCACAATCTTGTCAGGTTCAATTATACCACGTACGATGTTCGAAGGGCTCAAGACGTCATAAACCCGAAGACTCCGCATTGTAATATAATACTTCTCCGACGTGATTGCGATGATGGAACTGACGACAATTACTGCTATGCCAAGGTTTTAGGCATACACCACGTTAATGTTGTTCGCACGGGGAACATCTACGAATCTCACCGGATAGAATTTCTGTTTGTTCATGGTACGAATCCGTACAAAACCATGCTTGGGATGCATGTACGTTGGGCCGCGTTAGGTTCCTACCCCTCGCAAGCCCAAACGCATTTGGCTTCGTGGACCCAAGAGATGTCCTCAGGGCGTGTCACATTATTCCGGCATTCTCTCGAGGCCAGCGCAATCCGAACGACGGGATTTCTCCTCTTGCAGGAGATAACATGATTGGTATGAGTATTATGTCAATAGGTAGACGGCTTGATTTATCTTAGCGATACTTACTGATATCACGACTGTACTAGCTTTGCTGATCGTGATTTACTCATGCGTTTTCACTATGGGCTTGGTGTAGGACACACATATTCCCATAGGCCTGGAATCTTGAAAAATCTCGGCTCGGCACTATACCCTGCAGCTCAAACCGAAGATATTGAATACATAGGAACCGAACAAAGCCTCACGGAAACCACCCATTTGCAACATGCAGCTGACGATGAAAACGAAGAGGGCGAAGATCACGTTGGTGTCGAAGAATCTATCCTCTTCGAGCAGCGACGTAATGGAAGCACCGAGACGCTCATAGAGGCACTAGAGGAGATGTATTTCCACCACGCGTTTGATTATGAAAACTGAACTTCTATTACATCAGTTTAGATGGGCGCAAACCCAAACTATTTCCTAGTCATCTCGTTGTCAGTCCCAGTGTCGTCAAATACTAGCCATCATGGCCATAGATCCTGGCCATCACCGCTACATATCCTGGCCATCGTGCGATCTGTAATCCCTGGCCATCAATATCTCTCAGCCATCACTGGCCCCCGAGCACCTCTAACTTTTAGCCTCGTCAAGCGCTGGTTCATCGCTAAGTAGTACTGAGCCCAAGTGACCCTCATTAATTTACGAACCAGCACTTGACTAATGAATAGCTGCCCGTGATATTTATTGCGCTGCAATTTTCTTTCTAGTCAATCCCAGACGGTGAGGTGAATCCCTCTTATCTAGGTAGGACCATCTTAACTCTATCACAGACATTCAAATGCATCAAACATACTTATATGTACACGAATCCGACGAAGTCTACATGATGGTACAACTTGCTGTAAGTAGGCTACTTAGAGTCGACTCTTGCTGATACCTTTCCTCTAGCACGAGGAGGTGTGCATTTACCATCAGACATCAACGGGATCTAATCGTGTTTCAGCACCCTTTCTCAGCGTTCAAAAACCGTCAATTTCATTTTATTGGATACATGGCCGCCCATGGCGAAGTATCACCGCTATATGTAAGACTCCCCCTTCGAAATATTTCCTCTCATTGTTGGTTTGCAGTGTGATGGGCTATCTGAGGTCGAAAGGCCTTGGCTTCGAAAACTGAACGTCCTTGGAGTGCTGTGTATCCCCGACAACGTTGGCATCATCCATGATTACCCCTTGTTTGCAGAGCTGGTCAGGAATTTGTCTTTTTCGTGCTGGAAATTTCGTTTTGAAATAGTAGACTTAGGTTGGCGACTCTACCTTTTTGGTTAAGACGTCTTTCTGTAGGTCTAATATCTTGGATAAACCCGGCCCTATGTGGTTCGTAAGTATTGTTCTGATTAAAGTCTAGCTTGCCATGGACTTATCTTGCTTTGGCAGTTATCCCAGCTATCTGAAGCGTCTATTCCTTTCACTCCGGCGCAATTTCCACATGGATTTCCCCCTCCCGTCCTCGAGGACAACGCATTTTCATACGGGCAGCAACTATCCGTCATCACCGATGAACCATCCTCGATGCTTGAGTTGCCGCTCTCCGCTGGCCCCACCGTCACCGGTGACACTCACTCGGTGTCCCAGCCCCCGCATTCTGCCCCTTTCAACGACATAATCAACCCATTTGATTCTCTCTTACTGTCTACTCCCAATTCCCCTAGCACGTCTGCTGCACATGCGTTCACCTTCGGCTACAGCACTCTCTGGCCCACGTCGTCAACGGTGTTCTCTGACAGTATCACGGTATTCGAGGCTTCGGAGGGCCTGTACGAGGCTGTCCCTGGTAATCCAACCCCCACCGGCGATCATGTACGACTCCATCCGGAGTTACAATGGAGAGATTCGACCAATCTCTGGGGAGAACATTCAGGATCGCAAAGGACACAAATTTCGCGTTTGTTGGGGAAGTCGCCGTGCTGGTTCCGAGTTTTGACACTCACGAAGGCCCTTCTCGACGGTAGTCTATGGGTCGGACTTTATGGTAATCCATTCAAACTCTCTGCGGTGGATCACCGGCGTGCAATCGGCAGTAATTTTCTAACTGCCCTACGACTCGAAGGCAAAACTTACGACGAGATCAGGGATCAGCCAAGTGAGTGCTCTATCGTTTGATACTTTGAGACCTTATCTTACAGTTCGATTCAGTAATCATCAATGAGGGTGGAAAAGACATCACTATTGGATGGCAGATACTCCGCACACACGTGCGCTTTCCTCCTTTCTTACCTTCACCTCCTCCTGATACATTCGAGTAGTTGCTTGCGTGGTTCGAGCACACAAGATCTGAGTACAGAAAAGTCATCAAGGGCGCCATGACGTTCTTCACAAATTTTTGTGAAGACACTGAGTCTGGTAGAGCAGAAGCAATCACGCATTTTCTCAAGCTCTTGAATTCGGAACATTGCCACGATGTAAGTAACAAACGAGATCTTTGAACCTTCTTACATATCTTTCGTCATTCAGGTACAGGCCGCCATTTCGGAACTAGTGGGCGAACAGCTCTTTGCAGAGCTCCTCTGGACATCCTTGTTGATGCCAATGGAAGGGTTGGCTGACGGGAAAAGAAGTGGGAGGGTAGCGGACTTTTTCCCCGAAGATATCTGCACATCGACTAAGTGTTTGGCGGAGGATACCGTATGCAACTTGGTGACATTAGTAAGTCTTTTCCTCATTTGTACGTTCTTGAGTGATATAACAAAACCACAGATCTACCAGACAATGTTACTTGTTTTGAAGAGGCTCGTGGGTAAAGATCGTAAAAAGGAACTCGCTGTCTACCTGGACCACAAAGTTATGTCCGATGTCATCACGGCCGCGCTTTGTCCCATGTATGAAAAGCCGTATTTGTTTCCCGAGTTTATGCAGACCGTGATGCGGCTGCCTTTCATACAGTCAGTCCTTTACATGTTGCTTAGTATTGCTCATCATGATCTAAATTCAGGTATCAAAATGTGCTCAACTTCGAGCCAAAAACGAAAGCGCCAAGAATGATCAGGAAGACCAAGGTTGCAAGAACCCTGCACGATGTCAGGCCCATTGATACCACCGAACCATTCGAGGCTGGCAGCCTACCAAACAATGCAGGCTTTCAGTCCTATAGGTCACTCGTAGACGTATTCTGCTCCATAAACGACTTCAGACCGGTGATGCAAACTTCATGAGACGGAGTCCCTGTCTTTTTCTTAAATTCCTGTTGGATTGTCGCCTTAATCTTTCATGTAACACTTCCGTTCATCCTTCCTGCATTCTAGCAGCACGATTATGTTGACAGGCGCTTGTAGTCGGCAGCTCATTGATAGCCAAAATTCCCGCCTGTTTTGAATGGTGTTTTGTTCGCACAGTCCTGCAGTGTATTACATCAATATTCTTTAGTCATCAAATATGTCTTTTATCTATTACAAAGTCATTTCATTTTACGCTAATGAGTTCCTGCTGTCCCAAAAGCCATATAATTAGTGGCACGCAGATACGAAGGAGATCATCAGATGTCTGTCGCATCATACATCCTGGGTCAGTTGGATACAGTTCTCACCTGACGAGAAAAGGCTCGCATTGGCATCAGAGGATGGCACACTAAAGATCTGGGATGTAGAGACATGGGAACTTGTGTTTGATATCGATGATCATCAGGGAGAAGTATGGACTGAGTTGCCTATTCTCCTAACGGAACAAGGTGAGTTCAAGTTACCTACGCGTGTAGTCTATTATTAAGCGATTTTTTTTTCTCTCTTGTATTTGTACCTGTTTTTCTCATGCTGGTTATCGCCACCCATCAGGCGAGTCTGGCAGGTGGACCGTGTTGTCCCTGCAAAATGAAGTTCGTTCCAGGCGATCTGTGGTCGAATGTGTGTAGTTTCTCAATCTTTATGACTTCAATGTGCTCAGAGCTCTGCAAGATGTTAGAGATTGCCTGCTTTCCAGATAGGCTGATTATATGCGTAGGCCAACAGGTTCGCACCGCATCTCCCTTTGTTGGTTAAAATTTTGATGGTGAGGATAAGATCTAGAGCCAACATCACGTTCACATTTGGTCGAATGGAAATAACAAGCGCAGATAGCAGTCAGTGACTATATTCTGACTGTGTAGGGATGGAAGGAACTGTGTTACCAGTATTACCTCCTTGGCGCCTATGGCACAATGCAGCCTAGCGTTCGAAGATTCTGTCTAGTGGAGCCATTTGAGTCTGCAGAAATAGAATGGCATACTCACCCTGTATGTGAAGACCATGTATCATTGCCTATTCAATAAACTGACGAAGGAACGTTGTAGACATCTTTGCAAGGCCTCCCAATTGCATTCTTCACCTTTGGTGTCCAACTGGAAGCTGTAAAAAGTCTTCATTAGCTCATAGTAGGACATGGGCAGTCATCGCAGAACACACCATGGGACACGATTAAGTCGAAACCAGGTGCGAGTGCTAAGGGGGATGCAAAGCGAGAGGTCAAACCACCGAACTTGGCAAACTGTTTCGTCACTTTAAGGCGAAAGCCTTGGGCGGGTGCCAATGTCTGGGATTTCCCCTCTTGCAGGAGATAAACATAATTGACATGAGTCAGATAGACGATTTCTAGATCTGTGCTAACTTTGTTGATCGTGATTGCTTCATGCATTTTCACTATGGGGTTGGTATAGGAGGCGCATACTCATATGAGCCAAATGGCTCGGACCTTGATGAACATGTGGAGACCGGACAAAGCCTCACGGAAACCATCTACCAGCTGATAATTAGCATAACTCGCGCCAAGACATCCTCAATTGCTTTCCGACTTCGGGTGCGTTCTTATATCGTTGAACCCAGCACTTATCTGAATGTGATGGTCTCATTTGTGTGCAGCCGAAGCAGTCACATCATACCGTGGGCGACATACTCTGAGGGCCGCTTCGTTGTTGACCTACATAAATGGTGTTCGTGGACAAGCCACATGGAGGTAATTTCATCAAGCTGATTTGTCAAGGGACTTCGTCAAATTCCATTTTTAAAATGGCTTCTCTTTACCGAAGAAGTCTGATTGTCTCCGTTGCAATAATTGCTACCTTTCTTCCACGATTAACTAATTGTGCCGAGCGCCAGCCTGCGTTGAAGCGCCTGGAAGGGGATGGGGACCTGAAGAGACTGAGCGGTGGCCGCGTTCACGGCTTTTGCCCCGCTATTACCGACCAGAAGGTGCCGTAGTTCGCATTGCTATCGGTTTAGCATGGTCCTTCAATTTTTACTCCCCCACTTTTAGTGCAACGCTTAGGCACAACCCAGCAATACTGTTCCTTATTGTGCCTCCTAGGATATATGTTATCATTTCCACATTCGTGTGGGCCAGGCAAGCTTCCATATCGAACGATCTAGGAACTGATCCGGAGGACTTCTCAGGCACTGTTTCTTGTCTGAATCCTCCATTGGTACAGGCTCCGTCGAGGACTTGCGTCGAATTGGCGCATGGAAGCTCAAAGATGACAGCAAGAATACGCCTTCTGCATTTTGGACTAGATCCATCGAAATTGCAGACTGCTATGACGACGGTCGCCTCGATAAAGACATGGATGTTTGTCTCCTATTCGTAAGGAACTATCGAATTCACCTTTGACTTCGACCACGTCTGATGTTCATTAGTCTGGTCTTTTCTCAGCTGTCAGCTCAGCATTTATTCTTCACATGCAATCAGACCTCTGCAGCTGACATCACCGATCTTATGTATCACACTATCCAGAACGACCCGAGTGAGACTCTCAATCCTTCCGCGTGGACTGGGCCGGAACCAATAATTATTTGCGCAACATCGCTTGCCCATGCAAGTTTAATGCTGCACTTGGTGCCAGTCTTGGAAAGCAACGGTTCATATACTTCAAGTCCTCTACTCTACTCTACCCCCACCCTGTCTAACCCCATGAGCTACAGGAAGGCGTTAGTGGTGACTGCTCAACCACTCATCGCTGATCAAGTGGCATCTTTGCGAGAGAAGCACGTTAATGTTGACTGCATGTCTTCCCTAAGGACCGTAGACGACTCTTGGGACGAGTCTTGGAAAGCAACGGTTCGTATACTTCAAGTCCTCTACTATACTCTACTCTACTCTACCCCCGCCCTGTCTAACCCCATGAGCTACAGGAAGGCGTTAGTGGTGACTGTTCAACCACTCATCACCGATCAAGTGGCATCTTTGCGAGAGAAGCACGTTAATGTTGACTGCATGTCTTCCCTAAGGACCGTAGACGACTCTTGGGACGAGTCTTGGAAAGCAACGGTTCGTATACTTCAAGTCCTCTACTCTACTCTACCCCCACCCTGTCTAACCCCATGAGCTACAGGAAGGCGTTAGTGGTGACTGCTCAACCACTCATCGCCGATCAAGTGGCATCTTTGCGAGAGAAGCACGTTAATGTTGACTGCATGTCTTTTCTAAGGACTGTAGACGACTCTTGGGACATCATGTGTCACCTTCGAAGCCAGCAAAAACCCGACATTTGCTATATCACTCCCGAAAAGCTACGCGAGAGCAATGCCATGCAAGATATTCTAGCCTAACTGTATGAAGAAAAGAAGCACGTTCATGTTGACTGCACGTCTTCCCTGAGGACCGTAGACGACTCGCGGGACGTCATGCGTCGCCTTCGAAGCTAGCAAAAACCCGACATTTGCTATATCACTCCCGAAAAGCTACGCGAGAGCAATGCCATGCAAGATATTCTAGCCTCACTGTATGAAGAAAAGAAGCACGTTAATGTTGACTGCACGTCTTCCCTAAGGACCGCAGACGACTCGCGGGACGTCATACATCGCCTTCGAAACCAGCAAAAACCCAACATTTGCTATATCACTCCCGAAAAGCTACGCGAGAGCAATGCCATGCAAGATATTCTAGCCCAACTGTATGAAGACGAGCAAATCGCGTGCTTTCTCATTGATGAGGCACATGTCACTCAGCCGGGGGGGATTTTCGCGATGCTGTAAGTTTGCACAATTTGGTCCATGAGTGCATTAACAAGTTCTTAATTGTATCTTTAGCATGCAGAGGCCACACGAGCTCGCCCTCGCGCTAACGCCTAAGGCGAATGTGTCTCAGTTGTTTAATCATGCTCGTATTACGCATAAGTATGAATTCCGCTCGATCGAAGCATGGGCCCTCGGTGCCCTTACGATTATATACATGCGCCTAACGCAACAAATGCGCACTTTCAGATAGCAAGCTCCCTCTCGATTCCTTCAAATCCGCTCTCGATTCTTCAAGGCCTGCTCTCGATTCTTCAAGACTCCTTCTCGATCCTTCAAGACTCGCAATCTATCCTTCAACAGCCCCTCGCGATTCTTCAACAGTCCCTCGCGATCCTTTAATACTGCTTCTCGATCCTTCAACAATGCCTCGCGATTCTGGCTCGTGCGATCTGGCTTGCCAAGTGGATCGGCACTATGGAGGTAAGAACCTGTAGCACTAGTAGATTACCTACTTACTTTTGGTGCCCTTCACTTCGCGCCACGGCCAGTGAGAATCCACTCACTACCACCTCCACCGCAAGCTTAATGTACCAATTTATTTTCTGGGAACCGAGTGAGTGAACGATTAATGAGAACTCTTTTCACTCACAGGAAGTCGAGGGCCCATTCCTGCAGATAGTGATTGATGAGATGTGCGTGTGCTTGTGCGGGTCCATCGCCCTAAAAAGGGCGGTGTGACACGGTGTGACAAATCGGCAAATCGAACCGTCCACCCGGACACACCTCAAACATTTGAAGGCACTTTGAACATACAATGACCCTACGGGTACACCTGGACCCGTTATTTCTTAAATACTTTCTTAGAATTGATAATTAATACACTGAAGTGCGCAGCATACCCACAATATATAATCTTATGATGACTTGGAGCGCGGCGTCCACCCGCGTGCGTCTCGCGTGCCAGTAATACATAGCTACGTCGCCAGCATTTGTTGCCCTATGCTGTCCATACCTTATCAAGCGCTCACGTCGGGATAGACATCAAAGCGACGCTGTTTTGTGACTGGTATTCCAGCTCTTACCTCGTGGAATGGTTCAGGATCTAGCTACCGAGCTCGTTGAAGCAGTTCCCAATGCAAAGGTCCAGTGGTGAGGTTAAATGCCCCAGGATAAACCATGGCGTGACAACCTTAAGAGTTTGTGCGTTTTTCGTTTTTCGTATAAATCAGGTAACCACGAACCTCGCCGTGCCGCAATCATCGCCAGTTCCGGGAACCTGACGTCGTAGCACAAACCGAGCCCAATACGTGCAAATTCTTAGGAGAGTTTCATCGAGTGTGGTGCAAGCACGTTGAATGAGGTTCGCACCAGTGTCAAAATAGTTCGCCGTTGTTCCTCCTGTCAACGTTTCGCTCTCCTGTAGGTACGATGAGATCCAGAAAAGACGCTAAAGCGAGAACTAGTAAAGGGTATACCTTGAATTTTATCTTCCCAGATATTGATGTCAAATACACCTCAGGCAACACATTTCGGACCCTATAAAGGGTCTTACAGACCCAGTTACTATGTTGTGGGAAACTAATCTGCGAGACCCTTCCTCCCTCCATCTAATAATAGCTTGCTCGTAATTTTAGCTCCAGCACCTCCCACGCACCTACAGCGCCTCCCGCACATCGTTTGGTAGGTTCACCCCATACCTACAGCCCCTCCTGCACTTCCGTTTCGTAGGTTCCGGATTCATGGGATGTTATGGTAGGTTTATGTTTGTCTATCTATGTAGTATTAACGTTGTTTGCATAGTCTTTCTGTAATGCAAGTTGACTCGTTATCTTCACCATGACACTAACTAACTCGCTCAACACTCGTAAGGCGCAGCTCATATTATCCGGCCTTGGTCAACATTTTGTAAGCCCACGGAAAACCCGAGACAAGAGAAAAACGCAAACTCTGGTTGAGTTCCCTGGTGCTGAGCTCAGACGACGACGGCTACTTAATCAAATGCAACGGCTTATGAATCCCACATCCTCACCAACAGGTCATCCTCCTACTGCGCCTGGTAGTCCCTCTGTGGAAGCAGAAGTCAACAATATGCTGGACGACTTGGATTTCGTGGATGTCGGCAGCGTTGAAGTTGAAATGTCGAAGGAGTCGTCATCTGACATGCCTTCAAACTCGGAGATCCTTCCACAGAAACGGCGCATTCTTCCCGATAAGTCGGCAGAAGCGCTCTATGGCAACTGGAGAAAGGTTATACCAACACTTGTCGACCCACAACTGAAGTATTACGCTCGAACTCTCAGCCAAGCGTTGGAAAAAACGCATGATGTGATCTCAGCGTGCGGCACTCACTCATGCGTTCAGAAAACAACAAACATGTTATGTTTATTCTTTGATAGTAAGTTCCTATCCATTTAGCGTATCACACGAGGTCGCAAGCACTTAATCAATTGTCAGGATTCGTAACAATACATGTGCTGAGCTGTGAGTGCTCAAGCCTACCACAGGTTCTCCTACATCATGGATTGTTCCCTACTGCACCCTCGCAACCCCGCATGGCAGTGTCAGTCGAACTACTGTCATTCTATCGCGCACTTTTCGAGCGTTCGTGCGATGCCATCAATGCCCTTGCATCCGCACTCAGGACCCACTATTCACGCCGAGGGTTTCAAGTCACAGACTCACGGGTAAGACATGCCCATTTAATATTTAATGCTACTAATACTAGAATCTAGGGTGACATCGTACACGAACCCTTCTGTCGTGGACTCGGCCATGCAGTACAGTGGTATGACGTACTGCAGGTCGAAATCGAACGGCAAGCTGATGCAGCCCTTCAAAAAAGCCGCGACCTTGTGGCCACCCGTTTTCAACGACCCGAACTACCCAGACCTGACGGCTTACAATATGGCCGATGTGCACCACTCCTGGTGCAGCGCTGTCCAGCGTGCTTTGGTGGTGGACTGTTTGGGAGGCCCGTCCACCAAGGTGGAGACATACACGTCGCTACTGATGGTAATTTTCACCATCGTCACAGACGTTCTGCAGGCGACTGCCCCCGTTTTTATGAACCCACTTATTTTCTCCCTAAGCAGTTTGTCGATGCTGTTGGCCTCCGGATTGATGTGCAACGTAAGCGGCCTGTGAAGGCACATGCTCCCATAGTTCCTGACGAAGCTATTGACTTATGTGAGAATGCGTACGAAGCTGCCGACGGGAAGAAGCAAAAAGCTGCCATGGACAGCTTCGACGATACCGGTATAATGGCCCTGATCTGCCGTCACGACATACCTCTTTTTTTTGCCAACATCGATTCCCCTGGGGAGCAACAGAAATACTCTGTTGCGTTGATTGAACACTTATTTTCATTGCTCCCCCCTCAAGCTACAGTTGTAACACTCTATGATGTAGGCTGTGTTCTCGCGCGCTCCATTGCAAAGGTGAGTATGTATTATCAAATTAATCACTCGCTAACTATCCCTAGTTCGATATTCTACCCGAAGACGTTACATCCCGCCTGCGCTTTGCAACTACAGCCATGCATGCCTATGGCCATGAATGGGCGTGCCAACTCGAGCACAATCCGCGGATGTGTGTCGGCCTCGGGTTGTCTGATGGTGAGGGGACTGAGAGGTTGTGGTCACGCTTTGTTCGGTTGATAGGTGTCGAAAGGTCGTCATCGGTACGTCACATCGAATCATGCTCTGGACTATACTAATTACTTTGATTTATTAAGCGTCAGCGTCGTCTGTGGTTGATTGACCGCCAAGCGACAGCAATAGGAAGCGAAATGAAAGCTGACCTTGGCGAGTGGATCAAACGCCGTCACAAGCGGGGCGTCAAGGACCAGGGATGTATGGCCCTTGATGTCATCAACCGCTGCGAAACGTCAGTGGAGGACCTACGAGCACAATGGACTGACCAACGACAATCCCAGCTCTCGATTCGTGCTCGTGAGTAAGCTAGTGACATGCGCTCAATGGGTACTGATTAAAAACGTCGTCAGATGCTCCTGCTCGTCTCCGAAAAGAGCTGGATACTGTCCTTTCCCTACAAGCTGACCTAGATGCTTCAGATCGAGCTTTGCAGACTACCAAAACTATGTTGGAGAAGGAGACGGCATCCGACGACACTCTCGATGTCCTCGAGAGCCTACAGAGGGGCCATGATCGGCTCATGGACAAGGTTGAAACACTTTTTTCTTCGCTTAACGTTCAAGACAGATTCCCGGAGCTGGATGGAGTCAATCTCGACTTCGTTCGTGTCCTTCTTATGGCACGCGATCTTAAAATGAATATTCGGAAGCGCGCTATCGCAAGTTTTTTCGAGTGGGATAAGCTCGACCGAGCGGTAGGCGGATCACACCAAACATTAGGTAAGTCTTCATGTCAGAACATTCGTCCATTCTAACTTTATTTTTTAGGAACTAAACTTCATCAACACACACGTAAGGCCATCGCAAAACGCCAACCTGCGCTCATGACGGCAATCAGAAAGTTTAATTTGTACTGTGAGCGCTTAGAGTTACTACACGATCCTACTTGGAACATCCCACTTCCCACTCCCCTTCCTACCAAACTCGCAGAGCTCCGTGGGGATCAGACTTTGATGCAAGATGTTTGGATCACGCCCTCAATTGGAGAAGTGCCTCGATGGCTGGAAGACTCGGACATCAGAGATGGCATCCGCGCCCTTCTCAAACGAGATCGCTGTCAGGAGGAGCAAACACGCTTAGTGATGGAGGCTGGTAATTTGTGCCGTTTCTTTCAGGAGGAGCTAACTGCGCTGGAGCTTTCGCTTCGATTGCCCGAGAGTACGTTTACTTCTCAATATTCACTTGACATTCTAATGATGAACTGGTTTAGATCAGCACTTTCTTATGATATTGCAACAGAGGCACTCGAATTTCCTCCGACTCCGGACACGGTGGTCAAATCCGTTTGTGACTTCGATTCAGCTCACGAGCCTTGTAGAACAGGCCTCACACTGTGCTATTGCTCATTCGGGGGCTCCTCAAAACACCACCCCTCAATTTGCGAGTGTGACAATGCAGGCCCTTGCTGAGGACGAGCCTGCGTTACCTGAGGAGGATGATGTCGAGCCTGCGTTACCCGAGGAGGAAGATTTGGCTGAGGTCGAGCCTGAACAAGCTGCGCTTGCAGATATACTGGAGGGCGATATTGCAGGGGCAGAGATCGAAGAAGATCAGGATCTCGTAGCTAATGTTTGTGCTCAAGTGGTGTGGGATTCGCCTGAGGTACGTCAATGTCGGCAAAGTTGACAGCATGATATGTTAACAAGCTTGTAGGATCTTGTCGTTGATGATTTCTGCGCCCCTCCATCTCAATATCCACATGGTATTGTGTCTGGTCATGCGGCCACAAGAACAACAACATCAAGCTCGTCCTTTCCTCGTCAGATTTTTGAGCCGAGAGATATATCATTTCTTGCGTCTCCAACAGCATTACTAAATGACGTATGTATCAATGGATGCGCTATCCTTCTACAAATGGCCATCTCTAACCCTACAGTGGCTACCTTCTCAACTCACGATCTTCCTCGGATACGTTACAATGCCACTGACAACATGCTCTGGCGCAATTCATCCTGGACGCGTTATTGGGAGAAGGACGTCTGGGTGCTCCCAATTCATAGGGCATCGAACATCGGCCATTGGGTGCTTTGCGTCATCTACTTGTCTAGGAAAGAGCTTCATCTCTTCGATAGTCTTGCCGAACGCAAGCCATGGAAGCATGATGTGAAAGTAGGTTCATTTGACTTTGTTCAATAATGATTCTGATAATTGGTGAAGGATATCATGAAATTCATTTGTCGGCTTCTCATTGTAGCACGCTATCACAACAAGGAAGTACACATTGATCTCGATGGATGGGTCGCTCGGCCATTGACTGTGAGTTCATATCTATATTTGATGTCATCGCCCTCAAATTGACGCTTTTACACAGATCAAAGCTCTGCAAACCAATGGATATGATTGCGGTGTCTGGATATTAGCAAACATAATTGCTGTTCTACGCGGACGACAGATTACAGGACTTCGAGAGGATGAGATGAAAGACTTGCGATATTATTTACATACTCGTGTGCTTTCCTTACCAGTAGACTAGCGTGTACATGGATGTGCAGTAATTCTAAGTTTTTGAGTATCGAAGTCTGCCATCTTCTTGTTTGAAATTGCTCCCATTGACCTTGCTGCTAAGGACATATCTGAGTCATGGCGGGCTGCTACCATATTTGAACGCTGAACACACATCGCAGCATGTTATACAGGCTATCATAGACTGTATGATGCCAGTGAGCTCAATATGAATATGCAACATGGTAAATGTATTGACGACTAAGAACACTTGTGTTGTTTGATTGTCTTGCTGCGCTGCTACCATATTCGACCTTACTGCTCCTTACTACTACCGCTAACTTCGACTGCGCTCAGCTGTTGCATGCAACTCAGTAAGTGTCATTGCTATTGAACTCCTACTATTGTGAAGACTTCTCTCTGCCATCATTGAGCTGGCAGAAGACTAGTCCTACTAACACATCAAACAGGTTATCATTGACTCCGGAATATCCTAACATTCGGCATACATACCTTTCTCGCCGTGCCAACATCACTTGTATCCATCGCCAAACTGCCGCTCTCAGCATCCTTCTCACTGCATAAGAACCTCATTCCATGTCTAACCTCCCACCTGAACAAGCACAAGATGTCGTCTGTTAGTGGATTCACGCTGAGTGCAATGAGCGGACGGTCATCGGACAAAGTAACTGGTGAGTTTCATTACTATTCGTACTCTAAACTGCACAAAGCTAACTATGTACTACTGAATGTAATCCTACTCGTTGCAATAGGCTACAAGATCTCTGCCGTTTGGTGAAAGTTGATGGCGTGAGTCATTCTATACTGTCATGGAGGATTTGAGGCTAAAATATGTCTTGCAGCTCATGTTTTGACGTTAGTAGGAGATATATTCTCCATTCTATTGGCTAATGGACTCAACGGCAGCCTCTTCAGTAGGCCTTTAATCCTCCTGGACCTACTGAACTCCGTTCAGACTACCCTGAATGACTCTGCCGAAGAAAACCGGTCTGTCATTCGGCTTCTGTTACTGATTACATTCTAACTTGTTATGTAGAATGAAAACCCAAAAAAAATCTATAAGACTTGAGGCTGTGGCCATTTTTTTCCTCTGGCGTGCTCTTCTAGTACCTCTCTGATCTACTTTGGCTCCGTCAACGCACAACATCCCCCTCTTGCATACATTTTGGTGCGTGGATGTCTTACATTTTGTTCCGTCACTAACAATACTTCAGAATGACTCAAACCCCGCACAACGAGGACGCAAATGTGTTCGGACGACAGTCTGCTCCCCCTTCAGGATATGACCATTCTTCTGCAGCATTTCCTCCCGGCAACGCTGCCTTTCCCCTGGCTGACAACAACTTCATTTTCCCGCAGTTTGGAGGAGGCCGTCGTTACGAGGATCCAGCGGTTGAGTTGACTCCGTCAAGACTAAGGAGTACTCTGAAAGCTACGGCGCGGGACACTGGAGTCATCAAAGGTGCCTCCGCTCGACGTAAGGGGGCCCAACAGCCATCCACAGAAAGTCAAGGCTCGAGCACATCCTTGGATGCTCCCCAGGATGACAGTGCCATGACGACCAATCCCATGTCCCTCACTGTTGCGCCCAGTGCTGGCAGCAGCCATCATCCCTCGCCGTTTACTGGTGAAGGGGGATCATTCACTCCCATGCTGAACACTGGCAACAGTCGTCACCCCTCACCATTTACAGGTGACATTTCCTCTCGTCAACCAGCTCCCACACCTATCCAGGATATGTTCTATGGTCCGACGAGGGATCAGCCTGCTTGGGCGGGACAACAGGGTTCTGACATGTTTGGCATGCTGGGCGCTGAGTCCTTCACGGACTTAATCGGCGACCAAGATCTAGATTCGGCAGCCTTCACTCAGGGCTTCTCTGGCCATGTCGCGCCATTTGAACTTCAGCGCCCATCACACGTGGCTCAAGCCTCACTCGCTCCACTACCCTCCACAAGCATCAACCCTCCTGCACCTGATGCACGCATCCCAACTCCAGGTTTGCGTCAAGCCTCACTCGCTCCACCACCCTCTACAAACATCATTCCACCTACGCCTGACACGCGCATCCCAACCCCAGGGCCAAGTCAGCGCCTAGACTTGAGCCATTACTCTCCCGCCACCATCTCCAGTGAGCGGTTTCCAGAAGAATCCCTTACTTCACACTCTGAGGAGCCGCCTGTTGTGGGCCGCAGGTCTGCCGAGACTAATGCCACACTTGATGCAGGCTTTGCGGCAGTTGATCAGGCGCTCCTCGAGTTATCCAGGACTACTGGAATGCCGATGCATCAAGTCATCAACCTTTTTATGAAGAGCCGTGGTCGCACTGCAAGTAGCATTAATTATTGGAACCTCTATTCCAATTACTTCAAGGACAACACCAAGCAGGAGCTCGGCCGACTCGGTCAGAATCTTACAGTTGGAGAGCGCACACCAAGTAGGTTCTACATATGGACTCATTGCGGTAAAATTATTGACCCTGAAACATAGGTGTAACTAGGCGAAAAGAATGCTATGCAAAATTCAAAGAGCAATTTCCCGACACATATCAAGATATTCTCGACACCCACGAGGAGCTCGCTTCACTTGGGGCACTGCCTCAAACAATTGGTCAGCGCGGACAGGCGTTTCAGAGGTTTCATAGAAGGGTCGCGAATATAGTAAGTGACTTCGCAAATGTTTTTGCCTCAAAGCTTACCTGCTGCAGTTGGATGTTGCGTCTTCGAAATTTGGCTTCGAATCAGCCACTGTCATGTGCGGCAAGATCGTGAATCAAGATGCTTCTCTCGGTCATGTGCACACAACACCGGGGGTAACTGATGCAAGTTTAAATTATACGCGACTTCATGCACATATTGATGATCTGCCTTAGTTCTTTCTAACGCGATGCCGTGCGGACAATGCTACAATCATTGGCCATCTCAAGGCTCAAGTCTAGTGAGCTTCGAGTTTATTTTGAAGTGTGCGATGTCTTATCATACGTTATAGTAACACAGTGTCTTTATCTACTGTAGAGGATGCATTCGCGGAACCGGGAGATGACGACATTGTGTCGCTCAAGGACGCAGGTTCCAAGGACCCTGACTCTAAGGATATGGAGGACGATCAGGCTTCTCAGGCTTCAGACCTGCCGGAAGGACGAGAGGAAAAGGGACGAGAAGACAACATCAAATGGATTAAGAGAGAGATTACGAGACAAGTTGGTACGTTGCGTCATTGGTACTCTCATCATTCAGACTTATTGACTAGCGTACACTAGCCAAGTTCGGAGGCAAATTCGGCACCGACAGGACCTTTCCTTGGAAGCTCATGCCAAATGCACTGGCAGACGACAACGTGTGCATCAAGGGTTACCCTGCACACAAATGCCTCCTGCCAGGCGAGTCACGCGGGATTACCTCAAGTGCAAAGAGCAAGGGTGTCGCTGGTTTGACACAGAAGGAGGTCACCATCCTCGTCGAGGCTTTGAAAGCAAAGTCCATGTATGTCGAGAAAGTTGACGTTAAGCAACGAGGTATGTAATCGATTCATTTCTTCAGGATTTTGTTTTTCTGACGTTTCAATAGCATTAGTATTGACCTCTAAGCGGCCCGTAATTTTCGGTGAAGCTCCTCCATCGGACTACCCTCATGCACTCGCTCAATGTCTTTTCGTCGATGGAGTTATCGACTACAACGGTCCCGCTCGCATCAAGCCTAGTACAGCAACTACGAAAATCAAAAAATCTACTACTTCAGTAGGGAAATCTGGTATGCGTCTGGAGGTAGTACCTCCCCTACCTCCCCCATCACGCCCGTTTAAGGTTGTTGCCCGGCCACTACCTCGTGAGGTGATTGACGTTCGATCCACTTCCCCTGATTCTCAAGACGCCGACCAACACCAAGAGGACTCTGAGTCAGAGTACGAGGACGCATCTCACGGAAAGAGGAAGAAGAGGAAGTCGAGTGGTGAGCTGCGTGCATCAAAAAAGCGCACTTCACCTGTAGACGTTCTTCCCAAAGCAGGGAGGATGGGCGCGCAATCAAAGGAGACACCAGCGCAGTCACAATCACCGACAAAAGGAGGTCCTTTATCGCCATTGACAGTAGAGTCATCCGGCGATGATCAAGACCTCCTTGCGACTACTACTATGCGCCTTCGTGACGGCCCTTCTGAGCAACCTGCAAACACCAAAGGTATGACATCTTCTATTTATTTATTTCAGTAGGCTAACAATTGATTTTATAGCTCGTGTCAAAGCACGTCCGGTTGTGAAGGGCTCTCATTCGAAGACAAAGCCAATGACTCGATATGGCCGCGCCCTTCGTACCATATACTCTGACGGCAACTCTGACACTATCGACGACAGGATCGAACCCAAGGCCCAAAAACTCGCACCCAAGTCTCAAAAACTCTCTCCAAGGAGCGCAGACAACTCTGCCACGAGTTCTGCAGATGTGCCTGCAGATACTACTGAGTTGAACAGTGCACTCCTGCGGTCTCCACCAACCTCAGACACAGTTCAACGCGATGTTGCCAGCGATATTGGCCAAGTTCTGGGGCAAACGGACACGTCTTTGCCCACAGAGCTTCCTCAGGCTGTGCCTCATGGAGGAGCGGAAGGCGTGGGAGGAGCAGTGGTAGCAGGAGGTGGTGATGTAGGAGGTGGTGGTGATGTAGGAGGTGGTGGTGATGTAGGAGGTGGTGGTGATGTAGGAGGAGGAGCGGTGGTAGCAGGAGGCGGTGATGTAGGAGGAGGAGGTAATGGATTGGTGAGCCAAGGTACCTTGGATGACGGTTTGCCCAGTCAAGCACCACTGGAGCCCCACAACCTCCCCATGAACACTGATCGCCAATCTGAGGAGTCCATGCGCCGTCGAGAGCATCTCCATCATGAAATCCGCGATCCTCGTGATGCCGACCGTCACGTATCTCACGAACCCGACCGTCATGTATCTCGTGAACCCGACCGTCACGCATCTCATGAACCCATCCGTCAAGATCTTCGGGATGATTTCTATCGTGATCGAAGGAATTATCCTTTCTATGGCTCTCGTGGGCCTCTTCCTCCTGACCCTCGTGGTCCTTTCCCTCCTGACCCTCGTGAACGCCTTAATCGAGAGGTACTTGATCCTCGTATGCCTGGTCGTGGTACTCATGACGCATCCTATCCAGTAAGCGATACACTCTGAATTTTGCATGATTAAATTAATGTCTTGGTAGATGCAGGATCATTACCAACGCCTCCATCCACATGATCTATACCCTGACCACCATCATACTCGCAATCCTACACGAGATGTGTCCCCAGTGGCAGAATCCAGTGCAGATTACAGCATGGAACCAGCGCGCAGTCGCTCGCAGGCATACGCCGACCATGACAGGTATAGCCCGGCAGTGGACTATGGATACACGCGTCGTGAATACGGATACCCTCCCCGTGGAGATTTCGACGATCGTAGCATGGGAATTCCTCCCCAGCACACCAGAGGTTACTATCCTGACCCCCACGCTCATGGGAGACGAGCAGGATATGGCACCGCGGACTCCAGGTGGGCCGGTCACAATTCACGCAGCCCATACTATGGACCAAGTCCCAACTCGAGCTCTCAGGCAGAGTACCCAGGTAAGGCGCCTCCTTCTGCTTGATTTTATGTATCTCCTTTAGCCTCCCAGTTCATCATTATGCTTTCTATTTTTTGTCCTCCAAGTTGTAGTTCGGTCTCGATGTGTTTCTTTTCTTGTTCTGCTGTTCTGCCGCTCTCGTCTGCACTGCCCTCGATGTTTTTCAGTTCTGGTACCTGACTCTTTTAATACATCCTAGTACTTCTGTATGTAGTTCAACATCTTGTCGACTTTTGACTTGCTGTTACCATCCATCCAATATATTGAGTGTGTTGCTCGAATCAATGTGTGAAATTTTCACAACTTCTACAAGCACAGGCGTCGAGCGGAACATTCGTTGAATAAAAAACGGAAAACATAAGTGAATATGGGACACTGGCAGTCCTCTAAAACATCGCAAATGTTCCCCCCAAGATCTCCTCGATATTCCTCTCAAACCTCCTCAATGACCCTCTCAAACCTCCTCGACGACCCTCTCAAACATCCCTGACGACCCTCTCAGACCTCTCCAACAACACTCTCAAACCTCCCCAACGATCCTCCCAAGCCTCGCAGACACTCCTCTGAGAACTCTGGTATTATTTGTTAGTTTATAAAGGAGAGGCTCACGCACCTTGGGAGGAAACTTCAGTAGAATCTGGAGGCAGTGGGTGGAGAAGCTTTGAGTAGGGACGTCTTACAGACTGGTTATTGCTCACCAAGGAACCCACTCTGAAAGACCGTGAGAACGTCGAAAAAGTGCTGCCAAGGGTGGTCAAATAGGTGAACCTTGCGATGTGATGCAACAAGTGCACCTCCATCCACGTACATCAGTGTTGATTGGAAAGAGTTTCAGGGAACTTGACACCTGTCGGAGAATACACAGTGCAGGTGTTGTAGATGTCGTTTGTCTCCACATCTCTCTCGGGTATCGAACCTGTTAGACAAAATATAAATTTTCTATCCCTTTGCCACGCATTTGAGTGAGGTATGACCTCCGATGAGCCAGATTCCCGCCTCCTTCGCAGCAGAAGATAGCATCTTGACACTTTCGCTTACACTCGCTTGAATATCATACTCCTTGCCAGCAGTGTAGCTAATGTTCTCGGCATACGCGGGGAAGTGAACAAAGCCGTACGGCGAGTTGAAACATTCCTGAAAAATGAGTTAGATGTCGTGACTTGCGCGAGCCTTGATCAGCGCGGTGAGCAATGGCGTGTATGAAGAAATGTGGTGCCGAGAGACGGACAGTGTTCATTACACATATGAACACGGAGCAGGTCACGGACACAATCATGCGTATCAGTCGCCTTAACAGACAGAGAATGAGTGTACTACTAGTAGATCTAGGAATGTTTAGAATTCTTACTGAATTTAAAAGGTCTGGCTAGTGTGTAGGCCAGGACAACGTACTGCACTCAATAGCGACTCTAAACAACTTTGAGAATGTTCCAACATAATATAACTGCGAGCAATGACCACACTATACGTCAAGATATTGCAGGACATTGTAACCCTTGATTGCCAACCGGGTGACATTGCAAACGGGCATCGCAAAGACAAGCTCAGATGGTGGGTGACCATTATTTCGGAAAGATGGCGACTTCCTTCAATGGTTTATCTGTCAAATATCATAGTTTGCGAGACAT
This sequence comes from Suillus tomentosus, assembly GCA_016647685.1. Classification (NCBI taxonomy): domain Eukaryota; kingdom Fungi; phylum Basidiomycota; class Agaricomycetes; order Boletales; family Suillaceae; genus Suillus; species Suillus tomentosus. The sequence goes on from JABBWJ010000018.1 coordinate 183,222, forward strand.
ACATATGTTCAACAGAATTAGATTTGTTTTGCAATTTCTTATCCCTCACTGTTATTATGCCGAGGCTAAGTTATGACTTTATCTTTGGATATAATTTGTGTATATTTGATTTTATTTTGCCAAAACTATCTATTCAAAACATCTCCAAGCCGATTTCGTGATGATCCTGCTGACATTAAAGGCCTAGTGAGTGTGTCTATTTGCAGAGACGAATGAAGGACGAGATAGTTAGGCTCGAGACCAGCCTGGTTTATGCACCACGGACGACTCAAGTTGCCAAGCCAGGCTCGGTGGTATGGCAAAGCGAGGAGTTTGAATTTTAGCAGGTGCCGGTCATGCCGATCGCCGTACAACTTCAAGTTATGTCTGTCATAAGTGTCTATCATTGTGCAGACTATATGCTATGTTAACATCCCACCTTTGTTGTATGCCACTATCAACAATCTAAGATTTTACGAGCGCCTTCTTGACGAAACAAAACCAGTAAACTCCCGAGGCTTTCGCACAACTCAATTTTATCTCGCAAGGAGTCCGAATCTAAGCATCGAGCAGTCATTAATATCCTCCTGCATGACTTTGATGTGATCTTTATCCTGCAGTACGTGTACGCAGGAGCTTTTCGTAACCTCCGGTTGCTGCACCCGACTCGGAGCGGATCATTTCCCCCGAAGGACATATTCCACGTCTCACGCTGACTCGAAGGTTCGTCATATTGATATAGTGTTCTTCTTTATCGGCGAAACATTTATTGTCACAGTTGGATTTATCAGCGTTCGGTACTGCTGCTCGATGCACTATGATGTTTGAGAGGCACATTATACAGCACTTTACATGATGTAAACGAAGAACGTTGTGTTGTCGACCGCTGTACGATTATCCAAAGCAACACAACTGACATGTGGCAGATTTCAAACGCCTCTCACGCGACTCCGTCAGACGCTAGGCACTTAATCAACATCTCCGAGACATAGGAAGACTGGTGACGAGTCTGTGTTAATACTGTATTTCCTGATCATGAGTTACTACTGTACAATATGATATATCGTCGAGGAGAGGTGATATTGTGCTAAGAAAATACAACACATTTGGACTATCATGATGTATTTGAATACTCTCTGTAGTCATCGGAATCCTCCTCTTTATCTGTAGCACCTTCCCCGTCTCATGATCAACCTCGCTATCGTCATTTTCATCCTCCTTCAAATCTTTCGCGCACGTGTCCTCTAATTCTGAACCTGTATTTTTATCAGCTTCGTCATCCAAGAAACAACCTGATCAGTCCTTGCGAGCTGGCATTATTGGACTTATTGGACTTGCTTTGCAAGGTAATGTCTTATTCCATGCGAGATTGCCAACAGACCTTGCTCCTTAGGGTAGATCGTAGGTGGCGATCTGCTGGCATTGCAGACGTCATTGTCATGAAGATCATTACTTGGCGCATAAAAGGGCGTCTTGCTACTCTCACCTTCAGGTTGATTTGATCCCATACCACATCCTCACAAAAAATGCGTCTCTCCTTTGTCCTCGCCACTGTTGTTGCTTTGACCGCATCGATATCTGTCGACGGTGCTGACAATGAGAACTGTCCTTTTTGGTGCAGACATACTAGAGAATGCAGAGAGTGCGAATTTGCAAAGCAGTGCGTGAGTATGAGTGGTTTGTGTCCTGGATCTATCTACATAACTCACCGACATGGTAGATCATCTTTGTATGCGACAGTTGGTGAACAGGTAGCTGGATGATATGCAGATCGTACAGAGCCGATTTTATATGGGCTTGCTTCGCGAACTAGAATTGGGAAGGGAGGGGACGGGATACTTATCATAGATAAATCTGGGTGTGATGTAGACAGGTTGTCGAGCCACCATGTAATTTCATCAAATGGGCTTTGCAAGAGCGGGACGCCCTGCGACCTGGTGCTTATTTCAAGTTGAAGCATTGCGACACAGTGGCACACAGTGCGAATGGCAGAATTGGACTATATACTATAGAAAGCCGCATTGATCAGTAACGATTCATATGAGACGCGCGCACCATGCACGGTAGCGTGTATGTTCTATCTGTGTTCCTATCGCCCTCTCCCATTACTGAGCAGAATGCAAAGGAAGCAATTTTGACGCGGCATGCATGTGACGCAGGTGTGACAATATTCCTACTCCGACTTTCCAGATCAGGATATTGCACGGAATTCATGACTAATGATTCCTTATTTCATTATGCATCGTAGGAATACAAACTAAGCTAGCTACTATAGCATCTGACATATGATTCCTTTCTTTTCCTCCCTCTCCAGCTGGACCCTCTGCAAAGCACATCAACGTTTAAGCTTCATAATTAGGTAAACTAGCAGTGATGGCTGTTTGTTTTCCAAATGGGCGTCGCGGAGCTCACATAGTGCCAAACAACCGACAGTCCTCTTCGCCTCAGTGTGAACGCACACTGCACAATTGTCTTACTAGTATCGACGTACCTGTCAAGAATGCGTACAGCCCCAGCAACATAATTGCCGACGAGTGGCTCTCTCCTCAAACACCCTCACCAATTCAATCATACAACACATGTGTCATACGATCCGAGTCTCATCTATGGTTTTCAGCAGTAGTCCCAACCCACCCGCCCAGGAAATGGCAGCACTCACTACTCTGTGGACCCATCCTGCTCCCCGTGGACCGTACTTCTTGCTACTGGTACGTTTCTCAGCTTGCAATGCAAGTGCAGCAATTGCGATGCCAATGAATGCGTCTGAACGCCGAGTAATAGCCCAAACTTCAAGCTCAAAAGCCACATGTGCATGAGCAGCGGCACGAACTCGGCGTATTTTCTATTTCAAACTCCGGCTTAGAGAGCGGACGGACTCAGTTCGTTTCTCGGACTGTTTGTTTGACAGCTTCGTGAGAATTCGTACATGGAATAGACGAAATAAACTGCAAATCACCTCCGTCATACCGAGTGCTTGCAGGGCACAAAGGCACGCTTAATCTTTTGGCGTTGATATCGTTGTCCATGGGTGCAATGTGCAACCATTTGCAAGGCACAAAGGCACGCAATATCTTGGTGTTGATATCATTGTATATGGGGCAACGTGCAACGGATGTTCATCACGGTTTGTCTATAACGGGAGACCAATTAGTTGGACCTGCAGGGCAGCAGTCAACTCATCACCGAGGGACCGATCGTTGATCTGATCCGGGCCAATCTGCCCGACCCGGTTGTTCTGGCGATGCATAGTGAGTACGACTCATCTAACAAAAGGGTAGATTGCAATGATGAAATGCGGCGGCCTTACGGCAAGCGCAACGGTTCAACAGCAACTAGGCCGGACGCCTTGATAATATTTATACCTAATGCAACCGCTCGGCGGTGGCACAAGGCGTCCTTGTTCCGGGTATGGCGTCCTTGACTGCGTGCTACTGACCGAGGATTCTCAGAATCGAACCACGCGGTTTGATGGTACTGGCCTCCTCGCAGAGTAGCACGCTGTCAGTGGCGACTTTGACGCGGTTCCTCTTGAGTTCTTAATATAGGCTGCACGTCATGATTGTTCTCATGAACATGCATCTGTTATGTAAATTCCACGTCCTTCCATATTGCAGCTACAGGACCTTATTGAATCCAGGCCGCCTTAGCAATATTTGGCATATTTGTTTGATGTATTGAGTGATCCAACTATTTATGTCAATATTGTCGACATTATCATTTCCCACTTAACAAGAATTTCCATCAGGTGAGCCCTTCGGACCTCTTCGTCATCATGTCTGAATAATAGATATGGAATGCGTGGCCGACTTGATGGGTTAGAAAATGACGGACCGCCCTAGGTGCGACTCGGCGATTCTCGCCCTAACCCGCATGGACACAAGTTTGAGCATGGAAGAATATTAATCTCATCAAAGTACTGTTCGGATTAGCGACACGCAGGACCTCAGCAGTCCATGATACTGTTACAACGCTTTGCAAATTAGCGTGATCGACTCGGAATTTCTCGTGGCGTTTCAACTGGCACCTGTCATGATCGTGGATCATGATCACCGTTGATTAGTAAAATGGTGGAAGAAATAACAATGTTTACAGTCACCACACCAGCTAGCGTTTGATCCTAGTCACTGTACCAGTCTATTACAGGAAAAGCATAGCCATAAGCGACCACTGCACGAGGTAACAAAAACGCAACAAAACAATAACGTAGGCTATGCCTTGCGAAGGTAAAAAAGTCCAAAGCCGCGGACAAGCGACTATTATGCGTATCAAACAGAAAAACGAGTGGAACGTGTGTAGGCATGGAACCAAACACCAAGCGCGGTGATTGTTTCACCAGTTGACTGATGGTTGCAGGGGTAAGCACATGGATACAAGGGCATCAGGGAACAAACGTACTGGGCGAGCAACCAATATTCACGAGGCCATTGTAAGAATTGTCCTCACAGCAAACAGGTTGTTGGTTGCTGGTGGTTACAAGGAACATTAATTCTGGCACAATGAAACGCGCACCGTAAGAACTTACCAGTTAGCGCCCTTGCCACCCCCGAAAGCGCTGATGGGGGAGCAGTTTTGACCACAAGGAGTATCATTAGGGACGTCAATGCTCATGAGAGACAACAAGTCGTCGAGGGGGGTGCCATAGCCAGACTTTGTAACAGAATCGCAACACTGGGTAGAGCCAGTGTTGCACTGGCCACCACCACCCGAGGGGGCGTGGCGCTTGGCGCCTTCGGAGATAATCAGAGCGCGTCAAGCTATAGGAAAAATAATATGCTTACCCTCAACGGGCGTGGCGCGACGAGCGGGGGCCATAGGGGGGAGACCGCGCACCATTCTTTCGGCATTGGTCTCCGCGCTTACAACAGTAGCGGCCACGGCAAGAGCAAGGACAGACGCGAACCTCATTATGTTCTTTGTGTGTTTGGGGAAAGGAGGGATCTAAACAAGACAAAGAAACTTAAAGAAAGTTGAGGAAGGACAGGACGGTTTGAGAATAAGAGAGTTTTATAGGGAGTGAAGCCAAATTACATTATATATGAAAAGAACCATCGGTTACCAGCGGTTACCATATTCAGCACTACCAGATTTGACTTTCCGGTCACCTCTCTAGGATAACTTACTCATCAGAGTTTTTCATGCCATCCTTGTGCACAATATGTATAACAACAAAACCTGTGGTGAATGCAAGGATCACAAACCCTCCACAGCACTGTTTCATCCGACGATGATATCCAGTAAATACATATTTAAAATCATCTTCATTCGAATAATTACCCGATAAATTGCCTCGACCCGTTCTATCTCCTTTCGAGTTTTCAGGGACTCTGTGACTTGTGCCGTAAAGAGCCCACTAAGATAGTTTCCTCCTTAGTGCGCCCATGCAGGGAATGAAGGGGAGTCTGAGGATGCCGTTGGCTCTGTCTGATGTCACTATCCCTGGCCAGCGTAAGTCCGTGGCGCACTTGCGCCGAACTCATCATGTAATTTCGACCGGGGGCGGCTATTCGGCAATCTATGGTTCTTATAACTTATGGAGGATGTGGCAGATGCCATGGAAGCTTCTCTACAGCATGCACATCACACACGTTTCTGATCTGGCCAGGTCAATCTGATTCGAGTTGGGGTGAATGATCAAGTGCCCGTCGGGTTGTCAGGAGCAGCTTCACGTCTGGCCCGGGGTCACGGGATTCCTGAGGTCTCCGTTCATGTCGCAGTACTATAATAATCCTGGACCTTACAGGCTACTACTTCCCTTAACGATGGATTCATCAATCACAAAGCAGGGGTCTTCGGGTTCTAGGTACCTTGCCCTGTCACGTTCATGGTCCTTGGCCTTAAGGTAACAATATTGCCAACATGATTCGACCATAGGCGGCCCTCCGAAACGGACCCTTCCTCACCAAAACTAAGGTGCATGGCAAAGCGCCGTAGTGGACGAGATGGAGGGGAGCACAAGGGCACGTACCCTGAAGACGTGAAGTCCGATTGCCCGTCCTATAGTTATCTCCAGTCGGTATCGGTGCACGGTGTCCCGCACGACACGACGTTTGGCGTCCCTTTGTCAGCCATCGATTCCCTTTGCAGTTCACAGCCTTCCATCAGCATCTATCATCAGGTTCAAATATAATCACATAATAAGCCACTGTCTATTTTTTCCCTGGGTCCCTGGTGCGAGTCATGGGCGCTGCAACTAATGGTCAGGAGTAAACATTGACAGTTCGGGTACGTACTAGCTGCTGATTCACCAAGATAGCAAGATGCCGGCACCAGGTCAGGGTCGTGGTCGTCATGTTTGTATACAGAGCGCGTCAACGGGGTTGGCGGGGAAAATGAAAGAAGTCGAAAATGGAACAGAGGACACGTAACGTTTCTTCGATGAAGTGCCGCGGGTGACTCCACATGCAGATTACATCGCGCGACGGTTCAAAGGTGGGCGCTTGTCTCTGGTTGACGAGTAGCACATTAAATTATGCCCGTCGTGACTTCTTTGAGGGCCTCGAAGACTGCGTTGTTCTCTTCCCTTCACGGAACACTTCTACGGGTGGTACTTACTCCTCGAGGATGGTGTGTCTTTTAGTCAATATAAAATGAGCCAACGAGCAGCGAGGAGCGAGGACCGAATACGCCCTTACGTCGATTGCAGCGACGTAATGTTTCTCGGTTGCCACGAAAGACTTCTACAAGCCTCGAGGACGGTGTTATCTCATCAATTCACATTCCGATATGAAATGGGCAAGTAGTTCCAGACCTCAGATCGTATGTCCTCAATTCGATCGTAGGTTAGTCTCTTCGCCGAGCGACGAAACATTCCTACAAGTACAATAAATGTAGTCATGAAAGGGCGATGGTGCACCATATTTGCTGGCTGAGGGTGATGACCATTGGCATTGCGGGACCGAACTAAGTCAGCGATAGGAGATGCCCGCAGCCAGTCGGGTTGCCTGCTCCAAAGCCCCGAGTGCATGACGATTAGGAAGACCGCATGGTAGTGGGAAATGATTGTGCGGAGAAGACCGCACGGGACCTGCATGGCCCGTATTCCGTCATTTCATCTAACATCTCTCGGCGATTGTTTGGAGGGTCGAGATAGTCAAGGTACAACTTCGGAAATCAGCCAGGGCACATCATGGAGGCAGTAGGTCATTTGATTTAAATCTGAGAATACTAGACTGGCCCCTGGGCCTAGGTTATGGCGTCACAATGGTTGATGATGATAGGAAATAACCGATTATGAAGGGAGGTAAATTACAGATTGTGCGAAATGGATGCAATTGATAACGATTTAGCTGCGAGTGTCAGGAGGTGTCAGGTCGATTGTCCTGCGGGAGCGAAGGATCCGTGAAACTGTGGTTACACTTGGTACACACGAAAAACAGAATCATGCGGGTTTCCTTCCGTTTTGACTGATCCTGGTAGAAAACGGCACTAGAGTGGAGTGAGAGATATGGTTAGCAAGAGTAAGCTGTATCGTATTGACATCGCGTACTCGTCTTGGCCACAATGCGGACATGTAATATTTGAGTGCGCCTGATATCAGAATTAGATAGGGTAATGTAAGATGACGCGGAGCAGTGACGAACCAATGTGGGATCCGATCCGAGGTCGGTAGTAATTCCCACCTGTTCTCTGTTTGATTTAAAGGTCAGTAAGATGGCACAAAAATATTTCAGCTTCAAGCACTTACTTGGTGACTGTTAGTAAATCATTCCTGTAGACACACTTGTTCTCGCCGATCTCCTCTTCGCTACATATTCGGCAAGCGTAAACCATGATGCGACGCCCAGTGTCAGCCTTTGGGTAAAGCAAATTATTGCACTCTGAGCAGAAGTGGAGTGATGCCTGCATGTGGCAAGGACGACCAGAGTATAAGAACGGTTATATAAATGCGGCACAGACATATGGGGACGGATAGAAGCCTTTAGCAGTGAACTGCAGCACAAGAGATTAAAAGACAGACCATCGCAGGGGTGTTGAAGATATCAGCCTGAGTACAAGATGGATTTCAATCTCCGACAGCGTGTCGTGCCCACTCTAATCCATACAAAAGTACTCGACATTCAAGTCCAAGTGCAATACTTGGCTAACTGTTTATGATCTGTTAGGTGCTCGACAAGTCCTTCACGACCTTTGCTTATTGAAACGTGGTGTTAGCAACACGTACGTTCAGATGGATTTATGTGGGTCTATGGACGTTACGGATATGCTTTGCGCTTCTTGGAACTGGGTACATTCACCCAGATGAACACATGCAAAATGGAGAAGTGACCTCCGGTGAGTCTGAGCCTCGTGTTTCTCCTGCCACTCTAATCCCAGAATCTAAATATTTAAGGTGATCTCATGCCTTACCATACCATCCGTACCTGGGAATGGACCGTTGTACTTCCCGTTCGTTCCATAGTACCGGCATTTGCGACAACTGGAATTCCTGTCTGGTTTTATAAGGTCCTCAGCAGTGAGAAATTTTGTGCTGGAACTGTCATGTATGTCTTACACGGCTTGTTTAGAGAAACACTTGATACAGGGAGTGCATCCAATACTACTCTTTCGACTAGAACGGACCGCCTTCTTGTTCTTGTCTGGGCTGATCGGTAAATCATTGTAATGCATCTCTGCAGCTTATGAAACTCAAAGCATTATTAGATTACAGCTTGATTAGTTTGGTGCCGACGCCGAGTGCCCGACGCCTTGGTCTTCTGCTTCTGGCGTCGTCTCATGTCATGAGCACGTTCCAGGTTCGACCCTTCTCGAATTCTATCGAGGCTGTCCTTATTTCTTTGAGCCTGTTGTTCTTGCGCAAGATGCGTTCGGTTAAGACGCTGGATAAGGTCCGTTTTGGCTATTCTTCTCGAGAATCTTGAATCTAATCTACCTGTAGAGTTATTATGTCCACTTACTAGCCATAACCTTTGTGACTGGCATATTCACTCGCCCAACCTTCTTGATATTCGGGGCGCCCATCGCATTTCAGGTCGCACTTGGAACGTTTATACATGCCAGAACTGTGACCAGGTGGCTGCGGCTCGTCGTCCCACCGTTATTCACTGCAGCAGGGACATGTACCGCATTTTTGGTGGCGGACACCCTCTATTTTCGTGGTACCCTTGACGACATCGTGGTGACACCTTTTAATTTTCTCATGTATAATTTCGCGTCCCAAAATCTGGTAGAACATGGACTTCATCCACGCTGGCTCCACGTTTTCGTGAACCTTCCGATGTTGTTCGGCCCCTGGATCACTTGGCTAGCACTGCGCGCGATTGTGGACAGCGCCACATTGTTTAATAAGAAAAATGACAAATCATTCGAAGTCGACGTTCTCAGCCCGAGTAAGGGCTTGTACATTGACAGCGCTTGCAACTACTCACATTTTGTCCACTCACAGCAATCATACAAATGATCATTTTGTCGTTGTCTGTCCTATCTGTGCAACCTCACCAAGAACCCCGCTTCTTGGCACCTCTTTTGTTGCCTATTATTGTCTTGATAGCAAACACTGGACAATTGGCCCATGTTGGCAAAACATTCTGGGTATGTTAACACATTGAAGTCAGCCAGAGCCTGCTAACAAATTTGTAGGTATCCTGCTCCATCTTCAACTTCGTGCTCGCGGTTCTATTTGGAATTCTACATCAAGGAGGCGTAGTACCCTCCCTATTCCACCTCCATCCCTTGGTTGCTAATGCTTCCCTCGGCACGCGGACAAACATAATCTACTGGAAGACATACATGCCGCCGCTCCACCTCCTTGGCGTTAACGAACGAGGTTACTCCCATTTCCTCGATGCAAGCAGGTTCAGCTGACGTAGTATCACTCAGATGTTGCAACTGGCTTAGTTTCTTTCGTTGATCTCGCCGGGGCGTCCCAAGATGACTTTGCTGCATCCCTCAGTGCTGATGATTACGACACAATATTTCTTGTGACTCCCGTGGCCATGCGATACACGCTACCCCCTGCAATCACGGGCTGTATGGAACTAAACCAGACCATTTTTCCGCATCTCGATCTTGACCACATTTCGGAGAGCATAGATGCAGGCGTACTTAACGGCCTTCGTTTAGGGGTGTATACCTTGTCACGTAACTGTGTCTTTGTTTGAACCACTCATGGACTTTGGCGAATTGAGCGGTAATGCTGAGAACTGCCCGCTGGTCTCCACCTCTTATAACCATTTGGCACCATCTAAACATTATTTTCTTTGCGGTTTGTCAACCGGCGAGCCTGAACGCCGTGCACCATAGTGTGATAGAATAATTCAACCACGTCGCAATCTGAGACTACAATATCAGAGTGCTGACTCGGCTACTACTGATAGATGTGGCGGTCTGAAAGTCTCTCGTTCGCAAATTGCAATATGCAGTAGCTGCCAGCGAAGATCGGTCCACAGACATTTGGCGCATTGCACCACGGGCAAGATAGAAAAAAAAGGGCTGCTGAGATGGTATTAAGATGGGGTGGAAATGTAGCACTTTGAGTGTGTGGCTGGCACGCTAGCTGCCGCTCTGAAATTTTCAATTTTGGAAAGGTGGCAGCCGGCCTTTCGACACAAAATGTTTACTTTGCATATGACACTGTATATAGGTGTACGCAATTTTGGATTTTTGCGCGTCGTGATAGGCACCCTTTGTTGACATTGTTTCTTAAGTCCTAGCCACACAACTTGGCCTTCTCAAAGGCGACTATTTTTTAAAATCTATGGAGGGTCGATGCAGGCTCATCTGGACCATCTTAGACTCAAGGTATATTTACATGTGCCACGCACCCAACAACATTTTTTCAATTTTGAATCTAGTTTCACTCTTCTTCACACGTATGGCGTCTATGCTTTTTTAAATCACAGTCGCTTTTCTCACCAGGCCTTGATTTAAAATTTCTTCACTGTCTGTCAGGCCATTTGTCCATGACTCCGATGTTACATCACAGTCGCTACCTCGCCGGGCCTGTATTTTAAATATTCTTGCTGTCTGTCGGGCTAGTTCTCTGTAGCTCCGATGTTACATTTCCACCTCACCCAACAGTTGGCATTGGCGCCCAAATTTCTTTTATTTGCCTGCTCAGGTGAGTCGAACCTTAATTCGCTGCTCTGGTACTAAAAGCGCAGAGCAACGTTAGATACAACGCACAGATCAGCTCTTTTGCTCGACACCGTAGTTCACGCTCCTAGTAGTCACGGTGTCATGAATGCATCTTGAATATGATTCCAATCAGTGCTACAGGCACAAATGTGTGTATACTACTCGTATGTGCATGAGTGCTGTACTATATCAGTCATTTGATGCTATCAGGCCCTTGGGAAAGTATCGCAAGTGATGGTGATGAGGGTGCATTGCCCATAAAGAGTGCATTATGATGCAAGAGGAGGAGTGGGAGGTGCTAAAGGTGCGTTTTGAGTCTGAGTTGAAGTACAAAATCAAGAATTGATTGGTAAAGAGCAGTCAATTTTTCCAGACCTAACGATGCTGGGCCGTTTGGACGTGCGATCAAGCTGGAGGTCCCGGTAGAACTGTCACCCGCACGGAGTGTAACCATTGTTCCTTCTATACCACCTCAAAGTCACTCACACTACGAGCCTGCTTACTGCGCCCCCGCTTTTCTTGCTCGTGTTGATTCTTCCTCCGGAATATCCGTTATGTGCACATATGGTTGGTATCCGAGCAGTGACCTGCAGACTCAGCTCGCTGGAATGTGGATGCACGATTCGCAAGGGGTTCTCTATACTTGGGTAGCATTCATCAGTGGAGGAGAGTTCTTGGAATCCGGTAACATTACGATAACCAACTCCTCCCCTTTAGCGCTCCTTGAATCGTACGATACACATGCCTAAGATACTGCATTTGCAGAAACATCGTTTCCCTGCACTGTGATCTGTCTGTCTTCACACAAAGGAAGGTATTGCGTGCGGTCATGTATTCTGCCGTTCGTGTCTAACAGATTTCTGGAGTTCGTGTATAAGGGAGGGCGATATTGGACGGGTCGGGTGTCCTGATGCTGTATGCGTGGGGACAAGAATCTGGTGAGGAAGATATAATAAGAGTCGTTGAAGAAGGAGAGGTGGAGAGGTGGAAGTGGCTTAGAGAAAAGAGGGTGTCAGAGCGAGATCCTGGAATGGTGCATTATCCTGCGTGCCAGATGGCTGTGCCGAGTCCGGAAGAGTCAAACAAAGAGAGTGGATGGGCACGGTTACGTACGTGTCCGAGGTGCGAGTTTGTGTTTTGTGCGTTCTGTAGATGAACGTGGCATGGGCTGATCAGCGAGTGTCCATTGACGGTGACGGAGTCATTTGTGATGGAGTATATGGGTTGGAAGAGGGCGATGCTAAATGCTGTGAGATTGAGAGGAGGTGGGGTAAAAGGAATGTTTTGAGACTTGTTTTAAAGTATGAGGAGAAGAGAATGAACCGTGAGTGGATATCAAGATGTTGTACGAGTTGTCTTGATGCGTGAAGAATCGCAGGCATGTGTTTGCAGGGAAATCGACGTATGAATTCTCTTGGAAGTCGGGGAAGGCAAAAAATCTAAAATACACGGTATTAGGGAAACATATTTATCTGATCTCCACTGGTATCTGTGCACTGGGTCCCCGACGGAATATCATACTTATTCGTTGTGTCCATATCATTATCCTCCGTAGTCGCCTGCAATCTCCCGCCACGACAAAAATCCCAATCCCAGTCCTTCACGTCAAGACGGAGCTTCGATACGAGTGGAAGTGAATTATACCACACAGGGTTGTAGCAATTACGAGGCAGGCCAGCTGGCGCTGCAACATGAGGATTTACTTTGTTGGAGTGGAGCCGATTACGAGTACGGTTTCCGCGCGGCTTCCTAAGAATGCCTAAAGATTTGACTTCTTCGATATGTTCATCGACGCGGTACATCAACGAGCTGGGTCCAACGCCGCGCCAGACTGGACTGATCCGCCAAAAAGAGCTGTTCTTCGTCTTGGTGTGCTTTTTGAGTGATAGATGTAGTGGAGCCTGAGGCTGGTGAATACTGTCGAAGTCATCACCAGATTCGTCGGAACTGCAGCATGCACTCCCCATGGCCTCCAACATGGTGATTTGGGGCGCAAATGGGCTGCCAGGGACTGCACAACCCTGTAGACGTTCTGCAAAAAGCTGAACCAACCAAAGCATTGAACAAGTATCAATGGTGAAGCGGTGAATCACGCACCCGCATTTTTCTTGAGTTTCTTGCACCCCTCCGAAGTCGCTCCTCTTTCTGTTTCTGTCGTTCCTTATCCTGACCCCTTAAGACATCTACATAATGGGCTTTGACGGTTTTGAGGTGTGAATAAAATGCCTCGCTCACACGCTTCTGAGTCAAATACCGCTCAGGAATATTAGAATCGGCATACCACCCGAGCTCTTTGATTTTCTTGATGAAGTCAAAGGCAAAGATGACGACAGCGTCACGATTGAACAGCGAGTTACGATTGTCTGTCAAATCAAGGCGAAAGTTGTCACTAGTGATGTTAATGCGGTCTGGATGCCTTTCGCAATAGGCGTCCCGTTCCTCTTCAGTGAGACTGCAGTTGATCGATGTGAGTTGTTTGTAATCCTCAACTTTGAGAAGAAGTTGAGCGTGATGACGAATACAACCCTGCAAAGTATTACATGAGTATCTCCTACAAGAGACTATACCACGACAGACCTTGAAGTGATTATAAGTGATTTTACTCTGACGGGTCGGGGCTTCTGGAACATCAACACGATCGGCGGGGTCTGGCACGAAACCAGCAAACTTTCTTTGTCTGCGGTTGTTAGGAATGACAGGGGTACCCTTCATATTGCCTGACAGGTGGTTGAGCTGAGTGCGGATGACACTAATGTCCTCCTCCAGTTTCTTGGTCGATAATGAACTGTTGGCTTCTATAGCGGCTTCCATAGTAGTGGCTAGATGTGAGAGTCCATTGGAAAACCACGTCATAACTGATGCCATGCCGTTATCAGAGGGAGGAGGTTGTCCGAATGATGTAGGAATCGGGTCACCAGGAGGACTACGTTGGGAAGGGCCTGCAGTGGGAGGTGGTGGTGGGATATCAGGAAAGGTGGGTAATGGGGAAAAGGTGAACGTTGTTTCCTTTGTGATATCTCTTGAGTTAGCCCTTTTTTGCTAAAGTTTGAACGTACCGGAAGCCGACAATTACGATCTATTGATGACGGTGGTGGGATATCAGGAAAGGAGGGTAAGTGGGAAAAGGTGAACGTTGTTTCCTTTGTGATATCTCTCGAGTTAGCCCTTTTTTGCTTAAGTTTGAACGTACCGGAAGCCGACAATTACTATCTATTGATGACGGTACCTCTATGTCCTTCTGTTTCCCCTTCAAATTGCGTGATATTCGCGGAACAACTCCATGCAATGCTCTAGAATCTAGTTGCGAAACACGTCGTGTTTCAGTTTGCATAGACAAAAAGATTAAAGGAATACTCACCGTTAGCTGAGCCTGATGATCGCGCAGAAGTACCCTGGGTCGATGTTCCAGCCAGGAGCGACTGTGCAGGAATGTCAGGGTAGTGTGTTATAAAGTTCATAAAAGATAATGACATGGAAAGAAAGCTTAGCAAGATCAAATGGTGCAATATCGGTGCGACCTCTGCAGTCTTCGTGAGTCTCGTTACCTCGAATGGTGGAATCAGAGCGAACGGAAGATTGCGATTCCCGCCGTTGCAACGGATGAAAATTGTTGGAAGATTGAGTATCGTCGACTTCCGAAGTGAATGATCTATAAGACCGATCACTGGCAGATGATGCAGTAGAACTTCTGCGTGAAGCCTGAACTGTAATGAAGGAAGGTTTTGTGACAACATAATGTATTGACTTACCTCCTGTAGGAGGGCAGCAAGCAGAGCTGCTTGAGACTCCGTTTCTGGTCCCTGTATCTAAATGTTCAGAACAGAAATCATGCGCAAGGCTAGCTACTACATACTTGTGCAGGAGCTGTTGCTCGTGGGGCCACTGGAGGTGCGATAACAACAGAGGACTTGTAAGTTTTGGGATCAGGACGGCCTTGGTCCCATCCATCTTCGGGTGGTCGCTTTGAGACAGTGGATGGCGGCGGGTTGGCAGGGATGTCGTCTGCAGAGATCATGACTTAGACGATGCAATCAACTCTGCTGTGAGAACGGATACTTTGAGAGGACAGGCAGGAAGTTATAGGCAGTCGGAGGTGAAAAAGTGTGCCGACGATTCAAATGGGCCAAAATTAGGTATGGAAACGCAAGGAGGGTGCGTGATGTGCTGGACGTGTGGACGATATTTAGCAGACAGAAGATAGCAGACAAAAGACGGAGATATCAATTACAATCGTGATTCAGAGCTACAGCTTACCTGAGCCTATCACGAACATTCAAATTTGAACAATCGGGCATAATGCCATGACAAAGGCAATAAGTTTGATTGTCGCCTGCTGACTGTGTGAGAATGACTGACAAAAGGAGGAGTGATCCCGCCGAAAAACGAGTCGCGGTCAAGTCATCGTTGAGTATGAGAGAATGCTTCTCAATCGTTTTAATTTTAACGTCTTGAACTTCGAATTTGAAGTCTCTGAATCTTACGCAGCAATAAACTTTCTGAACACACCCGTCAGGCCTCCATACAAATTGCATTCAACCCGTGCATTCCTTGTATCAATGAAATAATGATAAGCTCCGATAGTCGCAGCAGACCGTGACGACTTCGATGAATCTGAAAGGGAGACTGCATAAGGAAGGAGAAGCACCCACCTGATTGGGGTGATTCTGCCTCAAGGCAGTGAACTGGTAAAAGGGTAATCGTGATGAGAGACTCGGAATCAATCAGATTCGGCCTTGAGGCACCCAGCGGTGTGACTTGGTCAAATCAAAGAATAATGTGACGCACGCACTTCGAATTTTGCCGCCTTTGTAACCTCAACATACATAATGGCAATAGATGGTAATTATTGACGTTTGTCTCCGAAATCTTTTCCAATGCCGCCTTCTCGCAGTGAATCATCAGACCGTCAGAAGCAGGTTAAGAAACCTTATAACTTGCGTTCATCGCCTTCCAAGTCCGAGTCAAGCCTCCCCGGTTCATGCAGTTCATCTCCTACCTCGAGCACATTGTCTATGTCCAGTAATGATTCTGATGAATTATCTTCCCTTCGCCTTGAGATCAGGACCGCATGCAAGGTATATTTATGTCAATAAACGGTGAGGGTACTGATACAGTTTGCCATCTCAGTCAGTGTCCAAAGTCGAGGCTCTTCTACGCAACGACATCAAGCAGCTAAGAAAGGCGAGTACTATTTGTGTTGTTCTTCCTATTTCTGACGTCGTTCAAACTTCCAGGAGCTGGCCAAAACTAGGCGAGAGCGAGACGATATCACCGCTCTGAATCAGGACGTATGGGCCAAGTTACAGGCTGCTGGCGAGGCGTTGCGGTGCCCAGTTTGTCACGATGTTATCGACAGACCTTTCACGTGAGGTTTGAGTTCTTGCCAGCGCAAAATGTTATTGACACAACTCAACAGGGTGGTTGAATGTCGCCATACGTACTGCTACAATTGTCTGGTCACCTGGTTCCACCAATGTATCAGGAACCGTCTACACTACCGCGAAGAGAAAGTTCCTGAGAAATTCAAGAATCATCTGGAACCATTCACGAAAGCTGACGTCCAGACGTTGTGCGATGGGAGAGATTCAATCCTTCCTGGTCGATATTACGAGTGCCCCATGTGTCGGGTATTTATCAGCGATGCTCCCATAGAAATCCCTGTCTTTCGTGATGTGGTTAGCGCTATAGCTGAAGCGCTTGGCCCTGATGTACAACTTGCTGATCAGACAAAACCTGCAGATCCAACTGCACCGTGGGTGGTTTTCTTTGAGAAGTAGGAGAGAGAGAAGTTGTCGTGAATACCAATAGGACTCCTCTATGACATTTTTTTGCTTACTTTGACCGTATTCGTGGCATTTTTGTTTTCATTTGTCAAACATAGTTAACATTCTAATGACTGATAGAAGTGTCCGCGCAGAGCTCGAGCTCGAGATCTGGACCTTTCGGAATTTTGCGGACCTCGTTGTCCGTTTATCAAATCCAGTGCACATTGGCTGCGCGCACATCAGACTAAGGAGAAGGAGAGTTTTAAGTACCTTGAGGTTAACCATGTTGGTGGGTGCCCGGTGCATCAAGCGTGACACTCCAGCTGAGTATTCAGTTCCCCGATTGGAACTGGTACTGAAGAGATATTATCTTGTTTAGCAACATTCAAAACGGAGGTGTGCTTCTCCAATCTCCGAGAATGTCATCACGACAACGCACCGCCGCTTGCTCTCTGCAGCAACACCCAGCCTACAATGTGCCAACTAGGCTTCGCACTGCACTTGTTGAAGCTTGAAGAATGATCCCATACCCTGGTATGTCAGATGGTCTAATCCTAGACTCTTGGGGTTTCCTCCCGATTCAGTTTGATTTAGTACTTATGTAAACAAAACCTTTGTGCCCCTCCGAAGCCTTCTCTCGTATCCGAATCTTTAGGTTCTCAAGTATACTGCGGACTGTCATTTGTCAATATCGCCGTTCATGACATCTTATCCACGATTTTTTCCCCCTACTGTGAAGCGTACTATATTTGACAATGAGAGAACTCCAAGCCCGCCACTATTTCCTCAGTCTCATCATGTTCGGCGAAAAATCTTTGAGAATGAGAACGCCTCAAATCAGGGATTTTCATCCACTGGAGCGATGGTACCAGGGTCAATTTCAGTTGCTTCCAGTCAACCACAAGAACCGCACACACTCACTGATTGTATGTGACGCTCCTCACCTGCTTTGGACATTTGCTGACATTCGGCTACTAGTTCACTCTCCCCCAGTAGCAAATGTATTTCCTGCCTTTCAACCACGATGCAACACTACCAGTCATCCCACTCAGTCCTCAACGCCTCTATTCTCTGCTGGTAATGTGACTCGAAATCTTGCTTTTCCGCAGCTGGAAGGCATGATAGCGCCACCTCCTGGCGCGCTTTCTAAACCATCTGCAGGAGGGTATGCCTTAAAAGAGGTCCTTGGATGGGAAGATGTGACATATAGAACTGTACAGGTCTGCTCCTCGGCGTTTTATCTTGATTCTCATGCAACTGAAACAAAAACAGAAAACATTGCATTCAATTTGTCGGATGCATCTCACGACTGAGAAGCCGTACCATGAGCAGACTGTAATAGCTCTGGCGAATTACTGTATCGCTGTTCGTCTTTCTCTTTAAGCACCCAGTCTGTTTTTGATTTTTTTCAAAGGCTCTAAAGGAATACCCTATCCTTGCTAACTACGTTGATCAGTGGCCAGCCAGGGACTTTGCAAAGATGTATCTGAAGAATATCACAGCGCAACAAAATGCCAATCATAGATTTAGTAATCGATGAAGCCTCAATTTGTTGTCAAAGAGCAAACCGAAGGGTCTCCTGTTAATGTTTATGGTGGACGATAGGTTACGGTTCGATTTGCCGATTTGCCGCAACTTATTTTGAAGTCAGATCACTGTTATTGCGGTCACAGGAGGTCACAAGCGGTTGTGTACTTACAATAGACATAGTTTGACCGCTCCAGAACTTTAGTACCAACCGATTGACCCCAGCCTGACTCAGACGGACTTAGAGACGATGGAACGAAGCCATGGTTCAAATATGCAGCATCGGTAAGCCAGTTAGAACTTGAAGAGTGCAGCTTGATATGCTTCTTCAAGAACAGTGCACCACTGCTTCGTTCGCGGTCCGCTGAGTCGGGCCTATGTATAAGCAGTTAGTATCCATTCAATAATACGAACTTTGTTCACATGGAACAAATTTCGGCAGAACCTGCGGGAGCATATTCGATTAACCATGGCCATTGAATCATAACCTGCCTGCAGGCATCGACAATTCTCTTCTTTGTAACGACAGAACCCTCGCTCGAATCACCAGCCTCTCGTCCTAACCCCTCACTCTTCGCTTCAAAGCTTCATCATTTGAACCTGCACTGACCCTGCCAGTGCAACGACAAAGTCAAGAAGTTAGCATCATTCTCACCGATACTTACAGATCAATATCAATTGATCTTTAGTGAAGCTGGTATTGCAAGTCATGTCACGTCCGCGGCAGGCACGACTGGCCAAAATGAATGAGGCAGTGGACACCAGGTCGCAGAATGAACCGGTTGTTCTTTCAAGACTAGCAGCACGCAAATAGATTGAATGGAGAAATTTGTATTTCTGAATTGCAAAGAGTGGAGTGCTGCCAGAGACAGTTCAAGTGAGTGATTTATGCAAGAAATCACTAACATGAGCTACTATACTAACTATGGCCCCAGTGATGGCAGGTTTTGATACAAGGGTCGTAATTGAACACGTTTCTGCAGGTTCTACCGAAATTTCTGCCGTCTGACCTGAGCAATAACAATTCTGCCAGATTGATCAGAATCGTGCCCATAAGTGTATGCAGGATATGAAAGCTGGCTGTCGTCCTACAGTGTCCCCCATCCTCAGAGATACCATTCAAGATTCCATATCATCTCGCACAGAAAATGTGTTTCTCCTTCATCGCCATTGTTGCTGCTTTGACAGCATCTATGCATGTCAGTGCATAGTGTTTGAACACACCTTGCAAAACTACTGCGGATTGCGGCACAGGCACGGTTTGTGGACCTAGCGTGAGTATGAGCAGGTCGCTGTGCAACCAGGATCAGCCGCATGACTCACCTGCGCGCCTTAGGATGGAGCTTGATTGTTAGTTAGGTTACAAAATTGAGCCGGCAGTATGAAGGGCACGTGCGGACAGTAAGTCATGCTTCTACTTTCGCTTTGGTACCATGGTTGACAGTGCAATGCCTAGTAGTTCGCAGTCAATCAGTACAGTTGTTTTGGGACAAGTTTTTGTATTGTTCGAGCAATGTGGATGTTTGAACTTATCTGAAAAATGATCGATTGTGCCTAGTCTTACTCGTGGTTCACTGAGCTTCAAGTCGAGTTCGAGGGGCTGTCGAACGTTCAACAGAGCTCCAGCTAAAGCCGTTTCTGACATTATGGTTTGACCGGTCAACAATGTTAATTGGCCGACTACGCTGCAATCGACATCCCCGTTTCGCGGATCGGACTTCGAAATTTATCACGGCAAATCGGCAAATCGAACCGTAACCTATCGTCCACCATAAATGTTGTATAACTTGAAAAACCTGCAAGTATATCGGTAGCGGTAATGCCAACCTCTGACTAGTGGAAGCTCCTCAATTAAACTACAACGCAGGCACATTGGCGACAAAATTAGATACTTCATAGGCAGGCAACGTTTCCTGAGGGGATGATAGTACTGTAGTGATGGTGGATGAAAGCGTCCTAGCCCCATAGGCTTCTAAGACGTCTGGAGATCGTAATTCATCTACGTTCTTCAACCAGGTATACAAAGTCTCCACAAGCCGAAGTATTAATTCACGGGCAGATGGTAAGTCAACCCACCATGCCAAGATGCTGCGGTAGATGGTGTCGGCGACTGATAGACCCTGGAGACGTGTGTTAAACCGCTGTAATCGAGAAACCCCAAGGACTTACCAGAATAATGCCTGAGCTTCCCTAGAAGGAGCACTTGTAAGGCTGAATTTAATAAAGTACGGAATCAACCTCACCGCATCAATGATCGATCGGTTAGCTAGCAAAAAAAGGAAATACAGAGCAACAACCCCGCACAACATTTTCAAAAGCTCGTTGAACATGCGAAAGTCATTCGGTGTCACACACAAGTGTCGAATAGCCAGGTGCTACATGTCAATGCAATGTAGTAAGCACGAGGTGGAAGATAGGAGCGTAGGAGCAGTGACTGCACCTTAAGATTGAAGGCGACATAGTGGCCATAATGCATCCAGTGGATTGCTAGCACAGTATAAGATGTGAATGTCATAGTAAAACACGAGGCAACACTCACATCGTTTTGACCTCCACAACTTGATGCTGATAGAGCTTGGATCAGGCACGTAAGCAGTAGCTGTCGCAATGATGGAGTAATCAAAGCAGTCAAAGGCCTGAAAATATTGAAAGAACGAAATGTGGGAGCCAAAACGATACCCACTGCCACAGCTTGCACTACGCAATCTGCATACCAATAGAATCTCAGTAGAGACAGATAAAAAGATAAACAACACATCGCACCATCATGCTCAAGGACCTGGCGACTTTCCGCGGATGCTAAATCCCAAACATGCACATTTCCATCCGGGGAGCCACTTAGCACGGCCTGACCATGTTCTATGAAAGCGACCTGCACAGGCACATTGGCTTTTCCAGAGTGTGAAAACTTATAGCTCTGTTGGGGGTGGTTCTGTCCCACTGTATATAAATCCAGGCCATCGCTGAGATTAGACAGCAACACTGAAGACTCGTCAGGAGAGAGCGCCGCGTGACCGCTATCAATCAATTAGTGCCTGTTAAATTCAACGCTGACATATCTCACTTACATCAATTGATGACCGTGAATCGGACTGATACGCCACCTCTGGACACTACTATCATTCTCGACATGCCAGCATCTAAAGGTTTGGTTGATATTCAAGTTGGAACACGTGGTTATGTCATGGAGCTCACACAACACCGTGATTCAGGTAGGTGACCACCAACTCCCTCCCACAGTTCTTGAATGTTAACGCACGGGCACGCACACGATTATCCAAAGTTTTACTGGGCTTCTGAGAGGAAGGTAGTTCCGGAGGCATTGGGAGGATCTTGAATGTAGCGTACTTTCCTGTAGGAACGAAAAATCTGAGCCGTCATTTTCCACTGCCAGCGACCGTTACCCTACGGTTCTCTAATGCTTTAGCAACGTGTACCTCAGACCCAAGGGCAATGGCCACGTGGCCAGTGTATGGATCAATAGTAATGGCGTAAACAGGAGCTTTTACACCAGTCAAAATGGAGTCAACGGGTTCTTGTTCCTATGGGAGGCTATTGGTGAAATTAAATGTGTACGCATAACAGATACTCTACCTTGAAGTTCTCCATGATAGCCAATAAACCATCAGCGCCACCCACAAAGAGTCTTCTTCTCCATTCCGATGGATCCCAAGCAAGGCTGGTAATTGGACGACTGGTGGTGATCCGATGCAATATCTTTCCCAGAGACACATCCCATAAGATAATGTTACCATCATCTCCACCGCTGGCCAGAAGATCACCTTGAGGAGCAAATGCAAGGCAGGTGATATTGTCGACATGCCCGGTAAGGGCAGAAACCAGAGCATACAATGTTGACGCACGGCGTGCACCTGCAGACATGGTGGAAGTTGATGGGAGGATACGTGATGACTGCCGAACTCATCTTCCCTTTGTTCTTGTGATTGCGGAGTTGATATCATTTCATCGATTCCAATCGATTCGAGCAGAAAGACTATACTTACTGTACGACATTGGTGACAAAATTTGACATTCCGACAGAGTGCCGAGCGTGCCGATTCTGCAAATATAGATTTCTGGTTCGATTTGCCCAGTAATGACACGTTTTTCTAATGTCCAACCCACAAGGCAAAAAAGGTTCGGTTCGTAAGTGCAATGAAAGTTTAAATTGGAATCGAGTTGAACTTATGAGTGCCTCTATCCTTTGTGGCGATCGGACAGGGTCAACCGGGTATAGGGAAAGACAAGGCGCTCTTGGCTGTCGTTAGATGCGCATACTACATCGAAATCTAATTGTTGATAAACATACAAACTTGGATGGTTATCGCCGTGACCACAGCAATGATACCAAGCAACAAAAGAACTCCCAAATGCAAAAAATGGCTGTGAATATTATTGTGACCACTTCGTTCCTTGCTACTGCTGAATTTAGCTTGTGTGGATAAAGCGGATGTCTTAACCCATCCATGAAATAAGTAGAATAGCGTTCATACAGATAAAGTAATCGCACCCTTTGAGTGGACCAAACTTTGATGGTAGGAAATGAGTCACCGGGCTCAGATGATGCGCTCGCAATAAAGTGCTTTCCGTTCTGAACCGAGTAGTACTATAAAATATCAGCCAAAATGACGAATATCGCACAAGGCTACACCTACTGCGATAGTCTGCACAGCTGAGAGTTCTAGTAGTCGCCAAACCCAAAGTCAGTGATGGAAACGCAAGTTATGCCAACATTGCTTACCCTTTCCATGCGGCAGCACTTGTTTGAGTTGTCCACGGTCGATGTCCCATAGGTGAACTTCTCCATTATCACTGCCACTGATGGCTGACTTTCCAGTACAATCGAATTGCACGTCACAAATGTGATTTCTTCTGATCCTAACATGAAGCGTTTTGATGAGTAGTAGGTGACACGTATGGTTGTCTGTTAGCTGGTAGACTTCAATCGCGTCCAAAAGGTTCCACACTAGTAGATAGCTTAGAGGGTCGGAATATGCTGAGCTGCCGCTGTCATGGGTGAGTCTTTTGAACTGACGAGTAGAGAGCCTCAGCGTACATGCGATTGACCAGCTTTTGCCTCCACAGTTCTTTCCAGGGCGACACACAGAAGGCTACACTGAAGTTTTCATATCAGTGCTACAAAACCGAGTCATGGAATAAAGCAATATTACATTTCATGAGAATCCAGGTAGCATACAAGGATACCCTTGCCTTGCTTGAAGAAGTGGACTGAGATAGCAAAGGCAGGCTTTGGATCGTGTGAGAAGGGCGGGTCAGCAGAGATGCATTGCATTGGATCTGAACGAAAATCAGTCGGACCCTGTAACACGAAGAAAATCGTACCTAGATTTCCTGCTACAATTTTGAACAAGACAACCCTGCCCGGTCCGGTCACAGCAACTGTACTGCGAGCATCATTTACATCAATGCATGAGATTGCACCGGCAAACACGGTATGCATGCTCAAGAGAACACTTGTGCGCTGTATTATACCAAATCATCAATAGACTTCGGTCAAAGATCAGATGTCTCGGTTGGCGGGAGGAGAAAATCACCTTGTCGTTACTCAACCTTCGCAACTGCAATGTGCCATCGGCGCCTCCTGAAAGGAGAAACCATTCAGTAGAGGTCAGCAAGCTAACCACCCACTTCAAGCTCGTGATGGCGCCTTGTTTAGGTCTGATGCGAAGAACTTCGCATTGTTTTGCCAGCGACCATAAAATAATATGGCCGTCATCGGCTGTCATTGATCGTCAGTCATTATAAGGAACAAAAGGAAGATGATTCTTACATCCAGTAGCTAGATAGCCCCCTTCACCAAATGATACACAGTTAATCGGGGAGTTGTGTCCCTCAAGCGTACAGCATAGACTGAATTCAACCATCGGTCAGGCCTGCTAAACATTGAATATTGAACGTCCTTCAGTTGACAACAAAGAGAACACTCACAGCAACTCCGATTCAGGTTGATTAGATAATGCTATGCTTCCGCGGCTTTCTGTTCCTGGATTGGCCAGGGTAACGTGCGCTAACTTTCACTCCCGATGATTTTCTGACATCAAGATGATTGGAAGAGGGACAAGTTCTTCTTCAAATTTAAAAGGGTTAAATGCTGACTAGTATTAGTAGGCGAGCTTCAATGATCTGGCAGTCTTGCAATTTGCAGACTCAGTGTCATCAATGCATCATGGCAAGAGCCCTCGTTTAGTGCACCTTTTGCCGTTTCCAACTTGTCGTCATAACATGGTAAGTCACCGTCCTCCTCTCAGCTGTGCCCAAAACTTTTTCAAATGGTATAGACGTAGCAGTGAAGAAACCAAATTGCAAGTGCGCAACTCCGCAGTTGTTGAAGTTCCATATGCACAGGACAAACGTGTGTTCGTTCTCCTTCGTTGCTCCACTCCAACTAATATCACGTAGAAAGGGACTTCGAATTTGACAAGCACGGACAGTCACAAGCTAGAATGAGGATGCACTTGGCCCACTGCTCGTAAAACAGTGACACGCGGTTAACTATTGTGTGTTCATTCTTCGTCGATGCTCATGGAAGACACTACTGATCAGCTTACATGACAGATTGTCGTGGGTTAATTCGTCGAGCTCGACTCATGCTGATAGAAGGCATTACCTATCCGTTCACGTAGGTGAGAGTATTCATCTTGTGTCAAGCTCTATTGCGCTGCCTTATCACTCCAGGGCGTTTCAAGCTCAACTAAGAAGTGTCCACATTTTTGTTCGTCCCTGTTATTCCTCGAGGGTCTGTTGAGCATCAATCTCTCGGCATCATTTCACATTTTCACCAACGCGCTTATGCAGGAATGAGTGGCACCACTTTCTTATTAAGTATAATATCATCATCGCGATCGCCTTTTACCTTGAAATAGTCCTTTGTCTCTTTGTATTCTGTTCGTTTCCATATGAATCCCCTTTGATTCTTGAATCTATAAAATATGGTATGTATCAACATTGAATGGTTGTCGATTCACTCAGTTTCGATCTCGTACACACAGGGCAAACCTACATCATATATTCACGATCTCTGCTGATATCAATGAGCTGCCAGGCTACTCCAGATGATGGTACCAACATGCCGCCACCCCTGCATACTAGTGCCAGTCAAGACGCAGGTAAGAGAAAACTCACTAAATTTTTGCGCAATACCATACTCACACTTATGGTAATATAGATCTTGATTCCGATGACATAGACTTCGATTCCAATTCCGATGACATGGACTTCGATTCCGATGACATGGACTTCGATTACGATTACGATTCGGATGACATAGCAGACTTCAATCGCATGATGAGGACAGTCACGTATTTGGACAAACTAAGTCGCCGATCTCCAGGTTTCTTTAGATTTGCGGTGGTGATGATCAACGTAGTACGTCGCATAATCTCAGGAGGCTTCAAACTCACATCACATGCCGCAGTTCAATAGAGTCCATGTACGTATGCCTACAGAAGGACAGCAGGGCATCCAATTTTTGGATGATATCTTTGCCGTGTTTAAAGCAGTAAGTCGTATTCTATTATAAAAGGATTCCAATTACTATCATATAGTCGCAGCTGGATGATACTACTATCGAGACTCTAATCAGCATTCTTACTTGTATGCGAACAGGTTCGTATCGATATTGGATCAGAGTTATCCTTGGACTCACATTTACTAAGCTATACCTAGCACCCGGGCCCCAGAGGGATGCAGGAGGTTCATCCAGCTTGACACTTCGGTGTCAGGCCCCAGGTGGTGTGTCAAGGATGTCGCTGAGGATGATGACCTACTCGATGACGATATTGAAGGATTGGGCATATAAATAGATACAATTACAATATGCTGTGCAATTATCTTGCGCCCAAGTTATAATTTTAAATCCGTGTGATAGACTTTCAAGTCGGTTAACGCCTTTGTTAATTCTTGCGGGAATTCGTTCCTTTTCTGAAATCTGGGGTTACCCACTACTGGATTGCCCTATGACTCGTCACGACGAACTATATCATGAAGAGCTCTAAGCGACCGGTCAAACTAAAGCCTTGCACCTGCGAAGTTCTTGGCTGCATCAACGAACGACACAAAGACCCCGCTACCCAGGTTGAGCGACCAGGAAGACTCCTCCCACTGTCAAGCGTCCAGGTTCATGAGCAGCAAGAAGTAATACACCAGGCTAAAAAGAAGCAAAATAATATTGATGCTACATTCTTTGCTGCCACTTTCGCTGAAAAGCCTACTGACGAGGACGCTTTCATCACAGGGCGGTCACAACATGGTAGGTACTTGTATATAATGTCATCGCAAATCTTATATCATAATATTCTGTCAGATGGAAATGCCCAACCACTGGAGCCTGCGCTCACAAATGATGGAGGGACATCCAAGAGTGAGGGACTGGAGGTCAGTAGTCATGTGTCGGGCATCTCAACGTCACACAGTAGGTCTGAGATTCTCTATGCTATGTACTGTGTTTATGATCGATTTCGATACTAGGTGCATCAATGAATACACTCGAATCTTTGCGAGAACTCCTGCACGCTCATATGCATCGTTTGCCGTCGCCCATCATCATTAATTTTGTCGAAAAACCCTCTTCAAATTCCAGCTCCACCCCGGGCCCCTTGGATCCGTCAGTTTCTAGCCGGTTTTTGAAGCACCAGCTAGCCATAGATAACCTTTTGGAAATGGTAGACGCTATTGTCTGCGATGGAGACGACTTGGTGCGGGCAACTAGAAAGGCACTGGTGCAGGAAATTCAAGATCACCAGGCTTACTTAGACAGGGTTGTCTGTGAGAATTGGCTACGTCAGAAAACCAGTAACGCTGTTCTTTCTACGGAGTTTCGGCGCCAGCTTCCCATCGTCCATGATAACTGTAAGTAAGAAAATCAGAGACAAATTTGTTTGTTAACACTTTCAATAGCTCATCATTTTGATATACCCGCCCCGCTTCAAAGCTTGGCAGTTTCGCTTCTGTCTTGTATTTTCATTGGCGTACTCCTCCATGTACTTGGCTCTCTCTCTCGGCGGAATGCGTCGTTTCTCCTCATCGTTATGGGTCGTATAGTCACTTCAAGTCTTCGACGATTTCTCCGAGACATTAAAGACGACGTAAAAGATCACAAACGTTTACTTGAAACCATAAATTCCGCCTCTGATCACTGGCCAACTGATATTCGCACTGCCATGGAGATGATCGACATTGATCCAGACATAGAGGAGTATGTCTGTTGCCCAAATGACCATAGCATTTACGGCCCATTGCCGAAGGGTCGAGCAAAGAGTGATACAATCCCTGACAGATGCTCATTTCGTGAAACTCCATCCGACAAGCCTTGCGGAGAAAATCTCTTTGATGAATCCACATCTGGCGAGGAGCGCAAACCACGGCTCTTGTATATGTATCAACCTTTCAAATCATGGCTGGGCAGGCTTTTCAGGCGCCCGGATATTTGTCGTGATGTACGGTGGTCGCTCAATCCAGCTGATTCTCGTATGTATGATATCTGGGATGGCGCTGTCCTTCGAAACTTAAAGGGTCCTGATGGAAGACCATTCGTTGGCGAGGCCAACAACCCACAATCGGAGCTACATCTCATATTCAGTATGTTCATCGACTGGTTCAATCCGTTTGGGTCCAAGCAGGGTGGACAGAGCACTTCTGTCGGCGCTATCTACCTCATTTGCCATAACCTACCCGCTCACCTGCGTTATAAACTAGAGAACGTGTATTTGGCCGCTATCATACCAGGTCCGCGTGAACCTTACCAACATCACCTCAATCATCTGCTACGGCCGCTTATAGATGACATGCTGTGCTGCTGGAGTCCTGGGATTACTCTCATGAAGAGCTTGCTTAATCGTGGTTTTGGTGCCGTCATTCGAGCCGCTATCATCCCCCTTGTATGTGATCTACCAGCTGCACGGAAAACGGCAGGATTTGCTGGTCACGGCTTCAATTCGGGTAGATATTGCTCATTTTGCCTTCAGTCATTCAAGGATATCTGGAACACCGACGTCTCGACATGGTCGCGTCGTACCTATCAAGAACACCTTTCCATTGCCATACGGTGGAGAGATGCCTTGTCAACAGAAATAAGGGACGCACTATACAACAAATTCAGTATCCGTTGGTCGGAACTCTTGCGTTTACCGTACTGGGACCTGACGCGATTCACCGTGTTGGATTCAATGCATAATCTTTTCCTGGGGGATTTGGCACATCACGTTCGGCGTGTCCTAGGCATCGATGCTGATGCTCAGCCACCAGGAGAGGAGCATGTCCGGCCCCACATCCCAGAAGAACAACAGGCTCAGCTTGACGGCGTCATCGATGCACTCAAAAAAGGCTCGAGAACAGGTCTCATGCGCTTCCGCAGGGGATACATTGCGTCCCTGGCACTGGCTAACAATGTTACCCCACGCGTAAATTTGGATGTCAATTCCGCCAGATATGTGGAGAGAGCCAGGACTCCAAAGTCATTTTACGTTGATGCACTGCTTGAGTGGGTGAGTACCTTTAGCATCTCGTGATACTCAATTTCTGAAATAACGCCAGCGCAAAACACATCCGCAGGTTGAAATCCGCTGTCCTCCTGTGCTTCCTCATCCAATCGCTGATTTTTCTACCGCATCAGCCAAGACATCCAATCCCGCCATCCTCCACAAAGGAATTTTGCGTGAGGTATGGTCTGACATGGCTAAGACAACTATGCCTTCATGGTTGAAACGCGCACCCGCAAATTTTGGCAGTGCCTCGCATGGCAAAATCAAAGCTGACCAATGGCGCACTGTCTGCTTGGTCAACCTCGTCATCACCCTTGGCCGGTTGTGGGGCGCATCCAGCGCGGGGGAGAAGAACAACGCACTTTTGCGAAATTACCTCTCACTTGTCATTACTGTTCGCTGGGCAACCACTCGCTCCACGTCGGAGACTCATGCTCAGCTCGTAGATAACTACTACACGTATTATCTGAAGACCGCCGTCGAGTTATTTGGAGAAAACGCAATGCGCACCAATAACAACCATGCAACTCAGCACTTATCGGAGTGCTTACGTTCATTTGGGCCTGTGCATGGCTGGTGGGCCTTTCCTTTTGAACGCTTCAATGGAATCATACAGCGAACCAGGACCAATCGCCGACTTGGTCAGTGTTTGTATTTTAAAATGACTGTCATTGTTCGCTGATATGTCATTATAGGAGGGCAAATGGAACGATCGTTCATGAAGTCATTCTGTAGAGGAAGCAACCTCAGAGCTTCCCTTACGCACGACAGCTTGCCTGAGGCCATCGCAGATTTGCAACACATTGCACTGGATTATTTCGGTGCAGATTTCAGGGGGACTCTACATCAGGATCTGAGCGCCATGGCATTTAGCGTCGATGTCCCCGAATCACCAGCGCAGACGACAAAGAAACGCATCAAGCTGTCCCCTGATGTGTACTCAAGTCTCATTTCACGTCTCAACGCCTTGGATGAAGGCATGCAATACCAGCACTATGACAAGCCCGCGGTCTCTCAGTATCTTCAAGTGGAACCGCACGCTGTGCCTAAGAGGTCTATCAAGTTCAAAGGCGTGAACCTCACTCCTGCATGGCGGCATGTTGGCAATAGCCAGGTCCTGTTGCGCCCAACTGCAGGAAGCTCGATTTCGCGTGCAGCGCAGATTCAGAAGATATTTCTGCATACACGCCCTGGCAGAGGATCAAACGTAACTGATACCTTCTATGTTGTCAGGCGGTACAGAGAGCTCAGTGATGCGCAGGCTGCCCTGGATCCCTATCAACAATTTGCAGCAATGGATGTCCGGTTGTGCCTGGATGATTTCGAACCTGATGAATTGGTTGTTTTAAGCATTGACATCATTAGCCACTTTGCTAGCTGTCCTACAGAGATTGAGGGTCTGGATGAACGCTGTCGTGTGGTACTTTCACTTGATAGGGTATGATGATTTGCATCAAAAATGATCGTTTTGCTAACTTCATGGACATCACAGAGTTAAATTGGGTCGTATAGTGGCGAGATAAATGTGTCGTTCAAAAGGTTACATTTTGGAGTCACTACTGGACAAAAATATTATTTGGAGTGCTCAAAGTATTCCCCTTATATCAACGGACTTCTTGTGCCTACCATTCCTAAGAATTCCTGAAGCGCTCTTCTAGCTGTAGCCGTGTGAGTAAATCATTAGCTCAATGTCGATCGAATCACTGACTGCTGCAACGCCAATTGTGAGAAGCATAAGTGGTAAAACCTCTTTTGGAGATTCGCTGAGCTGTATGTGCATTAGCATGAGTCCCGATTCAAGTCTAATACTTACTTCGTTGACGACAGATGAAACACCGTCGAGCATATGCTTGACTTGATTTTCCTCAGAATATCCGACATCCAGCTGCGGGGTTCCGTCAAATTCAACACCTCCAAATTGAAGATCGCACCACTTACTCGGTCAGATAGAGCCAGGATGTTATGGAAGAATCGATTTCTGTAGCGTTCAGAACTTGGAACACGAAGAGTTAGGTCCTCCAACGCGTCACGGTCCTGGACGGTTTGGCAGTTCATAGTGGAAAGCACAGAAGAAAAGATATTGGGTTTTGAATGTTTTTCGCTCGAACACATCTACAGTATTTAAGCACGAGATACCGCCGGCTTTGGGTGGAGAAATGAAAGGGAAATCTAGAACAATGAACATACTATGACTGAATCACCTCTTCCGCAACAAAGAAAGGCCAAGGATCGTACTAAGACATTCAAGTTGGGCACTTTGTTTAATTGTCTCTTATAATATACACTGATTCAAGCAGATTCACTCCAAGCTACCCGTCTCACGCCGTGAGTCAGTTCATTGAATCAGTTCCCACAACGTCCATACCCAGCGTTTAAGACGCTTGCGGCATCAGTATTGCATCACCACTACTTCAAACCTTATTTTTGATTATTCTCGCTCCTCGAGACTAGTACTTACTTCTATCCCAATGAAGGCTCAAAAACATCCTTGCACTTACCGAATGAGATTCAGAAGGTCACTATCTTCCCCTTATCGATCAGTGAAGCGTGTGGAACTCGACGTCAGTCACTCTCGGCACTCTTCCCTTCTACCACATTTTGATAGCTGTACCAGGCAATCTTGATACACCATCAGGAGTTTCCTCGGTATCACCGCCTCTATTTAGACGATGTTGATATAGTCCAAGAAGAACATGATTCTGATGTATGTTTTCTCTACTTTCTTAAAGATGTTTTGATATTGACTTTCATATAGAGCACTCTTATTCACCGCATGATCTTCCCTCACGATTTCAGGCAGCCCATTACAAAGAATGCGGTCAAGGAGACTGAGAATTTCATTACATCTAGGGGCGAACCAGTACGCATGGCACCAAAACCGGTCTCTCCCACAATCACCCCGCCGGTCACTAACACATCAAGTGTAATCGCACAGAAAGGAACATCTCACCATGTCCCAGCCGCATCTGTGGGGTCTTCTTCGGGTAATGTTTCTCTCTTTAGGAGCACATGGTTTCGTCATCTTTGTTAACTCTGGTTTCTCTTAGGACTTTCCCTTACCAATAACCAGACCGACGAACTGTGTAAAGATCAAAGCGCAACTATCTCTACTGTGTGAGTATCTATTGTCACTGGCTTCGTTCACTAATGTAACCTCTCTTTCAGTGGACATTCGACGGGTGCTGATGAAGACAATAATGCGGAGGTGTCTGCTCCGTGAGTATTCATTGCTGCACGATTCAGGGTACAAGTGCTAGATTCAGACTCTTTCAGAGAACTTTCTACTTCTACAACAAAGCACTTGTCCAACAACGGCATGCCTAAGCGTCAAGAACACAAGATACGCGGTCTGGATGCGATGATGGGATGGTATGAAAGTGAGGGACCTAACCGTATTTCTTCTCCTACATGCCTGCATGCGCAGTTGGGAGACCTCTTCATTCATCGCTATGGCAATTCATCAGTGCAGATTTGGCTCTCGAATGGAAGCGATTGGGAATCTAATATCCAGGATGGGCATCATCATCCAGTTTTAAAGGATCACAGGCTATGTGTTCGCGAGGGCGGTGAACCTTCTTGGGTCACCCGAAAAACACTTGCCACGTATAAAACCCGTGGACGGACCAAGGATGGTATTAAGACTGCATGTAAGTATCGCGGGCCTGAACTTGCAGCGTTTCAGTACTAACGACAAACCTGAATCATCAGAAGCAACTAATATGCTAGGGCCCACAGCGAATGAGGGAGAATTGCCTTGCTTCTGGCTTTCAACATATTGCTGCTGTCGTTTTTCAAAGTTTTAATATATTATTTTTTCCGTATCAAGTTTTGCTCACTGAGACCCTTCCTGCTCCTCACGCAATTTATCTAAGCCAGTCCTCTAAATCATGATGCAAATCGATTGATGTTACAGATCACAAATGTCCTACAGATAAACCGAGACGAGTGGTGAGATGCAGGTAAAACTAACTGCGTTTGCC
This sequence comes from Suillus tomentosus, assembly GCA_016647685.1. NCBI lineage: Eukaryota > Fungi > Basidiomycota > Agaricomycetes > Boletales > Suillaceae > Suillus > Suillus tomentosus. The sequence continues at coordinate 216,045 of JABBWJ010000018.1, forward strand.
TTCAGCAATCATTCCAAAGGATGTCGTTTGAGTTATACCAACCATCGACAGTTGGCGTGCGCGCCGGACTGAAAGTTGACTCGACAGCGACCTTAGTATGACTAGTGACAGAACGCGGCACATTACAACTGCGCAGAACAAACAACAATACGGTCGAATCAGAACTCGCACCGTTAACAGGAACCATCAGCAAGGATTCGTGACAAATAGAAGTACTTGCCGACGACTCAAAACAATATTTGACTGACCCCGGCAGGACCGTGCGAGCAAAACACCAAGAAGGGTAGGAACGCCCAAAAATTTGGCGAGGTATTGGCTTATTTTCGGCACAAAGCCCATATTAAATTTTGTGAAAGGGAATCGTGAATCAACGCCTTCAAGCATCGATGCATCCTGTTACATAATATCCCTTTGTCCTTAGAATGTGACTGTGAAAGGTGATGAATAGGCCTTTGACGAATCGAACCCAACCACCAGGGTACGATAGCTATGATTCTTTCCAGTAAAAGTCTTTGTTCAGTAACTCATGACTACTACCCTTTGGCCACTGCCAGTTTCTTGACTCACCAAGCATATAAAGCGGGATTGAAGGTACAGTTTTCATTATCAAGATCACTGAAAATGTCTACCAATACTAACCTGCTCAATCGGTCAGTCTTCCACTAATTCTACTATTGTTCGGTATCGCTTGACATAACATCCGATAGTGTCAATGTACTCTTTTCTAATGTCGATGCCACAGCTATCGAGATGTGGGCCACAACTGATATTCCCATGAGCGCCCCGCAACCTGCCTCGATTATCATGGTCGCTCCTGAAAATCATGATCACCGTCGTAAGCATTCATTAACTTTGCTCCTCCGTTTCTCACTGATACCATGAACATCATAGCTTGGCTGCTTATCAAGTACGGGGATGTTGTCCATACCCGTTCGCTTAATTGCGGAATCAGGGAAGTGATTTTTGATCACCCTTATACACCTAAGGTGAGATTTTTTTGCGCGTCCTTTCCCTTCATAATCTTAAAGCTTTTAGGCCAATGCACTATGTTTCGAGATCAACGGAGCAACTGTCCAGATTTACTTACCGACCCCCGCAATTTTTTGGTGCTTCATTCACATTGCGACAGGATCACATTTCGACTCTGAGCGCAGTGCTGGACTCACAGAGGAAACTCTGATGGACGCATGGAAGGACTTTACCGTCCCTGGCAACTTTATACTTCAATGTTCTTGCCGACTTCCCTCCTGTGGAGATCTGAGAGATGGGAATTTCACACTGTACCAGTAGCCTCGTAATCGTAATCAATCTGTTTGTAATATTTGGAGTCTTTTTTCATTATCCGAGCCTCAAATGTTTCTCTGCAAGTTGACAGTTCATAATCTTAGTCCGGAGTGTATGAGATTCGCTATGTATCATTTTATCATAACGGCGCCTATGTGTCAAGTACCCTACTCCATTTTCGCACTCAGTAGCGGTAGTCAAACAAATCAGTGAAGAACCGCCACACATTAGCGTTTCCATATTTCCGCAAGCACTCGTCGTAGAAGCCGTACACCTGCGTGATTTGTCGAGATTCGTGGTTTCCCCGTAGAATTGTAACGCGGTCGCGATACCGTAACTTGAGTGCCACAAGCAAAGTTACTGTTTCGACAGAGTAGTACCCTCGATCCACGTAATCGCCCATGAAGAGGTAGTTGGTATCTGGTGAGTTTCCGCCAATACGAAATAGCTCAGAAGATCATGCTGCACGTCGAGACAACCAAGTACGAGGAGCAAGATGGCTTAACGCAGAGTACATCAACCCGTATTGAGTTTATTCTAATCAAGCTTAAGAGTAGCCGTGCTTGACGCTGTGCGAGAATGAAGGGAAGCGCTCGCTGACAATGAGAGGAAGGCAAGTGCTGGCAGGGCTGAGCGGTAGCGCGAGTCTGACCTGATATTGCCACACGCGCAAGGCCACAGGGAAGGGAAAGGGCACCGAAATTGTCATAGGGAGGATAGCTGTAGTGTCGAAGAAAGAGCTTAGAGCTGATCTGTGCGTTGTATCTAATGTTGCTCTGCGCTTTTAGTACCAGAGCAGCGAATTAAGGTTCGACTCACCTGAGCAGGCAAATAAAAGAAATTTGGGCGCCAATGCCAACTGTTGGGTGAGGTGGAAATGTAACATCGGAGCTACAGAGAACTAGCCCGACAGACAGCAAGAATATTTAAAATACAGGCCCGGCGAGGTAGCGACTGTGATGTAACATCGGAGTCATGGACAAATGGCCTGACAGACAGTGAAGAAATTTTAAATCAAGGCCTGGTGAGAAAAGCGACTGTGATTTAAAAAAGCATAGACGCCATACGTGTGAAGAAGAGTGAAACTAGATTCAAAATTGAAAAAATGTTGTTGGGTGCGTGGCACATGTAAATATACCTTGAGTCTAAGATGGTCCAGATGAGCCTGCATCGACCCTCCATAGATTTTAAAAAATAGTCGCCTTTGAGAAGGCCAAGTTGTGTGGCTAGGACTTAAGAAACAATGTCAACAAAGGGTGCCTATCACGACGCGCAAAAATCCAAAATTGCGTACACCTATATACAGTGTCATATGCAAAGTAAACATTTTGTGTCGAAAGGCCGGCTGCCACCTTTCCAAAATTGAAAATTTCAGAGCGGCAGCTAGCGTGCCAGCCACACACTCAAAGTGCTACATTTCCACCCCATCTTAATACCATCTCAGCAGCCCTTTTTTTTCTATCTTGCCCGTGGTGTTGGTTTTGGGAGAGTTGACTGGTAATATTCAAAAGTCCTCAGTTATGGTGTATTTAACTCATCCCATTCATATACACTTGATACACCAACTGCCGTTTTCCAGCGCCTCCTCAGGAAAAAGATCTTGATCAGGCGAGGATCAGCCTGTGCGAAATACAACATTTATCTGGTTATAACGCAGCATCCTATTTTAAAAGCTTCGGTGGGAAGAGCGATCAATGCGGATGGAGAGGTCTACTGCCAGACCGAGCGAGCCAAACCTGCAAAAGAGATTGAAGGAACGACTTGAGTGCTTCGGTGAGTTGTCTAGGAAGCAAAATATTGATGCGGGACCAGATGCCTGTTATTGAGCTGCAACAACTCCCTATTGGCGGCACACCCGGGTAAAGAGTAGGGGTGTGTCAAAAACATTGGCTGAAATGGTGGTTCGTGTCACTGAAAATATACCGGGACATTCTTGAAAACGATGACGATGAACAAGGTACTTCTGTAGAAGCTATAGGGGGAGCCGCTGATCTATAGGGTTGGGTCCAGGGTGGTTCAACTTGCCATGTGAAGAAGGTATCGTTCTGTTCTATGCAGGTGTGGGAGCTTTCATGTCGCCGAATAGACTAGTAACCAGACTGGACGTCCTTGATGTGAAGAAAGGCTTAGTCGCCGCTTGAAGGCTTTCAGAGTAATTCGGAGTTTCAAATAACACGTGACTACGTATGTGTTACATTTGCAAATCCGCGCGCCGCGACCGCGAGTGCGGCGGCCAATCTTTGGTTGAGACTTGCCTAGTCCGAGTTGTGATTTTCCTGAAATTCATGAAATGATATATGGCATAGCTTCGGTAAGACGTCGACACGGTTGCCATCTTGTTTCAAGTTACACGCGAACTAATGGTCTGGAGTAGCCTACAATTAGGATTTTATCTGGCGACACCTTCAATCTTTCAATCGTATCCTTCTCCCAGTCGAAGCCTTTATGTCTATGGTCAAACGTCAGGACTATCGGAGGTTAACGCTGGGTTGATTGTTATGTCCACTCCGGAGCTGTGACACGTGTGGTATGCACATTGTGATCGAATATCTGAATCTTCTGTGCTACTTTCAAGTTTTCTTCTGAGAACTTGAATGCCGTGACATCTTCCAACGATGTATTGGTCACCGGCCACTCGGTTCTATGTGCGCATGCCCCACTGGGCCACTGAGGCTGCATGCTACATGTTCAATGAAAAGCACGCGGATCAAGCATGCTGTGGTGCGCAGTCTAATACCACAGCTCGAAGATATAAGTAAGACGCTCGACTACTCTTACTTTAAGTCAACCAGCCCGACCACACAAAACATCAACATGAGCTGGAGAAGTCTCGACAGTACCCCAGAACTCTCTCACCCAGTATTGGCAGTCCCGTATCGTGTTCCGTCATCGGAAGGCTTTGCCTCTCGTGCGATGAGCCCTCTCTCAGCTTCGGCCTCTCAACTATCGTTTAGCTCACCTGTTTCTCGGTCTTCCCGGTCGCCATCGGGGAACATAAGACTTCCTGGACTCCTCGGCCAGTCATCCGTTGTTGCAAGCCCGGTCGAGTCCGTAAGAAGCATTGCCTCATTCTTTACAAAGCTGCGGTCTCCGCCGAGACATTCCGAGTTTTATTTGCAGGATGAATTATCTGTCTTCCTGGTAGGTAGTCCAAATCTCTACATTTCTGAATTTTCACATTAAAGAACATTGTGATTCAATAGGTAGACGGGGTGTTATTCCGTGTACATCGCTTTTTTTTGCAGCGCGAGTCGGATGTGTTTCGCATTATGTTTGTGTGTCCTCCGACCCAGGACGGCCCTGAAGGACTCACTGACGACAAGCCCATCGTCCTGCCTGAAGTTACAGTCGCTGAGTTTGAGGCTTTGCTCAAGTTCCTATACGATGGGTATGCCTCTCACGCATCACCGTACCTCGTATCACTAACTATTACCTCTCAGGGGTATCTCACCATCTCCTTTCTCAACAGCAGATGAATGGATCAGACTGCTGTCGATTGCAACCCGCTATGCCATGGAGCGTATCCGTGCGAGAGCGTTGCATGAACTAGAGTGCCTCCCACCGCTTGATCCCATCCAGAAGATTGCCCTGGCACGGAAGCACGACGTACTGGAGTGGCTGTTGCCCTCTTACGTAGCGCTTTGTTTAAGGCGAGAGCCTTTGAATGTGCTCGAGGCAATAGAACTTGGGCTGGAGACCATGGTGCTCATAGCGATTGGCAGGGAAACTGTGAGGGATCCTGGTACCCTGAGAGATTTCGAAGACTTAAGGCAGCCATTGGGATATGAAGAATTTATGACAGCAATCGTTGCTAACATATTTGGAGATGGGGAGCTCTCAGGTGCTTGAAATACGTAACGTGGAGTGCACAGTATGGCAAAGATCCGAGGGGAGTGTGTTTGACATAATACAATTTAACAGTGACAATACAATTTGTACAATTACAGGAACACGCGTGTTATGTATGTTGTTTTGCGGTAATTTTGACGTAAATCGTCAACACGAAGTAAAATGTTGAGCAGATAGTTTCGCATTCGCTTCATGCTGACCCTATGCTGGCAGTCTGACACAAAAATGTTGGGTCCTCTGTCTGGCGTCAAAAAAACGACGTACCTCCGCACTGCTAGTAATAGAGACCGGAGGCGACCTGGTGGGTGGAGATGTAGACGCAGCGGAAGAAGTGCGCGCAATCATAGACAAATCGAGGTCTAATAGACAAGATAACAATTAGCTGTTGCATGTGTCACATTCCATACAGTGACCGACCTTGTGCCTTGAGTGCGTTCTTCCTGATCTGCCTAGCACTCTCCCTTTCTTCCTCCGTGAAGGAGTTGATCCGTTTCTCGGGTTTGGGCTTCTCGTGAACAGCTAGAGCACCGTGATGAGCGTGGAGCATGACAGTACAGTCATTACGTACAATTGTTGCGTTGCTGGCCTGTGGTATTTTCCTCGAACTCTTCCTCCTCCTCGTCTGCAAGTGCGGCGGCCTCGAGATAGCGTTCATCGTTGATACTACCCCAATTGTGTTGGCCACTGCCATTCTTTCGAACGGACTTGTCGAGGCCGGACTTGGACTCAGAGCGATCCCGCAATAAAGCACGAGGGAAGCCAGCGCGTTCTGTGCGAGTCATGATGAGCCTTTGTAGGATGGGGTCTGTTGGGGATCAAAGTGGTCGTGTGTTGGGAAAATAAAATTGGATGTAAGAAATCGGAAGACGTAGTAGTCTGCTTTTATAACCTGCAGTGCTTTGCCTCACGCCACCTGTGACTATAACTTACAAAGGTAAAGATTCGAGACAAATCTACGATCGACGAGGCTCGTGACCGGAACAACGACTTTTTGTTAGTTTTTGTTCCATCTAGGGCACGTCAATCAAATGGTTGTACCTTTCTTGTTTCACTACGGTGCTGCGGCCGTTCGTACTAACCCAATTGTTTCTGACAGACTTCAATGTCGTCTGACGCTCACTGAGGCTCTGGACAGGCTGCCCATCCCCAGTTCCAAAGAAAGAATTTTGCGGGGAAACGTGAGAAAATCATTAAGCGCACGTGGTCACATCAGTCACATGGCTCCACGGTAGCAGAACTACACCTTTGTACTTACAATAACCCTTTGACAACAGGTGAAGATTTCTTTAGGAAGTGAAGTCGTCTAGACCACCCACCTATGAATGGGATAATGGAAGCCGCAGTTCAATCCCTTCTGCGATCATCTGAGAATCTCAAGGCGGCACTCGAAGTCGAGGTCACACAACTTCAAGAACGCGGTGACCTTTCAAGTTCTTCTACAGATGACCGATCCAGACGCATTCTGGCCGTTGTATCGCACAGAAGGGAATACGTGGGAGATGAAGAAGGCAGGTGTGTAACTTGCTTCCTGTGTCAATGGTTCTCGCGCAGGATCTGTTGTTTTTATGCTAGAAGCGGGATACGTCAGGGTCCCTTTCCTGCCGTACAGATGCTTCTACTAAGCTCCGCTCGTTCAACTTTGTGCTGACTCTGAGAAGCGTCCTTATTTTCAAGCGCACACCGGGTCGCTCTATCGAGGACTTGAGTGTTGAAGTTGCGTATCCGATTTCTGGAAGTTTTTCGTTCTCTGTTGCACAAGCAAGGCGAAAAACTTTAGACCTTCGCGCATCTGGGGGAGAGACTGCCGCTACGCTAGGTCAGTCGAGATCAGGTGTGTAAATGCGGCTAATACAATAAGTCGCATTCTCATCGCATCGACAGAACTTACTTTGACTATAAAGTATGAATTGGCTACTGAAATACGAAGCCATACTTTGATCACACGAGATACGCGGAAATTGCAGTCCTTCACTGCAGAATGCAGACGTTTGAAGGACATGTTCAGTCAGCTGTCCTTCTTTTACGTCCCCTATATTAACTTACCAGTGTATCTACTAATTGTAGCTAGACATGAATTCGATGCTGATTTCTCTTGGCTATCACCTTACACGCAAGAGAGCTCTTTGAAATGTATGATACCTCCGATCGCGTAAATGTAAATACACGAGCTGACTTGATACTAGCCTTTTCATCGCCTATAGATTTGCGCATGGTCAATGTACCGTTGCATACGCGACTTTCGCCGGCAAGTGCGGGTCTTCCAGGAGACGATGCGGACGATATCAGCATTGTTCGCGAAAATTGGATCTATAACAAAGCTATTGAAGAAGCTTTCACTGGGTCATCGGCGCGCCTGCTGTATGCTCGCTAATACTGTTCTTGAAATATTTTAACGGGCAACTTCGCTCATGAACAGCATCCGCACGGGGACATTCAATGTCAATGGAAAAATGCCGTCGCAGGACCTATCGCCCTGGCTCAGACCAACAAAGCGGAATTCAGAGATATCGGGATGGATCTCACCTTTGAAAGCCATATCACCACTCGACATACTTCCAAACCCAGTTGATGAACGTCAGTGACGTTTTGTCACCATGTCAATTTGTCATTGATTGCACCTCACTCCTTGATTTAGATATGACCACCAGCCTAGGAGCTTCTTCTGCCACACTAGCTCATGCAAGTTTGAACGACGACGCAAAGGTCTCTGATCCAGATCTCCTTGTACTAGGCTTCCAAGAACTAGACCTTTCAACTGAAGCCCTTTTGTATGCTACCAGTACCGTCAGGGAAGATGCGTGGGTGGAAGCCATCTTGGCCGGGTTGGGTGAGAGAGGCATTCTCTACGAGAAGGTATCGTGTTTTATTCATTTATCTACTGCAATACGATATATAATGTCCGTCAGCTCGCTTCCAAACAGCTGGTTGGCATGCTGATCGTTGCAATTGCGAAGAAGTCGCGTCTGTCATGCTTTAGTGACATCAGATTTAGCACCGCTGGTGCAGGAATCATGGGCATTATGGTACAGGCATAAACATGATTTCTGTGGCTTTAATCAACATTTATCCTGCAGGGCAATAAAGGTGCAACAGCAATACGGATGTCATACACACCTTCAGCCCAAGAGATCTCCGCAAGTCCCACAGTACTCACTTTCGTTAACGCACATCTCGCAGCATTCGATGAAATGATAGAGAGGCGAAACTTTGACTTCCACGATCTTTCCAGGCGCCTAGTCTTTGATCAGACGGACGAGCTTGATTCTAATTCTTATGCGAACACCGCATCGGAAACTTCGAGAAGGCCTGTTGGGTTGTTTGAAAGTGACGTATTATTCTGGATGGTGCGTTGTAACTTGCCCTCTCCATTACCTCACTTACACTTTTGGAACTTTAGGGAGGTTGGTTGATTATTACCTCACGAGATGGATGATTGATTTGGCCGTCACAGATTTGAATTACAGGATAGATCTTGCGGACGGGGACGTCAGAGAACTACTAACATCTTTTCCAGGCCCGGGTAACGTCCCACTTTTGCTAAAGTATGATCAGGTTAGATGATGACTGACATAATTGATCACCGTGCTGATTGTATCGAGCACTCAGTTGAAGATAGCTATCGCAAGCGGGAAAGCGTTTGCCGAGTTCTCGGAGCATGCAATTACACATATGCCGTGCGTAGTTTCCTGCCGAATAATTACATAAATTCAATCGCTGGGCGTGGTAGTTCGTACAGATACGCGTCAAATACATCAGAAGATTCTCTGGGATATGATCGAAAGTGAGCGGTTTTCGCAATTGGCTTACTATTGGAGCAATTGACTTATCCTGCTAGGCGCAAACCCGCATGGACGGACCGCATATTACATATGTCGGCTCCAAGTGTTCCAGTCACCCAACGTTCATACTGCAGCCATCCTCAAATAACATTGAGTGATCACCGTCCAGTGTCAGCTGATTTTGATTTAAACGTGTGTTTTCTGTTCACAGTGCCATGATGATCCTTTCATGCTCGATGTTTATCAGGTATCAATTGTTGACAAGCAGAGACGTGAGATCGCCGCCTCTAAGCTGTATCGGGAGTTATGGGGTGTGGAACATTCTTCCGAAATACCGAAAATCAAGCTGCAGCCAATGAAATTGGACTTTGGAAAAGTCTAGTAGGTTCTTGCACCTCCTAGTTGGTGATGACTGAAGTTTGGCTCAAAGCTACAGGCGTCTTATCCGACAAACGTTATCCATTCAGAATAATGGACAGGCAAGTTGACTCAGTAATTTACACAGCCTTTGATGATTACGATTTCCAGATCCCCTGCGTTTACCGATTTGTCACTGCAGATGCTGAACAGCCAATCTGTAAGCAATACCTGAGCTCTCATATCACCAATTGATATGTTGTATTAAAGGTCCACAATGGCTTAAGATTGATCCTGTGGTGGTACGAGGCATCATCGCACTGTAAAACTCAGGCTAACCCACAACTTCTTTCTTTGCAGGGCCTACTTCGTCCGGGTGAATCGTCGACTATCACTGTCACAGTGTTTGTCGACAACTCGCCTGCGTCACGGCTGAATCTTTTACCGCCCCGCTTGGATTCTACCCTCATACTGCACACTGCTCTAGGGAAAGATCACTTCATCTCGGTCACCGGCGAATACCGTACGCCTATTCCTGTTCAGCCTGATACACTCACTAGATATGACGAACACAGAATATACTTGCTTCGCAAACAAGCTTGCCAGACTTACACGACTTCCCTGTCCCGTGCGATCTATGAAGTCTCCGAACGATCAGGTGCCTGCACAGCAGTCAGTGAACGCCCCGAGGGAGATCATGAGATTGATCAATTGGCTGATGACCTATGTCACCGATCCAGTTCGTGCCATAAAGGTTCTGACTGCATGTCCTAATGGCGCTCTAGAGTGACTTATTCAATGATCTTATTGAAGAGAGCATATGCATAAACATCAGAGAGGTGTTTGCGAGTCATCTTCGACATTCATGCATTTGTTAATCACTGTTCATAGTGTCTTGATACAGGAGATCAATTCCCATCCCCCCAGTCTGGAGAAGAACACGGTCCGCTGACGGCTGCCATTGTATCTACGCTGATACAGTTATTGGACTCGTTGGTAGATCCTGTGGTGCCCCCGTACCTCCATGCGCGGTGTCTGCAAATGACAAGTAGAGACGAAGCATTCGAGGTACGTTCACAAAACTTCAGTATCTTGGATAGTATTTATGCGAGTCGCAGCTACTGGATGAATTTCCTCCTGAATCAGTCAATGTAAGGTTCCACACATGGTGCACACACCTCTCGTTAACTCTTCCTAGGTATGGATCTCGCTTACTGCATTCCTTCATTATATGTCCCTGCAAAAACTGTCGTCACAATCATCGACGAATCAAGCGGAAATGGCAGAAAGGCTGGGTGCGTCTATCATGCATTATACAGAGTTCATTGAAATATCTACTGAACGAGGTCTGTAGCGACTGTATTTGCATCAGTATTACTGCGGGACGACTCAACAGGGCTTTACATCCCCGTGTCTCCAATCGGAAAACGGAAGTTTTTGCTTCATTTTGTTGGCTGATTTACACGCGACATCCCAGAGGTCCTGTGGATATATCTCAAGCGCTTTGGATTTGTAGTGACCATGAATTCGATACAAGTATAGGGAGGACAATGCATGCAACGAGCAACAACTAAATTTATAAGATATCGGACGGAGAACAAGTTCGAAATCAGTTGGAAGCAGAAACAAAAGCGGCTGCTTCCATGTTGTCCGGCGTGGACAATCCCTAGGCGTATGCCGGGATTGGAGGAAGGAGAGGGGAGGGGAAACATAGTCTTCGTTGCGTATCAGGATATCACCATTGCCGGTAGCACCCGCTGCAGTGTTTCGTTATACATGGATGCATGAGAATTGGGGTACGACGAGAAAGACGAGACACCCATATCTGTTTACCCGGCTCGAGAGTACCTGAACGACAGTCAATGATGTATGATTTGCCTGAAAGGGCTACCAAGTTGATGTGAGCTGAATTTGAGGGTTGCGAAAGTATTGATGACAGAGGATTGGGTGGTGGTGGTGCCTGGACCAAGACTAAAAAAGCGTAAGTTGAATATGAAAGTCCCCACTCGAGTTTTATAAGCGAACGAGGTAGGGGAAATGTAGTCGGGGACTGCAACGGAACCGTCAAGTCAACTGGGTAGCAAATAGGTAGAAAAAACACATTTAGTGGACGAGGCTCATTGGTGCGAACTGCGTCCGTAGGAGGGAAGGAGCTTGCGCAGAAAGTGAAGAAAAACATGTACGTCACTTGTAGACAATGGTCTAGGTGGGCGAGAGGTGGGAGACCTGACAGGTATTAAGAGTACTAGACCATAGATGGTACCGGTGTGCCTTTTGAAAGGAGCTCCGACAGTCTCAAGTGACTCATGGACGTCTTCCGAGAATCGAAGTGCTAGTACGCCAGAATTAAGCATCATAATTCTGAATGGATCAGCAACGAGTTAGCCTGTGTCCAGGCTCTATAACAGCGCACTGTTTGGAGACTCATCGATCATCAATGTCGCAGCTTAAATGCTTTCATCGTGACATGTCCTCACGATCCTCTCAACTCAAGGACCCGTGACAACCGAAAAGACAGTCATTCCTTTACCCAGGATTCATATATGGATTATCATGACTGTCGGGTGTCCGTGGATGTGACTACCTAAGTTATCTTTGACCATTTCCCCAAAACAGCGAACCTAGTAGACTCGTGACCAGTCTGACGTACGTCACATGAGAGCGGGGAATTTTGACGTAGTCACTCGACTTGTCCGTGGATATATAAGCCAGGCTGGTCCCGAGCCTACGAACCTAGTAGGTCTGGCTCTTATCTTTCCTCTACTCGAATCTGATGACTTTCAAGGCGTCCGGTGTCACTTTGCCTGATCTTTACGAGGCTTCAATCGTGGAACTCCAAGATGGTCTAGTCAAAGGACACTTCACTAGTGTTCAACTTGTCAAGGTAAACTCTTACTGCTCCAGTACGTATCCGATGCAGCGTCTAATCAATCACAGGCCTACTTGAACAGAATCGAGGAAGTAAACTTGAAGGGTCCTGCATTACATGCGGTCATCGAGACTAATCCAATGGCCTTATCACAAGCTGCGGCCCTTGACAATGAACGGAAAGACAAAGGCAGCCGCGGGCCATTGCACGGAATACCATTATTGTTGAAAGATAACATTGCTACGCTGCACGAAGAAGGTGAGATTCTCTGTGTGATATGTGTACATACAGTACTAATAAGTCGATATCCGAATAAGGAATGAACACGACTGCAGGTACATTCTATGCTTCTGCCTGCCATTTTGTAGATCACAGCTTTTTGGGGTATCCTAGGTTCCTACGCACTGCTGGGTTCTGTCGTTCCTCGAGATGCATTTGCTGCTGCACAATTACGTGAAGCTGGGGCTATATTTATAGGAAAATCAAACCTCTCTGAGTGGTCCGGTATGAGGGGCGAGTGGGGACTTCTAAAGGGACAGGTTCCCGGTGGCTTGTCGGAGCGTGGGGGACAAACTTTTTCCCCCTACTACCCGAATGCACATCCGTCTGGTTCGAGCTCCGGAAGTGGCGTTGCGATGGCCATTGGTCTCGCAGCTGGTTCGCTTGGCTCAGAAACTCATGGCTCTATTGTCTCTCCAAGTAGCAGGCACAATGTTGTGGGCATCAAGCCCACCATCGGGCTGGTATCTCGCTCAGGCGGTGAAGTTTTTAGTGGTGGCCTTCCTGATTCCCTGACTGATTATGAACGCCAGTAATACCTATCTCATCTCATCAAGATACTCTTGGCCCGATGTGTCGTTCTGTCACTGACGCCGCGCTATTGTTGAATTTCATGGCTGGGCCTGATCCTCGAGATGAAGTTACGTTACGTCAGCCCGGACTAGTCCCAGACTACATGAAAGCGCTCGACAAAAACGCCCTTAAAGGTGCTCGTCTTGGAGTGCCTCGTTCCTTCATCCGTAATACCAAGGTCATCCAGGAGACCTTCAACTCATCTCTTGATGTCTTTCGAGCTTTGGGCGCGGAAATCGTTGATCCTGCGGATTTCCCGGATACAGAAGAACTACTGACATCGAAGGCGGAGAAGCGGGTAGTGGACGTGGACTTCAAAGTTGATCTTAACAAATACCTCTCAGAACTTGTCGACGTTCCGACAGGCGTTAAGACTCTCGCTGCATTGATAGAATTCAGCGAGAAACGTGCGGACCTAAATCTTCCACCACCATTTTACAATGACCAATCGCAGTATGTCGGCTCAAATCTCATACGCGATATGCTTTTAGCCAGGATATCTAGATTCAAGCAATCGGAAGCCTCTCAAGTTGATGACGCCTACTTTTCGGCACTAGCCGAAGAATTCGACTTGGGGCGCACGAGAGGAATTGATGCCACTCTGGCCCAGTTCAATCTCGATGCTATAATTCTACCAACCGAAGATGCATCGACACCCACGGCAATCGCAGGGTATCCGTTGATTTCAGGTTGGTACTTCTTACTGTGATCTTAATCCTACTCAAATTCATCTAATATTTAGTGCCCCTCGGATTCCAGCCAGATGACGTCGAGTTACTTCCTGTGACGCCATCGTCAGTTTATACGCAAGCCCCGGGACTTCCTTTTGGAATTGTTTTTATGGGAACTGCGTATAGCGAGTTCAAGCTCATCGGCTATGCGTATGCGTTTGAGCAGGCTACCCATGTGAGACTTCAGAGAAAGGCCTATGATGATGCGATTCCTAGAACCCAATTAACGGACGTTATGTCCCAGCTGTGAACGTGACTTTAACATTATACACTGCCATACAATACTGATGTTCGAGCTTACCGTGAGTCTAATAATAGACTCACTCACTCAAGTCATGTATTCAACTTGAAGGTTTTTGCAATTGAGATATCTCTCTATCCTAAGATCGTTATTGCTCGAGCAGCAGTAAATTTGTTCAGAAGCAAACACTTCAACCAAATTTCTGCAACAAACTACTTATGTGTGGTAAGAAGATGGTTTGTTTTTTATGAATCTGACACTGAACACTATTTTATGCAGACCTACCCACCTGAAACCCACCTTCAAAACAGATGTTGTTTTGTGATGCCAGCAGACCTCAAATTTGACTCGACTATCCCTGGTATTTTTTGCAAGGCAGAAGAACAGGACCCCCATAGGTGGGGAGACCTGGTCCCGATCGATGCCCGGACAGGGGGACCACACATCCCATATATCCAGAAGTCATAGAAGAGTTCTAGACAGGTAACATACAATTTCAAACTGTTGCTGTATGCAGCTTGTAAGCCCCTTTCCCTGTTGGATGAACATGTTCCAGACACTAGCTAGTGCTGCTGTGGTCCGGTTCGGTCCGGTTCAGAGGGTCCTGGACAAGAACCAAGAACCGGACCATCCGAGAACCGTACTATGGTCCAGTTCTGGCTGACACCTGAACCATGGACCGAACCACAGGGGAACCGGACCAAAAGTCCAGTTTGAACCATGGTTCAGAACTGGACCACAGCAGCACTGACACTAGCTGCTTTGTAGTTCTCACGAGGTGCTTCCTACATCTTTTGCGCACCCGACAAACAAGTCAGGGCCACAGAGATGAGCCTCAGAACTCAAACAATCTATGTACTACTCTTCCAACAGCCTCCCCTGTAGAAGATGCCAACAAGTGGTCCAGTGCGATTCGCACGAGTGGCATAATTTCAATTATCGACCTCTTCCACAAAATGGGTTCATGGAATACATTGTTGCCCTTGCTTGATGGGTCTTGCATGCTAGCTGGTAAAGATAAAATCAAACACACTCTTGATGCACGACTTGAGGCAACTGTCCTCACAACTTTCCCATTGAGCGAGGCATTCAGACTTTAAACACTCTCTTATCACTTGCACGGGTGATATTTCCCCTCCTTGTCATTCTGTCAACCACCCCTTCATACAACATTGTTCTCTCGACAACCACCACGACACCACTTGCGAAACTCAAAGCAAACAAATCAGCATTCGGATAACAAGTCTGCCCCCCACACCCTGAGATCTGATCATCCACGGGAAGTAGAATAGGTCTTGCAGCCCACACGTAATTTTGCTACTGTGGCAAACATGTCTCGAGAAACAACAGGACTCAGCAATATATAGGAACCTACTAGAACAGTGGCACAAAGATCTTGGGATGTACCTGCAGTACATCAGGAAATCAACCTGGAATTGATATGACCAGGTAGAGCTGACAAATGAAACCCATTATGATACATCTAGCTTTAGAATTATACATTATTATCTTTGCTCAACATGTGTATGAAAAAATATATGATTATGCCAAGGATATATAATCTTGATACATGTCTTGCAAGTATGCAACAAATATATGAGAGAATGTATAGCTATGACTGGGGCATCTCATTTTGATGTGCCTTTTACAAGTATCAAGCAAGTATATGAAAGAATATATGACTGTGTCGGGGTCACATAATCTTGATACAAGTCTTGCAAGTATGCAGCAAATATGCGAGAGAATGTATAGCTATGACTGGGGGATCTCATTTTGATGTGCCTTTACAAGTATCAAGCAAGTATATGAAAGAATATATGACTGTGTCGGGGTCACGTAATCTTGATATGCATTTTGCAAGTATGCAACAAATATACTAGAGAATGTATAGCTATGACAGGGGCATCTCATTTTGATGTGCCTTTTACAAGTATTAAGCAAGTATATGAAATGATATATGACTGTGTCGGGGTCATGTAATCTTGATATGCATTTTGCAAGTATGCAACAAATATACTAGAGAATGTATAGCTCTGACAGGGGCATCTCATTTTGACTTGCCTTTTAATATACAAAAATTGTCTCAAATCATTAAAATACTCTAAAATACTCCAAGTCCCTTTGCAGATGGGCAAGAATTTGTCAAAGTCTACAAAAATTCAAAAAATGCAGGAAATTTGATTATATTGTTCAAAGCGGTGCACATAGGATAAGATAGGCCTTACTCAAACACCACTAACATCACGTGATGGAAATCGTCACGCTGCAAGCATTTTGAGGGAGAAAAGCGTTACATTGGCTAATTTCGTAGGCTACACTACCTTAGACAAAAATCAGTTTCCGGGCGTGACAACTCAGATCACTCCCCCACAGTTCCCCGGAAGCAGAATTTGATTTACCATTCAATATATGGAGGAATAAGACGAGTTGTACTGAGTTTAGCTGACTAAGCTGAGCGCCAACATTCAAAGTACATTGTCGTGAATCAATACATCGCCAGACATGGGTAAACGGAGTCATGCGGACTCGGCCAGGAATGCGAATCTAGTGAAGGCAATGATAAAGAAAAGAAAAATCAATAACGAGAATAAAAAGAATGTGAGCACTCACATCATGAATGAAAATAACTTCAGTAGTAATGACTCGAAATTCTAAGGACTCGGAGTCCATTACCAGCGCAACATTCGGCGGAGCTATGACAGTTAGGGCCCTTGAAGAGGCATCCTGTGATGTGCCGGAAATATTCAGTAACCAGTGCAATCAGCCATATCTCCGAGAGAACGAGGTAGATGAATTCTTACCATCAACTGAAGAACTTCAACATGAAGTTGAAGACAATGTTTTCGAGCTCATGCACCCAGGCCATGACACGGAGGTTCTTGAATACACAGAAAGCAATATCTCACAAGATAATACACCATGCAATGGTCAAAAACGTCTGCCACCCACAAATTTCGCATGCCAGAAGGCCCTTTCAGACCTCAATGAAATCATAAATCCTCGCCGCAAAAATGGAATTGGCCACTTGCCGTTTGATGGTGATGAGTTCCTTAGAAAGCGCCTTGATATGATGCGCATGTTCCGATGGACATACATTGATCAAAGAAACCCTTGCACTTGGACTGAAGCCTCCAATCACACTGCACAAGCGCATGAAAAAAGTGCACATACTGCTCGACTCCTTCGGAAATGGTCTCGTTCGTCTGTTGCAGACCGTGGGGACCTGCCAATAAACCTTTATGGAAGTTGGAATGTGTCCCTGCTTGACAAAGGGACTCTTGCTGACGATATTCATTTGCACCTGCAAAGTGTTGGTAAATATGTGCGAGCACAAGATGTTGTCGATTACCTTGCACAACCTGACGTACAACAGGAACACAGGCTCAAGAATATGATCTCACTGGCAACTGCTCAGCGCTGGATGCATATGATGGATTTCCGCTGGACAAAGTCACCATCGGGGCAATATGTTGATGGACATGAACGGGAGGATGTTGTTACTTCCCGTCAAACTAAATTCCTTCTGATGGTTGCAAAGCTCTCCATGCACATGCGTACATGGAAGGATGGTCTTGAAGAGGCTAGTGATGAACCTCGTCCACACACCCAGCGTGTTGTCATGTGGTACCACGATGAATCAACTTTTTATGCAAATGACCATTGCAAGGTCTACTGGGTACACAAAAATGAAACAGCGAAACAGCATCCAAAGGGGGAAGGGGCATCATTAATGGTTGCTGATTTTGTTTCGGCAGATTATGGGTGGCTGCGCTCGAGTTGTGGTGAAGAATCGGCACAAATTCTTTTCAGGGCAGGAAGACCTGTGATGGTTACTTCACCAATGATGCGATCCTGCGTCATGCTGATTTGGTGATGGGAATCCTTGACCGACACTTCCCCAATGACTGACACATCCTTATCTTTGATAATGCCACCACTCATCTAAAACAGGCTGACGACGCACTTTCTGCTCGTCACATGCCAAAGTTTCCGATGAAGACTGGCGGCATTCCATTTGGAGTTTCAAGGATTAAAACTGGCAGTGATAGAAAGCCAATTTACGGTGCTGATGGAAGGGTGCTAACTGAGAAAATTCGCATGGCAGATGGTCAGCTTACTGATGGTACCGCACAGTGCTTTTACTTCCCAGAACATCATGAACATGCAGGTGCATTCAAAGGTATGGCTCAAATCTTGATGAAGTGTGGATTCAGTGGGACACACAAGCTTCGTGCAGAGTGCCCAGGCTTCAAATGTAATCCAGATATTGATCCTTGTTGCTGCCGACGTCTGTTGTACAAACAACCTGACTTTGCAGATATCAAATCCAACCTTGAAATTGCCTGTGAAATGCGCGGTTACCAGGTGATCTTCTTGCCAAAATTCCATTGTGAACTAAGTTTTCTTGAACAGTGCTGGGGCTATGGCAAACATGTGTATCGTCAATTTCCACTTAGCTCTTCTGAGGCGGTCCTCAAGCAGAATGTAATTAAGGCTCTTGATGCCGTACCAATTATCACCATGCGCAAGTGAGTGATCTCAATCATTTTAACTATATTCTCTTCTTACTTGCATGCATACTAGGTTTGCTACACGTTCATTACGGTTTATGGATGCCTACCGCAAGGGTTTAGATGGGAAACAAGCAGCATTTGCCATGAAGAAATATCGTGGTCACCGCACTCTCCCTTTATCAATTTTTGATGAGCTCAATGAGCTCAATTAATCACCTATACTTCTGTATTATACACACATATACATAGCATCACTTATTTACGATACAGTCCTCTAGATTCTAACTTCTACGCTGTGTCACAATATTCCAGCGCAATGCACCTGGATAGCCCATTTGGGAAGCCTGATTAGGCTTAGCAATAGTGTGCCTCGTCAACTATATTTAGGCTCTGTTAAGACCATGCACAAAGGGTAGGACTGATTCTGAGGGGCTTGGCTTCAGCTCGTGCGCTGCGCCCCTTACCCGAGTATGTGCCCTTAACTTCAGATTGGTGCCCGAAGAAAGTCCGAAGACGTCCGAAGGCGCGGGAAACTTCGGAAGGACTTTCCGGACAGGTACAAGTAACTTCCGGATGAGTGCGGGAAAGTCCCGGAGGAACTTCCGGAAATTACAATGAGGTTTTGTCCTAATACAGATACGTGTAATGGCTACTCAGGACTTGTCCTGAGTAGAAGCAGACAGAGGAAAGGCTGCAAGGACAAAGTCCGAAGCAGAATAGGTCCGGAGGACCGTGGGAAAGATCCGGATAGACTTCCGGAAACTTCGGAGGATCGGATGAATGGATAAGTGGATGAACGGAGGAGCGGAGGAGCGGAGGAGCGGAGGAGCGGAGGATCAGAGGATCGGAACTCCGGCCTAGGGAATTCCTCCCTAGGCCTGAGATGGATATTGTCTAAGTTGGAAGACTAGAACTGGTATGAGGACTGAGAGTGAGATCTAGTGCGAGGACTAATATGATATTCAGACTGAGGAACTACAGGACATATACAAGAGTTTATATACTAAGTGACTATCGGAAAGATCAATAAGCAAAGGTCCGAGGCTATGTATGAAGCATAAGCAAAGTTATCAAACGCGAGTCGGAAATGAAGCATAGGTTAATGGATCAGTAAGCATACCGGTAGTAAGTATAACCGAGGTACCGGGAACAAGGAATACCGGATAGGTTGTGTTAACATTATGCACAGGAAATGAATTAAGAAGCTTATCGTATATCGGATAGTAAACGGATCTATACATCGGATCGGACTGGATCGGATATGGTCCGGATGAGATGCATGGATATATAGGATGTGGCATTAGGGCGATGGGACAAGGATGAATGATGCAGGCTAGCTGCGAAGGATAAGGGATCTGGACGTGGACATGCGGATATGGATGTGCAGAGGTGCAGGGATCCGGATGGGTACTAGAGACATGGATAGGACATCCGAAGGTCCGGATGAGGCGTGGGAATATTATCGGATGTAGGTCCGGAATACGGGATATGACAGGCTCGAAACTAGTAATATCTCAACACCAGCGTTAAATCATGCCCTAAATATTCTGATACCTTTGTACTGTAGCCTATAGCTAGGCTGGCATGTATCCCGCCTTATACTACCCTACACCTGATACTGGCAGTTTCCGCGAATTGCCTGTCTTGGTCCATAGCGGTTTATCTGGCGGGTTCTCACGCCTCTGTCCTCCTACCCCCTGCACTGCTGCACACTGCATGCCGCCGCCGCCGCTTCTACAGCTCAGCAGCCATCACCCAGGCTACCACTACCCTCTACAACATCTGTCCCATCTTCCTCACCCAAAATCTCAGCACCTCAGTGGTCTGTGCGCCCCCAGCTTGCAGCATCCTGCAGGCTGCCTCCCACCTCATTCTACAATGCTTGCGCCCAGCACCAAGTGGTCTCTGTGTCCCCAGAACACTGCCTGCACCAACCTGCTTCCCACCTCATTATCCTTGCCCACCACTGCCCTCTACAACACCTGCCCAAGTGGTCCGTGCGCCCACTATCAAACCTGGTCTCAGCTAATCGCCTACGCCTACAGATTCACCACTTGCGGATCGCACCATTCAGATCCACCAATGCCTGGTGTGGTCTACTTGCCTACGCCTACAGAATCCTCACTTGGGGATCGCACTATTCAACTGTTTGTCCACCTGGTCCGTGCACCCACTATCACCCGGTCTCAGCTAATCGCCTATGCCTACAGAATCCTCACTTGGGGATCGCACTATTCAACCGTTTGTCCACCTGGTCCGTGCGCCTACTATCACCCAGTCTCAGCTAATCACCTATGCCTACAGAATCATCCCACCGGCTCCTTATGCCTCTTGCAGGGGGTCATTCTAAGCTTAAGGGCCTCTCAAAGTCTATCATCTCACACAACTTTCGAGGGCGACATCGCCAGACTCATATCCTGAAAGCTAGCCATCAGCTTCAATGCAAGGAGGCAGCAGATGCAGGCCATCAGGCTCAAGTCCAAGGTATATCTTCACATTCTTATTGTTTACATATAACTAATGCAATCTCTCACAGAGATGTCGAGCGAGGACCGCCAGTTGGCACATACTACAGTGACCTATCTCTGTATAATACGAGGGAACGGACGTGCATAATATCCCGTATGATACGGGCCAGTGGACCATGGGCCCATGATAAAAATATTCTCGACTATGATGGATGGGCCGGGGGGCAAATTATTTCCGATGGAGGCGGGTGGGCCCATGCAGGGAATATATAGAGTAGATGAGTGGGCCGATGTAAATGAATATTAGGTAGACGGGTGGGCCGAGGTAGTTGGATATTATGCAGATGGGTGTATTAAGGTAGATGTGTATGAGATAGATGGGTAGGTACTTGTTATCACATTCACGGGTGGGCCGAGGGTATTATAAAATATTGTATTATACGGGTGGGCCCAGACACATATTAATTAGACCGGTGGGCCGAGGGTGTTGTATGGGATGTTGTATTAGACGGGTGGGCCGAGGGTGGTATACAATATAGATGGGTGGGCCCATGTGTATCATAATTGTAGACATGATGGAGCTGAGGTAGTTGTACATCAACCAAATCAGAGGAGGTAATAAATCAAAGTTACCAAGTTCCCGGAGCATCAGGTGATCTCCTGACATGGCAGTGCGAAGCTTGTGTTGCCCTACGAGACGCCAAGTTCCGGCCACCAGAATTTGAGTCAACTGTACCGAGTTCCGAGTTCCGGGACCCGGAACTCACCACATAAGTTAGTTAATACTTTTTGATGGTGCACAGGTTGTCTTGCAGAATGTGGAATCCGGGGTGCGAAGCTTGTGTTGCCCTACGAGAAGCCAAGTTCCGACCACCAGAATTGGAGTCAACTGTACCGAGTTCCAGGACCCGGAACTCAACACATAATTTAGTTAATACTTTCAGTGTTAAATGGCCAACTGAAGTTGAGATGTTTCTGAAGAGAGCAGCAGGTGCTCTCTTGACATGGCCTCTGATGGTGCTTAGGTTGTCTTGCAGAATGTGGAATCTGGGGTGCGAAGCTTGTGTTGCCCTACGAGAAGCCAAGTTCCGACCACCAAAATGTGAGTCAACCGTACTCAGAGGAGGTAATAAATCAAAGTTACCGAGTTCCCGGAGCAGCAGGTGATCTCCTGACATGGCTGTGCGAAGCTTGTGTTGCCCTACGAGACTCCAAATTCCGACCACCCAAATATGGGTCAACCGTACCGACTTCTGAGTTCCGGGACCCGGGAGTCGACAAATTAATATTTGATGACCAGCGAGTCAACCTTACTCAGAGGAGGTAATAAATCACAGTTACCGAGTTCCCGGAGCAGCAGGTGATCTCCTGATATGGCAGTACGAAGCTTGTGTTGCCCTACGAGACGCCAAATTCCGACCACCCAAATATGGGTCAACCGTACCGACTTCCGAGTTCCGGGACCCGGGAGTCGACAAATGAATATCTGATGACCAGCACACTTCCAATCAGGTAGTATTTCATTGAGCAATGGATAATAATACATCTTTGACAGCAGCCAAAATTATCCATGGCTCCCTTATCTGATCCTCTCTATCTCCACCCCCTATAACACCAAAGTCTGGACATCCAGCATTCAGCGTCTGATTTCCCAAGATTAACATCCAGCATGAACGGTTCTTCCCCTTCCCCTCCTGATAGCATAAACATCTGGCGCACTTGGGCCCTGACTGTGACTTATGAAGCAGGGGAATATACTGAACAGAAATTCAAGGCAGAGAAGACTGGAGGAGGCCCAGTCATACCTTCCCCCAACCTAGACACTGATCTGGTGATGGCGTGCGATCGCTTGGCTGATGTACTCATAAAGGCATCTAAAAATCCCAGTGGGTCTTCCTGCAGATTCGGAAAATTCTATTTATCATTCAAATTCCTGCATGACAGTTCAGATGCAGATGGATATTGCAAGATATAGCAAATTGATCTCCCCGAAGGACACCGGGCATAATGAACATAGAGAGGCAAGGTTGCTTGAGAGGTGTCCTCCTGGCCATGAAGGCAAAAGGTTGGTTGATGAACCTGCAATAATTCTTGATGCATCTGGTGCCATCATTGCATGGTATCTCCCAGACGCCCTGACAGACACCACCCAGGTGTGTAATATACATTGTTACTCGATGGATATCGAATATTAATGGAACCTACAGAAGGAAATCAGGGAGGCCACCGATTTGCTCTCTCCAAGCCTCGAAAAAAGTGTAAGGGCTGATGGCAATTGGCGAACTAATCAAAGGTTGTTCAACCGGGGCTCGGAAGATGTTGGAGCAACTCCCGGATGCATCAATCTATCTCCGGCATGGTTTCAACAGGGACACGAGGTAGGATCTGATGAGATGGTGATTCCGGCAGTCATACTTACCAATCCCAAAGAATGTGTCCGATCCGGAGGTATCTGCATCATTGAAGGGACCTTCCTGCGAGAATATCCTCAAAGCCATTGCAAGGCCAGCAGCCATCGCGTCCGCGGCACTCAGAGTCATGCATCCTGAGCAGTACTGGGCAGGGTTGAGAACCTTGTCAAACCTTGGAAATATAGCAGTAAGCAAGGATCTGCCACAGATGCCGGAGGCCCTGCAGTACTGGGAATCCGTGTTTAACACCCTCTCCATCATTTCCAATTGGGAAACCCCCCATCATCGAGACCACATGTCCATTGCTGAATGCTTCGACATTCTCACCACCGTGGGGAACTATTCTAATGCTCGGATGACAATGCCAAACCTTCAGCTGGAGTTCAAGTACAATTCCGGCTGTATGATTGCGTTTTCCGGAAGGATTGTGAGACATGGAGTGTATGATGTGGAAGGGGATCGGATTGCTTGGGCATGGTATATGTTTCGTGATTATGGAATCAGGTGTCAGGGACTCGGTATTCAGAACAGTGTTGAGTCCCAGGTCATGAGCTCCGAGTCCCGAGTCCCGAAACCCACACCCAGCAGTTGCCGAGCTCCGGGTCGCTGAACCCCGACCTCCGAAATTCGGGACTCGGGACTCGGGGCTCGGGACTTGGGACTCGGAGCTCGTGACCTGGGACTCAACACTGTTCTGAATAAAAACATGAAACGCAAAATACTGACACATGCTATCTCCAATGGTCTGGATACCCTGACACCCAACACAGTTGCCGAGCTCCGGGTCTCCGAACCCCAACCTCCGAAATTCGGGACTCGGGACCTGGGCGTCCGGGACTCGGATGTGAGATTTTTGAATGCATAGAATATGTTACATCTTGTATACAATGAAGACTGAATGGGACTACACTCCTTTACCTTTCCTCAATTTCTCTAACATGTCAGTGTACATCTTCACCTCTCCCATCTTAGCTTCGATGCCCTGATCTTGCTCCTCCAGCAATGCTTCCATGCGTTCTTTGATGAACCTCAGTCCCATGAGTGGTGGAGTCGAAGTGTTTTTCAACTTCTCTGGAAGTACCAAAGCATCATCCTCAACATTAAGCTGAAACAGATAAGTCATCAATCAAGGTAATTCAGCTAACATCTTACCGCCCAATACTGGTAGTGAGAGACGCAGGAAGCCATTATTTCATCCCACTGCCATGGTTGATCAGGGATCCAGTTGGTTCCCCTCCACCATGGACATGTATATGCGAACACAATCCGGGACGGATGTCCTGCAATTGGCTCATCATGAAATGAAAGGAGGTGGAATGAAAAGACGTCGTCTGGAACCGTGTTCCAGGTGAGCATGGGATACAACTTAAGGATATAAGCGACAGGGACCGAAAGAACCGACACAATATTCTGTGAAGCGGAGTACTGCAGGAGTGGTGTGACAAATGTCTGCTCAAATTCTTAGCATTGACCAACAAAGTCATCAGGGCAGTGGTAACATACATTCATCTCCCATTGCAGCCCGGCTTTAAAATACTTGATCCGGTCAGCAGATAGACCATTGTTGGCAGCTTCCGTCCGATATTGAGAGATGATTGCACGGACGCGCGATCCAGCCATTGCCAATGTGCAGGAAATAGTTGCAAGGCTCAGCTTCAGAGGTTGGTAATGGCTTCCGGGATTCAGAGTGCCAGAAGTGGATGCATGAGATGCAGACATGGCTAATACAGGACTATGGCGCTGGCAATACAAGTGAAAGATGGTCAAGATGTGAAGATAAGAATCACTGATGGATGGATACAAAATTCAAACTCCGACATGGGCTGACCCGGACAATTCCCGGGCGTCAATTATGTATGTGGAAAGAGGGACTTCATGAGAAAACAATGTTCATTCATCTCCAGCCTCTATCAACACGTTTTGTAGGTCTTGAAAAGCTGCCTGCGCATCCTGTGCCAGCAATGAATACATGTGGGATTGCCTTCCGGCGTAGCATCCGTGACCCGGAAGTCGTTTCTCCAATGATTCCTGCATGTGCTCGCCCCATATGGTTGTTTTCCACAAAAAGAACTTACATGTCCAATCCATCTCCAATTTTACCAATAGCATTTCCTCCCTCCATCGATCCCGTAGTGCCTTTGCCCTCAGCCAATGGACTCGGTAAACTTGGTGTGGGTCCAGTCAGGTAACCGCGGGATATGACATGCAAGCGGGAACTCACATTCCTCATTCCACGATTGATCAGGACCCCCAAGGTCGACTTCAACAGACCAAAACCAAGCCAAAGATTCATTTCGTTGACCTCGGGCATTTGGGTCGCCCACTGCAGTGCTGATTTTGAGTTGCTCGCGAAGCAGGGGTTTGTATTTCTGAAGCTGGTCTTGCCCCGGCTCAAGTTTCATCATTTGCTTCCTTGTCTTTGTATATATGCTGGCATGGAGGGAGACTGCCTGCTGCACCGACGTCACCTGGGACCAAGCTCGAGTTTTCAGGGCCTGGGAATTGGCCTGCCTAACGGTTGTTCGGAACAGGATGGCCTTGTTGCAAAGGTAAATGCGGAGATTGTGAAGGGCATCATTGGCCTGCCCTTCACGAAGCGACATCTCCAGGGGAATCAGATCCTCTGCCATGCATCGTCTGCATCTATCAACCCCCAGGTTTGATGGCAATGGGATTACAGTTAGCTCGGGAGAGTTTGTCCATGTGTGAGATGTCTCTGTGAAATCCGCCGGGTCATCATCGAGATCATCTAGAATGTCTACGTCCAAGTCTTCAGGTTCATCATCTGCATCAAATCCCTCCCCGAGATGTGTTAGAGCAGACCGAGCAAATCCATCTATCTGGCCTTGGAGCCGATCTCTTTGACGGGCGATGTCTAATCTCTGTGTCTCGGTGGATCTTCTTCCGATCCTTCGGACCTCGACGAGCAATGCAATCTGAGCCTCTTCAATTGCTAACCCTGTTGATATCCATGTCACCACAGATCTCCGAGAGGGTGCTGCATTGCGGGCATTACCCTCCTCTAACAATCTAAGCTCGATCTCCTTTTTGCTAGGTGCTGAGTGCAATATTAATTCAGACCTCGACGGAGACAATGGAACTCAACGTACCCTTTTTGATATTGATCTCATATTCATCCATGGCTGAAGGATCATTCAATCTGCTTGACTGAGCTATCCTCTCCCTGGCTAACCATTCTGTCTTCAAATGTAAGGGTGCTGCTTCATCGAGTCTGTCGAATGCCTTTCCACTTTCTAAGATACCATTCCTAGCCAGTTTGTATTTCCGGCATAGAGTCCTTTTCATGCGAATCATCTTGCAGAAATTGGAGTCATTCATCTGATAATCAAGGCATTCCTTTCGGTGGGGAGATGACATTCCCCGAGCAGCAGGGGAGATCAGATTGAGCCGTGCCCATAGCGTCTCCATGATCTCTCCATCGATCCGACCAATGCCTTCAATAAAGTTAGAAGCATAACGGACATAACAGCTGTCCTGATGGCCATGAACGTGCCATAACCCAATTCCGGGAATGATGGTTAGTTGTGGTGCCATTTCTAGCAATCGACTTCGATCCACCCGAACCCGAAAGTGTTTGTTGTATTGACAATTAATATCATAGAAGGTGACAGCCCTGGTGATGCCTTCCATGTTGTGCCGGGAAGCCTCGCAAAGGGCATAGTCCATGTTCATTTGTCTGCAAGTGACCCATGGTTAACTCGTGAATGGGGAATGGTGGATGTGGCTTGCCTTTCGCCTTTCTGAAAATCCACCATGGAGTGAGGGACAAAGCAACCGTGTCTGGCACAGGCAACTCCCCCGATACCGGTGGACTCCAGCTTGTGCCGAGCAGCATTAGCTTGATTTACTGCCCGGTGATTGTTGCAGCTTGATTTTTCCACTGTGTCAGCAGCCTCTGCCAGATGCATTTTATACCTGTCCTTTCCTACCATGAATCCAAGCCCATCGGACAGCCAAACTTCATCGAATGGCTTAATGGGATGCAGATGTTCGGCTTTGAAATTTCCGTCCATCACAAATGACCGGGTGTATTTCCAGCTTGGATCCCTAGTATTATTATGGAGGCCACATAGGTTGAGAATAGGACTCACTCATCAAGAGATTCATCCTCTGACAACAGCACATTAATCCCAGGCTGAGGACATGCCGGGCAAAATAATGCAAGTTCTCCTGTGCTCGGGTTATCAGAACGATGGCCAAAGCCATGCCATTTCATTGTCTTCAACTGCCTCCACTGTCGAGCGACCCTCATGAGCTCTCTGTATCGGTCCTTGCAATGTGCTTTGTCAATATGATGTCCAGTAGATGATGAGGGTAAGGCATTACCGGAACAAGGTGTGGAAACATGCTGGAGGTCATTCGCCGGAGTTGCTGTAATAGTTCATCGCCGAGGTGCCGCATTCAAGGCTGTCCAGTAGAAAATCATTGAGCACTCTAAAGGTGAACACAGTCTTTGGCCTGTTAAAAGATGCAGGGAAAAATCCGTGTCGAAACATTTGAATGTCCGGACTCATGGCATTCGGACATTCACAGCATCGAACCTCCAGGCGATGAACTCTGGACTTGTCGACAATGACCATGGTGTTTTCCTTTGGCTGGAACTCGGGTCCAGACACAAATGGCAGATCTTCAGGCTCGAGCAGGTCTTCGGGTTCATCTTCTTCAAACAAATTCCACTGATCGGTGACCGCCGGACATTGTTTGCCATCATGGCCAAGGTATATAATGAGTCCCACATGAGCTAGACAACTCCGCTCGAAGAATCGCCCATTCCATTGACTGATCCAGTGGAAAGGATTGCTACGATGTTGACTCCTGCAACAGCCCGTGCAATAAAGTGGCTCGCCAAGACAATCTTGACATTTGTACACCCCATCCTGTTGGCAGATGATGCATCTCCTGTCTTCGGGTGGAGCTTCTCGATCGAGGAGGTGATGTAGATATGATTCCTGCCTTGGCAGCCATTGCCTGAGGTAGTCATTTTGACTCTGTATTTTGAATGCTTAGCCATAGTTTGAATGACACTCCAACATTGTACATGAACTTGCCATGGTTTTTGGGAGTTGCAAAGGCTCAAATGAGCCTTGGTCCTGCTCGTAAGCATTGTCAGGAAAGTCTTCCCAAGGAGGTGGTGCCTCAACAGGCTGAATTGTTGGTGATTCCGGGGGAGAGTTAGGCATGGACCTGTAGGCATGTCGCCTCGTGCTTGCAAGTGGGACCTTGACCCAAGTCTTCCTACCTTTGCTGCCCCTTGCTTCCACCCTGTGAGATTTTTGCACTGGGGTGCATCTACCTATCTTCATCTTGTTTATTAATGTTGCAAGCAAGGCATCAGCTCAGGTGTAATGAATTGTTATTGCAATATGATGCGGTGCAGTCCTGTTGGCTCATTACAAATTCATTTCCATTAATGGCTCAGGGTCCAATATGGGCCGATTAACCTATCATTAGGCTTTGCTCAAAGTTCAACTTCGCACAATTCATTAATACTTCCACCTTGCAAATCCTTAGCCATTTCTGCATTCTGATTCACTATGGCAAGAACAGGTCATTCCACCAACACGACTTCCGGAAGACACAGGATGCGTCAACCACAGTCTCAGAAGCTCACGGACAAGGAGATTTTGGAGTTGAAGAACTACCTTCCTGAGTGGACTGCTGCCAAAAGGAGTGAGAAGCGAGCGATTTTCACTGCCATAGCAAGGGCGGCCAGGTTGTTTACTCCGAAGTTGGACCAAAAACAATGGAAAAAGAGGAAGCAGGTGAGGCTTCTTTGTTGTGTTGAAAAACTAAATTTTTACCGTCACATTCTTTCATCAACTCTTAGGTGTACAAGACTTGGTTGTTCAACAACAAGAAAAAGAAGGAAAGGAAGGACATGATCAAGTATGGGAGGAAATGGACGCCCAGGATGGTGGTCTACCAGCAGAAACGCGAAGAGGTGCTGAAGAGGATTGAGGACGAGTCCGGGGTAAAGCCAGGAGATCCTGGTATGTTCAAACATTATCAGGCGGCGGTGAAGAGAGTCATGGCTGAATTGGACGACGACGAGTTGGAGAAGGCTAAAGAAACAGCCGAAGAGTGGTCCAACAACTGTCCGCCTCCGGAGATACAAGCACAAGTCGCTCGTAAGAAGGGTCCGGCATATATGGAGCACTTTTCGAACGAGATGTGGAGGCAATGTGGGATGAGAGTGTTTGTGATGTCGGCTTGGAAGAATGAAAAGGGCGAGGTGCTGTTCGGGATGTGAGTACATTTATCCATTGACAGAGATTTTTCGTCTCAAAATATTCATGCAGGCATGATGATAATGAGGCCTTAGGAGATGGGGACAGCTTCATGAAGACGAAGGACTGGGAGGACATTGAGCCAGTGTGGCAGGAGTACGCGCAGGAACAGTTCGGTGAGTGTGTCAACCATGTATACCAGATTGAACATATTGAGCATCACAATTATAGGCGCCGGGGCACGGGATGGAGGACGTCAGGTCAAGGGAGGTCGAAAACGAATTCGAAAACCAGCCTTCGAACTCGAAATGGATGGGGAGGGTATGCCACTCCTTCCGGACATCACCGACACCAAACTTGAGGAGAAGAAGGCCATAGTAAGGGCCTTTCTTACATCGCACTATCGTGAGTTTGTCGTCGCATCACCTGACAAATTGTTCAATGCATGGACAAAGGGATATGCTCCGGGAAGGACAAGGCGGTTGTGCCATGGAGTGCCATTGTACAAAGTCAGGATGACTTCGTGGCCCGGACATATCTTCCGGCGGATGTTGACTTAAAGGAACCTTCGAAGCTGCAAATTTGGGACACCACTACCTTGCTCCAGTTTTGGCTCGCTCGGCAAGAAACAGGCGAAGGGCCCACATTTCTGTTCAAAGCATGGAAGAACAAAGATGGGGACATGATACCATCTGTCATATCTGGCAACTCGCCCTCTCCTCAGACTCGTATAGTGAGAAGGCAACAGAGGGTTACCATCCGAAGGCCTCGGGAGTCATCGACAGAAGCCGAGAGTGATAAGGAGAGTGCCACTCATCATACGCAGCATAATGTGGATGATGACCTGGCTGACGGGAGACCTCCGCTGAAGAAGCCCAGGACGGGAGGTCCTACACCCAGAGGGCCGGCAGTCCCACGTTCAATTCCAAAGCCTCGCCCGGCCAAGCCGGCCAAAAAAGGTGCATTACTGACATCACGATTGGGAGACCTCCTCGCTGGGTTAACTGACGACGCGACGGGCGAGGTTAGAGATGATGTCGAAATGGAAGAGACTATCACGCCGCCGGCACAGAAAAGGAGGAGGGGCACTCGAGTCACTGTTGAACCATCCACGAGGACGACCCGGAGTAAGTTGCAAATGCCAGTAAACAGTACACCTAGAGTAACCAGAGCACGGGGACGCACTTAATGTACATATATCTTCCTGCCCTCATGTGTAATGTCATAAGTGCTATTATGTATATGTCAAAGTACTAACAATCAAATTGTAATTGCCAAATGCCAAATCTCGAGTACCAAGGCCCGAGTACCGAACCCCGAATACCGAAGCCCGAACGCCGGTCACCGAGTACCAAGGCCCGAGTACCGAACACCGAGTACCGAACACCGAGTACCGAGCCCCGAGCCCCGAGTACCGAGCCCGATACCGAGCCCCGAGACCAGTACCGAGCCCCGAGTACCGAGCCCCGAGTACCGAGCCCCGAGTACCGAGCACAGAAGACCTGGCAGCGAGTACTGGGTAGGTAGAGTATACAAGTACCAAGGACTACCTACTGAGTAGTACTGCAATGTGTCTACTATCAGACATTGATTAATATTTACATGTTACTTGAGTCCTCAAAGGCCTCAATGAGGGTATCTAATACCTTCAGCATTTCGGAGGTTGACTCCCTTACCCTTTGCATCCTCCGGAGGTCAGCATCTGCTTTTCGGAGCTTGTCGCATGTTTCAGCCCATGCCACCCTGAATGGTCTGTCAGCCTCAAGAATTTGGGCTACTGTAGGGGCAGGAAGATTTCCATGACGCTGTTCATAATCTCCCAGGCGATCTACAATTGATTGAACTTGCAGGATATTAGCAGAGATAAATAATCAACTGTTGTATACTTACTTTCAGCTTGATCATAAGATCCGATTGGCATGAACTCCTGAACCATGGCACGCAGTGCTTCATTGTTGAGTTCCGGCTCTGGCGATTGACGTTCGGGAGTTTCTGACATAGCTTAGGAGATAGCATGAGTAAAGCACATGAAATGATATGAATATACCTACAAGGTATGGGTGCACCTGGTACACCCGGAGTGGCCGGATGGGGCTCCGGAGTTGATTCATTCACTGGGGAAATGCCATGAAAGGTGACCATGGGATTGAAAGAGTAATCTCACCAGCCATAGGAAAATCGGGTATAACCGGAGCATCATCAGACGAAATCAAGGTATCCTCCGGACCAAGATACAAGTCCGGATCATCGTACAGGGCCAGTCCATCTGCCAGAGCCGGAGATGATGGATCTGGAGATATGTGATGAATTTGCACATGTAAAATATGTACATTTGAATTGGAAAACATACCGGGAATTACATTCAACACATCCAAACCACCGGACGATCCAGAATCAGAGTCTAACTCATCATCCGGCCCAAGGTATATATCATCTAATGGATCTGAACCATGTCAGATCAATTGACTGAAATCAGAAAAAACAAAACATACCAAGGGACATCCGGGACTGGGAGGACTCATCCACATCCATTGAAGTAAATTCAGTGACCGGAGGGTCATGAAATCTGACCCCAGGTTGAGAGCTCATGATATCTGATGAGCTGATGCACTGATGAACTGATTGATAACTGATAACGTCGAAGTTCAACACATGGCCGGCGATTGCCGAAAGTTGAACGATGACCAAACAAACACAAACAATCAACGAATTTTCAACATCGTCCTTCAATTGTATTGTTTCTTTGAAACTTCATTCTATTGATAACAGATTTCACCCTGCTTTCAAATTCTCACATCTGTCAACTCCATCCAAATGTCTACTCAAGTTCAATCTACATTGGCCAACCTCAAGGCATCCACTGCTCAACTTGTGGGCATCATTGCCGGCGCCCGGCACATCCCGGCCGGCTCTGTGGACGTCCACCTTGTTCTAACAAAGCAGGTGACCACTCTTTTGGTATGTTGAACTTATTAAATTAGTGTAACATTAATGTTTGTAATGTCCGGGTAGGCTGACATCATCCGGGCCCATGAGAAAGGGGAGTACATCCCTGGAATTGTGGTGTCCTGCTCTAAGGAGCTGATGAGGGTGCGTTCCATGACTCCCCGGGCATTGCCCAACTGGCACAGCATTGGCCACGATGACCCCCGGGTGGCTAGACATGCCTGGCGCAAGCAAGTCCGTGCCTGGGAGGCGTTGGGTGACAATTCCTGTGATCTCCCTGTTGTCCCTAACGTTTCCACTGGCCCACTCACTCTCAACCTTCCGTCTCCACCTGTCCCTTCACCTGCACCTGTCCCTTCCCCCACCCCCGTCATTCCCTCACCTCCGGTCGTCGCCGGACCTTCCGGCAAGGCGACCCCCGAGGTCCGGGACAAAGGAAAAGGTAAGGCCACCTCCGTCGACCTGTCACCGGAAGTTGGGGGGAGCAACAAGAGGAAGTCTCCAATGATTTCGGGACACTCCTCCCAACCTCCAAAGTCGGCGCTGAAGGCTCGCAAGCGTGTCAAGTCAACTCAACTCCCCAAGTCGAAGCCGTTTGTGGAGTCGGAAGATGATGAAGACCCAATTGTTCAGGTATGTGTTCTGGCTGATTTCTAACATGCTCTCAATTTGTTGCAGCCGATTTCGCGTGGAGTGCCGGAGGTCGTCCTTCCCCAGCGCACCATTGTGGTAAGGAAGCCCCAGTCGCCTCGGTCACCCAGTTCCCCCAAGAAGCAATCATTTGGGCCTGCTTCGGTAAGTTTGCATTTTTTGTTTGGACCTTACATATATGCTCATGTGTCCACAGCTGACTGCCGGCAGTCGTCCGGAGGTTACGGTGAGTCGTTTGGACATGTCCGGACCTCCCATGTATATTTCCCACTCATTCCCATTATATTAGAAATCTCCCATCAGTCGTCCATCTCCCATCAGTCGTCCGGAGGCTCCGGTCAGTCGTCCGGAGGCTCGGGTAAGTCTTAGAAGTTTTCCAGAAACTCATGTGTATTAACAATCTGTCAGGCAACCTCCGGCAGGCGTCCGGAAGTTGAGGAGGAGTCCTCCGATGATACTTCCAGTGCTTCGGATGGTGACCCGCCGGCCACTACCACATTTGATATCACCATTCCCGGCCCAGTGAGTACTCACATAAATTCCCCTTAGTTCATGTACTAACGGATACTACAGAACAACCCCTGCCATTATTGTGTCAAGGAAAATTGGCCCTGTGCGACTCGATTGGACAAGAGGTCCAGCCTCCCCTGCATGTCTTGCATCTGCTGCTCCACCAAGAAGATCAAATGCATCCCTGCATCTCTGGGATCCCCGCCCAAACGGACCCAAGGGAAGTCTACCACCGGCTGGACGTGTTCCAAGACACCCGCCCCTGCTCCATCCAATGCTCCATCTCCCTCCCGGTCAAGGGCCCGAACTCGTAGTCAATCTCGTGGCCCTTCCCGAACTCCGGCCATCCCTGCTGCAACTACACCCCAGGTGCAGTCACGTGGTCGCAGCAAGACCATCACTACCAAGAAGACACCTGCACCTGCACCTGCACCTGCACCTGCACCTGCACCTGCACCTGTCCTGCCTGCACCTGCACCTGCACCTGCCACCTGCACCTGCACCTGCACCTGTTCCTGCACCTGTCCCTGCACCTGCGCCAGCTGGTAAGTCACCCATACTTTTGATGACCGGCTGACCTAATTTTTTACTTAGCAGTCAGGTCTTCCAGCGTCGCAGTGCCTCGTGCAGCACTCAATGTTCCCATGCCGGATCTTCATTCCATGGCAATCGCGATTCGGGATGGTGCAGCTCGCATCGCTATTCTTGAGGCTCGGGTGCAGGAGCAGGACGCTAAGATTGATACCCTGCAACGCCTCCATGAGAGCCTCCGGCGCACAGTGGTCGACCGGCACCCTTCATTTTCACTTCCGGACACACCGGCCGATGGAATAATGTTGCTTGGTCAAGGAGGTCCCCCCCGTCCATGTCACCCCTCCCCTCCGCACTTTCCAACCTCATTGATTTGGACTTTTCAGTCATGCAACATACACCCTTGACGCCTGAGCATGAATCTGCTGTGGTAGGTCCCATGGTTGAGCCCACGCAAGTTCAGCCTGAGGGTCCACAATCCTCCGGCGAAATTGATCTCCCTGATGAACCAGGCAACCTCCTGCCAGAATCCCCCGGCGATATTGTGGTCCCTAATGAACCAGGTAACCTCCTGCCAGAATATGATTCTTCTGATGAGGAGATGGATGTTGAGGGAAAGGTTGATCTTCCTGGTGAGGAGGTTGACATGGCTACATAATTGCTCAGTGATAGATGTACATAAATGTTTTTCCATGCATGTTACCTATGCCACAATTGAATCATTCAATGATCACTCCCTATATCCAGAACTCGCAACTGCAGATTGAGGTAGATATCACCCGAAACCCGAACACCCGAATGTCAAATTATCAGTGCCGAACCCCGAGTCCCAGGTGCCGGGTACCGAGTCCCGACACCCGGAACTCAGGATTTGTATTTTAGACGAACGACATCTTCCAGACATGTTTAAATCAACCTATGTATATCTGTAAACATTTTACTAACCCCCAAACCCCAAACCGAGATGTACCAACCCCCGAACCCCGACACCCGAGACCCGGCAGTCTCGGGTCTCGGGTATCGGGTGTCCGGAACTCGGAACTGGGGAGAATTTGGGGAGATCAATACAATTTAATTCACAATCAAGTTGATTGACAACACATTGACTTAACTATGTTTGCAATATATTTTTGTTTAGACATGCCAACCCCCGAACCCCGACACCCGACACCCGGCTGTCTCGGGTTCGGGTATCGGGTGTCCGGAACTCAGAACTCGGGGAAAATTTGGGGAGATCAATACAATTTCATTCACAATCAAGTTGATTGACAAACACATTGACTTAACTATGTTTGCAATATATTTTTGTTTAGACATACCGAGTTCCGAGTTCTGGACACCCGATACCCGAGACCCGAGACAGCCGGGTCTCGGGTGTCGGGGTTCGGGGGTTGGTATGTCTAAACAAAAATATATTGCAAACATAGTTAAGTCAATGTGTTGTCAATCAACTTGATTGTGAATCAAATTGTATTGATCTCCCCAAATTTTCCCCAGTTCCGAGTTCCGGACACCCGATACCCGAGACCCGGCAGTCTCGGGTATCGGGTATCGGGTGTCCGGAACTCGGAACTCGGTATGTCTAAACAAAAATATATTGCAAACATGGGTAAGTCAATGTGTTGTCAATCAACTCGATTGTAAATTAAATTGTATTGATCTCCCCAAATTCTCCCAAGTTCCGAGCTCCGGACACCCGAGACCCGAGACCCGGCAGTCTCGGGTTTCGGGGTTCGGGGGTTGGTACATCTCGGTTTTGGGTTTGGCACTGAAAATTTGACATGTATATTTTTGTGAGTGTTGTGCTTCTGGTGTCCATGCTTAGAAATAGGATTTGTTGCACACCAGGGTTCAGGTGTGGGGTTTTTCCACTTCAGTCCTGGATTATTGGTCAATGCCACATATGATAGATTCATGTTTTTGTGCTTAGGGGTTTAGATTTGGTGGTTGATGGTAGGTATATGCACTCATAGTGTACATGTATCCTATGTGTTTGATTCGCTGGTGGCTACATCAGCTGTATGTCTTGATGGAACATATCTAGGCTCACCCATATATGTAATACACCCCCGTCGGCCCGCCCGTCTATGTATTATCCCCCACGTCGGCCGACCCGTCTATGTAATACATCCTATGTTGGCCCACCCGTCTATATAATACATCGTACATCGGCCCACCCGTCTATATAATTATACCCCACCTTGGCCCACCTGTCTATGTAATAAATATTTTATCGCACCCTCGGCCCACCGGTCTATTTGATATCCCTTTCGTCGGCCCACCCGTATATGTAATACATTCCACGTCGGCCCACCTGTATATGTAATACACCCTACGTCAGCCCACCCGTCTATGTGATATTCCCCTACCTCGGCCCACCCATATATGTAATACACCCACGTCGGCCCGCCCGTCTATATAACAATATTTGCCTTACATCTCTCTTCAGCCCAGCTGTCTATAATATCCTACTCTACATATTACCCAGATGGGCCCACCCATCTCCATGAATGATCATATTCCCCCGGCCCATCCGTCAACATTAAGGATATATATATCATTGGCATACATGGGCCCACCCGTCTCCATCGGAAATAATATGTGTCCCGGCCCATCCGTCATCATCGAGAATATACACAACATGGGCCCATGATCAGCTGGCCCATCTCATACGGGATATTATGGAGGTCGGGTGGCCCGTATAATACGGAATTTGTCACTGAAGGGGCTCCAGTTGGTGGAGAACATGATGAGTGATTATGGAATGGACGTTGAATCAATACCATACACCGCGCCTCCAGGAGAGGAGGGGATGGAACTGAGTCATGCTAGTGGGGAGTACGAAGCATTTGAGGGACTCGCTGGTCAAATAGCGGACCTTGGTGGCTAGTGTGTATTTTTTTTCTTGTCTGTCTCGATTGTTGCTTATACCATCAACCAGTCGCTATATCGATCACCGCACTCGGGAGGAACGCACAGAAAGCCAAACGACTCACTGGCAACTTCAAATAGACCTGCTGGTGGATGCTTACCTGGACTATCGTTTCCGTGATTCTGGAGACGGCTTACCAACCTTTGACGACATGTCTGCAGAGCCACTTCTAGATGATTCTTCTAGTGTTTCGCTAACTAACATAGAACTAATTAACCTTTTCAGTATGTTTCACAAAGTTCCAATTCTCTGTGCGCTAATTCATTTCTAGAG
Organism: Suillus tomentosus; assembly: GCA_016647685.1. Classification (NCBI taxonomy): domain Eukaryota; kingdom Fungi; phylum Basidiomycota; class Agaricomycetes; order Boletales; family Suillaceae; genus Suillus; species Suillus tomentosus. Next base: position 253,491 of record JABBWJ010000018.1, read on the forward strand.
CGAAGCCACTCTTCACTGCGATCGCAGCCCTCCCACAGATACCCAAACGAGACCTTAATCTACCATGGGTACATCGGGTGTGCACCGCTTTATCCCACAGCTGCCATATCGCTGCGCACTCTTGCCGCCTACCGTCAAATCCATTGGTCATGTCCCTGATTCAGCATTCAAGCCCAAGTGAAAAGTCTTTGTTTCCTGCATGATGTACGTGTATATTACATCATTTGACTGATCTAAAAATGCCGCACAGACACCCTATCGACCGTACCTTAACGCACAATTTTCAGCCGCTTATGACATCTATTTAGAAATCCTTCACCACATGAAACAGCGTCATCGCGCAGCACTCAATCATGACACACTGAATTGGTGCATGCTCAATTCATGCCCAGCTTGCTTCTATAAATTAGAGGATGAGCCAGTGCTTGAATTTGATTGGCTGGTATCGATCGACAGCAACAATAATTTGAAGCGCTGGAACTCTACAATTTACGGCTCAAACCCACGCATTGATTCTCGCAAGGCACGTTCTGATTATTGGATTGATACCTGCGACGTAGACAGGTTCAAGGATGAAGTCCAAACACGTGAGGTAAGACAAGCCTCTCTTCATGCAACAATAGTCTGACTACATGATGCAGAGGGACACAAATGACGATAACTGGGAGGACGAAACGATCGCAGCTGAAGGCACTACCCCAGCATTCAGTTGTGTCAACCGATGGCGCAATGCTGGTCCAGAGACTCGAAAAAAAAATGTTTTCAGTGTTTGACGAATCCGGGATATTTATTGCAGCGTGCCGTCATAGATTTGTCGTTCTAGCTTGCGACATGATATGGAGCAGAGAATTGTTAAGTTCTTTCTTAGCTCATCTTGACAAGCGCTGATTTACAACAGAGCAAAATACCCGCTAGCCATAATTGACAAGCTTCTCGCCGTATACGGGAAAAACGGCGGCTGCACTTATGATATTGGATGCACATTTTCAAAGACACTGACCAACAGTTCTTTGGGTATGCGAGCGCGCGAGTTAGACTTTCGTCTCATGGTGGGCGCATTCCACGGACACGCCCATAACCGTAAGTGCCAGCTAGACTGGCATCCCATGTACATTCCCGGAACCGGACACACCGAGGGCGAAGGGTGCGAGCATATCTTCTCATCATCAAACGAGCTTGCTCGTAGTACGAGACACGCAAGTCCATTCCACCGGCGTCAGACTATCAAGGAACATTTCTCATTCTGGGACACTGACAAGTACACGACCCTTAGTGAGTAAATATTATTACTTAAGTTTTACTACTTTATCACTGATTCTGTCAGGCAATTTCATTTGGAATCACTACCGCGAGGCGCTAAACTCTATTCAGACGCTTACTGCTGAACTAGCTGTCATCAAAGCCGAGCTGAGTCTTACTGATGACGATCTTGTTCAATTTCTCAAAGACGAGTGTGATTATCTTGATGGATTGAAGCTGCCCCCTGTCCGAGACCAACTCTGCATACACTATGTTGAAGTTCTCGACGAGCTCACTCAATGACAGTAAGTAAAATTTCCATGCCGTTATTATGGACCTGATATTTAACTAATTTAGAGCCGATTGGGACGTGGCTCGGGAAGTCGGCAATACCGCCCTGACTAGCATTCCCACTGGTAGTTTACAGGAGATCAACAATGCCCTCGCCCAAGCCCGGATTCGTGTTGACTCTTCCTATGCGAAGTTACAGCATGCTGAAGGGCTTGTCGCGCATATCGAGACACAATTGGCTGTGGATCAGCGGTGGGAGATTGGTGGGCCAGAGTACCGACATTTTAAGGAGGAGGCGTCCCTGGGTAAGTACCGCACTGCCCTAGACGAGCTCGAGCGTCTCGTGGTGATGAGGCTATTTGAACTCTCCAAACTCTCACTATCGGGCACAGGTAAGTTCATTTATGCCGAAATACCAACACTAACGACTGTTTTTTTCTAGGGTACAAGCTACGCCAGCAGCTAGGCAAGGCTCTACAACGTCGTTCGGATGCCATCCGTAATGCTATTAATCGCTACAACACACAGGCCGCAGCCCTAAATCCACCCCGTTCCAAGATCTCTTGGAAGGACATCACTGATTATGGTTTTGTAGCCGAATTCGATCTTCTGTGATATTCTTGCAATGATATTCGAAGCAGCGCTTGGTCAAAGCCAGGACATCGAGAAGCAACTACTAAATTCTTCAAACTTTGTCGAGCGCGCGAAGAAATCACTAGACTCAACGTTGAAGTCCGCCGCTTGCGCACCACCATTCACGATGAAGAACATCATATGCTTACTGTCATACAGAAACTTCAGGTTTCGGATCCGCACCTAGGCTGCGAGCTGCAACGCCAACATTGTTCATGTGTGGCTATCAATGCAATGCATTGCTACTGCTTGAATCACATCGAGAGTCTCACAGGCTTTTCTGGAGTCAGGGGTGTTGGTGTCCGCGCTGACCGCACTGCTGACCATGGTATGTTTGAATAGCAAACTCGGATGTTATGCTAATGTTTTCATAGGTCAACCGAATGATCTTGCAGATATCTCGCCAACCATTGATACTGAGGATACTGACATAGAAGCCATTGATCGCGAAGAAATAAACACGTTGATGGAGGACATGGCTGATTTTCTTCAGTCAATTATTGATTAACTTGGGCACCACATACATACCGCAACTTGTACCTTTAGTTTGTCGCGTCATAATGAAAAACTTTGCCACAAATGATTGCAATAGATGTGTGATACTGAATATGTATAGTAGTGTACACCATAATGTAGCATACAGTTGTAGATTATCACTTCGTAATTCAAATTCTATATAGGAGTGAGATGTAGACTACGGCGCCATAATGTAGCATGATTTAAGCACGGGGTTCGGTCTGACCAAAAGTGTTAATTGATCCATTAATGAGGGTCTTATTTCTCTACAAACGTTAAGAGTATACACAGTCTCTTAACGTTTGTAGAGAAATAAGACCCTCATTAATGGATCAATTAACACTTTTGGTCAGACCGAAACCCGTGCTTAAATCATGCTACATTATGGCGCCGTAGTCTACATCTCACTCCTATATAGAATTTGAATTACGAAGCGATAATCTACAACTGTATGCTACATTATTAATACAGGCAGTGTAGATTATCTATAGAGCGCTGGGCATGATTGTATTCGAGAATCTGAGTACAGATCTATGTGTACATAATAGTGTGCCCATCAAAATTACTACTTACCATGCACTTGTCAAGCTCGCAAACACGACTCCACTGCACCTAGCGTGCATCCACCATCTCCACCACCCTTGAAGCCATTGCAATCTTCGCCATTGCACTCCATGGCATCTTTACCATCTCCGGATAGCAAACGGTTCGACCAATTCAACATGACAGGTCTTGCTGCGCTGTATCATAATTCTACCTTTGCCCCGGGTTTCAGCAACAACGAGCATCAAGCAGCCGCACGGGCTTTACTCAGGCATGATGCTCATATCAACGGCTCCCATTATCAGACTAGGACAGTGGGGGGCCTTCACCCATCATACATCAGCTTCAATTGGTCAAGCAATTCGAATGAGGCAAAAGAGTGGTCCCTTACACCTAACGAGCTACTTGATGCAGCCACCCAGGATGTATTTGACGCAGTCAGTCATTTCCTTGATTTTTTTTCTTAAAGCTCACAACATTTTTCAGCTCACCACGCAAGACTGTCTTGATGGTGGGATATCCCTTCTCATTCGATGCGCTGGCAGTGAACCTCCACCGAATCTCTCCCCCGAACAAATTCCTATTGATGTCTATATCACGCCACGCGAGTTGCAGGAAACGCAGCAGCGAATTGGTGGAGATCTTGCTGTCTTAGTACAGGCATTCACACAAGAGTTCGCAGTACCTCATTTGCAGTGTTTTGCTACCCGCTGTGCCATTGAAAAGGTGAAACCCAGCAGGCGCTGTAAGTAAATTAATTTTTATTGTATTCTTCGCATTGCTAACACAAGGTGAAGTCCCTGCAACTCATATCAGCACTACCGGACCACGCTACATCCCTCCACCTATGGTTGCCACAGGAGCTCGAATCCAATGCTCTGCGCAAGCCCCAGACACCTTTTCCACCAATCTACAGTCCCCTCTCCTTCATTCGGACTCTGCCACTATTCGTCGTGGTGTGGAATTGGCTGCCGAATCTGCGAACCGAACTGCACCATCAACACCATGCTCGGAGATGCGTCAACGCCGACCGGCTGATGTATTCACCAAGGCTGTCCCACTTGTTGTGGCGCCATCTCAGGGATTCGCTTGCAATCTGTCAATGGTTGGGTCGCCCCTTATTAGTATTGGGCCGTATACAGATGCTGCACTCAATCGGTTGAAGCTGGGTGATGAGAATTTGCCGAAGCTCTGAACATTAGTAGCAGCAGTTCGCAGCAGCCGGTGGGAGGCAGTGTTTAGGTCCCCGTCATGGGACTTGACTTACGAACAAGCTTCCATCTTGTCTAATGCCCTCCTCATGGACCTACAGGTAGGTATAAGGGACGTCAACCCTGAGGCCGCCAAATTGAAGGTTAGTCATTCTCCATTCTTCGCATTTTAATTTTAATTTCAATCCGTAGAATCGGTCATCAGTGCTTACCACCATCCTCAAGATCCTTGGCATCTTAGTTTTCATATGTGCGCTTTACCTTTTCGGTTTATTATTACTGTAGATCTCAGATGTTCCTGCCTTGTTTAGTACGGAATGATGTGATACCTGAGCCTAACCACAATGTTGACGGAGTGAAAATTTTCTTTTCGGTGCGTTAAATAGCTGGACAAATGATTGCAGGTTGTTGACTAGTCGCCGCTGCTTCCTTGTAGCTAATGGTTGCCCAGTCGTTCTTTGCCAACAAGCGCAGTTCAAATGCCAGACTCATCCAGCCACCTGCCCATCGACGTTCGAACATTGTGCTCAGTAAAGAAGCCCGTGCTGCTCTCAGGCTCGAGCGACGCACCAAATCTCTTCGGTTCAAGGACACTTTAGATGACACATGGAAGCAGCTCGATGATGCTACCAAATTGATTGCGTCTTCACACCATAAAAGTATCCGCCAAGTTCAAAACGATTTATACATAGGTCGTGGCCTTCTCCGTTCAAAGCGCTCTAAGGCTAATTTATGGAATGCGTTCTGCTGGAAGAAAAACCAAGATAAAGAGAACGGTAAGTTTTTATTATAATTGTGTTGTCGTGTTCTGTCGTGCTCAAGCGTTGTTTTTTTTAGATAGCCACAGTAAAGCGGTGCTCCAAACACTTGTCCGAGAACACAAGTCCGAATACCTCGCACTCTCAAATGAAGAACAAGTTGAACTTCTCGCCGAGTTCACTGAATGGAAAGAGACGAAGAAGACTGGTGTTCGTGTTACGGCCAAGTCGAAAATCAACAATATCACGCAAACCTTGAAGGCAGTGGAAAACGAGGTATGTTCTTTGTTGAATTTGTCTCTGACATTTCCTCACATCTTCTAGCTCAAGAGCCTCCATTGTCGTACAGGCGCGGAATCCATTCTATACACTACACGTGGTTCTATGGATGTTCCCCTCCGAGGTGTCGTGTTTGCCACTCAAGGTGTTGACAACTTCATGGACACCGTAATGGGTATCGATAATCAAGATTTAGTCAGCAAAATGGAAGGCTTCGCTGTCCAGGGGATGAAAGGTTAGTGTCTTTGTTCTTATTGCTACATCGTTCTAATTATATTCAGGATCTGCGAAAAACCACCAGAAGCGTGTCTCTGATAAACGCGCAGAAATCCGTGACATCATCAACCGAAAGCTTCGTAAGTTTTTTTTTTGCATTTACAACATTTAATTTACTTATTTCATTAATAGAGGAGTGTACCGGTGACACTGGCGCAAAAATGCAATGGGCGCATTACTTCCGCAATGTTGTTCAGCGGTACCAGGTTGTTGTGGAAGGATGGCCAGATCAAATTCCATTCACAAATCTTAGTCAAGTATCGAGTGTGCTTCCAGACCTCCAGATGCTTTGCAATAGGTGGGATGATGGTGCGACTTACTGGAAGTCCTTGAGCGATGAAGAATTTGAGAAACTCCGTCTGGAGCATGAAGAGAAGCTCAAGAGTGGCGTGATAATTGATCGCCGCCGCCGCACTCGATCTGACAAAGGGATGAAGCGCCGCAGTGCAGCAATACCTGCAACAACTCATCGCAAACATTACAAGAGTGCCGAGACTATTGAGGACAGCGAGGCCAGTGATGAAGAGTTACCTGATCCAGCTGCTCATGATACAGAGCCACCTGTTCCTGGTGATGACTTCATTCCCTTTGACTGTGATAAAGCACTGGCTGACTTAGATCAAATATTTGGCCCCGCGCCAATGTTGGAATGAGGGAGGTTCACTTATACTTACCTAGTGTCAAGTCATAGCTTTCGTGTATGGCATCACTCATTACTATCAGAATGGAGGTTGTGTGTCGTGAAAAAAAAAAATATTGTTGTGTACACAGTTGTCAAGTACTACCAATAATGTGATTGTGCGGCCCTCTAGCTCGAAGTCTCGGTCCCTCTAAGCATTGTTGATAGTCTGCACGCTTGAGAAAGTGCTGGACTGACAGGATGGCAAGGGCAGTAGCAGTGGTGTCTTTAAACTGACAGGATGGCAATGGCGGCAGCAGTGGTGTCTTAAAAATTTATAGATAAAATGAGGTGTCAGTGGGAGCTGCAAGGCTGATGAAGTGAGAGGCAAGGGGGACACACAGACCAGGTGGACAAACGGTTGAATAGTGCGATCCCCAAGTGAGGATTCTGTAGGCATAGGCGATTAGCTGAGACCGGGTGATAGTGGGTGCACGGACCAGGTGGACAAACAGTTGAATAGTGCGATCCCCAAGTGAGGATTCTGTAGGCGTAGGCAAGTAGACCACACCAGGCATTGGTGGATCTGAATGGTGCGATCCGCAAGTGGTGAATCTGTAGGTGTAGGCGATTAGCTGAGACCAGGTTTGATAGTGGGCACACGGACCACTTGGGCAGGTGTTGTAGAGGGCAGTGGTGGGCAAGGATAATGAGGTGGGAAGCAGGTTAGTGCAGGCAGTGTTCTGGGGACACAGAGACCACTTGGTGCTGGGCACAAGCATTGTAGAATGAGGTGGGAGGCAGCCTGCAGGATGCTGCAAGCTGGGGGCGCACAGACCACTGAGGTGCTGAGATTTTGGGTGAGGAAGATGGGACAGATGTTGTAGAGGGTAGTGGTAGCCTGGGTGATGGCTGCTGAGCTGTAGAAGCGGCGGCGGCGGCATGCAGTGTGCAGCAGTGCAGGGGGTAGGAGGACAGAGGCGTGAGAACCCGCCAGATAAACCGCTATGGACCAAGACAGGCAATTCGCGGAAACTGCCAGTATCAGGTGTAGGGTAGGATAAGGCGGGATACATGCCAGCCTAGCTATAGGCTACAGTACAAAGGTATCAGAATATTTAGGGCATGATTTAACGCTGGTGTTGAGATATTACTAGTTTCGAGCCTAAATATAGTTGACGAGGCACGCTATTGCTAAGCCTAATCAGGCTTCCCAAATGGGCTATCCAGGTGGCGCAATGGTCACTCAATGGTCACACAGTTGTCACATCATGTGATGTTAGTGGTGTTTGAGTGAGGCCTATCTTAGAACAAATCACAGGACAACAAAATGGCAATGATACAAAGTACCTCTGCTATCAGTATGTATTAATATCCACCTGGGTAAACCCTGGGTGTCGGAAACCTCGCCTGCACCCACACCCGCATGAAGGGTATGGGTTTTTGTACAATGAGCTCGCACTCCTACCCGCACCCATGCAGGGTTTCCCCACGGGTAATAGTACATATAAATATTAAACTAGCAATTCTAAAAATATGAAAAAACAATCCTACACTCACCAACTGCAAACAGTGGGCAATGATCAGCATGGCTCAAACTCGAAGGATGATTGACACAACTCACAGGCTGCAAACAGTGGGCGACAACTTCAATCAGCACGGCTCGAGCTCAAAGGAGGACCAATACACTCACAGACTGGGATGACAAGTCACAAGGTGCTCTAATCCTTCTCCTTCTCTCTCCCTTCTGCTCTTTTCATCCTCCTCGTCCTCCCAACTTCTCTCCAGTCCTCTCGCTGTCCCACAATTTATCGAGTCCACGCGATCACATCACTTCGTTGTTGGCACTTGCCAGCGTATTGTTGGGTTGAACACTCGGAGATGGTGTGTGCTGGCGATGGATGGGGGGTGCGAGTGGTATGGGTGTTGCTAGTGGCACGCAAACATGCACTGATGGTGTGGGGCACGTTGAGATGGATGCGGTTGCGAATGGCGAAGTGAGGGCTGTGGTTGATGGTGGCAGCATGGGCTGCATAGTCCAAGCTAACCGAGGTGCGAGTGATGGTGATGGTGGCGCAAATGATAGGTGTGCCAGAATAAGCACTGGTGATGTGGCGTGCGTGAATGGTGCGCCCATTGTAGAGAATCATGCCTCTCATGGTGTGATATGGCAGGTTTCACTAGGAAGTATACAGCACAAACTTGCAGCATCATTCTGTGTGCTATCCGCAGGTATTCCTATATGAGGGACAGCTTTCCCGCGCAACGTGCGCCATGCGTGCACACTTCCCGCGCTTCGTGATGTATGCGCACGCGCGCGCGTTTCTGCGCTTGAGCGCCCTATAGCGCCAGCCATCCAGATGCATCCATCCACTGTCCACCAAGCCCTCTAGTGCGTATATTTCCATTTCTCTTATTAGCATATCATTCCACCTCTATTTTTATCATGGATTCTCACTCATATATATCTTTACATACCTACTTGGTAGCGCTTCGGCTCCGCATGACTGTGCTTAGGCGTGCTATATAAGCGCCAGCAGTACATACTATTACTTTACTTACCTTTCACCCACTTTTACCTTACTTTACTTTACCTAGTACTTACTACCTAGAAAGTCGCAGTAGAACTCTATTCCTTTACATCTCGCACTCTCACAACTCTTGCATCATATTATCACTTAAGTCAAGTCTTTCTATCATTTCTGCATATGCGTGCGCACTTTCCCCTGCTTCGCGCTAATACGCACGCGTGTTCCCGCGCCTTGCGCACACCTGCGCTTTCTCGCGCTTCGCTTCAGCGCATATCACTAGATCTTTGCTGCACTTGCTTCCCCTTTAGGGTCGAACACACTTGTCTTCTCAAGTAACACAGACTAGGCAATGCGCGACCTTACAACTATTTACAGATACAGTCAGGAGCATCATTTGTTCCTCACAGTATTGTTGTTTCTACACCGTGGTACTGGGTACTTCCTGCCGGTTGGAATGTGTGCAGAGAGTCGTGCTGGGTTTGGTGTCACTGGTAGGTGCACGCTGGCGCATGTCTGTGGGCTCACTGTGTCCTGCAAACTGTTTCCTGCTTCCAACTTCCCCATTTCTTCCTGCCTTCTGTCCATTCGTCCACTTCCTCTTCCCAACTGCTCCATTTTCCTTCTCCTTGCTCCCATTTGTCGTCCGCGCACGTCTGAGTCGCATCAGCACTTGTTGGCATGTACCGGACATGTGCGCTTGGCACTGGGGCTTGCTGGAAGTGGGTGGGCATGGTGGGCACTGGTCTTGGTGGCGGTTGTGGCTGAGGTGTGCGCGCAAGAGGTACAGTGTCCACTGTGGCTGATGCGGGAGGTGCAGCGATTACTGCCAGATGTCAAGGTGCTGGTGCTGGTGCAATGTGAGCGGAAATGCGTGGTTCTGAGTGTGAAATGGAACATTGTAAAATGAATACTTGTCAAGGTTGAAATTTTCAAAAATGGAGAAAACTCAGAATGCAAGTGTGGCAAAAGGCAATCAAACCAAACAAAGCGACTTACTTAGTAGAATGTGTGCATAAACGAGCCGAATTGTATTAAAGTCGAGAGGCAAAACGATTAACACTGATACTGTAGACATAAGGGATGAGAGACTGAGTCAAAATCCAAGAGAACAAGAGAACACAAGAAAAACCAAGCAGACAAGCAGAGCAGGCGAATCGTGAGCTCTCACTCTAGTCACCAGATGGAGAGAGGGCCACACTGGTAGTAGTCCAATAAAAATCATTGAAAAAATAAAACTGGGGGAACTGACATGTTAATGGGTCCAAAATGACCTTTTACCCTGCCAATGTCCTCTTCAAAGACCTTGTGCCGAAACCAAGTCATTGCCGAAGGTGCCACGTGGAACTTGCGTGAAGACAAGCGTTTTGGGGAATGAATATATACTATTTAAGAATCAGCTTTTTCCTTCATACTTTCACTTATACCAAAATCAATAACATACCTGAGAGCTATGGGTCAGCTAAACACTGTAAGTGACTTAGTGTTTTGTGTTAGCGTTACTCACTGTTTCATCTTAGCATCTTTCTCAAATCCAAAACTTGAAGCAGAGGGGCAAGCAAGTACAAACATATCAGCAGGTGGTGATTAGTTTTCAATATGTATGGTGCATACTACTAATAGTCCATAGTTTAATTTTTATTAACTCGATGTGCGCGATCTAGTGTGAGGATGAGGAAGGGGGAAGATGTGGAAGGTGAGGGGGTGATAGGTGAGGAGGTGATAGGCAAGGAGATGATGGGAGAGGATGATAAATAACAAAGTATTGCGAGGATCGTGCACGGCGGGAGGTAGGAGCATGGAATCGAGACATCTAGGAATAATTTTGAGTTTGTTAGTAATACGTCCAGCTTGTAAGGACACATGACTAATGTGGCTTTATCAAGCACAACGACTCTGTCGTCTTTCACCAACGCACGAGACAGACTGAGCAGAGATCTCTTCCCAACGCTGAGATTCCTTCCCTCTCAATAGTACTGTCAAGGTCGTAGCGGTTGGTGGGAGCTTGCTCACTCCCAATGCCATCACTAGAAGATGACAGTTTCGAGGTGGTACTAGAATCAAGCAGACAAGATCGATGCAGTGCATCCCATAGTACCGCGTCACTGTGTTGGGAGAATGGATCCAGGTTGGAGTGTATGGTCCCTGGGGATTATTTAGCACTTCACACAAGAGCACGTAGATCTATGATACTAATTGCTAAATAGAAGGGGCTATCGAGTTCATACGTTAGTCCTGTGTTGGATCATACAGAGAAACTTACCAAGGCATATATTGACTCATGTGACTTATGGATAAGATGACAGGAGAAAATAGCTGGCGAGGAATTGAGGATGTGCCAGCAAGAGGGGATTTTGTAGCCAGTGGTTGGATGTGCAATCTAGAGAGCACATTCTCCAGATCATGCACACTTTCACTCCTGGAAAGACCACCCATAAGAATACTTGGGTCATAGGAGAGAGACTGAGTTCTATGGGATCTGTGGGTAAATGGAACAGGATAATTTACAGTAGGAACATAATCCCACCTGTCACAGCAGCTGTGAGTGGTCTTGTAACACTTGATGCTCTCTTTCTGGGTGTCTAGATGGGAATCTGTGACATTGTCAAGAGAGGATGATACAGTAATTCTGCCCTGGATGGAACTGAGTGACTTCTGAATAGCATAGAGAACTGTGATGATGAGTCTCATTGGGTAATGTTATAAATTTGGACTCACAGCACAAACAGATGAATAGCGATGTAGGACTTAGAGTCCTTGTGGCCTTGTAAAGGTGACTTTTGCAGCATCTCATAGGTCCTCACATTGCATGCACTAACGCTAATACAGTGCACACCTTTTTCACTATCGGCCGACAGCTGCGGCTTGCACCGGCTTTTCTTCAGCTCCATCATGCGTCCTTATTCTGTCCTATCCATGTCCCCCACTTGTCTATCAGTGCATACTTTACTTGATTTGTGTTAGACTAACCATAATTCTGACACAATATCATTTATATCTCTATTACTTTCATCATGGACCCTTATTATCTACTACCACTACCTACTTGGCTTCGAATAGCGCTTCGGCACGCTCTCATATATACTTGTACTTATAAATTTTCATGTATCTTTCCTTCCCACATAGAATCTATCATCAACTTGCATGCATTAACGTCCGAACTCGAAATCTAAACTTTGCATCAACCTCTGCACGTGTCTATCTGATGGCTGCATTATCCTTTCGATTCCTTGCTTCGTCAGCCTTCACACTACTTACAAATTCACCGTCTCGCCACTTCGCAGCGCCCACATATCTATTCCGCATGGCCCTGTGTTACTACGTGTCAACATATCTTCGGCCACTCAAACTTACTTCATGCTGCGTCAATGGCAGCTCGCTCGTGCTTGCATCACATCACACTAGTCCTCATGCTCCTTTCATTCTCAACCTCATTTATTAGTTTCAGTGATTTCCCTCCATTTTTATATAGAGGAATTGTTCTCAGTAGCAATCCCCTTGGGCCGAATCATATACTCATGTCCAGAGGTCTATTTGAGTTTTACCCTACTTCACCCTTTCTTCCCCTTTCACCCCTTCTCATCTAGCTATCATTCCTCGCATACAGTGATTCAACGAATAAAAGTATTATGAAAGTATATGGCAAGAGAAAAAAACAAGTGCACCTGATATAGGGAAGCTACTTCTGCTTTGCGTTCCTCTGTCCAAGCTTCAGATGTCAGAGTCAAAAGTAATTCAATAGGCCTAAACACCCAAAGGAAGGCAGCAAGTAACTCTGCAACTTGGTATTAGATAACTCAAATGATACATTTGTAAACCCCAGTCACACACCCTCCTTTGTCATAATTTCCGATCGTAACCAAGGTGTTGATGGTCCTGGATAGAAATAGGTGCCAGTGAGTTTTCTTGGAGTTCCCATGTTACCAAAGTGCCTCCTCTGTTCCACAACCTGGAGGTGATAACATATGAAGTAGTATATATATTTGAGATAGCACCCAAGAGACATCAGCCAGCCATCTCTGGACTTGGTGCAGATCCCATTGAACACTTCCATTAACTGAAATTTTACAGAGGATACTTTGTGAGGCCAGAGTGTCTAAGAAAAGTGATGCTAGATTGCCTGGACTTTGGATGTCTCCAGAGATAGTGGAAAGAGGCCATGGCTATGAGTTTTCTGGTCATAATTGTCATAAGTAGGGAGTGTGAATGTGGCAGGAGAAACTTCAGTTCCTCTCAGCACCTTTTCATAGAAGAAGGCAATGGTATCCCGGAGAGTGTTATGAAGTATTGCCTTGTATTGTTCTACAATAATAACATGGCCATGGACCTGAACCTGCTTGCCTGCCTGGTCCCACACAAATATGACAAGAGAAGGAGTATTGCAGGATATTCTGCTAAGGGTTCGAATCTACTCCTGCACAATTGCAAAGGATGAATTTTTTGTTCTGTCACTCATTGTCCAATAGTGTTTGTAACAAACCTAGATGAAATCATAAAAACAAATCATGTGAGTTATTAGAAACACTTACTTCATCCACTCCTCAGCCTCATCTATCATGGCTTGATTCAAAGTCCTACTGGTCTTCTAGGTAGGATTATTCTTGGCCACAAAGGCTTCATACTCTTCATTAAGAAACTCCAATACATACAGTCAGATCCCAAATTGGGTCTTGACATAGTATGGTATAAGAAAGGTTGGAGATTCAAAGCCTCTATCAGGGTGAACTAACTGCAGACATATATAAGCTATAGTTGGGTTGACATAACTGTTGGAGAACATTTGAAGAGTGTTTCCAGGCATGTAAATATTATTGAGCATCAATGAAATGCCTTCCTTTAGTTGTGTATCATCTTCTGGCACATTTTGCAGGAGATCTATGAGCAAGAGATTGGCCTTCAGCTGTTCTTCAGTTAAGGCAAGACAATACTTGGGTGGTTGTGAGACTGAGACAGATCTAGTTATCATATATGCATCATCTGATACACATCTAAGAATAATGGATATTAGTCAGACCTCCTCCAAAGCATAGGACATGTGAGATGTTATTCTGATAGGTGCATTATGTAGGAAAGGCATGGAATATTTATGGTCGAGGTGCCACCAATAGCTGGTGTACCACAGTATTGGTGTTAGGTACAGTCTCACACAACCCCAGAAAATGCTTTGTCACTGTATATTTGAGTTTCCAGAGTAAAGTATCAGAGCATTTGGGCAAATCCACAAGATCATGCAACTCTTTTGACTGATAGGGCCGGATATGTTTCATAGCATCTCTCTGCAAAAAAAAGGTTCCACTGCTACTTCATTAGTTTGTGAGGTGGTAATATCTGCTTGGTGCCTGGAAAGTAATGAAGCCAACAAGCTACCAGCTGGACCAATCTCTTTATATCATGTTGATGACAGTAGATTGCCACTGGAGTATGACTGAGGTTGCTGGACTGTGAACCAGGTGTGTGTGTTAGCATCATGGCAAAACGACTGGATTTGGTATTTCTTGAAATAATCTCAGATAAGAATTGGGTGCTTGGTCCCTGACATCTTCTTTTGAAGTGTCAGCACCAGTGTTCCTTCAGAGACCTAGGACCACAGTCTTTAGGAATAGCAAAATCATATTTCAGACAAACAAGTCTGGAGATAGGAGAGTGAATGTGGAGGATTGGATCATGTTGGTTAGGCAACAGGCGAAGGTCACACAACTTTTCACAGGTAGCCACGATATCTGGGTAGTCCAGGATGATGCCCTTCAAGAACTGGATTTGAAGGGTATTGGTTTTTTTTTGAGATTTTGCAAAATGTTATCTAATATAGTCTGTGAGGGGTAGACTCTGCTAGTTTTTTAGAAGTGTAGCAGTGTCTCATCAATCTCTCAAGTGGCACAGCATAGCTGCATGAGATATTATTATGCAGTGGTTTGTGCATAATCACCTCATAGTCTCAGAGGTAACCATAGTTTACAAATTCAAGCAGATAATTGAATTCCAGTTTATTAGTTGTAAGTGATGCTGTATCATCATTATCCAGAGTAAGTGATACCATATGATATAAATGGCTATGTAGAATTAGCATGATGCCATAGCTGAAGCCAATGAACTTGCAACCTCTGTAAGCCAGACCATACCCACTTTCTCTTTGGGTCAGATAGCAGATTAATATTAAAAGTCTTGAGGCGTATGTTCAATATGGGGATATAGTAGCCACCTTAGAAAATGAGAATGCAATGTGGGAGTAAGAGGGAGATGGTTTATTGATATTCCAATTATATGGGTGGGCCTGAGCAGGAGGGGTAGCTTGGAAGAGTATACCAGATCTGCCAAATGCTGAACTGGTGTAGTCCAACAGAGAAACATCAGTTGCTACTCTGAAGAAGTCATTACAGCTATCTTGGTTCCCATATGAACCTGCTTTCTTTAAGAGAAGTAGAGTGCAATTAGAGCTCATATTAGATGTTTCCTTTGGATGATCTGAAGAACCAACAGCTACAGATTTATGACCATCAGATGCTGAAGAGTCTTACTGTCATGGCATGACTTTCCAAAAGGTCTGTTTTAGCTGGGTCAGCTCTAGTATGATACAAGGATTGAGCATGATCACCCACCATCAAATGCAGCTTGCACATCTTCATTCTTCTCTACTTCAATCTTAATTTTCTCAGCCATAAGAACTCACAAGTCTTCTTCTTTATCCTCAGTCTTATCTGAATCCACCTCTGGGCAGAGCTCTGTAAAATTATTGGTACTTGGACTAGCTTTTTCAGGATCTAATTGCATTGAATATCAAAAATAAGACTATCATATCTTTGACTCACTTCCATGGTTAATGTGATACATCTGACTGCACTTTCTAAGGCTGACCTGGTAGCATCATTAAAACCAGTCTCCCCTTCATTTATGCTATATGCCAAAGAATGATTGAGATAGCAGCTGAGGGAGCAAAATTATATATGTACATGAAGATATCATTGTGATTTTGACCAGCATCAACTGATATTCCAAAGGAAAAAACTTTTGAGGTCCCCACTGTTATAATCATTTTACTTCTCACATAACTCCGCCATTATGTACTACATTCCTCTTTCGTCTTGACTTCCCTTTCTTGATCTTACTTCCATATTTGACTCTTGTACTACTATCCCACCATAGCTTTGGTCCGTGCACGTATAGTCTCCTATTTAAGCACGTTGTAGAAACAACAATACTGAGAGGAGCAAATGAGGCTCCTGACTGTATCTGTAAATAGTTGTAAGGTCGCACGTTGCCTAGTCTGCGTTACTTGAGGAGACAAGTGCGTTCGACCCTAAAGGGGAAGTGAGTACAGCAAAGATCTAGAGGTATGCGCAGGAACACGAAGCACAGGTGCGCGCAAGGCGCGGGAACACGCGCGCGTATTAGCGCGAAGCGCGGGAAAGCGCGCGCACGTATGCGGAAATGATAAAGACTAGACTCAAGTGATAATATAATGCAAGATAAGAGAAGGGAGATGCGAAGTATAGACTAATAGAGTTCTACTACGTTCTGCTAAGTAGTAAGTAAGTAGTAAGTAGTCAGTTGAAGGAAAAGTAAGTTAGTAATAGTATGTACTGCTGGCGCTTATATAGCGCGCCTAAGCGCGGTCATGCGGAGCCGAAGCACTACCGAGTAGGTATGTAAAGATATATATGAGTGAGAAACCATGATAAAAATAAAGGTGGAATGATATGCTAATAAAAGAAATGGAAATATATGCACTAGAGGGCTTGGTGGACAGTGGATGGATGCTTCTAGATGGCTGGCGCTATAGGGCGCTCAAGCGCGGGAACGCGCGCGCGCGTATGCATCGCGAAGGGCGGGAATGGTGCGTGTTGCGCGAGAAAGCTGCGCCTCATATAGGAATAACTGCGGATAGCACACAGAGTGGTGCTGCAAGTTCGTGCTATATACTCCCTAGTGGAAACTGCCATATCACGCCATGAGAGGCATGATTCTCTACAACGTGTACTTTTACCTAGAACATCACTTCAATCTTACTAGGTTTTACCCAGAACTTCCTTCACTTAAGACCACCAATCTTAAGTCATCTGAACTGATCTCTTAGTTAAAGCACTCCTTTAACTAAGTCTACGAACCTCTTCTTATTTGAAGAGCCTCACGAATCTCAGCAACACGAACGCTCTGTCGAGCCTTTGCTGTTAGAACTATCCTAGTTCGTAACAAAAGATTGAAGTCATCGAAAGACACCTATATCCATACGTGTCACAGAAACCCAAAACCAGAACGAAAAGATCCTGACTGAGCAAAACAGCTAGTGCAGGCAAAGAAAAGGCGACAATCTGACTTCACTCACCCCTACATTTCAAGCCTTGAACCTTGGTACCCCTGTACCACCGTTGAACATGTCGACCTCATCTAAAACAACAGAATTCAAGATCAACCATCCTCCCACATTCGATGGCGACAGAGACAAGTCCAAGTCATTCATGCTCTCATGCAATGCTTATATGGATATCAACTCGGAAATCTACAAGACCGACACTCAGAAAGTAATCTTCATCTCCTCATTCATGAACGAAGGAAATGCTAGGTCATGGAAAGAAGAATTTCTCGCCGACGCCCAATTCATTGACTCAACCGGGCAGAAGAAGGGTTACGGAACCCTGAAAGAATTTAACGAAAGCTTTGAAAAAGCCTTCGGACCGATTGACCCAGCTGGAACTGCATTGGCACGACTCCTGGAGCTGAGACAAGGCCCGGAAGGCCTGCAAACGTACATTGCAGACTTCCAAAGGTTGCTTGCCCAAGCAAAGATCAAAGAAGAACATATGAAAATCTATCACTTTGAAAACGGTCTTAACGGAGGACTTCTAACCAAGATGTTCAACGCAGGAGGAGTACCCAAGAACCTTGACGACTACATCACTGCAGTAGTCGATCTGGAAAACTGTTACGCAAGATTGCAAGCTCGCAGGAACAGGCTTCCGTCGCAACAAATCCAGAAGAGGAACAGTTGCGGAGATCAAAGATTTATCCCTACTAGAGATAGGGATGCCATGGTCATTGATCGGATTACCGACGAAGCCAAACAAGAATACATGAGGACAGGAAAGTGTTTCAACTGTCACCAGATCGGACATCAGGCATGGGAATGCCCGCAGAAGAAGAAGACCCCCTACCCAGCGGTTAGGAAGGTAGAAGAAGAAGAAGAAGCTAGAAGGATTGACGAGGATTTTTAAACAGGAGACCTATATCGATGATAGCGCCTCCAGGAGAACCTGTACGCCTAATACGAGCAGTTGGTGAAAAAAAAGAACTTCGTGTCCCCATAACTCTCGTATCTTGAACGCGTCAGAAAAATGTCGAAACAACCGCAGTAATTGACTCCGGAGCTTCCGGAACCTATATCTCCGAGGACTTCGTGAAGAAACATAATATCGGAACCAAGAAGCTCGAAAACCACTTTTACATCAAAACAGCCGATGGAAGCTACTTCAGTAGCAGACCGGTAGAACAATATTGCACACTGATTGTCCGAATCGACCAAAGGATGATGATAGGAAAATTCAACATTACCAAATTAGGAAAAAAGGACCAGATCCTCTTAGGAATCCCCTGGCTTCGAGCCATGAACCCTGCCATAGACTGGACCAAACAAACAATATCCCTCCCTGCAACCAAAAAATCCACTGAGATAGAAAGATATGTCAAGCAGACCTCTCGACCGCAGAAAACCTTCTTCACAAAGAAATTTGATACAAAAGAAGATGTTTGGAGTACGTCACCGTTATCTTTAACCGAACTTACGGATGGTGGGGAATACCTCCGACAAGTCGAAGAAATGCCCAAGTTTAGTAACAAGGCACAGGAGTTCACCTCAGAAGAAAAAGAAAAGAAGAAGAAAACCTTTGAAGAACTGGTACCGGAATATCTCCATGACTTCTCAGACATATTTGCAAAAGACGGCTTAAAAGAACTACCCCCCGAAAGACCTGGCATCGACCATCGTATCGAAATGAAGCCCGGATTCATTCCCAAGACGTCTAAGATCTACCCCCTTTCCTAAACGAACGAATCACAGTAAAAAGATTTATCGAAGAAAACCTTGCCAAAGGGTTCATCACGAAATCTAAATCCCTCAAGCAAGCGGGTTCTTTTTTGTAGGAAAGAAAAGCGGAGAACTCAGACCATGCCAGGACTATCGCTTTTTGAACGACCAAACTGCCAAAAACGTGTACCCCCTGCCACTTCCATCATCATTGGTTGAACGGTTACACGGCGCAAAGATATTCACCAAGATCGACATCCGATCCGGATACAATAACATTCGGATTCATCCGGATGACAGATGGAAAGCCGCGTTCATTACGGAAGAGGGACTCTTTCGAACCCACAGTCATGTTCTTTGGATTATGCAATTCTCCCGCTACCTTCCAAGCATATATGAATGACACATTCAGAATGGAACTCAACAAAGGATGGCTTGTCATTTATATGGACAACATGCTTATCTTCTCCGATACGGTCGCAACCACCAACAACGAACTCGTGTTGTTCTAGACAAACTTCGAAAAGAGAAGTTATTTGTCAAACCGGAAAAATGCACGTTTGATGCGGAAGAAGTGGAATACCTAGGAATGATCATCAAACCAGGAAGCATAGAAATGGATAAAGGGAAAACGGCCGTATCAAGGACTGGCCCATCCCTAAAACGGTTAAAGACGTCCGGTCCTTTTTAGGTTTTTGCAACTTCTATCGAACCTTTGTCTCCCATTACTCAGATATAGCTCGACCCCTTATCGACTTGACAAAAAAGGATGTCCCATTCTCTTGGACGCCCCTGTGTCAACAAATGTTGAGAAGCTGAAAGAATGCTTTAGTTCACACCCTGTTCTTCAGAACCCCGACCCTGCCATCAATTCGCCATCGCTACGGATGCTTCTCTTGTAGCATCAGGAGGGGTATTACTGCAAACAGACACCAATGGCATTTATCACCCATGCACCTACCTGTCACAGTCATTCAGCCCTGCTGAAAGAAATTACCCCATTCATGATCGCGAATTGCTAGCTATCATCCGCGCTCTTACCCATTGGTGACACTACCTCGAAGGTCATCCACAACCGGTTATCGTATTCACGGATCATATGAACCTCCTCTATTTCACGAAAGCAGAACACCTATCCAGAAGGCAGGCCAGATGGCAACTGCTCCTCACTTCCTTCAACTTGAAACTATATCACGTTCCCGGTTCGAAATTAGTAGTTCCGGACGCCCTTTCTTGCCCACCAGATCACGGCGACGGTTCTGAAGATAATGCCGGCGCAATCCTCTTGCCGGATTCTATGTTTATCCGTCTGATCGACGATGAATTACGGGCAGCTATTGCGTCCACTGCACCTCTCGATGACCC
Source organism: Suillus tomentosus (assembly GCA_016647685.1). NCBI lineage: Eukaryota > Fungi > Basidiomycota > Agaricomycetes > Boletales > Suillaceae > Suillus > Suillus tomentosus. Next base: position 273,764 of record JABBWJ010000018.1, read on the forward strand.
CCTATTCTCTACCGCACAAGATGCTCTTAATGGCCTATGTCTACCTCCCATGAAATCATCTCTTAGCGACTGGCGCATCACCAATAACATTCTGTTCTACAAAAACAGAGCTTATATTCCTCCCACCCAACGACCGCACTTATTACGGAAACATCATGACCACCCTTCTGCCGGGCATCCCGGGCGTTTTAAAACCGAAGAACTTGTCAAAAGGGAAGCCTGGTGGCCCAGTATGGGCACCTATATCCGGAATTATGTCGATGGCTGCGCTACCTGCCAGCAAATGAAGGTGGACACTCACCCTGTGACTCCACCACTACACCCTATCAGTACCATGGCTACTCGCCCCTTTTCGCAGATCTCCGTTGATCTCATTACTGATCTACCCATTTCATCTGGCTTTGACAGTATCATGGTCGTGGTAGACCACGGGCTCAGTAAGGGGGTGATCATTACTCCTTGCCATAAAACAATTACCTCAGAAGGAGTGGCGAAGCTCTTTCTGAAACACGTCTTCAAAAGATTTGGTCTCCATGACAAAGTAATCTCCGATCGTGGACCCCAGTTCTTATCCAGATTCTCAATCGAACTCGTGCGACTCCTAGATTACTCTTTAGCTCCCTCCACTGCCTACCACCCACAAACCGATGGACAAACCGAACGATTAAACCAGGAACTTGAAACGTATCTTCGAATGTATTGCCAAAACAATCCTTCTGAATGGGTGGAGCATCTCCCCATGACAGAATTCGTTCACAACCACAGAAGACATTCCGCAAAAGACGCATCTCCCTTCTTTATAATGATGGGATATGAACCAAAAGCTCTCCCACACTTACTTCCTGAATCAGACGTCCCCGCTGCTGAGGAACGAGTCAGAATTCTTCAAAAGATAAGAGAAGAAGCCGTCTCCTGTCATAACATCGCTATGCAGCACATGGCGGAAAGATCCTTCGGACAGAAGTACCAACCATGGAAAGTTAGAGATAAGGTATGGCTATCCACTGCCAATCTTAGACTAAAACTCCCATCTCGGAAACTGGCACCCAAAAGATATGGCCCATTCACTATCATGGCCGTACTATCTCCCATCACATTTACGCTCCAATTACCGCCGCAATGGAAGATCCACCCCATGTTCCACGCTTCACAATTATCCTCCTATCGCGAAAATGACGTACACGGTCTGAACTTCCCAGAACCACCACCTGATGTTCTAGAAGAAGAAGAAGAATATGAAATAAAAGCAATTCTCGCGCATAAAGGAACTGGGAGTCGTCGGCGATATCTAGTATCCTGGAAAGGGTATTCTTCTGCCAGCAACGAATGGATCCCTGAAAAGAACTTGGAGAATGCCGAGGAAACCCTTAGAGCCTATAAAGCCAGAAACGCTGTCATGCATGGTATGTGATTCATACCATGTCAGATATATATAGAGAGTGATAAGGAAGATATGAGAGACTGTCTAGCCCTTTGTCACTAAGTTACCTCTCTATTTTTCCTTTATTTCATTGTCTTGTATTTTATTTCTCACTTTACAGGCTTATTTTACCTTGTATTTGTATCAAGCATGTGACCTTCTGTTTATTTTTCATTGTTTATTTTTATTTGGCTTCTTTCAGCCACCAAGTTTTGTATCTCTATTTATTTCTGACTGTTTATTTGTATTTGGCTTCTTTCAGCCACCAGCTTTTATTTGTCATCACATCATGTGACTGGGAAATATTCTGGTTTGTAACATTATTTAAGCTGACTCAACATGTTTAGTCATGATTGGCCATGCTTTGTAACAACATTTAACATGACTCAACATGTTTAGTCATGGTTTGTCATGGTTTCTAATTTCTTTGTAAGATTACACTGTATTTGTAATGTACTTAGTAATAAGCTGATTCATCACCTGGTTTGTAAGCCACATTCTTACCAATCCATCTGATTAATCATGCTTAGTAAGGGGGTTCCCAAAAGGTATAAAAGGACCCCATTTTCACCCATGAAATACAATCCTCCCACTTGACTCTTATCTCAAACCGTGTGAGACCACTAAGACTTAAAGTGCAGGCCTATATAAGTGCCTTGAGGTAATCTAAGATATCATTATCTATTCTAAAGTTATATACTACCTTACAGGGGTCGACTATATAACTTTCATTATCGTTATTCTACTCTAGGTTATATACCACCTTACAGGGGTTGACTATATAACCATTGAACAGCTCTCATTCTAAGCTTTACGTGTATTCATAAGACTCTCCCTTTCAACAGAAAGTGAGACACATCTAAGGACGACAAAGTTGAAACAGACTTTCATAGGTTGAAACACGACCTACTAGGCTGAAACAAACCTAACGAATTTATCCAGAACACAGAACATTCCACAACAACTTCGTATAAGACTACACAAGAAGAGGACAACAAACTAAATCCTCCCAAGAACTCACCACATTACCTCCCACGAAGTAGAAAAGTCGGAGACCGTGGACTTAAGGACTGGCAAGAAGTCTTCACCGTGTATGATTGTGTTGTCATTATACACAACTTTCATATAAGACCCTTAAGTAACAAGACAACGCGCTTTGAGATTGCTCAGTACCTCGACGACATCGTTCTCACCCAGATACAAAACTTACAACCAATATGCCCTTCCCCACGTCTACCTACACGCTCCCCTATCACTCCACCTTTGATGCCACCCCCCTTGGATCCAATGACGAACGATATGAAGCCTTTATCACCCAAGCTGAGGACCTCACCCTCATTGAGGCTGCCATCCTCTGTCCCCAACACGCTATCGAACTCACTAGAGTTCTCTTCAGAAGAAATGCCCACTCCATCAATCTCCTTATCAACATCATCCGAGCCACTGAGCTCATCGAGCGAGTCTGTCGTCTTATCGAGGATGACACGGTCCGCCACAGTATTATGCATATGCAGAAGCGCATACGCAACTTTACTCTGCGTCTTATTCCTGAGGAAGTTAAAGATGATATTAGAACAGTCATCCACATCATCGCAGAACGAACAGCGGGGGTTGCTCGCCCGCCTTCTCCTGCGAACCCCACAGACAGAGTCCCTCCTCCATCTTATCAAGACGCTGTACCTACTCTGCCCTCTAACATTCCTAATGAGCTACTGGCTGTGGTCAATAATCTTGTGCAGACAACAGAAGCAATAATGGCCTCCCTTAGAGAGGAAAACTCCCAAGCAATTCCCGTTCCTGCTCCTGCCGTAGAAACTGTTGAACACCCTCCCCATCTTTACACCGCATTTTCTGCTACCCGCTGTAGAGAATCATGCCTCTCATGGCGTGATATGGCAGTTTCCACTAAGGGAGTATACAGCACCAACTCGCAGCACCACTCTGTGTACTGTCCACAGCAATTCCTATATAATGCGCAGCTTTCCCGCGCAACACGCGCCATGCGCGCGTGACTTCCCGCGCTTCGCGATGTATATGCGCGCGCGCGCGCTTTCCCGCGCTTGAGCGCCCTATAGCGCCAGCCATCCAGATGCATCCATCCACTGTCCACCATGTTCTCTAGTGCGTATATTTCTATTTCTCTCATTACATATTATTCCATCTTTATTTTTATCATGCATTCTCACTCATATATATATTTACATACCTACTCGGTAGCGCTTCGGCTCCGCTTGACCGCGCTTAGGCGCGCTATATAAGCGCCAGCAGTACTTACTAAAAACTTACTTTACCTCCCATTTTACCTATTACTACTTACTTACTACTTAAGCAGAACATAGTAGAACTCTATTTGTTTACAACTCGCATCTCTCTTCTCTTATCTTGCAACATATTAGCACTTAAAGTCTACCTCTCTATTGTTTTCTGCATACGCGCGCGCGCTTTCCCGCGCTTCGCGCTAATACGCGCGCGTGTTCCCGCGCCTTGCGCGCACCTGCACTTTCTCGCGCTTCGCTGAAGCGCATACCTCTAGATCTTCGCAGTACTCGCTTCCCCTAGGGTCGAACGCACTTGTCTCCTCAAGTAACGCAGACTAGGCAACGTGCGACCTCACAACTTTTTATAGATACTGTCAGGAGCATCATTTGTTCCTCTCAGTATTGTTGTTTCTACACCGCGAAGAAGTCACTGCGGATCCAAATTACCAGTATCTTTCTCACTACGAAGTACAGGACCTAGCCAACGTGTTGGCCGCGCTCCATATTCATCCCCCGCTCGTCATCCCGGACTCACTATCTTCGCACACCTTTACGGATGGGATCGTGCCTATACAAGCGTTGGGAAGAACCCAACCTGCCACTCCTGCTGAGCTAATCGCGGAGGCAGAGCGACAAGATGTCGCCATTACACATCCAGTACGACGAACCAATCCATCCAGAAGGAGAGCATGAGGTCAGCATTCCCGTACTGATAAAGGAAAGAAACACGCTACTAGCGCAGACGAGGCACTTAGCCCTAAACCAGGCCCATCACCCTTACGAGCAACCTCTTCTAACCCTGACGAGAATCGCGTCTGCAGGTACTGCAAAACGCTCGGGCACAGGCAAGTTCACTGTCCCAAATATTACTGCTGCGTCTGTCGGGAATTGTCCCCAGGCCACCTTTCATTCTATTGCCCACACTACACTGGGGAAACCCCCACTTCTTTAACATGGAAGGACGAAGGATTCTACCGTGCACTCGCACTCTGGGAGAACGATAAGGATGATGCATATGCCGCCCAATGTAGGGAAGAAGAAGCGCTCTACGTGGAGGAACGCATGAAGGGTGGGTCAGACGACTTAGAGTATTCTGACGACCCTGTCTATCATGCTAACCAGGATGATTGAATCCGGTGGCTTCAACCCTAGTAAGGGGGTAATGTTACAATCATTTTACTTCTCACATAACTCCGCCATTATGTACTACATTCCTCTTTCGTCTTGACTTCCCTTTCTTGATCTTACTTCCATATTTGACTCTTGTACTACTATCCCACCATAGCTTTGGTCCGTGCGTGTATAGTCTCCTATTTAAGCACGTGTACTTTTACCTAGAACATCACTTCAATCTTACTAGGTTTTACCCAGAACTTCCTTTGCTTAAGACCACCAATCTTAAGTCGTCTGAACTGATCTCTTAGTTAAAGCACTCCTTTAACTAAGTCTACGAACCTCTTCTTATTTGAAGAGCCTCACGAATCTCAGCAACACGAATGCTCTGTCGAGCCTTTGCTGTTAGAACTATCCTAGTTCGTAACACCCACTGCCAGTTAATAAACTGCTCGTAAATTTATGATCAGGCTAAAATCAATGACTGTTAGCGCTAACATAACATAAACAAAATCGACATACACTAGAAGATCAGTAAGGGAAGGTTACTGCACCCTGAGTTGAGATTAATGGTACGACATCAGAAGGCAGGGGGGGTTCATGTTGCAGGGGAGAAGCTACCGCAACAGTATTTGAGTCTGAGGATGTGGTCAAAGAACTTGGTTCAACGATGGTAGGATGGTGCGCACGAAGGCTGTCAGGGTCAATGGGGTCTTCATCCGAACTGCTATCTGAATCGTCCAATGCTGCCATGACACGATCAACAATGTCTTCAGGCTGGCCTGAGGTATAGTGTCATATCCCATATTCTGGACCTACATCTGACAATATTCCCACACCTCATCCGGACCTTTGGATGCCCTATCCATGTCTCCGGACCAACATCCGACGATATTCCCACGCCTCATCCGGACCTCCGGACCTCCTGTCCACATCTCCGTACCCAATCCTCTATCCATCCGGATCCCTGTACTCCTGCATCTGATATCCACATCTCCGGATCTCCGGATCTGACCTATGCTTCATATCTGAATCCAAACCTTAAATCAGCGCTCATCCCCTTATGGTAATCACCTATCTCCGGACTTCCAAACATCCGGATCCGACCCGCGTCTATCTTCCGTGCCTTTTCCCTTTGTATGTTCCTACTCCAGTTAGACCATATCATTTTCCGTACCTCATTTCATGTCCAGCTTTATTTTCCTCTGCTTTCATCTCCGGCTTCATTTACTATTTTCCGATAGACTAGTGTTTGACTTTTCTATACGCTCTGTCCACAGCTTTGTATAGCTTCGGACTTCGCATCTCAGTAGTATATAAACCCCTGTAGATAGTCCTGTATTTCCTTAGTCTGATTATTACACACATATAGTCCTCGCACTAGTCTTCACACTAAGTCCTTGCATTAAGTCCTAGTCCTCCGACTTAGTCAATATCTATCTCAGGCCTAGGGAGGAATTCCCTAGGCCGGAGCTCCGCTCCTCCACTCCTCCACTCCTCCACTCCTCCGCTCCTCCGAACCTTTGCTCCTCCACTCCTCCATTCCTCCGAACCTTTGCTCCTCTACTCCTCCGTTCCTCCGCCCAACCATTCCTCCATTCCTCCGAGTTTCCGGAAGTTCCTCCGGAACTTTCCCGCGGTCCTCCGGACCTATTCTGCTTTGGACTTTGTCCTTGCAGCCTTTCCTCTGTTTGCTTCTACTCAGGACTTGTCCTGAGTAGCCATTACACATATCCATACCAGGACGAAACCTCATAGTAATTTCTGGAAGTTCCTCCAGAACTTTCCCGCACTCATCCGGAAGTTCCCCGGACTTCCTTGGACTTCCTCCGGACATCATCCTGAAATTAAGGGCACATACTCGGGTAAGGGGTGCAGCGCATGAGCTGAAGCCAAGCCCCTTTGAATTAGTCCTACCCTTTGTGCACGGTCTTAACATATAGTCCTCCTCCATCTGAGCAACATTGTCGAAGACATAACCATTGATTTGTCCCACAACGGCTTTGATGTGTTCATGGGTCCACTTGACGATGAAGAATTTTTTCATGGTGTGGAAGACGGTGTGGTAAGGGATCGAAGAAATGGTTCCAATACCATCCCCAGAGAATTCTTGATCTGGGGATAGCATGAAGATTATCTACCAAATATAATATCAGTCATAGGTAGTGCCTCTGAATCATTGACATCAATACATACCGAAGTCACACCACATGAAATCATACCAGGAGTGCAGCTATTGAGTTTTCACATCTTTGCATAGGTAGGCAGGCCACCATGCCCCTTGGGGGACAATGACATCTTGCCGCACACTGAAACCTTGATAACCTTTCGAAGAATGATATGAGTAATTGTCCTATGGTTGAGTCAGTGTATCTTACCTTCATGATCAGCAACCAGTTTCTGAAAATATTTTTCTTGTTAACAATGTTATCAGGGTACAGTACCGGTGCTTTGAAAATGTCAAAGGTCTTCCCCTTCCCCACATCCCATCCAATCATATCCGTAAGTTACTGGATGGAAGCACAGTCATATGTATCTGGCGACAAAGTACTCGGGTGACATGTTGAAGATGCTACCTGAAACAGTACGTAGACCATTGAAGAATGATGATTGTGCCTGTTGCAAACTGTTCTGTAAATTGTCAACTTGTTTAAATTTTTAAGTTACATACCAAGTTAAAGAATGAATTTGTTCGCATCTGAGGATGCAATTCATGATCAATTGAAGCGTAGAGCTCAGTGACAAGGGCAGCCTTCTCTGTCGATTTCTTTGTGTAACATTGCGGACTTGTTATATCAATGAAAGATGAAAAATGACCTTTTCAGGCAGGAACATCTCCATTGTCAAAGCATACTTCTTGGCCAAACTCAAGATTAGCTTGTCAATGATGGTCTCAGACGTTATGATGGATGCTGCAGTTGATGGCGCAGATGAATGCGAGGATGCGGTAGATGAAGGTGGCACGGATGAATGTAAGGACACAGTAGATGGGGCCGGCAATGCAGCAGCAGATGATGTCTGATTTGGTGAGTGCCTGCAACATTTCAACTGCTGTGCTGTGAGTGTACCATTGGTTGCATTCAGCGCTGCATTACGCTCTTCCAACTTTCCTTTCTCAAGTTGAGGTTGCTTAATGTACTAGATAAAATGAGTCAGGGAATGGACAAGAGTTGACGAAAGAAATAAGAGCCTACTGCTTGAAGGTGCTTTGTAGGTGAATCGGCACTTGGTGGTGCCACAGGCTGTGGGGCATCATCATCTGAATCATGCCCTGAATCCAACAATGACAATGGATTAGAGTCAGAATCGTCAAGTTTTGAATCAGAGTCCAGCAGAGAGTCCAACATGAGCTATATGCAAAGAGAGAAATGTGTGATATGTGAGTGGCTGAGATGCTGAATGAACAAATGAATCGTGAGGTCTTTATATACATTTTGTGGGCAACCCTAAACAGTTTAGAATCAATCTGTGGTATTACTAGTGAGTAAGATAATGACAGACACAAGTTGATAACATACATGATACAATTTGACGCAATTGCTTCAGTACACAAGTCGTTATTAGTGAAACAGATCATGGAAGCTGTGACCTTGAGAAGAAATGCTGGATGAAAGATGTGTGTCCAAACATGAGGCGACACTGTGTTACGACACACTTGTGTCAGTAATGTCAATGATGCAGCTTGATGACCTACTTAATATATAGTATATATTGCAAGCTGAGGATCACAAAAAGATAAGTACATTACTCAGGCCGCCACCAAAGTGTCAGGCAAGTTAAGCTTGCAGAGACTTCAGCCGAAGAAACATGTCTGCATCAACCGTGTTGATGATGAAGTAATCGCCTTGTCTCCCAGGATCGCTGGCAAGCGCAGCCCCTTGGATAATCGACCTTACAGAGATGAATTTGGGAGATGACTGAGGTTTGGCTCGTACACGCCATAGTCCCAGATCAGCATCGTGTTTGCTACGGACTCCAATTCCGACATCGTATGGATGTATGAGCGCCAGTGAAAGATTGGTTTCACCAACCGAGCAACTGAACATGAAGATAAGGCGAGCAAAAAACAATTGATTGTTGGTTTGAACCATAACACAATCATATCATGGAGATCCAAAGAACTCAGGGTTGCATCGAAGGAGGTCTTTGCACTGGCGCCAGTTGACCCTAGACTCGTAGTTGACTTGCAGATATTTGTATCCAGTAATCTAAATATTATGTTGTGCAGCACAATTTTAGTGAGTAGTTAGCAGGGTGAGTTGTTGGCGTACCTTGTTGTCAGCCTGCAAATGAATGTGCTTTCCATCTGGTAAAGTAATGTCATTACTGGGGAAGAATGTGTTTAGGAAGGCATTGAGTTTAATTTGAAAACCAATGAAGGCCCTGTCGTCTGCATGTGACTGCTCAAGACTTGCAAATGAGATGTTACCTTGCGCTGAGCCTAACTTTATGTGGGTGCAGGGAGCTGGAGCCACAGAAATCGCAGGACTTTCTGTGTCTGTGTCTTCTGTTGTTGGGAGGTTGGCTTTCCGATTGTACTTGTCCAACTCGTTGAGTTCAGAATGAACTGATGTCGAGGTTAGCATTCAATGATCATAGCAAAGAATCTGAACTCATTAAGGATTAGTTCATGTTAATCCAGTCCTGTTGACACACGAACCTGTGTAGCAACATCCTTGAAATTTGTTCGATTGTGGTAGATGTCCCTCACAGGGCTGTGCATCTTCTCGTTTGGTTTTGTGTTGAAGTTTTGTGTTGCACCTTTTACCAAGATATCGTCGAATAGATGTGAACTTGCATGTTTCTTGGAGAAATTCCAGTTCTTGCCTGTTACAGGCTGTGATTTGAGAATATACTCCTAATCACAGATCATAAGTGAATGGTCAGGAAGTATTGTGAAGCATGACTTACCTCCATCAGCGCTGAAAATTCCCGCAGAGCTTGTCTTCCAGCAGAAATTGTATCTTCAGTGTGAACCTCAAATCCAGCATACATGTCAAGATCGATATAGTGGTGTATGCATCGCAGAAGCAGATGGCCAAGCTTACTCTGTGAACGGCGGAGGATCCTTTGCGCCGCAAAGATAGCCATCTGAGGCTCATTAGCACAGAATTCAGCTTTAGTTGCAGCTTACCTTCGATATGTCCTCGTGATGTGAGCTATCATTGAAATAGATTACAACTACCTTCGAGAAGTGTGTCAGGTTGGACCACCGTGGAAGAGCATCATAGCTAAGGTAGTACTATTAAGTTTGAGGCAGTTCATGTCAGATAACACAATATACGTACTTCGCATCCATCTGCACAACAGCTTCTCGCCCTAATTCAAGATCCAAAACTGAAGCTCCCTCCACAGATGATGCCTCTAAAGCCCTCCATGATACACATGCATGCAATCAAAGGAGAGTGCTCAGTGAATGTTGGTGAGCAGCATTCTCCAGAAGACATTCTGAAAACCATGTCTGTCAGTGTAATATACACAAAAGACCTTGCAAACCATACTTCAATGTCACACAGCAAGTAAGTTTTGAGTAATCTTTCCCTCTCCTTCTTGGATTTCTTTGCATGGGCCAACCAAAGGGCCTCCTCAGACTCAGCACTTGTCCGTGATCAAAGTTCATGAGACAAGAGGGATTGCTTGTCTCAAGGGACCAAGCAGATCGGACATGGAAATTTACCTTTCAGTCCGTGAATCAATGCCATAACACATCTATCACACGGCATCAGCAATATCACAGTGAACTTGAGTGTTGTAAGACTTACTGTTTTTTATAGTCGGCGCTCAGAATCAAAATCAAGGGCCAAAGCAGGTGCCGGATGGCATCAGCACACTCAAATCAATATCCTGTCCTTGAGATCTGTATGACAGACTCTAGAAGTTTTAGAAAGGACTCATGCCAAATGGCATTCTTAAAGTTCACAAAGCTGCTTTTTCCTGCATGCTCTGGATCCTCTGACACCTGCCCTGACATCAGCATGTGTATGAAGTAAAACTAAATACTAACAATAGGCAGCCAACCTACAATTCAGCCACCACCAAGACCAGTACTGTTCCAGATTTTGACAGGCAGGTTTGCGATCCGACAAACAATCATATAGGCTTTCTGGGTACCAAAAGAGGATAATTTGCCTTGTCTGCATACAAAATAAAAGCCAGTGGCTTTGCCTCAGGTGGAAGTTGTGACTACACAATGCGCAGTTGCATGTCATTGGGCATACAAAGTGATCAAGACTTACCTGTGCATCCCAGAATGTGTCGGCAGTCCAAGGTTCATCAATAAAGTGTACAAAATGTGTACCATTAAATTTTTATAGGCGTTGTGCATCAAATACGAAGTGCAGCAGAAGACGTCGATCTCGCAACATATCCATATCCAGAGCCCATTCCCAAAGAGGATGGTAGTGCATATCAAACTCATGCACCTTGTTTTGATACAGAACTGAAACTACATTGACTTGAAACTTGATAAATTACTTATGTTTTAGTTAAGTGCATCTAATTGAACTTGTATTTGCATACCGGTGTGAAGCGTTGGGAGGCAGTTGACCACAACTCCCGGACTTCATTGTGGTTTCATAGTGTAAAGGTTTTGTCCCTACGTGTGGAACGATGAACAAGACTAAGCAAATGATTGGTTTGCTCTGCGGTGAGTGCAGCTTCAAGGGCAATTTCTGCGACCTCAAAATCGAGCCGTGTTCGGAATGGTTCCCATGGTGCATGATTCCGAGGTATTGAAACTTCCATGGGACATGTGCAAGAGAAATCAGCAAAATAATGAATGGTGGACAGAATCTGGTTGTGAGGATGATAATCAACCTTGATATCATCCAGCTGTGGTAATGGTTCCTGAGCTTCAGGATTTGCATCGTCATAGTGGCTCTGAAGGCCAGGCGATGCCATATTGAAATCCGATATCAATGATTGATGACTTCGAGGTGTTGATCCTTGCATGTCTGACACATAAAACGATTTATCAGTGTTTGGGAATCCACTAGACTATGCAAACATACCAATATTATCTTCTGCAGCTTCGTTCTCATGGTTGTGATGCTGTGTCGACCAAATTTTGATTGGATCAACTGACAATAGTATTATTCGAGTGATCAACATGAAAGCAGATTATTGGAGTGCTGACTTACCTGTAGATGATGCCGCATGCCATTTGGATTGATTGTGAGCCTTGTGTTCTGTGCAGTTGTGAGGTGAGATATGGGACAAAACAAAAATAGTGTGCATATGTACATTTCTTCGCCGCTTCTTCGATAATCACTTTAACCCCGTCATCTCCTTCTTTCTCCCATGCTAGCTTCCTACATTTTTTGCATGCGGCACCAGTCCACGAGCTCGTACTAGTATTCCACATATGTTGCACTTCACGTCGTCTGATGTCCATTGAGGAGGCATCAAAATGGAAATTGATGGCACGAAAGGCAAGATGAGGACTTGTGGGGAATTTGTGAGCAGTGAGAATGAGACTTGACAACAGATTCTATCTAGTATGAGTGATAAGTGATGTAGACATGAGAAATACTGCATACCTTTGATGCAGATGGTAGTGAGCAATAGAGTATAATTTCAACTCAGGTCAGGCTGTCTAATGATAGCAATCCCGATGACATCGTAATGAAATTGTAATTGGATCATAATAGATCATAATTGGATTGTAATCAAATCATAATGCTGATGAAAATAGCATCATGATGCGGGAGCATTATAATGCGCGCTGGAAATTTCTGACAAGTACTAGTTGGAGTTGGACATTCAAGTTTGAAAGTCATATCATGATAAAAACTGTCAAAGATTACCATCTGTCGACTGATTTGGCAGTTTTTTCAAGTGGTGAATGTAACTGAGAGAACAGGTAATTATCAACTGCAGGATGGACAGTGAATACAGTAGTTTGCAAAGCATTGAAAATTACCTAAATAGGCGGTGACACGAAATCACCTGTTCTGCACCGGTGTAAAGAGTTGATTCCTGGTGGGCTATACTAAAGGTGTTACCTTAAGACTCAAAGTGCAAGTGAGATGATCGTCCCAAAGAGACTGCCTGTAGGATTATCTCTTGATATAAATGCAAGGGATATCTTGTTAAGATCGAAGGTGAGAGAAGACAATGATACCTCAAGTATGTTTAGACTTCCGAAGAATTGTCCGAAGTGTCCAGTATAGGTCCGACGTCAAGAAACAAAGGTCCGAGGTTGCACGAAGCTTCCGGCGAGCTTCCAATGAAACAGCAAGGTTTCCAGTAAAGAATACAACAATTATCAAAGTATAGAACTTTGCGTAGTATGACTAGCGAAGCCCGTCGAAAAGATTTAAGGATTCAATAGCAAAATGGCAGCAGTGAGGCCAAACAACTGTTCCGAATGAACAAAGATCGATTGCAAAGTACTAAAATCCGGAAGTGACAACTACTAACTATGGCTTGAAGCAAGGGAAGTGAAGTGAGTTGCGAGTACCTAGCGAGCCAGAATATATCCTACGACGTGAAAGTCCGGAACCTGCATAGGCGAAAACTGTAGCGAGATAAGACATCCGAAATGTAATAAGACTCAAGGCGAGTCGCTACAAAGATATACTTGTAATAATGCACGGGGTGCATATCTATACGTATTAGCAAGGGTTTTCGATGTATGTGCCCTTAGACATAATCAATAACAGATAACCAAGTGACAAACGCACCAGCAAAGTCAAACAGACAAGGACAGGACATGGTATGGAGGATCGGAAAGGCTAGAAAGGCCTCAAAAATGGACGGACGACCTTCGGATGACTAGGACAAGCACGCGGAACTTTTGGAAGATCGGAATTGTGTCGAGGAATATAAAACATGATTATCACTGGATACGTGCCCAACGCCAACCCGAGTGTTACACCGGCCACCACCTCACCACCAGTTTATCAGGTGAATTGCAGAATTCACCAGTTTTCCCAGTGACTCGAACCTGCTTACAGTCTCATAGTGCAAGTCAAGACCTTTAGAAAGAATTAGATCATTCTTATACTTATCCTTCCAAGTTTGCATCAAGACTTTGGTCATATATTGAACTCTGTGTCAAAAATACTTGCATTCACCTCTGGTACATTTTTTTAGCACAAAGGATGCATAAAACCAACAGCAATGTCAATCAAGCTTAAGATCATCAGTGTTTGCTTGCTATACATTGGTGTGGAAATGTGAAGGTGTGATTTCATAGAATAAAAATACAAAATGTTATCATTGGTAGGTTTCAAACCTGCACAGTTACAGTTTGAGAGAAACAGATTTTGACTCTGGTGACAACTCAACTAAGACCAATGAAGATCAATGTTTGAGATGCTGTCTATGAGCAGATATTCAAGACATGTTCTAATACAAAAAATGTGTCACTTGACAGGTTTCAAACCTGCAGAGTTCAAGGGACACAGATTTTGAATTTATTGTGGCAATAACATGGCTAACATCAGTTGAGTCAGATTTTGACTCTGGTGATCACTTGACAATTTCATCTTTAGCAGGTTTTGAACCCACACAGACAGATTTAGATTCTGTCATATCAACTGCTTGGCTAAGACCAGTTGAATGCACTTGCAATGAACCCAATCAAAAGTGAATCATCAAGGCAGTTCTTTCAATAGTATGGTTGCCATGATTGATTCTTTTATTTTTACTCGTATTTCAAAAGACATCAGACTTCTTCTGGGGCTCTTGGATCTTTTTGACATTTGAGAAGAACTCACATGCCTTCTCGGTAGGCTTGCACTGTCACTTATCAGCCATTGATGCGGAGATTGTGTTGTAGAAGCACTGCTTAGAATTGAATGATTCTGGGTATAAAATTTCATTTTTTTTATCCTCATTTATTGTCCTGTGGGGCAGAGCCCTATGGTGGACACTACTTACTCTATTGTACTATATAGTTTATGTGTCATGTCTTGTGTGGTATCAGTATTTTGTAATGGTCCTACTGGGTTACAATGCTTTCCAGATGGGCATGGATTCAAGCAGTGGACTGGCAAAGACTCTAAGGCATTAATGAAGGTATGCTGCAGTAATTTCATTTGAAGCCTGTGCAAGTCAACTCATGAAATATTTAGGTCTATATACCTGCAATCAAAGATCACATTCCTGAAGACATAACACATGCATTTAGCGCGTGCCTCGGTTTTTGTTATCTTGTATGGCGTGAGGCTCTCACTGAAGATGACCTTCTACATGTCCAAGAAGCCCTGGACCGTTTTCATCAATACTGGGAGATCTTCAAGACAAGTGGTGCAACAAAGTCATTTTCTCTTCCCGCCAGCATTCTATGTGTCACTACATCTTGATGATCTGACTTTTCAAGGCACCCAATGGCCTTTGCTCCTCCATAACGGAGTCTAAACATATTAAAGCAGTAAAAGAACCCTGGCACCGCTCTAGCAGGTTCAAGGCACTTGGTCAAATGCTGCTAACAAACCAGTGCCTCGACAAAATTGCAGCTGCCTGTGCGTATTTTGAGGCACATGGCATGCTTCATTGCTCTTGCCTCTCCAAAGCTTTGCAAGAACTTCAAAAATGTACATGATCATTTGAAATAATATTTAGCACTTCTCATCCCACAACAGGTTGCAATAATTATAAAGATAGTGACTCGGATGATGACACAATGGTTGTCACAGCACTTGAAGATCACCCTAGGCGCCTGCAAGTTCATGAACCTCAAAGTCAATCCATTGAGGGAGATGACATTGAAGTTCTTGATGGACCATTTGTGGAATCCCATGTCAAACTTGGAGTGACAACCCATAAGTCAATTTATATGCTCCTTGACCCTTCTTCATGATTAGGGAATAGCATGGTGTAACACTCGGGTTGGCATTGGGCACATATCTCATCAAAATCATGAATTACATTCCTCAACACACTTCTGATTGTCCGAATGTTCCACGTGCTTGTCCGAGTCGTCTGAAGGTCGTCCGCCCATTTCCGAGGCCTTTCTAGCTTTTCTGATCCTCCGTACCATGTCCTATCCTTGTCCATTTGACTTCGCTGGTGCATTTTTCACTTGGTTATCTGTTATTGATTATGTCTAGGGGCACATACATCGAAAAATCCTTGCTAATACATATAGATATGCTCCTCGTGCGTTATTACATGTATATCTTCATAGCGGCTCGCCTTGAGTCTTATTACATTTCGGATGTCTTATCTCACTACAGTTTTTTCCTATGCAGATTCCGAACTTTCACGCTGTAGGATATATTCTGGCTCGCTAATACTTGTACTTCACTTCACTTCCCTTGCTTCGAGTCATAGTTAGTAGTAGTCACTTCTGGATTTTAGTACTTCATGCAATTGATCTTTGTTCATTCGGAACAATTGTTTGGCTTCACTGCTGCCATTTTTACTATTGAAATCCCCAAGTCTTTCAACGGACTTCGCTAGTCGTATTACACAAAGTTCTATACTTCAATAACCGCCATATTCTCTACCAGAAACCTTGCTGTTTCATCGGAAGCTCACCGGAAGCTTCGCGCAACCTTGGACTTTTGTTTCTTGACGTCGGACCTTTACCAAACACTTCAGACAACTCATCGGACATTTCGGACAATTCTTCGGAAGTCTAAACATACTTGAGGTATCATTGTCTTCTCTCACCTTCGATCTTAACAAGATATCCCTTGCATTTATATCAAGAGATAATCCTACAGGCAGTCTCTTTGGGACAAACATCTCACTCGCACTTTTGAGTCTTAAGGTAACACCCTTTGTATAGCCCACCAGGAACCAACTCTTTACAATGGGTATCCTCAACCCACGTGGATTGTGGGTGTGGGTACCCCTGGGGTATGGGTGGGGATCTGTACTTTGGGTACCCATACCCCTACCCATACCCTGGTGGTGGGTATGTAAGCAAACATGTCTTATTTCAAAACTCCAAATAAATAAGTATTACGCATTAGATATGAACCTTAAACTCTAAACCCAAACACAGTGCTCTTGTAATGATCCCAGCATGCATTTAGTGTCAGAGGCAAAACTACTTTCAGCTGAGTTTTGACCAAGTGCTGGGCCCTGGGACAACTTTGAAACACTTGGAAAAACTCCCAGACATGTTGCATCAATATGACAATCTGTTATAATGATACTATTGAATTATTACAGGAACACTTTTTAGCTGTGGATGGCTCATTCTCTCACACGTCTGTTCTCACTTGAATGTGTAATCAACTTACAAGCTCTTATGTTTTGGCTATTGGAGCCACTTGAACCTCATCAAGACTAAGGATGTAAGCATGTTTGCTGATATGGAGGGTGATAGGGAGTAGGAACTGGAGGATGTGTGGGATCAAATTATTATAAAGTAGCTATTACATTTATTCATGTCTCATATTTTTATAATAATTGACAGTAACCCATGGGTATACCCTCAGTGGGTGATACCCTGGGTGGGTTTTCCCTGATACCCACCAAAAAAACCACACCCACCTTGTGGGTGTGGGTATATCATGGGGTATAGGTGGGGGTAGTGCTACTCATACCCCGGGGTTCACCCATGCTATTCCCTATTTATGATACTTAGGTTGTGTCCTGAATGTCAATACACTCGGCCTTCAACTCAACCTTCTGCATTTCCCTACATTCAAAGATTCCTCCACAACCAACTCCATTTGATGGACCCCAAACCTGCTCCTTTCAATCCTGCAACAGCCCCGATATTCTTGGGGAAAGTGACACTTTTTGACTCTGCTGCTGCAACATTCTATGTGTTACAGTGACCCCATCATTTTTCTCTTCTATCACACCTGCAGGACTATGCATGTATCATCTTCTTGATCCCCGTCTTACTTCTTGATCCCTGTTTTGCTTCTAGTGCACCTCATGTCGACCATGAGGACATTCCCTTGTCTCTGACTTCCTTTCCTGTACTTCTACAAACGCCTCATGGACTGGTCTGTGCACTTCTCTTTATGTATATAAACCCTAGCTATCTCTTGTACATTTCCTTAACTTGAATCTACTCAGTTCTCTCTGATACCTGCTTAGGACCCGAGGGTGCCTACCGATCTAGCTCTTTGCGAAGAGACTAGCCTATACTCGATCACTTCGCCAGAGTTCTACCTCTGGTCATCGTTTCCTTGAACCTGTACTCTTGATCTCCTTTATTGGAGCTGTTACAGAAGACTCCATCTGAGTCCGTAACACTATGCGCCTAGTGATCTGAGTGGTACTGGAGGCATGTGCCATGCGCATATCCAATCAACACCATCATGGCGGGGTGACGCGGCTAGGTATGATTGCATTTTCGTTAACTTGGATGCTGACATGGACTCTCCCGTGGGCAGGCTTGTGGTTGTGTGGGTCCTATGTTTTTTCTCATTCAAGTATTGAACATCATATTTTCCTTGTGCCGTTGTCCATTGGTACTCTCACATACTCGAAAGATGTGATCCGGACATGGGCATGCATATTGTCACACCTGCAACAACTGACGATGGTACTCCAAATATTTCAATTATCCATATTGATTGCATCTTTTGTGCTGCCCACCTCATTCCAGTATACGGGGCAAATTTTATTGCTCATGGAACTAATCTGCATGACTCATACTATGTCAACAAATACGCATATCATCATGCTTTTGAGATAGCATGACCTCAGGTAGGTATTATGGGACCACATACAGCGGCCTTAAACTCACTGTTAATAACTTTCCAGAGACGTTCTACTGATGGTGGACCGTGCTTGATGTCATATTGTGTTACAGCATGACCTCAGGTAGGTATTATGGGACCGTGTACAGTGGCCTTAAACTCACTGTTGATAACTTTCTAAAGATGTTCTACTGATGGTGGACCGTGCTTGATGTCATAATGTGTTACTTCAGGCAAAAAAGAATTTGAATTTGGGCATGGAAACATGGAGGTTATACTGGTACAAGGCTAACAGCATGAACTTTTACAGGCAGAGTCACTGCGACAAGGCTATCAAGACGATCAGTGAGTTCTTGTCCAAAATAAGATGCCCTAGCACTCACCAGCATCTGCAGTACACTTGAGCGACATGTTGCACCCCTTCCTGCACCAAAACCACCTCTTCCCGCAACCAAGAAAGGTTCCCATGCCTTCTGCTATTGCCTCTGCCTCTTCTGCCATCGCCTCTGCCCTGATTGCCTTCTCCACACGAAATGCTACATCCGACCACTGACGTCTCCTCTGAGACCTCCCTCATCTGCAATAAGCTGATTTTGAAGCCATGTAATGTACTGTTGTCTTGTTGATCAATGATTGGCAGGATACTATTGACAGTAAAACTTACTGTTTGTTTTTTTCCTTCGAACTTTTGCATTTTGAAACTGCTTGTTCGTCACACGCTTATTTTTTCGACTATTTGGAACATGCTAATTAGTCAGTAGATAGATGTAAATAAGTTGTATTGATTTTTAAAACATATACATTTAGTGATACAGTGGCCTTGATTCACTTGTGTGCCTTCGCTGCCTTGTTCTAAGTATCTTGCCTTAGATTACCTTAAGCACACTTGTAATTACATTGGTCCTTAGAATAAATTGAACTAAGTACGAAAATAGTGACTTATTTGCCTTAGCCACCTTGGTAATATTTTTAAGTAATCTAAGGGATGAAAAGGAACCCGGGGATTTGCTGATGTACATAGTCATATTTGGTGACAGCAGAATTACATCATTGTCATGGTCATGGTCACTCTACGTAGTCCACAGCCATTCTACTTAGCTCATGGTCTCTTTACAGTATCAGCATTGCGCTGATGTACTCCGTTCCGTGCGGAACAGCTCGTTCGGATATTTATGGACTTAGTATCTCACTGACGCGCTTACTATACCCGGTCTCATTCCTATGTTTCACCTTACATTATCACATTCTACATCAGGAAAACATGGGCGTGCTTATTTTGCCTTTTTCGACTTAAAATAAAACATAAGGCGGTAAAGGAGCTTAAGGGACTTAATGAATTCTATCACTCTCTGAACTAAGGAACACCCTGAATTTAAGGACGAGTAAGGAGACATAAGCAAAATTTATTCGCAAGCAAAGTAAGAGTGCTCGAATGTTTCAACAAGTCAGAGTCAAAAACGTAAGCACGTGATACGCAGGCGCCAAAAAACAACAATATTCGAAGTATACTAACAAGCAATTCACTGATCCAACTACACTCAAACTACTGCTAAATCTTGAACCCATCTGCACCAACATCGCAAAAGTATTCGGTATGTTCTCCGGCTCATCGCATTGTTTGTTGATTGATGCTTGAACACAGACGATCGCACGATAGATGGCAGCCTCAAAACTAAGATCGACGAAGGTGCATTGTGGGCAGGAGCAAAAGTGCCGGTGGACAGAGGCAGTGGATCGAGCACTGGCGGAGGTAAATGTGGAAGAGGCAGAGGCCCCACTGGGGGTATGGAAGAGAGTGAAGGGATGGTTGGGGCGCTGGAATCGAAACCGAACGCGTCATTCGAGTGCAGCGTGACTGCTGGCTATAGTGAGTGCTAGGATATTTATTAAAAAAAACTGCGGGCTTACCGATCATCTTCAAGTCAATAGTGTCCTCGTCTTGGCGATTTGGCGTTTGGGGGATGGGGCGTCTGGAAGATGCATAATGAATCGACCGCATAACTGGGTCGAAGAAGGCTGTAGATAGTCTTGTAATAATGCTGCAGGGTGGCTTCATGAGGGTCAGAGTAGGCAATGCGCCAGAATACATTCTAGTGGAGAGTAAACAAGAATCAATATTTGTATCAGGAAGTGTATGAAGGAACAGAACATGACTGAAAGTTCAGGCACAGCAGGGAATAAGAAATACGAAGGATGTAGAGATAACGATCAAACGAGTCAACGAGAGATGCCGCAGAGGGCTGGTTGGCCATGCCAGGCACAGCAGGGAATAAGGATGATCAAACAAGTAAACGAGAGATGCCGCAGAGGGCTGGTTGGCTATGCCAGGCACAGCAGGAAATAAGGATGATCAAATGAGTAGACGAGAGATGCCACAGAGGGCTGGTTGGCCATGCCAGGCACAGCAAGGAAGATCAAATGAGTAGATGAGAATGATCAAACCACGAGGGGGGGACAGAAGATGATGACGAACCTGTGTGTCACGCTACCTCAAATGCATGATAATCTGCATACTTGTTGACATAGAAGGCACAAAATATGTTGTAGCTGTTGTGGAGAGTGATTGTGCGAGGTAAGAAATTGGTACCATAGAGGGGAATAAGATGAGCTGCACGGAATATACAATCAATATGGATGATTGAGACATCTGGTGTCCCATCGTCATTAGTCGATGGTGCAATGAGGTACATCCCAGTGTCAGGATCCCGGCTGTCTGTGACGTATGAGAACCAGCAAATGACTGCGCATCACAAGTATTTCGTCCGATACTGGAAGCCGAGAAAATGCAATACTCTCACAACAGCAAGCCCATCCAAGCCACAATTGACTTCGTCATTCATACTGACGAAGACACAGTCATTCCTGGCAGGACCCCCTCGCCATGATGGCATTGCCTGAATATGCTCGTGTCGCATGCCTCCAGTGCCACTGAGGTCACTGGGGGCATAGAATGATGCTGCCGCTGAACTAAAGACAGAAACCCTGCCCATGTAAGCAGGTGCCATGGCAGGGTCAAATTTGGGTGGCTTGTCGTCGCCGATATGAAGCTGGTCGTGAAGGAATTGTTGGATCATTGTGGGGAGGGTTGGAAGGTCGAGATCGAGCATAAACGCATGGACATCGGGTGAACAACCCAGCACTAGGAAGTTTTAGCAAACAATTTGTGTGACCTAAAGACGAAGACTTACCAGGCGCCGTCGCAAGTTCTACATGAGCTTGCATATAAGGTCCATCAACAATATCCACCACATCTCCCTTGGCAGTCTGATTTTGTGGTTCGTTGAGGCGTAAATGGTCCGGACGTTGACCTGCACCAAACCAGTTCGGTGCATGGATGACCAATACTCTCTCATGAGTCATATACCCTGAAATACCACTATAAAACCCTTTTCCCTTTTATCTGAAGTTGGACTGAGGCTAAGAGTCTGTTTGGCCACCAATATTTGCGCCAGTTTACGCAGGTTTAGAATCTATGTTTTGCTTTCATAATAATAGGACCGTGCTGGTCACAGTGTGACCATCAATCAATACTAAGTAGTAGGCATGCCCGTTACCCATCTACAATCTATCCATCATCGCAACTCTTACAGGATGTCTCGGGGCAGAAAAAGTGCCCGTGGTGGTGCAGAGCTAATGGAAGCGAGAGATCGGTGTGTGTGGATGGAGGCAGATGAAACCATCCTCATCCAGTATGTCACCACCAACCGCTCACAAGGTGGTGATGGTATGAACTTTGATCACACGTTTTGGGTTGCTGCTGCCGCTGAAATGGAAAAACACCCCTGCTCGGGTGCAAGCAAAACAGCAGCAGCATGTCAATCGAAATGGGGGCGGGTATGTACTACTACTATATCAGCCTTGGTACCCTCACTAATGATCAAGTTTCAGCTCCGTGGTACATTCAACGTCGTCGACAAAGTGGCCAATGCTTCCGGACTATCTTACAGCATGGAACACAGAGCTTCGATCACCCCAGAGTCCGAAAACATGTGGACCGACTTTGTGAAGGTAAAGTGATTTCAATTCGCATCGAACTACTACGACAATGCTAATTACTATGAATCAATAGAAAAATCCAAAGGCCAAAGGCCTCCGGGACAAGGGTTGGAAGCACTATGAGGCGCTGAAAGGTCTCATACCTGTCAAGTCAGGTAACAACAACTCGTTCTTTGCCACCATCGCGACACAACCTCCCATCATTCCTTCGCCTTCTTCTAGCAGCGCAGCCACCCCCCTTTCTTTTGATGAGGTCCATATGATGGACCTTGGAGATGCGCTCGATGGGATTGAGTTCCCCGGCTCTGTTTCAGGTGGCCAGCGCGCAACCCCCCTCACCCCGGTGGATCAGTTGGGTTTGGCAGGGACAGGTGCCAGGGGTCCTGCACAGGTGTTCGAGGTCTTAGATAGTCATATATAGCATGTCTTAGGGTTAGGTTCAATACATCCTTTCCTCCAGCTTTTGCTGTGTGTTTGCTTGTCTGAGGCTTTGCTTTGCTTTGGCTTTGGCCATTTGCTGCCTCGGGCCTTCGCTTTCGAGGCTCTTGCTATTGTCCTCGTCTCGTTCTCGCGCTTCGGAGGTTTTAGCCTTGTGTCTGCTGTCCTCTCGCTGGTGCCAGAGTGCACCGTTCCACCGGATAGCCTCCCTCCATTCGACGCTGCACAGCAACCCTCCCTTGAGTCGGTCTGTGTTAGTGCGCCATCATCAACAGCTTCCGGTAAATGGAAGCTGATTGATGATGATGAAAGTATGCTTGATATCGTTACCCACCCCCCACATTCAACGAAATCAGGAGACTCGGCGAAGTCTGCATGCCTGACGATGCCTGTGGCCATCCAGCAGATGGGGACCAGTATTGGCGGTCTTAACACAATGTTCGAGCGCACGGCCAATGCTCTTGAGGCCAACACCTCCAACACCTTGGCATAATCAGTAGATCCCATCCCTTTGCGCAGGCAGAAGGCGGTGAAAAAGTTGCAGAGTGAGGGTCTAGAGGACGTACAACTACTCAATATCTTGAATAAATTTCAGACCGACATCGCTATCATTGATATTTATCTCGCTATTGAGGTAGATAGTCTTCGGCGGTTGTTTTTAGAGCAGCATTCAAAGTAGTGTTACATAGATTCTTGTCGTGTCATGTTCTCTTGTATTGTACTTGTAGTAGCAAAGCAATATCACTATTTCTATAGATCATAGTCATCGATGAGGATCCGGTCTTAATCTGACAGCAATGTCATCATTTGACGGAGATACTTTGGATCATAGTCATCGATGAGGGTCCGAACGGCTATGGTATTAACGCGACTACAGTACTAGTGGTTCTATGATTGCCTGCTCCCCCCTCTGAATCCTTTCCCTGTTGTAGGCCTCCCACATCTCACTAGCAATCTGGTCATGACGGAGGCTCGCACGAGTGCGTGCGTGCTCAGTAGGAGGACCGTTAGCAAGGTTTCCAGTGTCAGTGAGAATGTGCACATCTAAGACATTATGATAGTCCATCATGTCGTTTGGATCGTGAACTTGAATAACGTTGTGCACGAGACACAAGGCAGGAGGAATGCGCGCTTGAATGTCCATGTTGTACTCTGGTGGGAGGAGAAGGATATGAAATCAGCACTTGATGACACCAAAAATGCGCTCAACAGCATTTCGAAGCATTGCATGACACAAATTGAAAAGTTCTTTGTGATTACGAGGCCTATGTAACAATGTGAACATAAGTATGAATGGTACTAGCAGAATGCATCATACAAAGTATTAGCACGACCCCACTCTGCAAGATGATAACGCACGCCCCGAAACGGGACCAGAAGCTCATCGCACGAGTCAAAACCAGTGTCCGCAAGATAATACTTTCCCTCAGGGATATTGAAATCGGTAGTACGAGCATCGTGATAGACACGAGCATCTGCAGCTGACCCCTCCCAACCGCTCAACATGTAGGTAAACGAAAGGTTGAATGAACATGCCGCGAGGCAGTTTTGAGAGAAGTTCCCCTTGTGATCCCAAGCGGCATGCCGATCTTCACCAAAAGGATGGCATGCGATGTGTGTACCGTCAATGGCTCCAATAGCGTCAACAAAGAACGGGAAGAACTTCGGGTTTTTCATGATTTCGGGGGGAGGAGGGCTATCTACATCAGGCAGGCGGACATATGTCGTATATATCGGTGGCGAGGAGAATGCGAAAAGAACCCATTTAAAATACCTGAAAGAACATAAGCTTGATACCAGGACAGCAACAATATACGTACTTTGATATTGTCTCGTTGGACCGCTGAAAGTGTTCACCAAGATGGTGAATCGAGAGACCCGTGACAGACGCATAGAGAAATATAGCAAGCTGCTCTTCGAGCAGTACATGCCTGGAATCTCTGCAACCTGCTTGCCGAAGGAGATTGATGAGCACATAGAAAACGTGCTTGTGGACCCCAAGCTCGCATCTGATGCGTTCAGGGTGTCCAGTGAGAAGTTCGGTGACCCATGCAGTCCCCGACAAAGCGGAGGTATCATACGGCTCTTTGTCATAGTA
This sequence comes from Suillus tomentosus, assembly GCA_016647685.1. Lineage (NCBI taxonomy): Eukaryota > Fungi > Basidiomycota > Agaricomycetes > Boletales > Suillaceae > Suillus > Suillus tomentosus. The sequence continues at coordinate 298,706 of JABBWJ010000018.1, forward strand.
GGTGTTTGAGTAAGCTTCGAGCGCGGTAGTTGTTGCGTTGAGGACTGTAATGACCGTGCGCATAGCATGCATGGCCATCTGCATGATGCATGCCAGATACCTCTTATCACTCTCCTCTGCATCTTCATCCATCTTCTCTGCCTCCACAAGGTCGTATTCGTCCTCGTTAGCGTCCTCGTCGTAATCAGGATCAAGAGGCATTATATTGATAGTAGGACAAGGCATACGGTAAGCGTTATCGGAGCGTGACATCTTGTTCAAGCTCCGACGATTAGCAAAGCCAGAACCAAATTCTAACTTGCGCAAATAACGCAAATAATGGTGGCCGAACAGACTCTAAGGGAATATTTTTTGCTTTTCTTTTTATTTTTCAAGTCTGTATGCCAGCAGCCTGAATATTTTAGTACATTTAATTCTGCGATGAGTTTTGCTTAGTCAGCCATGGTGATGACTCAGACAAAATCCCACGCATGTCAGGTGACTGTGAAAAATATTTCCCACATATGTTGTCCTGGAAAAACATTAGTATACCCCTAAATACTAGGCTCGTGTCATTCTCACCCTTCAAACAAAGCAAAGCAAAGACAGCCACACACAGGATTCATATCATGTGACACTTCTTACTCTCTTTCTGGATTTGTCATCAGGGGTTGGACAGGTCACATGACTTAGCAAAATACCCAATGACTCACTATGACTCACTCTAAATACTTACTATGACTCACTATGACTCACCTTGCATATATGACTCATTATGACTCTTGATGACTCTTGAATACACTAGTAGCACAGCCACATTTATTGTGTATATAATAACCCCAGTTTTTGAAATAATAACAAGCGAACAGCAGCAGATAGTAGGGTGTTTTTCAGCCCATCTAACACTGAGTTGTGAGTAAGGTGTGATAAGTGTCAGTACCAGTGTCAAGAACTGTTTCAAGACTGAGAGGAACATTCTCAAGAGACAGTAATACTGCAAGCTCATCATACTAAATGACCAGCTGTGAGCTCACTGTGTGCAACAACCAGCAAGCAAGGTACAGCCACAGTTATATTCTAATTTCTATTTTTCTTTTCCTTTTTGTTTTACTTTCACTAACCTTTGGTGTTCTTTGTCAAAAATATATTCCCAAAATATTCGTGTTGTCTCTACGTCCACCTAAGACTCAGAAGTAGCATAGTGGGGAGACTTTAGGAATTGATAGTGAAGCTTGACCTCACTCATCTGAGTAGCGATACTGAGCCAAGATATTCTGTGCCTGCTAGGCTTTAGCTGTTGAAGAGGGGACTTGGTAGTAAACCCAAGGACGTCCGTTCCTGAGTCTGTTTGAATACTCAAAGAAGAGTTCCTTGACAGCAGGTTCAATATTGAGCTAAGAGTTCTACAGTAAAGCATTTGACTAGTCTTGACCTTTGATTCTACCTGTTTTGTGCTGAGGGGGTTTATCATTGTAATTCTGCACCGTTTCTTTTGGAGTATAGTTGGTACGAGGCACTGTTGTTGAAAGGGAACTTGAGGAAGAATCCTGTATATTCTTTTGGTCATTGCCATACTGCTGGGCTGACCATTGTTTGTTTGTTTTCCTGTCAAGTCCAAAAGATTGGATTGACCATCATATTACTGATCTTGCAGAAGTGTCCTTAGCTGAACATACCTTGGGTAGTATACAACTAGCCACCCACGAACGACCACGTTATCAGTCATTGGTATTTGTCTGAATCACTGACCGTGGAGATACTTGTTTTTATAGGTGTTTATCTATAGATCATCTATCTAAGAAGACAATGTGCTTGAAGCACATTGTCAGCATCATCGTTGTCTTCATCTTCATCTTCGCTGTTGTCCAGCAACTCGCCATTACCTGCATAGTATTAGTTAGAACACTTGAAAAAGCATGTATTCGAGCATACACTCACTCTCTCTAAGTGCCCACAATGCATCGGACATGCATGACCCTTGAAGCATGCCACGAGCTTCAAAATCACTCCGGGCTGCAGCTATTTTGTCAAGGCGTTGGTTGGTGAGAAGCATCTGGCCTAATGCTTTGTATCTGCTGGAGCGGCACCAGGGCTCTTTAACCACCTTGATATGCTTGGACTCTGTGATTGATGAACAAAGGCCATTTGGGGCACCATAGAGGCGGATCATGAGGGAGTAGTGTTTTAGGGAGTGTTAGCATGGATATGAGAAGTTGGGTACAACTCCCATGGTCTTGAATATTTCGCGGTACTGGTGAAAGCGACTGAGCGCATCTTGAAGCTGGGTGAGATCATCCTCCATAAGGGTGTCTCGTCGGACTATGTAGCAGAAGTCGAGGAATGCGCTGAATGCACGAACTACATCCTGAGGGACATGACCGCTGATAGCAGGCAGATATACCTAGATAGTTGTAATGTTAATTGGCAAATCATAATGAACTTCCGTCATGACATACCTTCATTAGAGCCTTGGAATCATCACCGGTCCACTGCTTGAATCCGCGCCCTTCTGGAAAGTGCCGTAGACCTGCAAAAGGAGCTACTGCTGCTATCCTGTTAGAATACTTTGAGTCCAATACGTAGATAGGAATTTATTAATAAAAAGAACTATACCTTCGATCAATGTCATCCATGATTTCTGCTGCATGTGAAGCCCGGTGCATGAGCAACAAGTATTGTTCTACCCAGTCGACAAGGTGATCTTTGAATGTGCCTTTGATGATTTGATGCAGGATGTCTAAAGAGAGAAGTTTGTGGATATCTGCTCGAGGGAAATCATTCGTGAAAGGCTGAAAAAACATTGAGTGAGAAGTTAATGTGAATGAGAACCGAACAACATACCACAACCTCTTGGATGATTCCATACTCATGCCAGAGGTGGACGTGTGGGAGCTCCTGAACCAGGAGGTCGGTGTGCTCTCTGCACCAGAGTAAAGGTAGACCATCACCATCGAGATTTTTGCGGTTATTCAGAAATCTTAACCAGCATGAGACACAAGTCAATAAATTCATAGCGAAAGAGACATACTTTGGACACCAGTTTTGGACTACTCCAGAAAGAGCCACCTGCTCAGGATAATCGGTGATGTATGGGCCTAACCCGTAGATAATGCACCGATAATGGCTATCGGGACAGCATACAACATCGGGAACCGTCATATTCAACTTCACAGGCTCAAAAATCTTGGCAAGTGAGGAGTGAAACATTTGACAGTGGAAATTGCGAAAGTCTTTATCATCTAAATGTTCCTTTGTGCCTATAGTGTGAGTAGTGAGAAGGATTAATTAAAACAGTGTGTTAAGGGGCTGACTCACTTTTTGGAATGGCCAAAAAGCCCACCAATACCACACCATTGCGATATGCGCGCCGAACTCCGTTGAAAATGTTCCTGATCGATAGATAGAGCGGATGGTATTCAGTGTGTCCTGTGGCAACTGAGACCATAGTCTTGTCACTGCCAATGATTAGGGGCACAAAGGTTGATCCATGAGTTTCTGGATCCTGTGTGATAATATCCTGTATAGCAACATACTATTAGTTCAAGAGACAGTAGGTTCAAGGCGTGAAGTATAACATACCGCTTGCTTCCAAGCCCAATCACCAGAGAGAAAATTCTTGTAACAGTGTGTATTATCATCTGTATAGTCCCGATACGGGACATATTCAATCTCGGCGGCAAAGTCAGGGTTTGAAAGCATATTGTGAACCAGTAGATGTGGATCGTGGAACCACATGTCATACTCAGCAGTCATCCATGGCGGAACATTCTCAGCTGGTCTGGTTCCGCTATAGGACATTGAGAAAGTCTGCCAGGAAACATCACCAAGAAGAGTCGAATCAATAGTTTCATATAAGTCGTGGTGGCCAGTGAACGGAGGACTGTCATCGTGTTTGATAAGCGTGGCTGCCCAGAGGTTAAGAAGGGTGTCGATTTGCCCCGCAGACATTTGATTACGTGTATAGAGGAATTCTGCTGTCTCAAATGCGACCCGAGTTTCATATGGGGTCCAGTCGGTGGGTAATGCTTCAGTTCGGGGTGGTGGGAGGGCATTCTGGTCGATGAAGTTGCCGTGGACATTGCACTTGCATCCTAGTATGCTAACAGTTAGATTTAAATCAATGAATTGCATGATTTTGTTACCTGTGAGATGCGGGTGTAATGTCTGGAATAGAGGCCCCAACCGTACACCCTGTTCCAGCATGAATGCTTCATTGGCACCTTCCAGGGGACGTGCATCGCCAAAGTCCTGTTGATTGTCAAAGGCGAGATTCTCAGGACTTGGAGAGCGAGACACGGGAGCTGCTTGATGGAAGGTTGGACGATTGCGCAAAGGTATGGGGTGTGCTGAGCATATATGCTTCATTTGGCCTGACTTATTTCTGAAGGTTTTTTTGCATCCAGGAATGCGACAACTCAGTAAGGTCATTTTCACTGGAGACGATGGATAGAATTGTTTGAAGCGATGTCGGACAACTCAAAGTAATGGCACTGTGTGAACTTATTCATTTTGGGTCAGATTTAGTTGACTATAAACCAAGGCTCACCCTGAACTACTGAACACGTTATCTGGTTGTTTTTTTCTAAGTCCTTCATAGTTCATTTTAGCATCTCTCTCTTTCGTCTCTGGTATCCTCATGTCTCATCCACAAACGTGTCCTGGAAATGTCAACAAGCACCCAGGGAACATTGTCTGGGAGGCAAACCGAGTCCAGTGTCGGTCTAAAGAAGAAGTCGCTGCTGAAAAGAACCGGAAGGAATTTGAGAAGGCTAATCATGCTGCAGCAGTGGAAAAATCACGTACAATGATTGCTGCAGCTGAAGATGCCATGGCCATCCAGCAGAAGACTCAAGTGAAGGGCCCTCCAAAGCTCGTCAGGCCACGCATGGTCGTCAACAAAAAGAGCGCAGATATGACAAAAGCGGTTGAGCAACCTGCAGTTACAGGCGAGTTCCAATTATTTCAGTGCTTGAATTGCTTACCTGATCTGATGACTTTGACCCCTGCATAACCGTTCAAACAACCACAGCTGGAGATAACGAGATCAGTCAGCCAGTAAAAAAGAAACATGCTGCGTTGAAGTTGAGTTTTCGAGATGGCGTGAATGCTAATCGCAAGGTATCCAATGGTGGAGTCACAGTCTGTACCAGTGACAGTGACACACGTGTTGGAAGCACAACAAAGATTGGCGATGGGAAAATTAAAATGTTGTAAGTCACTTTTAGCTATGATGCTGATTCTATCAGAACTCACTCTGTATTACTTTTATTACATCTGTGCATACCGTACTATCAGCACCAATCTCAAGCAGGTGATCAGTTCTGACCTTGCAGGGCCCATTCCCGACTGGGCGGAGAAAGTTGCATCACAAACTCAGCTGAAACCAAGTACACCACCAAGCGTGCGAAGGACAGCACGACCCACCGAGTCTGCTGTAGATCTTGATGACAAACCTGAAGAATACAGTGAGCCAGCACCAAAAGCGCAGAGGGGAAAGGTCAGTGGCCATTTGAGCTGTGTACACGTACTTACCTGAGTTAGAACATCGTGCATCTGAATGAGAAACCAAAATTCACCTCAAGAGGCATAAAGTGCTCACTCCCAGTCCCAGATGAAATAGAGTTGTCCGCAGAAGAACTCAAGGACCTAGACACTGCAGAAGAAATTGAGATTATGCAGGATCCAGACACTGCAGAAGAACTCGAGATTCTGGAGGATCCGGAGGCTGATGAAGAACTGGAGAACCTCGACGACCTGGATGCTGCCGAAGACTTCAAGATGCTTGAGGATGGGGAGGCTGAATATGAAGACGACAAAAGCAATTCCGCGATGGTGGTGGATAAGGCTAGCATGGCATGATGCACAAGCTCTGTAAGTTGGTCAATCTCGATGGGATAGAACTGATACTTGGATAGATGTCAGTTGATGTCTCGGAGCAGAAACCCGCAACAAAGCAGGCTAAAGGCCGTACTACTAAGATCAAGGCAGAGGTCAAGACTGAGCCTGAGGCTGTAGTGTCAGAAAATATTCGTGCAAAGCTCAAGAAAGGCAAGGCGAGGAATGCGCACCTACCCAGCGGAGTCCTCGAAAACAGAATATGGTGCATGAAGTTCCTTCCCTGTGTGATGTATTGGGTTGGTAACAGCGACTATTGATGGACCATACCAGAGGCTGAGTTCGAGTCTGTGCTTGAGGTGATATTTTATGCGGTATACCCATGTACTAAAGGACCATGTGATTTCAATGTTGAGGAGTTGGCTTTTCAACTGGTCTGCATTCAGTTTTTGACTTTTAATGGCTACTGATTCACTTCACCCAGGTAAGCCAAAGGGTCCACGAATGGCGAGCTTCATTTGGTTCAACAGCCGTCACTGTTTTGATGGCTTTTTTCACTTCAACGCTCGAGTATGAGACCCAGGAAGCCCGTGAGGAATACACTGAGTATCAACTCCAGGAATGCCGTTTCATCTATGAAGATCCTGACAATGAAGAGCAACCCGGCGTCTTCTTGTCAGAGTATATACTATGCATTTTTGCTGCACACCTCACCGCAGTCGCCGGGAAAGTAAGGGTGGATTCGTTGGTTGAATTTGGCAAGCCTGGGTATCAGACCGCACTGGCGCTCACAGCTGTGGCAGTAAGTTTTTTTTATCTCTTTGTTGGGGAATGTTAACTATATTTCATAGGCTGAGCGCGCTCTCGTCTTAGTCAAAGATCGGTTGTTGATTGTTAGCGACCCCACTGACAACGGTGGTAAATCTCACAAGATCGTACAGACACTTAATGAAGTGACTAACAAGATGAGCCATACCGGGACAGCGTTTTCATCTGGAAACTGGGAGACGGACACCATGGCGTACATGGACAGTATCAAGGCTCTACCCTATGAACACATCCAAGAGACTCTCGAGCAGTCGGAAAACTATATGAAGCACCCACATTTCAATCATTGCAGTTCAGTGGATGATGGTTCCACCACCCCAGTCAACAAACGCTCCCGCCTTCATATCTGTAATGTGTATCTATTTCCTCTTTTTTCAACCGCTAACTTTATTCATTTAAACAGCAGGAGGACGCATTATTTTTTTGAGTAAGTACCTTTCAGAATTACCCCAATTCGTCTACTAATCTATTGACAGATACTACCATGATATCATCATTCCCCCTCGTTTCCTGCTCTTTCACCCAATGGCTCCCTTTTTCCGAGCCCGCTCTATTGTTCGGACACTATAACCACCTTCCTTAAACTTTCGAACCTCCTTATTTTGCGCTCCTGGTCTGATCTGCACACGGCTCCTTAATTTGTGTCCTTACATGTCTTAAATGCGCATAACCTACTGAATCTCCTTATTTTGAGTAACGAAAATGTTGCGCATAAGACAAAAAAGTCACTTTAAGGATGATTTAAGTGGAAAATAACCTACTGAATCTCCTTATTTCGAGTAACGAAAATTTCAAGTTTAAGTTGCGCATAAGACAAATAAGTCACTTTAAGGATGATTTAAGTCAATTTAAGTGGACCTAGGTTTTCCTGATGTAGATACTTATATGTGGCTCGGAGTTTTGTACCTGTTTCTTCGTCGAATCAACGCCAGTACCTGGCCTCTCTTCTCCTCTCGTCTCCCACTTTTCTCTGTCACTCGTTGAGTGCCCGTTACAATCATCCTACAGTTGCAATGGCTACAATTTCAAGGACTCGTGCGTTCGCTGATGTTATCATGAAATGTTCTCACGATCCTCTCAACTCAAGATCCCACGCAGTGACAACTGAGACAGTCATTCCTTTACCCAGGATTCATATTTGGATTTATCATAACCGTCGTGGGTGTCCGTTAAGTTATCTTTGACAATTTTCCCAAAACAGCGAACCTAGTAGGTCTGGCTCTTATCTTTCCTCTACTCGAATCTGATGACTTTCAAGGCGTCCGGTGTCGCTTTGCCTGATCTTTACGAGGCTTCAATCGTGGAACTTCAGGATGGTCTAGTCAAAAGACACTTCACTAGTGTTCAGCTTGTCAAGGTAGACTCTTACTGTTCCAGTACGTATCTGATGCAGCGTCTAATTAATCACAGGCCTACTTGAACAGAATCGAGGAAGTAAACTTAAAGGGTCCTGCATTACATGCGGTCATCGAGACTAATCCAATGGCCTTATCACAAGCTGCGGCCCTTGACGATGAACGGAAAGGCAAAGGCGGCCGCGGGCCATTGCACGGAATACCATTATTGTTGAAAGATAACATTGCTACGCTGCACGAAGAAGGTTAGATTTGGTGTTATATATGTACATGCAGTATTAATCAATCGATATTTGGATAAGGAATGAACACGACTGCAGGTACATTATGTGCTTCTGCCTGCCATTTTGTAGATCACAGCTTTTGGGGGTATCCTAGGTTCCTACGCACTGCTGGGTTCTGTCGTTCCTCGAGACGCATTTGCTGCTGCACAATTACGTGAAGCTGGGGCTATATTTATAGGAAAATCAAACCTCTCTGAGTGGTCCGGTATGAGGGGCGAGTGGGGACGTTTAAAGGGACAAGTTCCCAATGGCTTGTCGGAGCGTGGGGGACAAACTTTTTCTCCCTACTACCCGAATGCACATCCGTCTTCTTCGAGCTCCGGAAGTGGCGTTGCAATGGCCATTGGTCTCGCAGCTGGGTCGCTTGGCTCAGACACTCATGGCTCTATTGTCTTTCCAAGTAGCAGGAACAATATTGTGGGCATCAAGCCCACCATCGGGCTGGTATCTCGTTCAGGCGGTAAAGTTTCTAGCAGTGGCTTTCTGATTCCCTGACTGATTATGAACCCAGTAATACCTATCTCATCTCACCAAGATACTGTTGGCCCGATGTGTCGTTCTGTCACTGACGCCGCGCTATTGTTGAATTTCATGGCCGGGCCTGATCCTCGAGATGAAGTTACGTTACGTCAGCCCGGACTAGTCCCAGACTACATGAAAGCGCTCGACAAAAACGCCCTCAAAGGCGCTCGTCTTGGAGTTCCTCGTTCCTTCATCCGCAATACCAAGGTCATCGAGGAGACCTTTAACTCGTCTCTTGACGTCTTTCGAGCTTTGGGCGCAGAAATCGTTGATCCTGCGGATTTCCCGGATACAGAAGAACTATTGACATCGAAGGCAGAGAAGCGGGTACTGGACGTGGACTTCAAAGTTGATCTCAACAAATACCTCTCAGAACTCGTCGACGTTCCGACAGGCGTCAAGACTCTCGCTGCACTGATAGAATTCAGCGAGAAACGTGCGGACTTAAATCTTCCACCGCCATTCTACAATGACCAATCACAGTATGTCAGCTCAAATCTCATACACGATATCCTTTTAGCCAGGATATCTAGATTCAAGCAATCGGAAGCCTCTCAAGTTGATGACGCCTACTTTTCAGCGCTAGCCGAAGATTTCGACTTGGGACGCACGAGAGGAATTGATGCCACTCTGGCCCAGTTCAATCTCGATGCTATAATTCTACCAACCGAACATGCACCAGGACCTGCGGCAATCGCAGGGTATCCGTTGATTTCAGGTTAGTACTTCTTGCTGCGATCTCAACCCTACTCAAATTCATCTAAATATCTAGTGCCCCTCGGATTCCAGCCAGATGACGTCGAATTACTTCCTGTCACGCCATCATCAGTTTATACGCAAGCCCCGGGACTTCCTTTTGGAATTGCTTTTATGGGAACTGCGTACAGCGAGTTCAAGCTCATTGGCTATGCATATGCGTTTGAGCAGGCTACCCATGTGAGACTTCAGAGAAAGGCCTACGAAGATGCGATTCCTAGAACCCAATTAACGGACATTATGTCCCAGCTGTGAAAGTGGCTTTAACAATACACTGTCATGCGATACTGATGTTCGAGCTTACCGTGAGTCTAATGATAGACTCACTCTCTCAAGTCATGTTCAAGGTTTTGAGATATCTCTCTAGCCTAAATCGTTATTGCTTGAAGCTTGAGCAGCAGTAAAATTTGTTCAGAAGCAAACATTTACGCCAATTCTCCGCGACAAACTACTTACGTGTGGTAAGAAGACGGCTGCTACTACCACGCGCCACGCCAAAGGCTCCAGAATCAAGAACATGGTAGTTCGTCTCTTTTCTCACTCACCTGCTCCCCACGGCCATCCTTCTCGCCCACACAGGATTCCTCTTGTAGACGTCTTCGCAACACAAAGCAAATATGTAGGTTTTCTTAACCTTTCGACATCCATCTCGTGATGCTGATATTTCCTCGCACCATGCTAGTGCCTCAGGCAGCAGCATACCAGCAATGTTACAGACCAGAAGCATCAGTACAGCAGTAGGCCCTTTTCCCCGTTGGATGAACATGTTCCAGACACTAGCTGCTTTCCAATCATCACGAGGTGCTTCCTGCGTCTTTCACGCACCCGACGAACAAGACCTTTGATGAGCAGGCCACGAAGATGAGGACGACAAAGATGAGCCTCAGACTCGAACAGTTTACGTACTACTCTTCCATCAGCCTCTCCTGTAGAAGACGCCAACAAGTGGTCCAGTACGTTTCGCACGAGTGGTATAGCTTCAATTGTCGACCTCTTCTACGAAACAGGTTCATGGTATACGTTGTTGTCCTGGGTTAATGGGTCTCGCACGCTAGGATGTAAAAATGATATCAAGCGCACTCTTGACGCACGACTTGAGGCGACTGTCCTCACGACTCTCCAATTGAGCGAGGCATTCAGACTTTAAACACTTTTCTTATCACTTGCACGGGCAGGATTTCCCCTCTGCGCCATTCTGTCAAACACCCCTTCATACAACATTGTTCTCCCGACAACCATCGCAACACCACTTGCGGAACTCGAAGCAAACGGATCAGCGTTCGGATAGTACGGACAACAAGTCTGCCCCCACGCCCTGAGAATCTATGAGGAAGTGGAATAGGCCTCGCACCAGCCTATACGTAATTTTGCTATTGTAGCAAATGCGTCTCGAGAAACAACAGGACTCGGCAATGCGTAGGAACCAAGAACGGAGCCACAAAGATTTTGGGATGTAGCCATGAGGGCGAGATGTACCTGCAGTAGTACTCAGTAGTCATTCCTTATCAGGATCAATCTATTGTAGCATATGTGCGTGTGCATGTGTACAACGCGGAGTGTGACCTCACCTACAACGTAGTCATGTTGTCCGAGTCGTTCAAGTTTGAACAATAACATCGACTTTCCCAAAGCGGCACAATCGGCAACTGCAGATTTTCAAACTCCGTACCTCCCCTACAGCAGAACTCAGTGATCACAACATCTCATCAATGCAAGTACTCAAATTATTAACTACGAGTCTACCCAATCATCAATGATACTAGTTGTTTGTTTTCTTTTTGGAAGACTCAATTTTCCGCGACCTCCACCGCAGACACGTTACCACTGCCATTGTTGGCCTACCTGGAAAGTCTTTTAGACGCATTGATCCTGTTATCACTGCTGGCCTGCTGTGCCCGATGTATCATGGCCTGTGGGACACTTTCCTCGCTGTATCTTATTGCACACCGGCAGGTCCTGGCAGTGGGCCACTCATGGTGGCCATGTAAGTTGAGGTTCCCCTGTACATTCCAACCTTATTTGAACAGTCCGGCTACCAGGTCGTATACTATTAACTAAGGCGGTGCTAAAACAGATGGCCAATGCACACTTGAGCCACAATTCTAATTGGTTTATTACACTATTCTTCTGTGGGTCCTTCCATGGCCCGCCATTGTTTTTTTGTGTGTAGGCACCTTGACATCGACAATACGCCAATGGATGTTGATCCAGGCCAGCACCACCAAGGGCCACAAGCGAAATCATTCATAAAGCCATCGAATTCCTGTAATCTACCATCATCCTTTTCTTCGCCAATGTCCTCCTCAATGCTTGCTGACTATTTACAAAGACGTGAGAAACTTATCGCAGAGGACCGCGCGTTGCGAACAGACCATGTTCGCTCGAATTACACCGCAGCTGAACTGAAGGCAGATAAAGTTGTGCGCTCCATCCGTGCTAAAGAAGCTACCACTGTTTGGGGGATTGATCATGAAGATGTCCCTCACCCATACCCAGGGATGGAATTCTTGAATGGTATGGTGCTTGGCTCGCGCTTAGCACTTCTTCTCACATCTGTGTACAGGCAAAGACCTCATTTTACAGACGGAACTCTATGAAATAGTCTCCAAAGTAAGTGTAGCAAATTACCGTGTTGCTCGTCACCGATCATCTCGATCGCAATTTCCCCGTAGATGCCAAAGGGTGGGCTATTGCATGTGCACCAGAACGCCTCGGTGGAGGCAAAAACACTTCTTGATCTGGCACTGAGCCATCCCGCGATACATATCCGCGTCCCGGGTCCGTTGGACGCAGCTTCTCTCGAAACTGTGCTGCCCACAATCCAACCAATCCCTGTGGAACAGTATCCTGCTACTGATGTAGTTGGTATCACGGATGTTTTATACACCGGTGGCTGGGTTCCCATCAAGAAGGCGCGAGAGCTGTTCGATCCTGCACTAGGCGGCCCTGCCGGATTTGATAAGTGGGTGCTCAGCGCTTTTATGATCAATCCCAGTGACGCGTACGATACGTACAATACACCGATGAAAGTGAGCTCCATATTAAGATACAACCTGCTGAACACATCCTTAATGCGAGACTTGCAGATCTGGATGAAGTTTGGGAGTACCTTTGGCGTGACTGATGTGAGCCTGTGTACTGGAACTCGATATGTGCGCCTGTTCTGATGAAACTTAGCCCATTATCCGTTTCGTGCCGATTCAAAAGGAATACTTGCGGATGTTCATTCGTTCATCAATAAGTGATGGCATCTCGTATATTGAGGTACGAACTAGTTTTTTCAAAAAGTGAGTCAGGAAGACATGTCTATGATTGAGATACCTGACGTTTCGTCAGGTATATACTTGCAGAGGATGCGAAGACAAAACTTGAATTACGCGAACTACTCTTGATATTCCAAGAGGTCACGAACGAAATCAAAGCGGAATTGAAGGCGAAAGGTCGGGAAGACGATTTCGCTGGGTTAAAGGTTAGCTTGGTCTCGGCGAACGTACTCAAGCTCAGACTGATCTTTTCCCTAGATCATCTACAATACCCTGAGAATTATCTCCTCCGAGGAATTGGAATTGGAACTAGAACAGTGCAGCAAATTCAAGCAGGAATTCCCGGACCTTATTGCTGGTAAGTCCCGCGGGTTTGTTGCAAGTCGGCAGACCCAGATCTAACAGTTCTATCTGCCAGGATTTGATCTCGTGGGCCACGAGGACGGGGCGGAGTGTAAACCACTCATTGATTACGCAGAGCCACTTTTGCGTTTCGCCGAGCAGCATCCGGACATCCCATTCATCTTCCATGCTGGTGAAACTCTAGGTGATGGCACTGCAGCGGATATGAACCTGTATGATGCCATTCTTCTTGGAACGAAGCGAATCGGACACGGGTTAGGTGCATTGTACGACATAAAGCGCTCGCTAACCCATATTGCATAGCTTTTCACTCGCTAAGCATCCAAAATTGATGCAAATCTGTCGAGAGAAGAAAATCGCAATCGAAGTCTGCCCTATATCGTGAGTGAATCGTGCAAGTGGACACCTTCAATTGATTTTGATCTTTTGATAGAAATGAAGTATTGGTAGGTTTTTTGCATGCTGCCTCGGAGCCTTGCCTTGACTCAAAAAATGATAGCGTCTTACCTCATCGATGCCCATGCACCCCCTCCCGGTAATCATGAACCAAGGCATTCCTGTGGTACTGTCTTCCGACGATCCTGCGATGTTTAATAGCATGGGGCTGTCCTTCGATTTCTTCCAGGTGACCCTCTTCCTTGTTTGTCTCCTGCGGCAACCAGACTTATCAATCGCTTACAGGTACTGGTGGCAAGTGAAGTTACGGGACTCCTTGCTCTTGGCCACATGGCCCGTGACAGTATTACGGTGAGTCATGCCCTTGACCTTGTCTATTGCATTGTCTTATGTTCCCTGGGTAGTATTCCATGCTAGATGAACAGAGCAAGCGCACCGCTATGGATGCATGGGAAAGACGGTGGGCCAAATTCGTGGAAGAAGTTGCGGCGATGGATCCGTGATTCAGTAAAACTTTGGCTCTCCGAAATACAATACAAAAATTAGCTTTGTAATGGATATTGTAGAAATACGTAAACGTATCAAACCTTAAAGTGCGGGTGCTCCGCACTGTGGGAAGTAGAAACAATGAATTTCAGTGGTTTGAGCACTGAACCAATGAGCCTCAATGTGCATAACACTGAATCCCCCAGCAAGTGTATTCATTGTTTCGGCTAATATCATAGATTTCATTACCAGTGTGAGCACTCAGTGGTGTAAACAATGATGTGTGACTATGAAATATGATTGATCAAACAATAAAATGTGGTGGTTAGGCCAATGAATTTTAATGGTTTGACACATGAATTTCAATGGATCACCAAAAAAAATGGGCACAACCTATGAAATAATATGGAGAAAACAACAAAATGTGACGGATTAGCCAATGAATCTCAATGGTGTGTGATATGAGTTTCATTAGTGAAACTGACTTGGTGGAATTTTCGTTCTTCCTCGGACACGGTAGACATATTAGCATTGGCACTGTCATATAACATTTGGATATATTTACGTTATTGTTGGTATATAGAAACGGTCCTGTGGCCTAGCGGTTAACAATGATGCATCTCTCATTACTGCAGGTCTTGGGTTCACATGTTCAATCCTTGCCAATGGCAAACTATGCTGCGTGAAATACCTTCATGTACTGTTGGGCACCCAGGCTCAATACATAATGTGGTACCATATTCTTTTGCTAAATACATATACCCTATCAAATTCAATGGTTATGTCGTCAATAATCAGTGGCCGCACCATCGAAAGTCAGTGATTTCCCGCATTGAATTCAGTGGCCATGTCAACAACAATCAGTGATTCAACCACTGATGTCCATTGTCTTTTCGGGGGATTCAATGGCCGTCGATTCATTGCGCTACCTCATCAATTTCAGTGGCTCTCTCTATTGATTTTCAACGTTTTCTCCTACTTAAATTCATGGGCTTTCCTTTCCACAGTGTCCGAGTCCTTGCGACGCTTCCATCACAAACGGAACCATATTATCACACCAAACGGTCCGAACCCCTACTGTTTCACCGGTCTCATGCAATCGCTAGTGATTCAGGGACTGCTGCATACCATATCTGCTGCTATTCGAATCTATCTAATTGCGTTTCGGAGTACGGAGTGATTGAAAAAGTGATCGACGTCTTGCAAGTCGTTGGTTCAACTTGAATATAATGACTGCAACCGCTGTGAGTTCATTTGAAACCAAACCGATCCCAGTGATCGAATCATAATTGACACTACCACCTGCAGCTGGAAAGCACCAACCCGTGGCATTAACTAGTCACTGGTCCGTGGGCACTGGGTGGGCGGGGCAGGAATCAGGATGCAGCATTAAGTGTGGCGTGAGATAATCAAAGATCGCAAAGCCATCTGGTAAGCTTCTACTAGGCCAGATTCATGTTGATGGCAAGATGATGTAGGTTTGACCACTTTTGGCCACTACGAACTCTTACAATTACTCGTGATATAGGCTGACGCTGAACTATGTATATGCAGGACAGCATGATGTTTATCACTGAAACCTTTATTATTGTCAAAGGTGTTTCTGCCAATATCGAATTGTCATTTCGCAACTAGCAGCTGGGGCCACACTTGCCAGACCATCTACCAGAAGATCGAGGGCTGCATCAGCAACTCGCATGTTCCCTTACCGCGTAAACGTGTATAGTGTACAAACCAATCTCACTGGAATATCTGTTATTTGGGTTCTAGGAACCGCTTGCAACTGCAACCCTGTAGCTCACTGAACCACGCTCATAAACACAAACACAGACTACCACACTGGTGAGTGATGAGGTCAGATCCTGGATGAAATCTAGTGATACTTAGGCCACCTTCATATTGGTTGTCGTATACTTTCTCGCATACACTGCCTTCACAGTATGCAGTTGAGCCGGAAGGGATAGCACAGTCACCGTCAGCACCGAGACTTCGACGCTGACGGAGCAACAAATTGAACGGCGAGGACGATGGAGAAACGCATTATTTGTGAGTTGTGGCTTAGGATTATGAAAAATAAAACTGATGTGGAAGGTAGGATGACGACCGCTTGCTTTTATGTCCTGGATCCTTATGTTTGTTGCAAAACCTATCCACCTGAATTAATTTTTAAAATAGACATTTACAATGCCAGCTGGTTGTCAGCAGACCCCAGATTTGACTTACTCAGTCCCCAATATTCTATTGACGGAAAAACACTAGGAAGAGGTTATGGCATACATTAGGTGACACGTAGTCTCCCGAGTCAGACTTCAATAAGACGTCCGTTCTTTCTGTATGAGGACTGACACGAGGAGCCCAGCAATGGCTATCATAATGGTATCCGATATCGAGCACCTTTTTGACAGTAGGCGATAGCGACTGCTAAACGATTACCAAGTTTCGTTCTCACCCATGTGAAGATCAGGCAGATTTTCTGGTGCGCTGCGTAGCTAACTACAACTGTGCAGCTATTTGGGGATGAAATACTCAGACCGCCACTCAGACTTTGATTATTGTGGATGACACCAATCACATTGTGAGTATGGTTTGCACGAACCGCTGAACGAGGTGCGTGATCCACGACGACTCACTGCCACAGTGTGGTCTAGATTTGATCGAGTTCGGGGGACGCCTCTGATCCCCGGTGATAATTCAACATATGGTGATCTGGAAGCCAAATATAAAGATGTCGATGACTCCTCGACTCGGATCGTGAATCGCATCTGCAAGTCTCGGTGAAGTCTTTACGGGCCCCGTCACGACATTTCCCCGTGTGCAATATTAATACAGATTCAGGTGGCATGGCATGGGACTCGGATGGCTAATTTCAGGCGTCTCCTCGGGTTGACGCGGGCTTGATGAATCCTGTAATTCATGATGTTTGCGCTTAACTTCAATTTGAAATCTATTCCACGGACTACCACTGATGTGACGCCTCGTGCTCATTCGACTGTATACAAGACCTGGAACAGTTTCACGATGAATCCAAGTATGGTTAGAAAAAAAGTACATAATTGTTGTACGCGCCAGTCATATATTCCTTCCTTGTTCAAATAGAAAGCACATCCTTAATCTGCGTCGTGGGAATTGCTTCAGCATAGGCCCTTCTCTTCAAACGGACCTGCGTAGCCTGTTCAAACGCATAAGCGAAGCCAATAAGATTGAATTCGCTGTAGGCGGTGCCTATGAAGGCTATCCCAAACGGAAGGCCTGGAGCTTGTGTGTGCAGTGGTGCAGCGGGAACTGGCAATATCTCAACATTATCTGGCTGGAAGCCCAGCGGAACTAAGCATTCGATTTGGTCAAATGAACCGTCATGAAAATGGGCATTCGCACCTGAGATTATAGGGTAGCCGGAAATCGCTGCAGGTTTCGAGGCAGTCCCTAAGGAAGTTTGAGGTCCCGAAATTGACGCAAGCATATGATCGTACGTACCATCAGTAGGAAGAATGATTGCATCCAATTTGAATTTTTGGAGAGTTGCATCAATGCCTCGTCTCCGGCCTAAATCGAAATCTTCAGCTAAAGCTGCATAATACGCATCGTTCTTTTCCGTCGCTTCAGCAGCAATAAACCTTGTAGCAGAATAAGCAACCCCATAGCACCACCGGCTCGTGAACCCACCTAGATTGATCGTCATGGTATGGTGGTATAAGCTCTAAGTCTGCGTGGGTATTGTTGAACTCGATCAAATCTGCGAGGTTCTTTACGCCAGTAGGAACCTCAAGTAACCCCGAAATATACTCGGCCACATCAGCCTTGAAGTCTGTCTTCAGCACGAGTGTTTCTGCCTGTGACTCCTTCATCTCCTCGGCACAGGGAAAATCAGCCGGATCTACGATCTCCGCGCCGAGAGCCCGGAAGGTGTCTAAAGAAGCGTTGAAAGCTTCCAGAATTGCTTTATTGTCGCGCAGGAATATCCGCGGCACTCCCAGTCGCTTGCCTTTCAAAGCGTTCGGATCGAGCGCTTTCATGTAGTCAGGGAGAACACCAGGTTGGTACAACGTGGCCGTGTCTCGAGGATCTGGTCCTGCTATAACGGAGAGCAGAAGGGCCGCATCTGTAACTGACCTACACATAGGACCAGCTGTATCTTGATGCGATGAGATAGGTATAACTAAAGAGACTCAGCCAACTGTCAAGGTGTGATTGATAGAAGTAGATACCTCCAGCTCGAGAAACCAACCCTACAGTGGGCTTAATGCCCACCACATTGTTCTTGCTGCTTGGTGAAACAATGGAACCATCCGTTTCCGAGCCCAGAGAGCCAGCAGCAAGACCGACGGCCATCGCAACCCCACTCCCAGAACTCGATCCAGATGCATCCCCGTTTGGGTAATAGGGACAAAGAGTCTGACCTCCACGACCTGAGAAGCCGTTTGGAACCTTTCCGCGATAGTTTGCCCATTCAGAGAGGTTCGCTTTTCCAAGAAAGATGGCGCCGGCTTCGCGGAGCTTAGCAGCGACGAATGCGTCCCTGGGAACGACGGAGCCCAGGAGAGCATAGGAGCCTAATCTCGCCAAACATTTAACCTAGAACTAGAAGTTCTTGGACATCGTACCAGCGGTAGTATTCATGCCTTCAGGAGGATCAGCATCCTGAACATGCATCGTTACAGTTACGTACCTTCTTCATGCAGTGTAGCAATGTTGTCTTTCAATAACAAAGGGATGCCGTGCAGCGGGCCTCTGCTCCCTTTAGACTTGCGCTCGTCATCAAGTTTTGCAGCCTGAGATAAAGCGTTCCGGTTTGTCTCGAGGACTGCATGGAGAGCTGCGCCCTTCAGATTGACCTCATCAATCCTTGCAAGATATGCCTGTATTTGCGCGAGTCGTTATGAAATAAACCAATTTTGGTTGATGCTAACTCACCTTAACGAGATCAACGCTCATAAAGTGCCCCAGCTCAAGACCCTTCTGAAGGTCGAGAATTCCGGATTCATACAAATCAGGGAACTCATTCTCCGAGAGGACCGTGACACCGCGACTGAGCATGTCTCCAGGCATTATGCACGGCAGGCGTCAAGAGATCTAGAGAGGTGACGAACGGGTTGTGCCCAGACAAGCTGAACTATTTCCCATTGATAAAGGACTCTGACTTCTCTGCCATACGGACCGCGGATTAGAGATAAATTTGACTCATATAGTCACGAGGTACTTGAGAGATAGACGCCAGGCTTCGATGCGGCGCCCAGCGACAAGACCAGAAGTATTATAAGAAAAGGCATCGCTGGGAGTTAGCACTACCGTGACCCGTCACTGGCACTTCCATGGATCCACTGGAGGAGTTCAGGACCATATCATGATATGATAGAGACTACACCGCTGTACTCTTGTAAGTTGACTTGGCACACCGCACAGGCACGTATCGACCCTATGATATGTTTATTGTGTGGCTTGCGCGAACCTCGGGTCAACGTTTCAACACTGATCATCATTGATGCGGCAGATGGTCATCGGTGGCTGAGTGCGTGTATGACATCTATCATACATATGCATCTGTTCAGATCCGATAGGCCGACGCAATCGAAAGATCAAGGTGTAGGACATCTGACTCGATGTGTGACTCGGAAAACATGTTCTTTTGGTTGGCATGTGCATTGTGGGATAAGTACGGATCCTTGACAAACGGCGAGCCGTCTATGTAATGATAATGGTATGTTCACGGAACAAGGACTAAATGATAGTAAATGATAAAAGGATCAAAAGAATAAAAAAGTATAAGCAAAGCAAAGTTCGAAAGTATGTCCAGTGTGTACATAGAAGTCAAGAGCCGTTTGTCGTTGGTTCGTCTTGCCTTGATTACGTAAGTCCAATCATAAATAAACACGTAGGTGCCGTGGTATATCATCAGGGCTCATGCCAGTGGACTATGAGTACTTGAGTGACCAGTCCGTTGAGATTTGTTCGTGGATTAGCGTGGGTGGGTTATAATTTATTTCCAGCCAGGATAGCTCATCCACACGCCCTGAAATGCGGTGTGATTTTGGCGCGGGAATGAAATACTATTTGGGTTTATGCTATGGAGTGGAACAGCTGGGAGGTGGGCTGTGGCGGACGGGATGAGGATGCAGTAGACAATCTCCGTGGCCGGTTTGGATTGGGGCGCCGAAAGGTCTGAATTGCACAAGGCGTCAGTGATCGTAACTACCAAGTGAGGAGGCACTGCATACGTGTCGTGACATTATCAGCTTTGCCATGGAGAGAGGCGCAGGATTTTGGTACACAGCCGGTGCTATGATGCAATAGGTAAGTATGGAGCACAGAAACCGATAGAAATTCCTGGCTCACGTGGTGGCTGGAATTGAGGAGCTGGTCGACACAGTTGCCAGTTGCCGGGGAGGGATTCAAGAGCTTTATGCGAAAGTCCTACGCCTGCCCCTGTACCAACTTCAGGTGATGGTTTCTCCGGGATGGTCAACGAAAAGGGTAGTGACGCTGGGAGAGCGCGCTGCAAAGACCGACTCCATGTGCTGGCTAGCGACAACAAAGAGGACCAAGCAGGGGTCTTGTCGTCGGCCGATGTTGATAGAGAATGGCAAGACCAGAGACGCATAAAGGAATACAATATGCGTGCAAGCAACAGACAAACTAAAGATGCAATGCAGGCAAGCATGATGGCAGCAACGCTAGGAAACTTGGTGGGTACAAGGACGCTCATAGTGAGAAGCAGTCAAGGGAGTACACCCTACTTGTTAAAGGAAAAGCACGGAGATTGAGACCACGGAGAACGAGAAAGAAAAGGACGTGCTGGGCAAGGCACTAGACTGGCTGGCTAACAGGACCGAGCACAGCTCAAATTGATATTCAACATGGTTTCTTATAATAATATTTCTCAATTTACTTTTTGGGCGGACGTAATTCATTTCGGAAATACATATGCATTTTCTATTCCCACGGCATCTTCTTCGCTTCCTCAGTTACGTCCACCTTTCCGTCGATCAACACCATGACCTCAACGCCTGCAGGACATTAATCTTAAGAATCTGTTCAGGCTCATCGTGAAGGATGCTGCGCGGCACTGTCTTATCAGCCCTTACCATGTCGCCGCCACGACACGTTTATAGATCACGAGGATCCCTGGCGGCGTCGTCTAGTCCTTTTTGTCCGCTAGAACCGCCGCATCATGAGAATGATCATATTTAGTAGTAGTTTCTAAATGGGAAATTAAAATACCAAGTGGTACTTAACTAGTTTGTGCCCTGCTCACGATAATTTTGAATTACAGAATGGACACGATCAATCACGAACACATACGAAGCCACACACGACACGGAGCCATGTCAACTTGAAATGTGAAAGTATCATAGGGTTTGGGGTTGAATGTTGCCCCAGATTGCGCTTACCCGATGACGATCACCCCACGAACCTAACCTAAAAGATAAGTTCTTCTCGCCTGAACAAGCCTCTCAAGCGCGCTTTAATCTCTGCTAGATCGTGGGCGAGAAGCCATATGACGCTCAGAGTGTAGTTCATGTAAGGCTAGGCGCATGCTTCGAAAGCGTGCTCGTGATAGGCTTCCTGGGGCTCGTTAGCATGCAAAATCGTTTCCTTATTAATGAGGTCGCGTACCGGCCGCAACTCAAAGACCCTCGTGTCCGCTATGCTTCCAGACACCACGTTGTCCGCCTTCATCGTCCAACCAAAAGAAGGGCCCGACTCTCTGCGCAACTTCATTGTCGCACATCAACCTCACGCTATCATGCAGGTTGCTAAAGCTGCAAATTACCTCCGCCTCCGGTAGAACAACGCACATACCCCGTGTCAGGGGTGACTGCGTCGGCTTGAAGCTCCGTTCCACCATTTAATACCAGGCCACATGTGGTGAAGTGCCCAACCTAATTAGCTTGATGCCAGTGTCCGCGGGGAAACATTTAATTTTTTCTGCCACTCTAGGTATACGAGAACTTACTGATATATAAACCTCCGCCGCGTTCCAAAACCAAGCGCTAGGACAGACATCCTCAGGGGCCAGATTCGGGATGTAATTGACTATTCTTGTAGTAAATAATTGTGGTGGGCTGAGAACGTGGATGATGTCTACCTGCATGTCCAGCTGCTTACGCATGGCGCGACACAACAAATGTGGAAGAATTTTGTATATGTTGCTTGGGGTAAACGTGAGGAAATACTGGAAGGAGAACTAAACTGACATGGTCACGTCAACGTCATGGTTGCATATACTCAGCATGACACCATAGGAAACCATGCACTAAAAGTAGGGACATTATTCCTTCGATAGACAAGTATCACTATACCTTCACACCAAGATCAAGATATAGGGATCGGGGGATGCTGCCGCTGTGACCAGGCGCAAGGACGATGTGCTTGACCTTCGAGAGATGTGACATTTCTTCACGATCAATGACCACATCCCAAGATTTTGTGACGTCATCATAGACTGTTTCCCAAGATTACTTGACGGTGGCCAGACGATCATGTCCAAGAAGTGAGCGTAGCCTTCAAAACAATTGAAATTGGAAATGGAATTCAATGAAGTTTTCATAAAGCTTGCTGTGGGACTTACTTTGAATGCAGGGCTGAAACATGGCCGAGTGAAGGGGAATCTGCGTGTAAAATGAGAAAAGAATGAGCTAGCGAGCCTTCAATAAGCCGTGTGATTAAGATCTATACCACAGGGTGAACAAAATGACCCTGAACCTAACAAATGACGCACTGATTGAATTGTGCAAGATGATGATCTGCGTCGAGTTCTTCGGCGAAAGGGACACGTGAAGTTGAACGAGATCGAGAGTGAAGTTTTGAAGAGACGTGCATTGTCTCCCACCCGCGCATTACATTCGATCACTGAGGCGGACTGTATTTCAAATGTGCAACGACTTGCAAACCGCACTGGCTATGTAGCTCCAATAGCACGCCGATCTCCGGGTCGCTGCTAGGAAGATCCAACTCATTTCTTCGTTTCTCTTCCCGGGCTCCGTTGAAAATCGTAGGACTGCAAAAGATGCCGGCCTTGAAAGGATGTAAACGTATATCAACAAGCATGCACGCAGGGGGCAATACGTTTGAACCAACACCTATATCAGAAATACTTTTAGCGTATCAATGTGTCAACAGAGCATGTGCTTTCCAGGCCACTTGGGGGGCCCGGTCCGCTTGGAATTAGATAGCAAATCCCGCTACCTTTCCCATGAGGTGCCTCGAAGGTGAAACTGAAACGAATAAACGCTAGGTGGTCTGAACGCGGTACGACATGACCGGGCGTTTTGCGCGCCTTGCTCAATTGGAGAGTTATTTGCCTCGAGTCGTGCGCCAGGAAGTGCCCTGATATCGTTTTTGCCTCCTAGCCTGCGAAGGTTCCAAGAAAGGGCACACCGACAGCTCTCCCAGGAACCCACTTCGTGGAAAATATCGACAGTCGAAGTTATGTCATTCGTGCGAACAGCGTCGATAAAGGCATTGAACTATTTTTGACCTCTTCCATAGGAGAAGCCGCCTCGAGAATGGCTTCGGTGGTGTACAGGGAATCAAAAGTTGGTAGAGTAGAGAGATCTTGTACCAGTAGCCAATACAAAAACAAGATCCAATATTGAGGTACAGTTCCGAGTCTCACATGCATACACATGTTTGGTCCACGGCCAAAAATATCCCCAGACTATCATGGCCCATGGCATATCAGTGAAAGCACTCACTGCGGTTTCAAAATGGCACGAGGCTGCTTTTTTGAGTCCCCGAAAAAGAGCTATCAATACCACACATGGATACGTGCGAGGTATACCGGAACTAGTTCGAATGCTTGATTGTTCTAGTATATGTTGTCAGCATGTGCTGCGAGGATAGATCGAGGCGTGCTCACTTAGAAGCGGTGGTGACCAGTAGAACGTAACAAAAAGTTGGGAAAGACGAAATATTTTCAACATAGGGTCATTGACTCCAGAGGACTCGATGCTAGCCTGAAACTAACTGATACCACGTGATTACTGCAGTCGATGCATGTCCACCGGTTGGTAGAACTATGGCATCGAGATTGAACTGGGCCAGAGCAGCGTCAATTCCTCCCGTGCGTACCAAGTCGAAATCTTCGGCTAGCACTGAAAGGTAGGCGTCATCACAGCTTCCCATTAGATGAATTTAAATATCCTTCGTAAAGACATATTGCGTTTCTCGTTGAATTCTATCAGGGAAGCGGGAGTCTTGATGCCTGTCGGAACGTCGATAAGTTCCAACAGGTGCTTGTTAAGGGAAGGTCCACGTCCAGTAGCCGCTTCTCCGCCTTTAATGTCAGTAGTTCTTCTGTATCCAAGAAATCTGCGAGGTCAATGATTTCCGCGCCCAAAGCTCGGACGATGTCAAGAGATGAGTTGAACGCCTCTTCGATTATCTTGTTATCGCAGATGAAGAACGAGGCATTCCAAAACGAGCGCCTTCAAGGGCGTTTTTGTCGAGCTTTCATGTAGTCTGGGACTAGTCCGGGCTAATATAAAGTAATTTCATCTCAAGGGTCAGGCCCAGCCAGATTTCGCTGCATCAAATGCATGCCAAGGAACGACAGAAGCCAGCAGGGCGTAGGAACCCAGGATAGTCCCGAAAGCTGTGATCTGCAAAATGGAAGGCAGTAGCACAGAATGTACCTGCGATCGTGTCCATTCCTTATCCGGATGTCGATTTATTAGCACTGCATGTACATGTATAACACAGAAAATCACACCTTTGTGCAGCGTAACAACGCTATTTTTCAACGATAATGGTATTCTGTGCAATGGCCCGCACCCGCCTTTGTCGTTCCGTTCATCGTCAAGGGCTGCAGCTTGTGATGATGCTATTGGATTGATCTCGACTCTCGATGACCGCATGTAACGCAGGACCCTTTAAGTTAATTTCCTCGATTCTGTCAAAGTAGGCCTGTGATTGATTAAACTTCAACACTGCATGAGATGTGTACTGGAGCAGGATTCTACCTTGACAAATTGAACACTAATGAAGTGTCCTTCGACTAGACCATCTTAAAGTTCCACAATTAAGGCCTCGGCAAAGCGACTGTGACATTGGATGCCAGTTGAAGGTCATCAAATTCGAGTAGAAATGATGTAAGAGGCCTCGGTTAGCTGTTGTGGGAGAACGGTCAGAGATAAGTGTCTGTATTGCTAGTGCTCGGGAGCTGAAACCCTTTGAATGCCCGTCCGAAGTCGTACCAACTTTCTGCACATAAAGCACACCAGAACCGGTTTGGAGTCCTTTGGGTGCGTTACGTTGATACTGAGCGCTGAGCCTTTACTACTACGTCGTTTTAAAGATGAAAATAAAGAACATGCTCTGCATATATTGTCATGTATAGTGGAGGGACGATGCTAGGTCAGTGAGCCAACAACGCACGTGCCTTTTCTTTCAACGGTCACTGGTCCTCGTGTCACTGCACCGTGACATGTACGCTGCTGATTGGATCAATTTTCGATAGAGTTGGCGCCATCTTGATCATCGAACCAGACGTTCTAGGAAACGCGTGAGTTACATAGGAACTGTGCCGCTCGTATGAATGGCATCTGTAGAATGCGGCCAGGTTCTGAACTTGCCTTGGCACTAGCAGAGAAAGTTGGAAGTATCGATGGCAAATGCCAAATTGATGTGATCATATGCGATAGCCGCATCGACTCAGATCTCATATGGACAGTTCTCGAAACTGCCAGAAACACTTGTTCGTCACTCTTACAGCACCCGGCCCGCTATAACCCTCGTCCACAAGCGCTGTGCAAAACCCTACTGAATCCTGATCGTTCTTGTTTGCCATCGAGCGCAACATGTCTGAAACACCTGCAGAGCGCCCCATCGCTTACTTTGATATCACTATCGGTGGAAAACCCACTGGACGTATCGTATTCTCGCTCTACGCGGACTCGGTGCCCAAGACAGCTGAAAACTTTCGTGAGTTCTCAGATACTCTGTCAATCGCGTCGTGGTCTTGACGTTTCTAGGTGCATTATGTACGGGTGAAAAGGGCATTGGAAAGTCTGGCAAACCCCTTTGTTACGCTGGATCTGGCTTTCACCGCGTAATCAAAGGGTACGAGCTTTCACCTGATATCACAATGAAGGCTAACGCAGTGGATCAGGTTCATGTGTCAGGGTGGTGACTTCACGGCAGGCAATGGTGCGTCCTAAAGCTACATCCAAATGTCACAAACTCATCGTCTACATAGGCACTGGGGGGGAATCAATCTACGGCGAGAAATTCGAAGACGAGGCGTTCCTCGTAAAACACACGAAACCTTTCTTACTGTCAATGGTAGAATCCCCTCTCAGTTTCTATTCAGCAGAGTGGTTTTAATCTACTTCTCAGGCAAATGCAGGAAAAGACACCAATGGCTCGCAATTCTTCATCACCGTGAATCCAACATCCCATCTTGATGGCAAGCACGTAGTTTTCGGTGAAGTGATCAAGGGCAAATCAATAGGTACGACATATTGCCCAAGCGCTTATCTTCCTTTTCCACGAATTGCTTACCATGCTATGCGTAGTCCGTACAATTGAAAATTTCCCGACTGGGTCCGGAGATGTTCCCACTTCCCCTATCGTTATATCTGCTTGCGGCGTTCTCTCACCAGATGACCCCTCCCTCGTGACTTCCGAGACGACTATTGGTGACGGCTACGAGGACTACCCTGAAGACGACGATTCCGATGTGCAGAACCCCGAAGTTGCGCTTGATATTGCGCGTAAAATCCGTGAGCTCGGTAACAAGCTCTTCAAGGATGGGCAAATAGAACTCGCACTCAAAGCGTACCTCAGTGAGTAATCTCGCAAACATTTCTCACCCGCATTGTTAACAAGATGTTAGAATCGATAAGATACCTAGACGTCCATCCCGAATTGCCGGAAAACTCTCCACCGGAGCTTAAGGACTCTTATGAATCGCTTCTTGCACCCCTCTTATTGAACTCGGCACTCGCTGCGCTACGCACACAACCAGCAGCGACCGAAACTGCGGTGAAGAATACCACGCGAGCTTTGGACCGTCTGCAGCTGAGTAACCCAGATAAAGCCAAGGCCCTTTATCGTAGGGCGTCAGCGCATGTAATTCTGAAGCAGGAAGACGAAGCTGAAGCAGATCTTGTTGCTGCTAGTCAGCTTGCACCCGAAGACCCGGCGATCCTGGGAGAACTCGCGAAAGTGAGGCAGAAGAAGAAGGAAAAAAGGGAGAGGGAGAAGAAGTCGTACAAGAAACTGTTCTCGTAGACTGATTAATATGGATATTAGAAGAATACCAGTTGACTAGATGGTTTAGCATTTCCTTACGTTACTCGTGAATGCCTGGATTCTCACTGAATCCACATTGTATCAATATAAACTTCGAACAATCCCCACATATTCGTTGCTCAAGGACCGCGAGGCAGGAAATACAATTTGAACGTCGGCACTAACTTAACATTATCGTTGAGCAAGACAAAGTAGAATACACGAAGGCGAGTGTGATTCCGTTGATCCTTCGGGGGCTGTATAGCGCGGTGGATTGTGCCTTTCTAGTAAGTACCCGCCGCTATAGATGTCTCGTGGTGACTGAAGATGTGCGATGAGAAATAGAACCTCATAGAACGTGGTGACACTTCAGAGCGCAAATTGCTTATGACGAACCCAACGCCATTCATCTTCAAGGTTCTGAATTTGTAACATGCAGACAGGCTGACTCCAAAGAGTCGCGACACTTCCGTGGTCTTGCGATGATGCTGGTCAGCACATCGTTCTTTATAAACAAGGTTGTACAAACTCGTGTGTCCCATCAGCCGGACAGTGTTTGTTGTACTTTGCGGTTCATGGGAAGCTAATCCGCATGAAGTTGTGAAGAGCAGAAATTCAAGGAAGTGCTTATTACTTGAGGAACCTAGCTATTTGATGGGTCAACAATGATTCAATATTTACTTACTGAACGTCTTGTTAACAGCGACAAGGTCACGATTGTGCCCCCATGGCCCTAGGTTGCATGTTTTAAGCCTATGAGGACCAGTCACTATCAGGGGAGCGATCTCAGGGAGAGGCGGACGGATTACCTCTGGGTGTTCTCACGTAGAAATTGACTCGAAGAACATGAGTTTCATCCATAAAAAATGATTTTCTGCTCACTGACAAACTGCTGTACAGAGACTCTGTCATCTACATCTTGCACTCAACTGACTCGCGTGAATCAAACATTCATGCGCCAAGTGGGACATAACGGTGTACTGCCAGAGTCTATATCCTTCAAGTTGAGAACCCGGTGCGTGACTTTGAAGGTGCGAAGGGCAGGACCGGGCTATCATACATAGGCTATCTTGGCTGAATAGAAGTCTCCGGCCAGACCTCCTTCGATACGATCCACTGATAATCGATAAGTGTCAATCACTAGACCGTGTGACTGGCTCTCTATTTGTAAAAGACTCGAGTTAGTAAACGGATCAAATTGTAAGTAGTTAAGACTCCCTTAACGTTTAACAGTTACGCCAAAAGGCAACAGTGATAAACAAAGCACGCTTTGTTTATCGCGGACAGTATTTATGCTGAGCGCTGATCATGGAAACTCAGGTAAGCAGCGAGCTTACACAAATATAGTATTACCAGACCGTAAAGTCTCCGCGAGCAGTGGCAAAAATAGCAGAAAGAAGGAGTCCTCGGGGGCACGTAACAGAACAAGCCTGCAAGAAGATTCAAATTTACGCAACCTTGAAGTGACTAGAAGTCAGACATGCTCCCGACTTTGGAAGATCTAGTTCGGGTACGCTGTCTACTAGTAATTGTCTACTAAATATAAACGACCGTGGATTTCGTTCTACATGCAGCTAAGCTACGCGCCACGCTTCTGGTTCGGCCTATCGCACATAGTCACGTATGTACTGCAAGTCTTCTTGAGTCTTGACTGACCAGCACGACCTACCGTAGCGCCGAAAAAAATCCGATCGATAAGATTCTCTTGCTTAGAGGTTACATGGACTGCGACACAGCATTGGTTGTTCAACCCTTTAGTGACTATTGGGACGGGGAGGTTGGTGTTTCCCTAGCGCTAGCCAGCAGCGTTTATAGGCCATCCGGAAAGCAGAAACATCGAAGTTTCGAATCTTTCATTCTGGGAAAAGTCTGGGACTGCGGACTGGCCGCTTCATGGCTGTGTGAACATCACCGCTGTCAAATATCATAAAAACCTGTGCCTTGGGCTTTGATGGACACGCTCCAAAATCCACTCAGGCCCCCCATACTTACACGCAAGCAGTGAATTTCGCCTTATCTAGCCTTTGCGTATCGACAAAGTCCATGTGTTAGTGATGATTTACCGTGACATCATGCAAATTTCATACCAGATAACGACAAGCGTGTAATAGTGGCCAAGCTGGCTGTTGATCAACTTGAAGTACTAGGTCGCAGCTGTCAATCGAAATAACGGATTTGGCCGTATATCTTATCAGCTCATTAGTATTCTTACAAAGATCAGCTCTATAGCTATTTTTCAGAAACCATCTTACTTACCATTTCAAACCCTACTGATAGAGATCTGGTTAGGCTGGGACACGACAGCAACCAACGGCACTCCAAACAAAGTTTTAACTCCGCTCGATGTTTTGAAGCCAATCAATCCCGCCAATGCGCCTACCGCCGCCCACTGCCCATTTTCTTTTGTGCCTGCCAGTTCTTTATCCGCTGCCTGCCTGGTAATAACCGCCAAGATATCTTCGTTACAACAAAGACGAAAACCATGTGTACTCGTGTACTCACTAGTCCTTTTAGTAGCAGCCGCGCACTATACACTTGGTCACCCGTGGGTGATCCGTACCACCTACCGGTTGACCGCACCCGTGATGCTCTGACCCGGGTGAGTACGGGTAGGTCTCTGGAAACTTCAGTACCCACGGGGCGGGTGCGGGTATAACCCGGGCAAGCCTTACCGTGTCATACCCTAGAGATTAAATTTGGTCCAGACCGGCCATTTCAGAGATGCCCTCAAACCCTAGTGCCTGTTGGATTGTGACAGTCAGACTAGGCTGCTAGCAAGCCTCGAGAGGCAAAACATCGAACAGCAAGCAAAAGCCTTTAACAGCAGCACGCAGCCAGGGCATGCGGAGCAGCTAGCTTGGCCATATGCTTGAAAAAAGTGATGCAAACGTGGTAGAACAATACAGAACAGGTACGTGCGAGGGCGGGGCCTAAACGTTTAACGTTTAACTTTAGGGTCTTTGCCACTGATGAGCGTTCAGGGGCTTGTGTGATCTACGTCGGAATGTACAGGCAGACCCTCAACACCGCTTGGTAAGGTATTTTCGGCTCGTATATAAGGTTAGGGCAGGAGACACGTCGATGTTGGACAACTCAGTGACAGGATGACTGGTCACTGGTGTTGTCGGCGGTATAACGTAGAGTGAGGAGTTTGGCGGCGGGCTTTGGCGGAGTTGAACGTTAAAGGATGGTGACCAGGGTGGGCACCAAAAGCGTCAATCACCGGAGAAGGCCGAGGGCAGCGAAGTAATGGACGAGTGTGATGAGTACTGCACTGATGAAATTTGATATGGGAGTGAGATGAGCGCGGATGTACCGGGTATTCTGGACAAGCAGATAGGCAATGAACAACCCGAGTTGAGGATGGCGACCTTCGCGTGCATAGACGAATCGTCGTTGCTGTTCACGTGAGCAAATATTGACAAGTGCCAGAAAGTTGTGGTCAAGGTTCTCGAGGTCTTAAAATTCAAAACGTGTTACAGGTTTTCGGGAGCTTTGTGGAGCCGAAATTAATATCGGAAGGGCAATTGTCAGGAGCCGATTCGCCATGGATGGTTGCAAATCGGCGGCCGAATACCCGTCCCGCAGAAATTATTTAAATAATTAATATTGAAATCCGTTGGTCAGGGGTTGACACGGTAAACAACTGCCAGATGCGGCCCGTTGTTGAGGCCTATTAGGCGTTTTGATTTCTTCCATCACGAACCTCGAGGCCCGCCTATATCAGTCTGAGTAACCCTCAAACCACATGTTCCATTAATATTACCCTCTATGATCCTCCGGGTCGGAAGAGTTCACCTTGAGGCACCGCCTACTAGCTTCCACTGGCAGTCATACGTAACCTTCTCAGACCATCCTATAAAGCCATCATGATGCTTGGGCGCCATGCTACTGAACAAGTCCCTCAACCCGAGATCCACGTCCTTGCAGCAAAATGGGTCTCTTCTCCAGCGTGTCTAACTTTTTCTTCGATGCCGGAGTCATGTCTTGGGATGTGCTCCTTACACTCTCCAATCTCGTGAGGAGGAAGCGCCGCATCGGGCACGTCACGCCCGAGGGCCACCCAGGTTATGGAGGGTACTGGCCCGAGTTTAAGCCTGCTCAGGAAGGTGACTCCCGTTGCTCATGCCCAGCACTCAACGCGATGGCCAATCACGGTTAGTCCTGATTCCCCGCACAATTTACGTTTCAAGGCTCATAGATATCTTACATTGAAACACAGGCATCATCCCACGCAGTGGCCGCAACATCTCATTTGTCGAACTTAACCACCAGATCCGGACAACCTACAACTTCGGTCCCTCTTTCTGCTCTTATGTGCCTCATTTCGCAGCTCGCATGCTCAAGAAAAGCTACAGTAATGATACCTTTGACTTGGAAGAACTTGACCTGCACAACGGTATCGAACATGACGCATCTCTTTTCCGTGAGTAATTTCCAATACTTGACTGGCTCTTGCATATCGAATAAATCGTCTTCAGGTCTTGACACTGCCCTTGAACCAAATCAATCGACCAAACACATACCTTTCATCGAGGAGTTGCTTGCGGCAAATACCGGCAAGGACCAGTATGGCAACGAAGTCCTTACCACCAAAGACCTCTCGAGCATTCTAGGCAAGCGTCGCGCAATAGCGCGTGCAACAAACAGCGAGTTCTCGCTCAGCTTCTTCCACAAGGTCTTCGGTAGCGCCAAGTATGTGTCATTACGTCATTCGTTTACAAGCACGCTCAACGTTTTGCAACAGTTCGTCAACACTGCTCACAATATTTGGAGGCCGTGTAGAGGACCTGCGCAGCATTGTTCTTCACGAGCGTATTCCAGAAGGCTGGGAGTCACGCATTCGCGAACCCTATGGACTGACTTTAACACACTTCAACAAGACCGTGCTGGCAGTTGAATTCGGTGTGCGCGAGAGGGATTGGGCGGAAGCAGCGCAGGAAGCAGCACGTCATCGCACTGCTTCGGTTTAGGATCTCCCAAAAGACGTTGGATCATGTCATCACTATTCCCCACATCTTACCACTGACGACATTACGTTGCGTTCATGACTTGCTGCTAGTACATGCTTCTGTATATTGGATGATGTATATTGATGCCCTGGATACTTAAACTCTTACTCGAAGACATCCATCGTTTGAGGTGAAGTCGTCAAAATTCGCTGCCAGTACTCGTGGAACATGGAAAAATGTGTATGGTTTGACAATCTCTTTACTTCTGAGATTGACCCAGCGAGCGACTCCTTCGTATGACGTCTGGTGTATGTAACCTTTCATTGACGTGTAACAGAGCTAGCATTGGCATTGAACATATCAAATACCGGATGGTGATAGTCGTTGCGATGCAATCCGCTCGTTGTCATTTCACGATATTCGTGAAAAAGAAGATTATGCATTGCAACGAAACTAATCAAAGACCAACGCAGCTGCACTTTATATAAATCTCCGTATGGGGTCTGCGCCAGGCCCAATATCGTGTACCACGTAGTAGCTGAAGAAGAACACCTTGAATGTCAACGCTAACACTGCATGCAGTACGCCGACTACAATTATCAGTAAGCGAGTGGCTTTTGCATCGGCCTAACAGAGTTGTCAACAATCTCAATCAGGCGAGGGATATGACCATACCATCGCCAATATTGGGTACACGTTCGCTACCAGGAAGTACCCTGATAAGCAGAACGCAAGTCCCACCAGAACCCAACGTAAAATAGAGATGGGTATGACGCATAGTATCTGCAAGACAATGGTTACTCAAAAACAGTGCACCTAAGTTGCGTCCTTACCGAAACCGGTATCCAAACAAATAACGAATAACCCCAAACACCAAGTGCTTCCGCTACGCCCCATTCACCAACGCCAAAGTAGCGTAGCGCGAGCCACAGGAGAATAGGTACTGCAAACGTGTATATATACACGATCGTTGCTGCCAGACTAAGTAGGCCAAAGTCATATTCATACGCAGCTCCCGGGTCAGAAAGGTAAGACGAGATGCTTGCTGCAAGGGACGAAGACAGAAATAACGCCAGTATAAGCGTGGTTGGGATCCAGAAAGGGCCGTATAGGTCAGCGCTGGGTGTAAGAATTGTCAGGTAGGAAGGTGAAGTGGGGAGGAGCGTCGTATAGCATCGCTTCAAGACAGTCGAGGTATCAACGTCAAAGTATGGCTGATAGTAATCGACTGTCCAGAACCCAGATGAGCCTTTGTGCGTAGTGTGATCTGTAAGATATCCTGGATACGCGTCAGGGGAGAAGATGCGGCAAAATTTTCGACGTACCTCGGTCAAGGTTTGGAGCCCCGGACTGTGTTCGTTGCTCTGCTCTCGCATCCGCTCCAAGGAAAGCTGCTTGGGTTGAATATCTGTTTACGCACTTCGAGACAAACGTGCTCACATTTAAACTCGAGACCCTCTGGTCCTTCTTCTAGTCGCTATGGACCATTAACACGGTGAGAAATCTTGTAGTAGTATATGCTACTCACATCGTCTGCGTCGACAGCGACATAAGCCATGGTACCTCACGTATAAAAGCGCAGAATGGATGCGATGTCTACGAGAGAGGGTTACTGTCCAGGGACTTCTGGAGACACAATTCGACGAGGACCCCGGAGATCTCCTCGTGGACAATATTGGCAATATTGAATAAAATTAAATAGATTAAACTGAAGGCCCTATGGGGACAGAGACACCCAGGGGACATCTTTATTTCATTTCGAATACACGCGGCGCCTTTCGTTCTATAGACCATCGCGGGACCGTAGAGTGTCCAGGACGCGACTATTGGCAATACTGATGTTAAAGAAGAGAATCATCACATTGATGACATGGTTGAGCCCTTGAATTCCGGCCAGGGTTGCGCCTGACCGGGATGAGAAGGTTGGTTCTATGAATCAGGAGACACGGAACTTTAATGACTCATCAACGTTTCAACAACGAAGGGTGATGCTGCCAGTGCCGCCCCCGCATGCAAGCCATTGGTGACAAATAATAGTTGTTAGAAAGTGGATAGATTGAAAGTACCATTACAGTTGTATTCTGATCGGAGTGCTGAAGCGCTGATGCCCCACACAATAAGGCTAATCGTAAATACGCACTTGATATAGAACACGAAGATACGAACAAATATTGACTTGATAGCTTTGGGAATCATTTCCCTCAGGTTCTATGCCTCTCAAGCCGTAACTCGCCATGCAGATGCGTGTAAACACCGCAATGGTTAACGTGCTCCAGAATCCAAGAAAGGCCGTAAAACTTCTCGTCTACGCACTTAGTAGCAGACCCACTCAGGTGGCTGCTGGTCACGATAGTCTCGGGGGCGGGAATCACCATCGCTGCAAGAAAAAAATCATGCAAATATATTACATCTCCTTGCGTACAAATCACCACATTCTTGTTGGAAGGGGGTAAACAACTAGAATAGCCAGGTATACACCTGCTCACTGGTCAGTCAGGTGCGCTGGTCGGTAACATGCCTCGCAGGGCAGACATACATGAATAGATCACAATTTATGCTTGATTTCTTTCTTGGCAATCTTGCTGAAGCGCTCAGCAGGTATTCCACTACTAAATCTCTCCGCTTGAGCATAACTTTCTCGCAGATTCACGGCGTGGAAATCGGTTTTCTCGTTCAAACCAGCTTTGATGAGGGTTTTGATGGCGAAGATAGAGGCGGGAACTAAACCATCGAGTTCCTTCTTGAGGTGTTGGTGAACCGCAGAGTGGAATTCTTCTGTTGATTTCGATGGAAAAATCTTGCTGAATCATTATCAAGATGGGGGAGGAAAGGTTGGATGTGGGAACGCGTACTTGACAAATCCGCATTCAAGCATCTCTGATGCACTAATCTTCTTGTTAAGAATAAGAACCTCGTTTGCTTTGGCGATTCCCACTTGACAATATCATGAGAAAAGGTCATATGGCAATGAATTCGCTTACTGCGGTTGACAAATGAAACACTAGCCCCTCCTTCCGTTGCAATGCCTGGGAGGGTGAGTCTCCAGCGTGTATCGAAGAAAACAATCAAACGCGCATACCCAGCAACGACATTCCAACATTCAACCAGGCCTCTGGCACGGCATATATGAGATCAAAGTTACCAAGGAAAGCTACGAAGACCGATTAAAGATGGCGCGCATAGAATTTATAGTGAACGTACCAGCTGTTAGACCTAACCTCGAAGTCGTCACTTAACCCGGTTGCGAGACATTAAGGAAGTTGCATACCTATCACCGGCCCATTCAGTGCTGCAACAAGAATTTTGCTGTGACTATAGATCTTTCATGATAGGAATAATCGGTCGGCGACACTATGAAAAAGTAAGGATTGCAACGTACGGCGTGTGTGCAATCCGTGTTAGCAGCTACTACCTCATGGACGAGATAATCCCTCATCGAGTATTGAGTCAGAGTGTTCGGAACGTTACTGTTCCTACCTGTCGTTGCCACCGTTTGCGTCAGGTCCGAGCCACTTTCCGAAACAATAAGCACTAGAAGTAACGAAACGCTTGCTCTGTGGACTTACGCACAGAACCACTTCCCATTCGCTATGCAAAGATAAGTTGGTGTAAGAAACTCTTGAAAAATTTGCTTGCCTTGCCATACAGTTGCTACTACATCTTCTCTTTTATCGATGGCCCGTAAAGAGTTGGCAAATGCGTCATAGTCTGAAAATCGATGGTTACTCGGTTAACGTAGTTTGCTCAAGCACACCACAAACCTTCTAGTGTTAGCGCATTTAGATGGCGAGGCTCATTCAAGGTTATCGTCGCAATGCCCTGAGAAACGTTCACCAAGATTTTACCAGCAGGCATGGTTAAGATGGCGTCTAAGAAAGCGGGAATTATCCAAAGACAACTCAACTGCGATATATATGAAAGGATTTCGTTACATGATCATATTAAAGCACTGCAATCAGCATAATCGCCAGAAAAAGACTCTCAAGGCTGATCGGCCGTGTTCCGACTACACATGCGCGGAATGAATATTTCATCAATAGCCGTCAACCACGACGACTATACCTTTGGCGTGCGTAGCTCCTTCGGAATCTACAAATGAGTCCCCCATAGAAAGTTTTATGTGCAAGCTTGGAAAGATGGTATTTGCATTGGAAGCCAGTTGTTCGTCGTACATTGATATTGAAAGATAAGGAGGCGCCGCCGTCCCTGTGCTAGTGTCGGACCCAGAGATTCGGCTCGTCGTAAAACGTGCCTTATAGAAACACGTAAGTATGCGAAAGCTTTGGCCTATACGAGGGATCCGTAAAGTGCAGGGAGGCGGTACTAGTATCAACAGGGCTGGACGACGAAGCCGCGACCCGCGGTAAGATTATGTCGCGGTGTGAGTGGTCCCAAAGATGCAGTGAGTTTATTATCGTTCAAACACTCTGTAGGGGGGCCTACAGTTTGAAGTATATTGAGGGTGTAGACCCTTGATTAGAGCCCATATGAGGCGAGGCTGTTGATTGACGTCGGACTGGTAATTCTGGGTTTAACTTTGAATGGATATCACGCAGATTGTTTGAATTTTGAATTTGAATTTTTATATTTGGCCATAAAGACTCGCAGTAACGTGACGTATAAGCCTTTTCGGGGATAGCATCTCCTTCTGGATAACCTGGTGGACAAGCTTCACAACTGTCATGAATCGGTACTAAGTACCGCAATCTAGAAAGTTACGCAATGACACAGAAGCTGCCTCCTCAAGCTCGCAGGCTCCGCACCATCATCGTCACGGTTCCCATCATGGCAGCAACAGCATGTTCGTCATTCTTCGATGTTTCAAACTTCATTCCGGTCACTCACATTACCTGAATTTGCCTGCAGACGTACTCTACGAGCGTCTCGTGCTCGGAAAACCTCAAAGAACACTGCCTAGGGAGGCACCTCAACCTCTTTCTACAACCAATGAATTACTACCCGAAAGCTCTCATGCCGGGAGTGAACGCTGGTCAAAAGGAGAATGAACATTTGCGGCGTGAACTATAGAAGGTGGAAGGGTGTGCGAAGGCGCTCTACGTAAAATAATGCCAAGTCCTCGAGGCTCACGATCATATTGTTGGCTCTGTGCAGTGCTCTCCGCAATACTATCGAGTGATATGTCAGGCGAGATCATTTGCTCTCGTCTGTCTGGGATATTATGCGTGTTCCTGAGATGCGTGCGGGGTTGAATGAGCGATCGCAGTCTGCGTATGCTGCGCCTATACCGAAGCCTGTTGAAAGAGCAATAGGCCATGTTCGTCCTGTAACGTGTCGGGTTAGAATATGTAGAGAAAATAAAGCAAGACACAAACTTCGGAAAACAATGACGGATGCAACGACTCCAACGCTGAAGCCTACACCACTGCACAATTTTCAGATATTCATACCAACTACAAATGAAAAGCAAGACTCACGCCTTCACCAAGAGATCGGCCACTTGCGGACGCAGTCAGTCGACTCTTCCAACTCAGAACAATAAAAGCACATACGACACCTGTCATACTGGAAAGACCATTAGCTTCGAACATTGTGTTTGACTATCAAAACACACCTTCTGGCTAACAATGTTTTCGCTTGATGACGCTTTTTCAGACATGGCTTTGGTTTGGCTTTGGTATGAGATGACGGTCCCGAGCCAGCGGACGCAAACGGCAAAGACATGACCCCTCTCGTGGGGGTCGACAATCTACGAATTCGGAGCAAGCCATATGCGCAGTTCATGGAATCACAGCCTACTGGGACACGATCCGCCCTTGTCTGGACTCTGCAGGTCCTGAGTGTACATCTAGGAAAACTCCAAGGTATATTATTTCTCAGACATGGCGCACCAGTCGCCCATGATAGCGATCCCCAAGAAGACGACGGGGGACGTCGATTGGACAGCTCCCATACGCAATCTCATTGCCAAGTCTTTTGGGGAGAACCCAGACAATTATGCACAGGAGTGCCAAGCGCTGCAACGCTGCAGGCAAGACGCTGTAAAGGGAGCAGGCAGCGATATGACAGGTTCGTCGCTCAAATAATTACGATCTTAGGGCATTCACAACTTTACTTCCCAGGTCGTGATCTGCTCTACAAGTACTTTGGGCAACTCGAGATTCTAGAGATGCGCTTCCCAGAGATACGAGTCAACTTTCCGTGGAATGATGCTTTCACGAACAAGCTGACTACGCAGACAGCTATTGCGTATGAGAAGGCCTCTGTTCTATTCCAGATCGCAGCTACGCATTCCGCCATCGCCGCTTCTCAGAACAGGTCCGATCCAGAGGGGCTCAAACTAGCCTTTTACTACTTCAAGACATGCGCAGGCATGCTCACATATATTAATGAGAATTTCTTGCATGCACCCTCGACTGACCTCAGCCGGGAGGTGATCAAGTTTCTGGTGGGTGTCATTATGGCGCAGGCTACAGAAGTATTTCTGGAAAAGTGCATCGACGAGAAGAAAGCACCTGCGTTGATAGCCAAGATTGCCTCCCAGTCTGCTTCCATGTACACCTCCCTGAGCGAGGAGGTGAAAGATTTTATGGGTAAGGGCATATTCGACCGCAACTGGATCACTCTCATCCAGGTATTTCCATATATTGAAACACGAGATTAATATTGACATTTTACACAGATCAAGTCTAAACACTTTGGTTCTATCGCACAATACTATCGCGGTCTAGTTGACAATAAAGCGGGGGCCTACGGCGAGGCCCTTGTACGGTTCACCCTCGCTGAATCTCTAGCAAAAGAGGCTAATCGCTCTGCTGCATCATTTTCTGCTTTATTTGCCCACGTATCACCTACGCTTCCCGCAGATGCTGGGCCTTCCATCTCCGAACGTACAAAGGTACAGCTTCAGCTGAGCACAGACCGCAAGACAGAAGCGCAACGCGATAATGACCTCATCTACAATGCTGTCCTTCCATCTGCCGATGCACTGCCTGCTATCGAAAAAGCGGTTGTCGCTACGCCTATTTCCATCCAAGAG
Organism: Suillus tomentosus; assembly: GCA_016647685.1. Taxonomy (NCBI): domain Eukaryota; kingdom Fungi; phylum Basidiomycota; class Agaricomycetes; order Boletales; family Suillaceae; genus Suillus; species Suillus tomentosus. The sequence goes on from JABBWJ010000018.1 coordinate 337,952, forward strand.
GTGTATCGCGCACCAGACGTTCAGAATGTTATAGGCGCGGATATCTTTGTCAAGTTAATTCCGTTGAGCGTGCACGAGAGCGCCAGCGTGTACTCCGAGGAGAAGGCAAAGCTTGTGCGCAAAGAGGTTGAGAACGCAGAAAGCGCCGAGGTCGAGGTGCGCAGTGCACTGGAAGCGATGGGAGTGCAGGCGGGACTTGCCAGGTTCAAGGCGATGGCTGAGGGTAGCTTAGGCGGGGAGGAAGAGATCCCCCTGGATGTACGCCGTTGGCGAGAGGATATCAACGTCATGGAGGACAGGGAGGGTATCGACATACTTTTGCAACAGATGGCTCGTCTCAAGGAGACTGTCAAAACAGAGCTGGACAATATCTCGCGGGACCTTGATGTCGAATCAAGAGAGTGCGAGACGATGCGAGTCAAGTACGACCACCTGTGGACACAAGAGCCATCTGCATCTTTTACCAAGTCTATTCGGCAAGACTTGAAATCTCATCTGGGTGCTTTAGACGCTGCCGCCGTATCCGACCAACAGGTATCGATGCTCTGGGAATCGGTCAAATCTGACATTCGACTGTTGCTATCACCTGACGTCGAGGATGTCTTCCGCGCTAGCGCACAACGTGATGCCCCTTCAGAAAGTCTGCTAGATCTTGACATCGGTGCCGAGGCGCACGATGAAAAGGAGCGAATCAGAATCAGACAGTATACTACTGAAATCGAGGAGCGACTGGGACGGTTGAAGAAAATTGCTTATGAGCGAGGTGAAGTACTCAAAGAACTAAAAGACAAGGTAATTACACAATAATATTATTTGGATTCAACTGATATTATTCCCACATAGATCCAAGCTGATGACGTCTCGCACCTGCTGCTTTTGAATCGCCGTAACCCTGGCGCTGAGCAATCACTGTTCGCCGCAGAACTCGAGAAGTTCCGGACATACCAACAACGTCTTGGAACCACTGTGCACAATCAGCAAGTCGTGTTGAAGGAAATCCAGGGACTGTGGAAGAACCTACGAGACCTTGCTGGGCGTGGACCTGGCGCAAAGAAGTGGGATGAGCGTGAGCGGCGGAAGAAGGACACCGTACGCAGGTTCTCGAATGCGAGAGATGGATATATGGAGGTCAGGGATGGGTTGACGTATGTGTATTCTTTTCCCCATTGATCATATCTGAAATTTGGCTCAGGAAAGGACTGCAGTTCTACCAGCAACTTACTGACCTGAGTTCTACGCTTACTGTTAGCGTTAAGTCCTTTATCACCGACCGTCGATCGGAACGCGACAGACTTGTTGGGCAAGCGGATATCCAGCAGCGACTTGCGGTGCCCCAGACACCTGCTGAAAAACCTCCCTTACCACCGCCGCCGCGGCGTTCTGTCCCATCTTTGGACTCATCCTTCGCGTCTATGAATCTGCAAGGCAGTCAGAATCCAGTATCTCCTCCACCAAAACCGCCACAGGCGTCGTACTCCGCATTCCCTCCTCCACCCCAGTCAATCAATGCATATTCGAATCTCCCGCCACCTCCGCAACAACCTGCACGCCCAGCGTACACAAATCCAGTGTCGCCAAACACGCAAAGTGATCCATATGCAAGTTTGGGAGCGTTTGGGTCTCAGTTTTCTACTCCACGCGCCGCCCCTCCGGTTCCACGGCAACAAACACATTCGGCTTCGCCACAAAGGCAGTCTTCCTTTTCCTTACCACCACCACCTCCATCACGACCGCAGTACGCTGCGAATCCACAGATTCCACAGACATATGGCCAGCAAGCTCCACCTCCGCCACAGTCATGGCGGCAATATCCTCCTCAGACACAGCCAATCCAGCAGGGTTCACAGTACCAGAACATGCCTCCGCCTCCGCCACCTTCACAAGGTCATGACACTCAGCAATATTACCAAGGTTATGGAAGATGATAATTTACGTAGATTCTGATAGAACTGAAGTGTGTACGCTTGGAAGGAAGGAGGTTTCATTGGGGATGCAAAGTAATGGAGTGCGGGGCGCATGTCGCCGGAATATAATTTGAGCAGATTGCTGGCGTCGAAATTTTCATCGATTATTAGTCTAATGCCTGGCCTGGTGGGAGTTGGTATCATGAGTCGCCACCATACAGAACTTTCTTCCCCAACTCCACTGCACGCTGCTCCCACCGCCAGGCGGTTCCGAATAAACCAGCAACCTCTTCGTTCCACTTGGACTGAATTAGTGATGTTAGCGGATGATGCGTTATACGCGTGGATGCAGGTGAAGGAGAGGGAATTGTAGTCGAGGCGTTAGCGATACGCTCCGAGAGGACATGGATACTGTGTAACATGTTTAGTTGGCGTCATAGAGGCAAAAAGCTGGGATATGGACGAACTCGGCACGATGCTGGGCAGTCCTGTAATATGAACGATGAACAGGTTTGTCTTGAATTCTTGCAACATATGGTTGCTCACCTGGTTTGCACCAAGTTTGAAAACCCATGGTAAATCTAAAGGAATGGAACGGTTAGACGAAACCTAATTTTTGGAACAATACGTACACCACCCATCACAAGTGCTCCAGCGAGGGAGCCAGCCACGAACGACATGACTATGATGAAAGTCAGAGTGTCAGTAGTATTACGGTTGTTTGTCAGTGCAAGCACGATCGTCGAAGCCAAATACGTCACGACAACCATTGGAAGCAAACGACGACAACGTACAAGTTGGCAACACGATGGTGATTCATGGATCCTCGACAAGCGGCGGCGACAAGACCCTCAAGGAGACAGTCCATGAAAAACGATGACCCGGTCAATATCTAGTATTTAATGCTCCTTGACATAACTTCTTCATGACACTGAATAGACCACCACAACTCCGAGTCCGTACGAAGTTGCTGTTAACGCCGAGGCCTGAAGGTCTGACTTCTTAGCTGCCTAGGTATATCCGCTATGAACGGGCATTGAAGGCTCTCGCTGCTGGCAGGCACCGATAAGGCCAGTGGCAACATCGCTCAGGAAACGTCACAGTCTTCTACTGCCGCGGTGGACCAGTTCTTCTTGAGGCATTGGGCCGTTCCACCATACGCAAGGGCCTATTTGACTCGAAATGACTGTTTCCACGAACATGCCGGGTTTTACCTCGCTGTTCAATGCGTCAGGACCATCGTTGACAGCGGGTGCCCTGTCAGGGAACTCAGACTAGCCCCTCTGGGGCTATTCTACGTGGACTCTGTGGGTACAACCCTAGTGCGGTGATATCTCCGTATTGATATAGACATCGCTGCCAATCTCAATTATGCCCCCCCGGGGCCTAGCGGTGAGCTAGCTGATTGGTAAATGCGACGTCTCCAGTTCTGTCCGAGACTTTACTCCCCCCTCAATACCCAATATTCAATTTCCCTATTTGTGTTTGATGACAGTCGAGAACCTATTGGTTACAACTATGTTGTGCAAACTTCAAAGCGGTATTCAGCTTTTTGGCCCCGACCATAATTTGCGGGTACGTCGATAACATGGGACTCAACTTAACGAGTCGCAACTATCATAACAAGCTCCACAGATATCATAAATGACTTATCAATATATCTCTATACACCGTTCACGAATACATCCATACTGTTGTCCATATCAAATACAACTACCCCTACTGTACAGCAAAACCGATTTCAAAGAACCAAAAAAGTGCTTGTTATCCAAGGACGGCGTCTTATCGCAGCACTGAGTTTCATGTTGATGATGCTAGATCGAAATGATGCGCGTTCCGAGCTCTGCCACGGAATACCGAAAATTTGGACCTGGGCTACTCATGAACATGAGGGACCGTGGAATCTTCAAATGGTGCGCTAGGGCAGCCAGATTTTTTGGATCAAATTGACCCTCAACAAACATCTGCCAGAAGTCAGACGTTAAGCGCTAAGCAAGATCATTGTTCGCGCACCAGATCAACAGTGATTTCAGGAAATGCTTCATCCAGAACTAAAACAAACCACACCGTCAGGATCACGGACAGAAATGTAGCACAATATACTTGCTTCTCGCATTGGCCTCCATCTCCGAAGGGATGTCTCCGCTATGAAAGTGCACTATCTTCAAATGTGATGTTTCTTCGTTACGTCGGACGTAAAGGATCATGTTGAACAAGTTGTTGATCTTCAGAAACAATTTTAGTAATCTCAATCTTCTACGTTGGTGCGCGTACCTCATCGGTTTTAACAAGCAAACAAACCTCCTGCCTACGCAGTTTTCTCATATGCCGGATCAAACCGTCACCCCATCCTTTGGTAAACTGCCGTCTATGTAGCCAGGGAAGCTGGTCATATGCCCAGTATACCCATCGCAATATAGTCACTTTATTTTGCGACGTGTAGAACAAGACGAGAAGGATGATGAGGTACAGAGCAAACCATCTAAAGCAGTGATTTAGCGAAATATCGCAACAAGGTGTAGGTGCCTTACCCTGCTATGGTAGGATCTATGGCCACGTTGCCTGCCGCTACGGTTACAGTGACACTGATAGCACCAGCGACGACAAACAGCGAACATTGTGATGCACGCGGAAGTCGAGGTCGCGAGAAACGGAGGAGTAAGAGGGAGACTGGGAAGAGCGCCATAACAGCCAACCACACCATCGCAAACCTGTCCAATGTCAGAATGTTGATACTACTGAATTTGAGGACATACATCTGGGATATCACAACCAGGTTTGCGCCCGTGCTTGCATATATCAATGCACTGAATGCAATAAATGAAATAACTGCGACATAAGGGGCACCTGTCGCTGGAACCGTAGCAAGAAATACGCGAGGAAGGATGAGATCACATGATAGCTTTTCAAGGAGCTCGCAGGCGCTCAAGATCCCTGAAATCCGACATGAGTATAAATCACGAGGCGTAATTCTGGTTCACGAACCTGTAAGCACACCCGCACAAAGTACAACAACAGCGTCAACTACGACCATTATTCGTAACCACCGTCCTGCAACCTGGTCCTTCAGCATCACGCGTAGTCATCAAAAATTGCAAGCGTACACACCTTTTGAGCCAACAAACTGAGGATATTGTTGCCACTCTCGACCACGTCGAGAGGCAATAATGCCATAACAAGGAGCATCACCCCGCTAGTGAGGACAAGTGCAGATAAATGCAGGTTGCGCAGAACCTTGGGATAACAGTTCTGCTTCATCTTTGACGTATATGAGGGTGCGCCTAAGCTGTATTACATTACACTGTAAGATTGCGAGTGGAAACACTTACATTCAAATCCAGTCAACCCTAGCATCCCTATACATACGCCATTGAACACCTGTCGGGCTATAGCTGCTGGAGACAATCCAACGTGCCCCAACGACCAGTTAGATCTGAACTGAGCCATCCCACCTCTGCCCCAAGCAATGACAGAAGCTACGATAAGCATGATCATTACCACAACCTTGCTCCGACATATGATCAAAAGTAGGTAGACAGTAAGAAACATCAGAACTCACGTGCATTGCCAGCACACCAGTTGCTACACGAGCACTTTCTCTCAAGCCCGAAAGGCTGACGACAGTGAATAACACGAAAACAAAGGCAGCACCGACATAGACTGGAAATGGTAGCGAGACTTCGCCTGCAAGATATGATGTCGCAGTTGCAGCCGAAACTACTGCTGTGGCTGAAAAATCCAAGAGAAGGAGCGCTGCCCCAAAAAGAGCTACAGATTTTGTAGATACATTGAGCCTGGTGGTAAATGGTCATAAATATTTCTATTCAGAAGCAAAGACAACATACAGGTAGGTGTAGGGAGCCCCACTAATGGGAAGAGCAGAAGCCATTTCTTCCATGACGGGACGCCAAAGAAATAAAGTTAAAGCTGCCACAAATAGCGAAATAGGAGAACTGGAAGTAGTTGAGCGTGTTCGAATGCATGTTGGTTGCGAAATGAGCTCACTAAACACCAGCGAGAGCGACGACGCTTGGGAGAGTATAAAATACACCGCCAAGTATGTCATTGGCCGCAAGCGCGCTGGCTGTAAATTGCCCAAGAACCTGTTGTTCTCGGAATGAAGTCAGTTCAACGTCACCCTGATGTATATCTTCTGGTACGAGGGTGAGATGAGAGATAGAACCCCAGCCAGCAAACTCAAAATCATTGGTGAGATTCAAAAATCTCGAGGGAACAGCCGTAAATTTTGGCTTTCCTTCTTGACGAGAATGCTGCCGCCGGAGAACAATGTCAAATTGAGTCTGGTCGAACAAGGGGGGTGCGGCAACGAGCGAGCCAAGATTTGTTCGGGAGTCTTGCTGGCTGTCAGCGAGGTCACTGAAACATCAGTTCGACGATGTCACTCACAGTTCGTACGAGACGAGGAGTTTTCACTGGAATGCAGAGGTACGAGTGAGATGCATTCCTTTTCAGACATCTGGATCGCGTTTACAGTAATGAATCGGCGAGGGGCAAGCGAGGGGGTCCCCTATTTAGCCTGACTGCTACAGTGAAGTAGCCAGAGAACAGACTCGGTAGTATGAGTAACGTAAGTGCTGGACAGATGCGCTCGTGAACAGCGAGGCGAATAGAGCTTCGGTCGTGAGGTGACCCCAATTTTTCTTATCGATTTCATATATACGGCAGGTTGAAGTTAAGTTAGGACACTCGATGTTAAAACACCCAATGAACTTCACGGTATAGTACCGAGCATCTTCAAGCGTCCGGAGATTTGCGCGGGCCTATATTTGATCCTACCTCCGTGGGTCTCTTGTTTGCCAATGCAATGCCCGGGTCCCGTAAGTACAAAATTTCCAAATTCTAAAGTTGCCTTATCCGAACACTTTCCCGCGCCACAAATGACGCGGTGCGATGGCTCATTCTTCAACTCATACAGTTGTGTTTTATTATCCGACTCACGCTTCCTTGCTCCAATAAAATCATGAAACCCTATGAGCCTGATAATCCTAGGCGCCACACGAAGATTCGACTCTTACTGATAACAATCCTATAAGAACTCTTTACTCGCCACGCTAGCCTCATTAAGCCAACACATGACGATCTCAGTCCTCGTCGTCTGCCTCGGCAACATCTGCCGCTCTCCCATAGGAGAAGCCGTGCTCCGCAACGAAGCCCTCAAGCGCGGCATCACCAATATCCACGTCGACAGCGCTGGCACAGCTGCTGCATTTATCGGGGAAGATCCTGACGAACGGTAAGCGGCATTCGTGTGCTCATATGACCCCCAGACTCAGGCTATGATCGTGGCACAGGACTCTCGAAGTATGCGGCACGGTATGCCATGCTCCTTTCCTCGCCCAGCATCTTAATATGTACGTAGGAGCACTATCGTGATCGTGCAGAAAAGCGTTCCTATATCCCACTCTGCGCGACAAGTCCGCGCGTCCGATTTCACGTCCTTTGACTATATACTCACAGCTGACGGGTCTAACCTGCGCGCGCTGGAACGGCATGTGGGTCGTAGGGAGGGATCGAAAGCGGTAGTGAGGCTTTGGGGCTCTTACCTCCCAGATAACAAGCCGATTCAGGACCCGTATTATGGGGGATTGGTGAGTCCGTTTTGGTGTCGCGGGAATGGACTCTGAAATGGCGCGTGTGTAGGATGGGTTCACGGAGGTCTACGAGCAGTGCGTGAAGCTTTCGAACGCGTTTTTGGATCAGGTCGCTGGGAAGAAGAGTTAGGGGGACAATTCAGCGGATGGGACTGGATAAAGCTCGCTGTCATAGAGAGCAGGAACGGAAGATACCCCCATAATACCTGTTTTTTTTTGGTATGCTCAATTTTAGAACATTATGCGATCTTTGATTTCGGGAAGGGTTCTTGTCTTTTTCGTCAATCGGAATCGAGATCTTCAAGTCTTTGCCGTGATGGGGTTGGTACAGAAGAATTCTACTTATTGGTAGTAACTTACAATTTGGAACAGGTGATTTCCAACCGTGTCCTCGAGTACGAGTTGTCTGCAAACGCCAGGGTTAGTACTGGCAACTACAGTCTACAAGGTCAGCTGCTCGCTAGTGATCCGCCACCATCACTTATTTTCGCAGATAAGTGGCACCTCATGGCAAGGCCACTAAGTATAGGTAAACGCTGGTGACTGGTAAACGTAATTCCCGACTTCCCATGAGGCGGATACGAATCCATGTATACTTTGATGCGTGGGAACCGGACTGGCAGCTAGGCAATAATATCTGCGAATAACAGTGAAACAGTCGGACAAATGGGTGTATATAGCCGGGAACTAGTACAGACTATTGTGAAATTTGTACTGCTGCATGTGATCTGCGAAGCAGGGGCTTTACATAACCCAGTACACTGCCACTACCACCACAGTTCCGCTCCTACTAGCATATGACTCTCAGCTTTGATGACATCCCTCTCGAACTACTGCCTATAATCTTTGATTCCATAGTCAGAGCCCAACATCTTGCATTTTTATGTTTGGTCAATAAGTCATTCAACGAGTTTGCCATCCAAAGGCTTTACCGGCGCGTTTACATATACGCATGGCACACAAAGGCCAAGTCAAAGGTAGATCTAGATCAGCATGTTTATAGCATAAAATCGCAGTTATTCACATTCAGAATAGGTCGTTCTGCTGTTTCAGACACTTTCAAATTGTCCTCGTCTTGCACGTTACGTTTCACGTCTCGGTGAGCCCAGACCAGTTATAATAACACCAGCTAGCCCAGTTAGTAACCTCATTATACAGAGATAAGAGCCTTCCCAAAAGCACTCTTTTCTTCGTCCTACAGCGACCTCCTGGATCTTTGCACGAGAGGAATACGGAATTGTGTCAACCTGAAATCGTGTGCCTGGACTCGAGATGGCTCGTTGGAATCGGCAATTCTCCTGGCTCTCCACCAATGCCCCCAACTCGAAGAACTCGAGATAAACGGAAAGGATAGCGGAAACTATGATCCTAACATACTTTCACGATTCTCCAAACTGTCTAGAATATCGCTCATAATGCCGAGCGCGCAAGTTATTGAAATTCTTCCCTCCTGGATATCCGCTACAGGTCCAACCCTTCGGAACCTTACTTTGATCTGTCAGGTATGGCAAGGATCGGAGCGACTGAACTAATTGATCTCATTCTCCTTTGTAGACATCGAGTCTAATCACCGATACCTTACTGGAATCTCTCGCTCCTAGCATGACCGAACTGGATCAATTATCAATTATTGGATGTCCAAAGGTGACACATAGAGGCATCGGTGAAATTGTATCAACCAATCATAATGGCCTCACCAGTATCGGACTCGAGAGGCTTTCCCCAGCATTTGTGAGCCTTCAACTTTCCGCCCTCACTACGCGTCTGCTGACTGTATCGAGCAGGATATGACCAGCTTCAACCGCATCTGCAAGGAGCACCAGGCGTTTAGGCGTCTCAGATCAATCACTTTGGCGGTTCATATTGAGACACCCTTTCAGACATGGACGGATGACGTAACGGAACTGCTATCCACTGCGCCATTAGAAATATTACAAGTTTATGCTACGACGCCAACCGCTAAAGTGGTTGTCCCGGACAATTTTTGGAAAACCATTGTCACGATGCATGGATCGCGCCTCAAGCGATTTTCTATTGACCGGATGACAATTAGTTTGGGTGCATTACACGACATATGTTCCCGATGCTTCGTTTTAGAGCAACTGTTTGTCGTCACCACACGGCACAATTTGGTGCGCAGCTTGTATTTTTTGTGAGTTGAAGTTCTCATCCCCACCTGTCAGGATGATGTGTCCAGTTGTTTTGCTGCTGCTCATAACCTCCGCGCGATTCATGTCAACTTTTATCGCGAAGCGGATGAAACAGAAGAGCGGTCTATGATGAATGATGCTTTGCGCATTGTCCGACAATGTCCTGCAACAGTGACGCAGATTGGATGCGATACCAGGGTTTGGAACGTGAGTTCCTTTCTAGTCAAAACAATACATTCGTTGTTAACTAGAGCACAAGGTACGACGTGAGGTGCGGATGAATGACAAGGCTGAATTATACACCGTACCAACCCTCACTCGTTATGAGAATCCGGATATACCGGAACAATTTCTTGTCGCTCGAGGGGCGTAGATAAACTGCCTACATGTTCACCTACTACACGAAAAGGATGCTCATGAACTACTTTGGAATTTAACATTGGTATACAAATATGACTTGATTGGATCGAGAGAGCAGACAAACATGAAGGTACATTATATATTTACAACACGTCAGCGCAACCTGTGCGATAACATTCAGACCTCGAGCGTTAGGCTTCGTTTCTCATTCTACGCAGTCGTGGGCCCATGGCATTCGAAGGAGGCGTCCAAGTTGGGTATGATCCCGCAAAAATACGACCTTGTTCGCGCTTGTATGCGTGAACAATGTCAATCATCCAGCCTTCGATGATATCAAAAATTTTCTACAAAAGATTTGTTCAGACATAGTTGCACCTACAACAAGTTCTAATGCTTACCTGGACGAGGGCTTGGGAATGTGGTACAGGACCCCACAGACACAAGTTAGTTAACGGATCGACGACGCGCAACTGTTCTTTGAGCTTGAGTAATACTGGCAGACTTTGTGGATCGCACAATCTGTTGTCTGCGTATAAGAGGAGGGCGTGTATGGCGCACAGACGGTCAAAGTGTATGTCTTCTAATAGCATGAACAAGCAAATGGCGATGTCTTCAGCTGTGACGATATTAGCAGAGAAGAGTGATCCAAGAAGGCCAGCCTTGTTTACTCCTTTCAGCGTGAGGGCAGAGTATTGACCGGATGTGGAGCATATGTTCTTCCAGTTGCCGTCCTGCGAGTGACGTTTAGTGCCTCTGTTTTATCAATCAGCGGAGAAGGACTCAACTGATTTCCAGTGTAGGCGAAACATGTTCATAGCGCGCACGCGTAAGATCCTCTCGAGACCTTTTATCTGTTTCGGCGATTCCTTCGTCAGCTTGATTAGCATCGTTTGCACTACCATAGAAACAAGCAGCGCTGAGTCAACATTCTGCACTCCGTCGGTCAGCAGACTTTCGACAACGAAATCCAAGCCATGAACTCGGAGTTCTGCCATTGTGGCTTCGACAATTTTTCTAAACCCTTCCGCATAGATCGAGGATTGGCCAGGTTGCGTGACACAACTGTTTTCGGTGTCTGCGAGACGTGCAGGGTGCTGGTCTCTCGGAGGCAATCTTTGCTTAGGAATGTTGGTTTTGAGTGAGAACTTTTCATCTAGAGTCTTAGGCTGATGACGTCCAGCAACCTTGCTCGAGGAAACATCGTCTGCGCTGCATGTGTGCGAAGTAGGAGTGCATGTCTCACGTATAAGAGATGAAGTATCATTAACAACAGTGAAAGAAGCGTCCATTGTGGTTGGTGGCGTGCGAAGGAACCTAACATCCCCGCGCGCCTGCGGCGGGAGGTACGTGCCGACTTTCTTGTTAGGCTCAAGATTCCAAGCGTTACGAATAGTAGTGCTTGGCGGGCGGAGAACACCAGGGCTATTCTGAAGTGACTTCATCATGTTGCGTATCTTGATCTCCAAGTCGATTTCAAGGAGGTGCCGCCGTAAGTTCTTCTCGAACGGCTTGGGAAATTGGGATGAAACGTGGTATGGTGGCGTGTTGAGCGGCATGATTGTACGAGGAAATCGACAGTGGGTGTGATGTTGGAAAGACCATGAGTATGAGCTGCATCGCGGTTTATATGTCTGAATTGTATGGGTGTGGGTGTGGTGGATTGGTTTGTTGTGGATCGGGCATCGTGGAACGAGGGAGGAATACAAACACGACGCATATTGTCAAAGCTGGTAGTGGTAATGAGAATAGGACACAACAGCGCTTGGCTTGTGGCTCAGCTCGCACACAATGCGTAGTGCAGTGGCAAGTCAATGCTGTTATCAAAGGAGAGATAAACTCACGCCACACAATGAGATGACATGGAACCACACTGAGGTCCACTGCTACACCACAAATTTGACCTTCAAGTTAGATTGTGACTGAGCGAAACGAACAAAGATGGTTTGATCGAGATTGCATGGATTCTGGATCCCAGGACCTTATTGTTCTTTAGGGCGATATGCTAAGCATATTCAATAAACACACCCCGAACACGAACACGAATTGTTTCTGACCAGTGGACTGTTCGACGCAGTGGTCCGAAAGAGAGTCTGTAAAAAAGGTGAACCATGTCTCCTACAACACTTCAAAAAGCTTCTTGAGGTGATGCACCAACCGGTCCCGCAGAGGCATACTGAGATCAGAGAGGTATTATCAGTGATAATATCAGAATGCCATAGCCGGAAATTTATGAAAAACGTGTAAGTCTGGCATTACGACTTTGGAAGAAAGATTCTTGAAATTGATCATCACCGCACCGAAATTGTAATCTCTGGGTGATTGCGTCAGCAGCTACAGTGCCATTCATAAGGAGTAACTGTCGAGCATTCAGGAAGAAAACGCATGTACGGCGCAGCGCCAGCTATAAGCAAACTTTTGCGAAAGAACATCAAATATAGGGACCTGTTGTTCCATGCATATTAGGTACCAGTAGGTGTCCCCTGCAAAAGCTAGGAACTTGCATTCTCAAGAAGACGGGGCCGTAGGTTACCATGCGCGTTCAAAGCTATTCTGGAGCTTTCATATGCAACAGTCAAATCGCAAGTACAACAATGACGTCATGACTCAAGTGAGGGGCAAAGAGTAGGGTGAACATGATGAGATGTCAATCTCTAAGTTGACGCCACACTCCAAACGGTCTGGCGACAATACGCCCGAGAGACATGGATAGTAAGTCGGGAATCACTGTAGAGGGATTATCAAAACAGCGCACATTCAAGCAACTGAGAACAACGTTTAGCAACTTAAACTGTGAAACCAACCCAAGACCTATGGAGTCGATCTTGATACAGACGAGTACTTTCAACCCTGGAACGCGATACCTGTCTTCTTTGCTTCTGCAATGCCGCCTCCTGCGAAGCCAGTGCCTGACAATATCATGAATCAGAATGCGGTAAAACAAGACGTAGTCCTTTTGCTCCACAAGGACCTACGCGACCCAAAACAAGCTGAACCAACACGCACCTTCTCTCTTTAATTCGATCATGTCTTTATCACCAAGTGTGTGGTCACAAACGATGCACTGCTTCGCCACCCGCACCAGCTTATCAACACATACTTTGCACACAACATGGGAACATGGTTTCATGACTACGAGTGGTCAAATCCTGCAAGCGATGTCAGAGGCATGGTGGACTCACGAAACATCATCCTATTATTGTGAAGATTACTTTTGCATGCCGGACAAATCGGAACTCCATCATCCTCTGACTTGGATTTACCCTTTTCACTCTCCACGGGAGTAGAATCTGATGATTGTGACGCCGACGCAGCGGGTAGTAATGTAAACCCCACAGGCACCAATGACTTCAGGCTTAAAACGTCATGAGAAGCTGTTTACCATGACAGATAATGTATACCAACCTTATTGGGTGAGGTGGATTCCCTCCCCGGCAGGTTGTTTGAACCTTAACATCCTTGAGGGAGCTCGGCAAACCGCTTGAGGTATATGTAGGAGTTAGCGAAGGCAGCCAAAAGTCTGGTAGTTTGTGTCGTAATGACTCCGCCTGCTCTCGTTCGATCTGTCTTAGAGCTGCTTCTTCGGCTTCACGGGTAAGAGTTTCAACTGTTGAAGAGTCGAAGTCAAGCTTCCGCTTCGATGATCGGGCTGGGAACAATTGAGCATTACTAGGAGAAGTAAATGGACGAGATACGCACAACCTTTTTCTCCGACGCCAGATGCAGATGCAACAGACGGTAGGTTCGCAGACAATCCCAGTTGACCCTTCTCGAAATCACGAAGTACACGTTCTCTGGCTGCCTCTCTAGCTCTCTCTTTCTCCTCTTCAGTTTCTTTCTTCAACTGCTCAAGACGTTCCTTCTGCCGCTTGATATCCTTTTTCTGTGTCACTGGATACTTAATTTGTATGAAACTTGTACATGCCATTGTGAACTTACATAGGTCAGTGTACGCACACTCCCTGCAGAATAAATGACCCTGATCGCATGCTATTGGCTCTCTCGCTCGCTGCAAGCACAAAGAACATGCGTCAAAATTTCGCATTGATTCATTACCCAGGCGTTGCTGTTGTAGTACTTGGTGAAAAGCTTCGTATGATTTAGCTGAGCAGACGCACCCGTTTCGTACCATACTCCGCCTTCTGTCTTTCGGCGTAAGAAAACACCGAAGACGCCGTATTATTTTTACTGTGCTTCGTCATGGCAAGGTGTAGCGACAAAAGGTATCTCGGTTAACTGTCAGTGACACTGATATCTTGAAGTAACTTGTTCCAATATTGTGGGAAAAACCATTCATAGGTGTGTTTATGTAACTGGAGATAACCCCACATGACCCACTGCGCGGCGCAGTGCGGAAAAAGGCAGATGGCTAGCGCTACGTCGGCGACATGAATGTACAGGATAACTATAGCCGATCTGGGTGTACGTGCATGTCTGACTCCAAGTCTGTGTCTGGGATCAGGTCTCAGTGATTCAAGCGGAGTTTAGATGGCAAAGCTGCTGCCCGCCTACATCAGGAAAACCCTGGATCCCCCTCTAGTTAGAACCAACGAGCTCGCGCCCGTTGTGCCTTCGGCACAAATCAAAAAAAGTAAAAGTACAATCTACTACACAACATAAAATTACAAATTGATTCAGATATCATTTCGGTATAGTTGTACATTCAATTATGACACGCAGCCGCAGTATTAATATTGTGCAAGTAGCAAGTGTCGCTTGATCACCGATATCATCGTAATTATTATAATCCTAATGACAAAATTTAGCACTTTCCTGTGCTTTCTCTTCGTCTTTATGCTCCTCATATGTATAAAGGATGCAATGCCGTCAACTTGAAGCTCGCCTTAATATCTTATACTTTCAGCTGCGATCGACTCGAGGAATGGTTTGCACGAACCGCCGAATAAGGTGCGTAATCTATGACAACTCACTGCTACAGTATGGTCTGGATTTGATCGAGCTCGGGGGACGCCTCTGATCCCCAGTGATGATTCAACATATGGTGATCTGGAAGCTAAATATAAAGATGTCGATGACTCCTCGACTCGGATCGTGAATCGCATCTGTAAGTCTCGGCGAAGTCTTTACGGGCCCCGTCACGATATTTCCCCGTGTGCAATATTAATACAGATCCAGGTGGCATGGCATGGGACTCGGATGGCTAATTTCAGGCGTCTCCTCGGGTTGACGCGGGCTTGATGAATCCTGTGATCCATGATGTTTACGCTTAACTTCAATTTGAAGTCCATTCCACGGACTACCACTGATGTGATACCTCGTGCTCATTCGACTGTATACAAGACCTGGAACAGTTTCACGATGAATCCAAGTATGGTTAGAAAAAAAGTACATAATTGTTGTACGCGCCAGTCATATATTCCTTCCTTGTTCAAATAGAAAGCACATCCTTAATCTGCGTCGTGGGAATTGCTTCAGCATAGGCCCTTCTCTTCAAACGGACCTGCGTAGCCTGTTCAAACGCATAAGCGAAGCCAATAAGATTGAATTCGCTGTAGGCGGTGCCTATGAAGGCTATCCCAAACGGAAGGCCTGGAGCTTGTGTGTGCAGTGGTGCAGCGGGAATTGGCAATACATCAACATTATCTGGCTGGAAGCCCAGCGGAACTAACCATTCGATTTGGTCAAATGAGCCGTCATGAAAATGGGCATTCGCACCTGAGATTATAGGGTATCCGGAAATCGCTGCAGGTGTCGAGGCAGTCCCTAAGGAAGTTTAAGATCCTGAAATTGACGCAAGTATATGATCGTACGAACCATCAGTAGGAAGAATGATTGCGTCCAATTTGAATTTTTGGAGAGTTGCATCAACGCCTCGTCTCCGGCCTAAATCGAAATCTTCAGCTAAAGCTGCATAATAAGCATCATTCTTTTCCGTCGCCTCGGCAGCAATAAGCCTTGTAGCAGAGTAAGCAACCCCATAGCACCACCGGCTCGTGAACCCACCTAGATTGATCGTCATGGTATGGTGGTATAAGCTCTAAGTCTGCGTGGGTATTGTTGAACTCGATCAAATCTGCGAGGTTCTTTACGCCAGTAGGAACTTCAAGTAACCCCGAAATATACTCGTTCAAATCAGCCTTGAAGTCTGTGTCCATCACGAGTGTTTCTGCTTGTGACTCCTTCATCTCCTCGGCACAGGGGAAATCAGCCGGATCTACGATCTCCGCGCCGAGAGCACGAAAGGTGTCTAAAGAAGCATTGAAAGCTTCCAGAATTGCTTTATCGTCGCCCAGGAATATCCGCGGCACTCCCAATCGCTTGCCTTTCAAAGCGTTTGGATCGAGCGCTTTCATGTAGTCAGGGAGAACACCAGGTTGGTGCAACGTGGCCGTGTCTCGAGGATCTGGTCCTGCTATAACGGAGAGCAGAAGGGCCGCATCTGTAACTGACCTACACATAGGTCCAGCTGTATCTTAATGCGATGAGATAGGTATAACTAAAGAGACTCAGCCAACTGTCAAGGTGTGATTGATAAAAGTAGATACCTCCAGCTCGAGAAACCAACCCTACAGTGGGCTTGATGCCCACCACATTGTTCTTGCTGCTTGGCGAAACAATAGAACCATCCGTTTCCGAGCCCAGAGAACCAGCAGCAAGACCGATGGCCATCGCAACCCCACTCCCAGAGCTCGATCCAGATGCATCCCCGTTCGGGTAATAGGGACAAAGAGTCTGACCTCCACGACCTGAGAAACCGTTTGGAACATCTCCGCGATAGTTTGCCCATTCAGAGAGGTTCGCTTTTCCAAGAAGGATGGCGCCGGCTTCGCGGAGCTTAGCAGCGACGAATGCATCCCTCGGAACGACGGAACCCAGGAGAGCATAGGAACCTAATCTCGCCAAATATTTAACCCAGAACTAGACATTCTTAGATATCGTACCAGCGGTAGTATTCATCCCTTCCGGGGGATCAACATACTGAACACGCACCGTTGACAGTTACGTACCTTCTTCATGCAGTGTAGCCATGTTGTCTTTCAGTAACAAAGGGATGCCGTGCAGTGAACCTCTGCTCCCTCTAGACTTGCGCTCGTCATCAAGTTTTGCAGCCTGAGATAAAGCATTGGGGTTCGTCTCGATGACTGCATGGAGAGCTGCGCCCTTCAGATTGACCTCGTCAATCCTTGCAAGATAAGCCTGTGTTTGCGCGAGGCGTCATGAAATAAACCAACTTTGATTGATAGTAACTCACCTTAACGAGATCAACGCTCCTAAAGTGCCCCAGCTCAAGACCCTTCTGAAGGTCGAGAATTCCGGATTCATACAAATCAGGGAACACGTTCTCCGAGAGGACCGTGACACCGCGACTGAGCATGGCTCCAGGCATTATGCACGGCAGGTGCCAAGAGATCTAGAGAGGTGACGAACGGGTTGGGCCCAGACAAGCTGAACTATTTCCCATTGATAAAAAACTCAGACTTCTCTACCATACGGACCACGGACTAGAGGTAAATTTGACTCATAGTCACGAGGTACTTGATAGGCTTCGATGCGGCGCCCAGCGACAAGACCAGAAGTATTATAAGAAAAGGCATCGCTGGGAGTTAGCACTACCGTGACCCGTCACTGGCACTTCCATGGATCCACGGGAGGAGTCCAGGACCATATCATGATATGATAGAGACTACACCGCTGTACTCCTGTAAGTTGACTTGGCACACCGCACAGGCACGTATCGACCCTATGATATGTTTATTGTGTGGCTTGCGCGAACCTCGGGTCAACGTTTCAACACTGATCATCATTGATGCGGCAGATGGTCATCGGTGGCTGAGTAAACATGATGATGATGATGCATAATGGAGTAGCAATTTTTCTGGTCTGCTCATGAATGCATGCACATGACCAGACGCATTCAACGTACCTACTTTTTAATTTGCACCCGACCCTGGGACTCTTCACTCATTCATGAATGTCTTTTCTGCACAATCACACAGAACACAGCTGATTCTGGCAGCTGTATCTGCATCTTTACTGACATCAGGTCTGTTTACTGCATATAATGCCTACAGTCGACGTGAACGGAGACGTGGCCTCGATCGAGATATCCTTAGGTCAATAGCAGACCAGAATGAAGGTTCCAAACAGCATTTAAGACCAAAGGACGATGAGTTATTGGATGAACAAATGATCCGCATTGGTGCTAATGGACATGAAGAAGAGCTGATCAGAGAGCAGCTCGCCCGGTGCTACGCGTTTTTCGGAGATGAGGGCATGGCACGCATTCGGGAAAAATCTGTTGTCGTCGTCGGCTGCGGTGGCGTTGGCAGCTGGGTGGCAGTCATGTTGGTGAGGTCGTACGTGCTTATTACCATTACTATCCGTGTTATTGTGATTCACTAATTATGTGCAGAGGCGTGTCGAAGATCCGATTGGTGGACTTCGACTATGTGACGCTTTCCTCGTTGAACAGACATGCCACGGCTGTGCTTGCGGATGTAGGAACGCCGAAGGTGGGATGCATTGAGCGGACTCTTAAGCAGATCAGTAGGTGTGTGGAGGTAGACAGCCGCCTTGAGGTCTGGAGGAAGGAGGACGGAGGACAGCTGCTGGAGGGAGCAGACTGGGTCATCGGTATGTCACTGCGCTTCTCGATCTCGTTCGTCTTTCATTCAGTTTGTTATGAAAAGATGCAATAGACAACATCACCACAAAAGTCGATTTGCTGAAGTATTGCCATGAGCACCATATCAAAGTTCGTCCTAGTTACTGACTGATATCTAATCGTATCCAACTCATGCTTCTGTAGGTGTTCTCGTCTATGGGAGCTAGTGCAAAAACAGATCCTACAAGAATTCAGATCAGTGACATCTCGTACACCATGTACGACCCTCTCGCACGCTCTGTTCGGCGCAGGTTGCGGCTGCAGGGTGTATCCTCGGGGATTCCCGTCGTTTATTCCACAGAAGTGCCCGGGGATGTGAAGCTACTCCCCCTTCCCGAGGAAGAATTCCAAAAAGGTGCCGTCAAAGAACTTGGAGTATTCGATGATTTCAGGGTGCGAATATTACCAGTCCTTGGTATGTCTTGATTCTCTGCAAACTGGCGTCTTGATATCTTACTGCTCTTCCGCGGGGCAGGCTCCCTGCCATCGCTTTTCGGGCTGCACATCGCGACCTACATCCTCTGTGAGATGGCCGGAAAACCGATTTTGAACCCTTTGCCCATAAAGAATCGCAAGAAGCTTTATGAGCGTCTCCTTCGTGATCTTTTGCATCGTGAATCGAAGTTCATTGGGGAGCCGATCAAGTGAGTCCACACGTCACATCTTTTGGTCCGCCTTACACTTTTTGCAGTAAACTGCCTATCGACGAAGATGATGTCGCGCTGATATTCGAGGACCTGCATCTTGGTCGTTCTGTCGTGCCTCCTCATGCTGTTCCTGCACACCCAACACTTCTGCGGTGGGATCCAACCAAGCCACTTACTCTAGAGAACTGTGTGGTCTTTGAATCTACGGAAGCAGAGAAGCACATCAGAGAGTGCTTGACACCGCGGACAGAGGAAGCACATCCAAGAAAAGCCCCGAGAGCTGTATGGGGAGACGAAGTGCAGGCTGTTGTAGAACGTCATGTAGGAGACGTGGCAAAATACAGAACGTGGGTTGGGCTATAACGAGAGTCTTGGCAAACATGCACGTCCATCTGAAAGAACAGATAGAGTTTATCGATTATATCAGGAAGCTTTGGTTTCTGATAGAAATCATATTACTGCGCATACATAGATAATCAATAGGTTATACTGTAACGGTACAATCTTCTTTTACTTCATGGGTCATCTTACAACACTTCTCCATTGCACTATTCCCATCTCGTCCTTTGGCTTAGGGCTTTACGTAACGTAGATGAGGGTACGTTTTTGAGAGTTGACTATACAGAGAGTTATGAAAGCGCCAACAAGCAGCCCTGTGACGATACAGGTTGCGGTTTCGGCCAGCGAATGTGGTCGGCGCTTTGGGTGTCGCTGAGGTTCTTCATGATGAGATTCCGATTCTGGTGTAGGTCGAGTCTGCTCTATGGCAGACCGTTGTTGTTGGTGAACAATAATCGTAGGGGCAAAGATAAGGGTGGGTGTCTTCGGCCGATTTCTATCTGGACTCTCAGAATTGGCTGTGGCTACATCACCCAAAGCAGCCTGCGAAAAAGATGCAGCTGGTGGGGCGGCAGCTGTTGGGAGCGCTAAGATAAGAGTATCTTCGTCCACCGACCATTCGATGATAGACGCTGGGGGGGAGGGGGGCATAACAACGGATTCTTCGACCTTGGCTTCTACCATGTCGTCCGTGGAATCGACTGATGAACCAATTTCGGTCTCTTCGTCGTCCTCTACAACACGTTCAAGGTTGGAGAACATCCCTTGCAATCTCCGAACCTCTTCGGCCGCCATCCCCTTCTGCTTCTCTCGGACTTCCTCGCCGACAGATTGAACGAGGGAGTGAATAACATCCCGTATCTCGAGGTGTTCTCGTGACCACCACTGAGCTGGCCATTGCGCGATTATGAAGGCAAGGCTGCGGACTGTTTCGGTCGCTTCAGTGAAATCGTCGACGACGACACTGTGGAACCAGGGACGCAGGAATGACATTGCCAAGCGAACGGAGCTTCCGGTTGCATCGCGAAGACGATGCTCAGTGGGAAGGCGCAAGAACTGATCTGACATATCTTGGCAGAACTGGCGGAAACTAGGCTTGCGATCCATGGTATCCCATGATAGGATATCAAACTGCGATGAAGACGACCGCTTATCAACAATGGTATCTTGGCGGAAGAAGTATGACGGGAGTTTATCGATGATGCTCAGAAGGGGGACTGAGGCTAGAACAGCCGAACTGGGGATAGATTCATGAACAAGGACGTCTTGCGACTCCAATGCGAATCTGTACCACTTCCAGTAGTCCAGATGCCTTCTACGTCACAAAATCAGCTTATCTGAGCAGCCAAGAGTCCGATCAAAAAACACTGACTCATTGGGTGCGCCCTTTCTTAGTAGCTCCAGAGCGGTCGCAGCTCGACCAGCGAGCTGACGCGAATCGATTATGGCGATTTCAATGTTGTGCTTAAGACCAACCCGGTACCTGCGGGTAGCCTCCCAGATAGCCCAGGCAAAGCTGAACGTAGTCGAGATGTAAGGGGACATGTGTCTCTGCGTCCAGTCCATATGCTGGGCAACATCTGCATAGCTGCTCGTTGAAGCTACTGACTTGCCTGTAAACGGCTGTCGAAGCCGCTCTGCGGCCTCTCTATATTGCTCGTTGTACTTCTGGCCTACAAAGTAGGGCTCAGTAGCATCAAAGAATGGGGAGCGTTGCTTCGGAGTATATACGCGAAATAAGAAGGGGTTGTCCTGGATAAGGCGATCAAAGGTATGATCAGAGCCATACCCATACTGAGGTAGCGGACCACCTGAAATTGGGCTCTGAGGCGGGGATGGAACGACGGTCATCGTATGTAGCGTCGAGGGGCCAGGGGATATAGATCAGCAAGTTGGGCTAGAGGAAATGCTTTTCTAGAAACTGGAATCGTCCTCGTGTTATCCAGCCCTATCGATCCGGCTCATGGATATGAAGACAAACACATGGACTCAACGAGGCTTTTAATTGCATGTACAGGTCTGAAATGGAAAGCAAAGGTACCGGATATCACCTGGAGTCGGACAGCTGCGCCTTCCGCTCACCAGAGTGACAGCTGCACATGAGTCGAAATTCGTCAATATTCTTGACTGGAGGCAAACTTGGGGTGGACAGTAATTCCTGCGTCGTGTAGATGCCTAGGTGTATATACCTTAAACTTACAGACAGACGTTGAATGAGCGTTCTTGAATGAAGTTCTGTATTCCGTTTGACACCGTAGGTCGAGCACAAGTTTGGCACAAGTTATTCCGAGTGTCAAAAAGCATGACCGTTAATATCGAGGGCAAATTGAGGATGCCGCTGAGCTTTAATTCCGAGTCCCAAAGCGGGTGAGAACATGCATCTACAACGTTTCGCCGGAGAACCCAACGAGGATACATCGTTTCTTTGCACAGCACCATCAGCGCACCAAGCTTGGCGAGATGCTTTGCAGCATGGAAGCTGCACGATTCGATCCGATACAGCCTTTAGGCCGCATCTCGGAGAGGACTCAGATTACACATGAGATTGATGCTGGAATGCGTATCTCAGTTTCCAAGCTGTAATCTAAGCTTGTGGGGAAAACACACCCGGCCTCGACACGATAGCAAGTTGATGTTCTTAGTAATGGTGACAATGTATACCCACCCTCCTTCCCGTGTGTATTCGTCCGACACGAGGTAAGTCTTTCATGTCACCAGTGCTAACAGTATATCAGATTTCCAGAAATGTGTCCTCAACATGGGAAACCATTCATTTCGATAATCTCCTCATCTTGGCGGTCCTCTTCGCACCTTGGATACTAAAAATGTGACCACAATTCCAGCAACTGGCACATCAGAAGTTTCTATTTAGTATGTAGGGGGATCTGCAATTGTGTACTATTAATCTCCATGGCTAATGGTGGCGGCGTTTATGCGGCAATTGTCCATCTTTCTCTTGACGCAAATCTCTCCTACAGCTCCCCATTGATGACGGATCATGACTTAACTACTAATGATTATCAAGCGGTTACCCGGCATTCGGACCTTTCCATCTTGGCGGCCAAGTAACGTTTGTTTCAAAGCTGTTTTCGCCTTCAGCGAAAGAAGCCGGCATAGGCAAACCGCTGACCGTCGGGATATGCTATCGGCATCATTCTATTACCGTTTATTCCAAGAAGAGTACAGTGGCCCGGTAGTTCAATCATAGAGTGCTTGGCAGCATCAGAAATCGTAGTTTCTAGGCTTTCTACCGAGGTCAGCACAGTGTTGCGATTGAACAGGTGAGCGGATCACATTCAATTCCCTATAGCCGCTTCAATTCCGCCACAAGTACTTTTCCAATAGATTTCACTGTTCCCAGAGGCTATTCTCTTGACTTTTCCCCTGTATTTGCAGATCAAGATGACTCAGGACCGGTCATTCCATGCATGATACCCTGCATATAAAGGCAGGTTCCACAGGTTATAATACTTAGCGTCTCACTCATCATCCAGCCATGTCTTCGCTGCGGCGCCCATTTGCCACTGCACTACAAAGTGCATCATATGGAAGAGTCACTCAATCCTTACCTACGCGCCTGTCCTCGTCAATGTCAGTTGCGATAACTACGCAAGAATACGAGGCACTCACTGTTCCACCAATCTTTGACATATTTGACGCTCCGGTGCGCCTGGGAGAATCTTCCGCACTTGTTAGACGAACGGCCACGAAAACTCGTATCGCTGCTCTCGAACGCAACAGTGAAAAATCAAGCAATGCCGCTAGCAACTTCACTCGAGCTCAACATTTCTCCTCACTACCTCCCCCCATCCTATTCGATGGCCCTGCTCGCCCAGCATCTTTATTACCGCGAGCACTTGAAAATCGTCACAAAATACGGCAATACCCATCTCTATCGCATAACAGACAGGCACACACACCTTCATCCCCTTTCATATCAACCTCAGAACCTGTATATGAAATTTTTGATGGACCTTCGCGAAAAGCCCGTTACAAATACTCAACGTCGTCCTCACAGGTACTTCAGTTCTATCTAAAGTTTTCACACACTCATGCATACTCCCTCTTAGTCTTCATCTCGGCCATATGTTTGCCTTGCTCTGGGTATCTCTGGAGCCTTTGGCTGGTTGGCGATGAAGGACCAGCTAGGCGATGAACAGTAGCAGGGAATGGGGATGTCTTCATAAGCGGGTGTCAAATTCTTGGCTATGTTTGGGCTCGGAACAAGTATCGTTTCGCGCCAAGGAATGTGCACAGTGCACATATGGCACCGCGAAACGCTCGGGTCCAGCCCACAGTTTGGGCTTGCGGCTATGCGTGTCTGGCACTATATTTTCTCGTCGGGTGTTCTTATCTTTGCGTTTCGGGTCTCACGTAGTGTTTGACGTCTTCTGGGGGCATTTACAACTTTATGAACCACTTTCATAAACTTTAGAGCCGTGTGCTGTTTTGTATTGTATAGTGTGTATCGATAGCGTATTCATCATCAAAAGTATAGCCTTTGTAAGATGTGCACCATTGTCCTGGCAAGTGCAATCAAGATGTACCAGTCTCCCAAGTCCTTGTTGCCATAAACATTATCTGCTGGAAGAGATACTACCGTGCACCGGCTTATTTTCCGAAGTTCGAATGCTCTTTTACATATGTAAGAAGGTTCAACTGACACAATACTAGGTCTCACGGTAGCAAGCGTTTGTCGATATATCGCTCAAGCGCTCAGGCCTCAGAGATATGTTCGAGCGCATCAATTAACACCCACTGTGCGCCGTTCCTCGTGGCTAGTGACTACGGCGTAATAGGACAATTCGTTCATATTGCACGCTACTGCTTGTACTACTATATAGCTATATACTGATACGATATAGATGCCAAAAACCCCAGTGAGACTGCTAGGGTTTCCCCCTAGACTCCCCATGAACTGCGAGGCTTATGCGTGCATGTACATCCGACGATAATCCACCACTTCTAACAGTACTCAAATTTTACGCTGAAATGCCCATGCTGTTTCAAAGCAGGAGGACATGCAAGGTCTACATGACTAGTAATTGTGCAGGGCGCGACATTGGAGCAACACCTTACAACGCTCAGCCACATCCACATATACTTCATCCTGCAGCATGGCCGTAAGTCTATCACTTGCAAGTTGCGGTGATTGCCAATGCAGTCATAGTACCATAAACCATCACGACTATCTTCAGAAGAGGGGAGGTCACCGAGATAGAGCAGATGATCTTCGGGGAAGCGCAATGGAGGATAATCTCTTTTTTTCCCCAGTGGTAGTATGACGCAGAATAGCAGAAACTCATGAGACACAGAAGGAAGGCAGCTAAGAGATGTCTTTAGGCTGAAGTGGCGCAGACACAATAAGCTCTCATCAGTGACAAGCAGGCAGCTTTGAACAAATTCTACAAACATACTTGAGATAGTTTGCCCAGTCCACCAGAAGGAATGGTACGATTAATTAGCAAGCTGTCCTTAAGTGCTGGAAAAGATTAAGAAGTACTCGAAAAAACGCTGCCAAGCGTGCATTGATCCTCGGGAGGTCATCCACCGCAGGCTGCAGCACTCAATCGAATTGCTTCGGTAGCCTACATCAATTACCACTATGCCGTAGATTATAAGCGCGGTCATCTGATCTTAGCATGATGAACAACAGCAAACATTAACTCAAATATGAATATTCTTTTAAAGTGGAAAACCAATGTTGTGTGGCGTTGGCCTTGTACCGCTGGGGTGTAACTGTTACACCGATGAAACAATCTGGACGTCCCTGTGGGTAAAGTCAGCTCAATGCGTTACCTCCAAAGGATGCCGCCAGATGAGAATGCAAGAACTCACCGTCCACATCCGCCCATCACTGACTATCGTCCTTAAATTTACGCACGCCCGCATCATGTATCTCACGTCGTTCCTCGCTAAGGTCGCACGCGGGCCGTGACTTGCGTGGGCATCACCAACATCGGTCAAAGTGTGCAACTCTTTCAAACTTGATATTGCTGCAGTAAAGGCTTGCTGGAATGAAACCTGTGATAATATATCTCAGCCATGAGAAAAAAACGTACAATGTCTTTGATTGGCAGCGGTATTTCCAACATTTCCAGATCTTTGCACTTGGAGCTTAGCTTTCCAACCATGTCAATTGGAACTGCACAGTCCATGAGAGCAAGACGTTTCAAAGGCACTGTGACGGCACTGGGGGGAGCAATAAGATCAATGACAGAGTTCCATATAGGGAGCTGACGGTCCGCAAACTTGAGCACAAGTGTAGATAGAGAGGTCAGCGAGACAAGGAGCGATGACATTGTCATAGCTGTTGCATCAGATGTTGGACGCACGTCGATGGCAAGATGCTGCAGGCTGGGTAAGGTGATAGTAGGTAGGCAAAAAAGGCTTGGTGGAGGGGTATTTTCCTGCAGAAAATAAGCGAGTATCAGAGACATCCAATGAAGGAAAGACGCACGAATATAGTGAAAGAGAATTCTTTCAACGATGGGGTGTGTGTTGTAGCAGCTTTGATGACCACTGTATGAGGAGCCTTTGGACATCCAATGAGGTGCAGCCCACGAAGACGAGGCAGTAAAGGGAGCAAGGTTTCCAATAATATGTCATTCACTTCTTGAGACATCTAACCAAACCTCAGTAAAATGTTGAAAGTAAGCGAAAGGAACGCACGAAGATCGTGAGGTGCGAAAGTGTCCGCTGTAACGGCTGAGCCCATCTCGTCAGTGAATCCACAATATTCCAGGTCGGGTAGTCCAGAGTCAGACTGCGTAGCGTTGTGATTTTTTGCAGCATCTCCCCTTGTGTCGTTGTGAGCGCGGCATAGATGTGCAGATCCTGCAAGCGTTCCTTTCCCTGCAGGGAGCCGAGCAGGGCTGGGAGGATCCTCGGCCCACACACAAATGATGTTAGGTTTTTGCAAACTTGTAGCGCGTCCGCAGTTTCCGAAAGGAATTTCGGATGTACTTGTCCAGCTGCAATGAACGGTGCACAATGTATCTCAATTTGACGAACATGGACAGCTAGATCAGGGTGATTGCGAAGAGTGAGGAATGGTGACATGATCTGATGCATAGTTATTGAGAAACATGCATGTTTCTTTTTCACGAACGTTGGACTTACCCCTCCTCCTTCGGGTCTATATCGTTTGACATGCTTTGCGGTGAAAGAGACCTTGGCATACAAACACGGAATAACGCCAGCAAGGAACGACTTGCTAACAGACGAGACAGCGACGAGATCATTTCCAGAGATGAATGCAAAAATTAACTCGAGCACGTCGAGATTCAGGTTGTCTGCCGTGACCATCGCTTGAGTGTTCGAAGTAGACGTCTTTAGACTGAGATGTGGGTTTTCCCGAGCCACAGACTAGGTATCTGGGTTTTCTGCGACGGCAGTCAAGTCTGGCTCGCAGATGCAACCAATGGCGCCAAAGGGTAAGAAGAAAGATAACCTGCTAGGCCGCTAAAGACCCCTTGTGCAGCCTCGACAGCTGGTCGCCGACGTTTGTGCCAAAAATAAATATGTCCATGAATTTATGTAAAGCGCTAGTCATTTCCATTTACGGTTCTACCAAATGATAGAGGTCTGTAGATCTTGAACTGGATTGTCTTTAGAGACTCTCCACGCATTGGCATCTAACCACTAATATACAGCGCGCGAATTCTATGTCGTAGTTGTTGTAACGGTGCAACAAACGTTTGCCTATCATACTTGTCGGTACCATCTTTCATATTCAAATCTCCCATGTAATCTTGAGACGATCTCCATATAATCAGGCTCATCATCAGGTGTCAAGTGGCCGTGTCGGATAAAGAAGTCAATGAGAACTGTGGGATCAAACATTTAATGAAGACTTCGTAGGCCATTTGTATTAGCATTTACCGGCAGCGCAATTGGGCTTGAAGATTCCTTGCCTCAACTTTGATTTTACTTCATCCAGCGATAGCAACTATTCCATAAGATCGTTTGGCATGGTCAAGAGACACACAGATATACGTACATCAAAGGATTCCACCTCACCGTCTAATGGACGGGGCTGGAACGAAGTATCATGTGGTACTCCAAGATCGTAAACGTATCTAAAGAGCGTGTTGTTAAGATCCCCGCGCACGGAATCGGACAGCACTTACTCGACCTCTGGTTGCAAGAAGTGCATCTTGTTCCTGCAATCATCTCATGGTTATACTTTGTAATTTATCCCAAAGCCTTGCAGAGCGATACCTGAAGAAATAGCTGATTGCTCCGACGGGTTTCGCATGATTCCTCACGATGTCTGCTTCCATACTGGCCTCCTCCTCGCACTCCTTGACGAGGCTCTCGAAAACAGGCATGCCACTGGGTATCCCGCCAGCAACACTATTATCCAACCAGCTCGGCCACCTGACGTGACCATTCAGCTATGTACTTTATGAATATAAACCAATCAAACCCACGTTTGCTTCGTCTTTGCCCGCGTCGGAACCCAGATCTTCACTTGTGGGCTGCTGGCTATCCCTTGATAGATAGTCATATGTATTCCATAGGTTATGACACCAAAAAGAGCACACGCAGCGCGCTCCATCTGAAAGGCGTAGTTTCCTCCTCCCTCGTTGGAATCATTCTCAGGATAGTAGTCGTGCACCCCAAAAGGATTCCGGTACACAGGGTACAACTCATTCCGCCATTTTCGGGGCCCGATGCTCGCAGGGAACGCACCAGTGTCGCGCCAGCGCTCACAGAGCTCTTTCAGCACTGCAGTGCGCTTCCTCGGGGTATTGACTGATGCATCAAAGCTGACACGGTACCCGGCCTGAGGTTCTGGAATGACCCATGTCCCAGGTCTCTCCTTTCGAAGGAGATCTACTATGTCAAGCCTCAAGAGCCCAACAGCAGGACTTCCTGGAGATTGCGATAGTGTCCAGGGCACGAAAGAGTCTGTGTCGGAAGGATTCTGAAAGACATCAGTAGAGCCAAAGTTAGGTGGAAGGCGAAAATTGTCGCATATCTTGACGAGCTCAAGATATGAAAGTGGTGAGGATACGGGAGATGGGGGGTCGTTAGACATTCTAAACTTCTGATTCACAAAAGTTGTAGTGCCCTATTAATTCGACCTTATATACACACATACAGGATATCCACGCTCGGCCGATGCTCTTCTAGTAAGTCCCGACAAGTGCGCAGTGAAAGATTCATATACACGAAATCCATCTTGGCCTCATGCTCTGTAATAAGACCAAGAGAATATACAAAGTTCCAGATTTCCGTGGCGTGATTACAGAAAAAAAAAGCAATATGTATGGTGTGGGGGGTCGTTATTTCATTCTGCCCTATTACATAATTCGACCACGCTCGGCCGATGCTCTCCTAAGTCCCAGCAAGTGCGCGGTGAAAGACCCATATATACATTATCACGAAATCCATCCTGGCCTCAGGCTCTGTAATAAGACCCAAGAGAATATACAAAGTTCCAGGTTTCCGTGGCATAATTACTGTGAAAAGGAGAGAAAAAAAATGCAATATGTACGGTGCCCAACAAGATGATATAGCTGTAGTAAACAAGATGAAAGGTGAAGAATACGTATAGAATCAAGGTCCATCTACTATTTGCATAGCATTCACTTTCGATGAAGCAGGTCGTGGACCTTGAGTGGCTGGCAAGTATGAAATGAGGGGGGAAGCTGTTCTGCTTCCCCCACCAAATAACGACGCGACACCGTTCATGCCACCCTCCATCTCTCTAGGCGGTGCTCCTGGACCCGCGAGGCGAGGAGAAAACCCGGATGCTGGACCAATAGGCGGCATACCAAGCTTTGACGAAGACATTGGAGGTGGAGACAATGGTCGCCTGGGCTTCATCACTGGGCTACTAGCCGTAGACGCATGAGACTCAAAGCGTGACGGCGAACGCAATCCAGGGTGCGGTATTGATGACGGACTGGGAGGGAGGGGTCGGGCGCGAGGTGGAGAAACTCCCGATGAGTTTTGACGGGATAGGGTAGATTGTGTATGTTGAGAGTGACTCGACGAAGGTCCTGCGTACCGATGAGGTCCAGGGGAATGGTAGCGGTCTGGTGGAGCTTGGAATGGGGGCGGGCGCTCGCGGTCATCCTGATGCATCCAGCCATGCCTTGGTGATGGCGCAGGCCCGCTTGGCAATCCAGGACCCGAGGCCGAGCCTGCAATGCTATTATGCGACGGTGCCAGTACGAATGGCGTTGCAACAGGTCGGTCACGTTCTTCATAAGGTGGATGAGTGGATGACGGACGGCTCCCATGTTTATTCCAGTGCTGCGGCTTATGATTAACCATTTCTGGCTGTGGTTGTGGTTGCGGCTGCGGCTCGGGCGGGTGGTGATGATGCACCACGTGGTGGTGGTGACGGTGGTGGTGGTGACCACCAACATGATGATGTGGTGGGGCATGCGTATGGTGCGGGTGTCGATGGTGGTGCTCACGATCCAGTTCTTCCTCACGGCGTCGCCCTTCCGCTCCTACATTCCAATCCATCCCACCTGCTGGCTTGGGCATTGCAAATCGCGTTGTATCCTGTAGTGCTGCATTCAAAAATTGTTGTTCTGAATGAGGAGGTGGCGGCATTCCCGGGCCGTATGCGGGAGGAGGGAGGCCATCATACTGTGCTGGGGCAGGTCCAGAAGGCAGGCGCTGTAGGCGTCCTGGTGCACCCAATGGGTACACCTGGCTGGGTTGTTGGAACACAGGTGGCGGGGGCGGAGGCGGCATGCGCACGTCTGGGCCACCATGAAATGCTAGAGCATCCATGGAAGGCGCGCCATACATTGGGCCCATAACCATGCGTGCATTCATCATACGGTGCTGATGCAGGAAATCGAGATCTGCAGCCGCATCTGCTTGAGGGAGGGCGTTCAAGTCGGGGTATGCAGTCGCAAGCATGTGGCGTCGGGATGTTGTGAGAGGTAATATCTGTGCAATTTGACGAATGGTGGGTGCGGGAGGTGGATCGGGGATTGCGTTAGGAATACGGCGCACTGCAAAAAGAACATTCATGAACCGTACAGACACGAGCAAGAGAAAATAATCTTACTTGGTTGAGGTCTCTCGATAGCTCTGCGTTCGCGCTCCAATTTACGGCGTTTACGGTTGGTCTCAGCAATCATCTCTGTTTGCAGGTCATCTCGTGCGACCTAAGTCGAGTCATCAAACACAATGTGAATAGCGGGTATGGACAGGACGCGCATCAAACGCACCTTCCACCAACTCCAGACCGCGTCTTCGTTTGTCCTCCGCCGTTTGTTGGCGGATACAACCTCATACACGCGTTTTCTGCAAGCAAGGGCAAGACGTTTGTCGCGACGTTTATTCAGTTCGGCCTGCAGATGTATGAGCTCCGGGTGTGCTCCTACAGCAGGTCTTCAGCATGGACAAGTTTGAAACGGGTAAACATGCACACCCTCGGAAACCAATGCCTCCTCCCACGCAAGTCCCTCCATTTTCTCGACATACACCTTCTCCCGTAATAGTGCAAACTTCAGCTCGATAGTCGCAAGCACATCCAGAGCTTCTGCACGGTGAGCAGGCTGCAATTCTAACTCCATCTCCATGTCTAGTTCATCGTCCACCTCCGCTTCAAGGAGAGCGGACTCAGCGTCTGGAGCTGTTAATGTCGCGGCGTCGCAGTCTTCATCCTTGTCCTTCTTGCCTCGTTTACTCTTACGTTGCGGTCTGCCGTTCTCGGGTTTGGGCGACGGAGAACGCGAAGAGGAGGGTGAGCGGGACCCAGACACAGAAGATGCAGACGGAGTAGGAGATGGTGGATGAATGACTGTTGAACCTGCCATTATTGAATGTGAGGCAGCGGCAGCTGCGATGGGCGCGACGGACGCTGGCAGCGGAGCTGTGATGTCAATGGGAATCAATGGAACAGTTGTGACTGTCTTGACCGGTGCTGAGGGCGGCTCTGCCTCGATATCCACGTCTATGTCCAAGCCCGCATCTGGGGGCCCGTCATTGTCCTCAGATTCGGTGTCGTTTTCGTGGTCGTTGAGGGGGGGAGGATCGTCATCATCATCTCCGTCGGCTTCTCCTTCAAGCAATCCGTTTGATAGGGCAAGGAGGCTACGACGCTTTGGAGGGGAAATTGGGTCGTCGACGCGACGGCGCTTTGGAGGGACAGGTGCCAGCTCGTCTTCGTCAGAGGCATAGGGCTCTGGTTCTTCGTCCAATGCCGAATTAGAGGTAGAATTTTGCGGGTCAGCAGCACCATCCTCATCGTCATAATCTTTCACACGTCCATTGACAAGTACGCCAACATCGTCAAGAGGCTCGTCAGCGTCGGCATCCCCGTCGGGGCTGTCGCCATCGAGGTCGTCCCTTGGATCATCTTCATTCTCGTCATCCTCTTCCTCCTCCATAGCTCGAGGCGGACCAGCCATCTCTTCTTCTTCCTCTTCCTCGACCCCGGGTGTAGCACTTCCTTCACTCTTTGAATTTGAATTTGAGTTGAAGGTCTTCGATTTGTATGCCCAGTCCCACATCGGGGCAGGGACCAGGCCGCCACGCTTTTTTCTTCCTCCGCGACGAGGTTGACGACGACGTGAACCATCTTCAGCATCTCCGTCAATGAATGTCTTAGTTTTCTTTTTGGGCGACTGAGACTCCTGGACGAGCTCATCGTCTGTAAGCTCTGATAGCTCGGACTCGGCATCCAAGCCGGGACCCGAATCTTCTTGGGGCGGTGGCGATGGAGAGGGCGAGCTCAATGATTCAAGTGAGGCTGGAGAGCCTGTCATCATGGGCGACAGCAAGCAAGAAGACGAGCACTGGTCAAAGATGATCGTCCGAAAATGGAAGTTTAATTGGACCGTGCGCAATCTCATCCACACGTGTCTTGTCTCACGTGATATGGAATAGCGGAACTAATTGTTAGTAGCTATTTCAGACAACTACATAGCCCACAGGAAACGGAGCGCAAAGCGCTCCTTTGGGGCGTCTTCGATACTTGTACCGTAACAGCGCTCGGCTGTGCCAGTCCCCGACACCTGCCGGGTATTGACATGTATGTGGCCATCTATACCACTGAAACATAAATTTTGCAACCAAGTCTTATACATATTTCAACACTTCATCCAAATTTCCAATAACACCATATATGTTCCATTGCAAAGGTCACTTGAAGGATCAATATTATGAAGGAGCATGAATGCACAGTTGGGTTTGAGTGTGAGGTGTGGAGAGGACAATCCAGATACTTTCAATAAGATTAATAGGAACCAGTGGGCAGTGCTCCTCCATCTTGAACTTTATATATTCCATACATAACTATCTTCTCTCTATGCTTTTAGATTTTTAAATTAAATCAACCAACAGAATTTGTCTTGGGACCTTACTGCGAAGAGGTGGTTATAATTTGAACAATAATATTATTTACAACAAACAGTCCTAATGCAAGATGATCATCATAATCCAACAAAGCTTGAAACACAATTCTAAAAATCTCCAAGATCGACCTCTATCATTTCGATGACAGATACTTCCAGGCTCTTGTCCTTCTTCGTGCCTGTTCGCGGGTCCGACAATGCTAAAGGTGGGAGCGGCGATATTGATCGTCCACCGGCCCCATCATGGGCCTGCAGTGCAGGCGTGCCAGTCCCATTTATATTCGGTGTGCCCGATCTGCATGATATTCCATTTGCATTTGAAGTTGATGACCAGAGAATAATGCAATCAAGGGCAAGACAGATGACCAAGTGACACCAACCATAATAGTGAGTACAAACCTTGATATTGTGTCGTTGAACAACCTTGGGACAGTTTTTAATCTCGCACTCGGGTCCGCTGGGGTTGCGGTGCCTGAGGCATTCAATTTGCGTTCCCTTCGTTTCCGTTCGGCCTCCAACATTTCCGCTTTGCGAATTCCTTCTAAATTAGCCTTGCGATTACGCTCATTCACTTTCGCGAGTTTGTCGTTGAGCGACTCTTCACCCCCATTCCGAGGAGTGGCTACCGCGGGCAGCTCTGCCAACTTGACGTCAATTTCAGAAACTTCGGCATAGTCCTGTCGCCGGATTGCAAGTGTCCTGGCCTGCACAAGTGATGAACGCTGTAATGTGAGGGATGCACCAGATGGTAAGTTCGATAGCTGGCTTTTCCTTGCCAACATGGCGGTGATGTCGCTCTAAGCCCAGTTCAGCAGTGACAACTTTGAAAAGGTAATGGAAAAGTTCATACTTCTGTCATAGGCTGCGTGATCAACTTGGACATCTGCGCAACCTTTTTCTCAAGGGCGCGCTTGGATGGTAACTTGACGTCGTCTGCAAGGCACACTTTCCCTAGACGTTCGAATTCTCGCTAGATCATAATACAGTGAATGCAAACGGCCACTGGCGACGGAAAACAAACCTGTGTGAATGGGGCGTTTGACACCTTGTCCATATGGAACGCCTTGAGCGACTTGCCATGCTTCAGCTCAAGCGTCTGGTTCACCGTGACATCGTTAATCTTATATGGCTTCGTGAGATTTACTCCCAGGTCTGGCTCAAATAAGGCAAAACATTCACGCTCCAATTTCTGACACTCACTTTGTATCTCACAAATCCTGTACTGTGGCTGATCTTTTTCGTCTTGGCCCACAAGATAGCGAACCCAACCACCTTTGTTCTTGAGCATATAACACATTATAGGCTACTACAGCACTCACCCTTCACATAGTCCTCGAACCAGGGAGCCATGCAATATTTCGCAAGATGGTCTCGCGTTAATCTGCACCCCACGAGGTCCTCCAGCGACGAAGGCTCATCCGCAGGGTCAGGCTGCCTTGAAAACAGCTTCCTGTCTTTCTCTTCTTCCTCTTCATAGCGTGTTATTTGACCATCCTCTTCCTCACCCGAAGACATGTCCATGTCATTGGGTGAGGAGGACCGATCTCGCTTGGGAGAGTGCGTCTTCGTCTGCTTGAAATATAAGAGATGTGAGTACACTGTTGATCAGCATACGCACACGCTTCTTCTCGTCCTTTGCTTTTCGCCTAGCCTTGAGTTCGTCTAGTGTACGAGACTTTTCTTTTGTGGCGCCTCGGGAAGTACGTTGGCCTGCAAAACAATAGCATCAGAGGAAGCCTGCACCATAAAGCACTCTGAGTACGTTTTGCAGCTTTCGAAATACTCTCAGGATCTCCAGATTGTGCTTGAAGCATCTCATGTAGCTTTCGCTTGTCTTGTATTCGCATCAGCTCCTCTTGCCGTCCAGCGAGAATTTCTTCTCTTTCAATCTCAGGCATAGAAAGTAGCCTAGCACGTAGCAATAGATTGATGGAAGCAGTGTCAAAGTTACACTTGCACATGTGTTAAGATGTACTCACCGCTCCCTATCCGACTCATCTATGTACTTGCCCTCAAGCGGGAACTTTACGTCCGATTCCTCTTCACTCTCCGGCCCATCCTCTGCGTCACTGTCATCTGAGACTCTGTGGTTCCCCGACATTTGTAATGAGCACAGCGGTGAGCCGGATCAAGGAGAAGGCTCACTCCGTTCTGCGCTTCTTGGCTGCGGAAGCCCTAGAGCTTGATGCTTGGTGTTTACGCTTTTTCTCAGTGGCGCCAGCAAGCTCAAGGAGCTCATCATCGAAGTCACCTTCGAAGTCGGACATGGTGGAAAAAGTAAGGAAGCAAGAGTGTCGTACGAAAGCTGTTCGACTGTGTTGCTGTGTATTTACAAAGACCCCCTAACAGAGGGGTGAGAGTGTGTAACTTATTTTCCTTATTTGGAAATAATTGTACTGTGCTGTAATCATCACTGGTACTGTGCCTAATGGACGACCGTCATCTCCTTCAAACTCATTATCCACACCGTCAGTGCCCGACTAACATCAATTTTGATAGTCTAGCTAAGCTACTCATAGCTAGCCACTAGTCTTTTGTGATTCAAGTCGAGACAGTAAATATTCGTGACTTCCTCCTCCGCGAACTTAGTCAATGGCATACTTTTTCGCATCCCCCGTCGATGTTGACATCAAATTGGAAGGGGAAGAGCTGCGGAAGCAGGTGGACATAAAGACTGACAAGGACCGCACAGCCTCATCTCCAGTCTATTATGACGGTGACTCAGTGACAGGGCAGGTATGTATTGCATCTTCGCCGGATGATTACGTCCAAGATGCTCACGCCGCTGCAGGTGACCATTCGCGTTCGCGATGGAAAGCGAATGACTCATGAGGGCATTAAGGTTGAGTTCGTTGGCAGCATTGGTGGGCATTCACCTATCTGTCATGGTTCATTGACATCTTACTGCTGTTTGACTTTAGAGTTGTTCTACGATCGGGGGCACCATCACGAATTCTTATCATTATCTCAAGAATTGGCATCGCCTGGGGACCTGCGCCAAGCTCAGACTTTTGACTTCCTCTTCAAGAATGTCGAGAAGCAATTCGAGAGTTACCAGGGCATCAACGTCAAGCTACGGTGCGACGTCTCTCGCGCTATGCAGATGCCAATTGACATTTTCTAAAGCTACTTTATACGAGTATCTGTTGCAAGGCGAATGGCGGATGTTACGAAGGAGAGAGATATCTGGGTACACTCGTATCGCATGCCTCCAGACAGTAACAATTCCATCAAGATGGAGGTCGGGATTGAGGATTGTCTGCACATTGAATTCGAATACAACAAGTCAAAGTATGTTATATTTTATTACACAACCAGCCAGAGTGCTGACCGTACGTCAGGTATCACCTGAAGGATGTGATTGTTGGCAAGATATATTTTTTGCTTGTTCGTATCAAAATCAAGCATATGGAGCTTTCTATAATACGACGCGAAACAACTGGCTCCCCACCAAATCAGTACAACGAGAGTGAGACAATTACAAAGTTTGAAATCATGGATGGCGCTCCTGTCAGAGGTAGGCGCGAACACAGTTTTCTACGCTCATTACTGACCGACTCTTAGGAGAAACCATCCCTATTCGACTATTTCTCGGTGGCTTTGATCTCACACCGACGTTTCGCGAAGTGAACAAGAAATTTAGCACGCGTTACTACCTGAATCTTGTGCTTATTGATGAGGAGAATCGGCGGTACTTCAAACAACAGGTATATTGTGTTGTTTTCCGTTGCTTTACATTTACCTAACCTTAACAAACAGGAAATAACGATATTTAGGATACCAGAGGTACGTTGCAAAATTTTGCGTCGTGTTTCACAGACTAATTGTCCCGTGCAGAATTAAACCAATATTGCGCTACATGATTCTTGTACTCGCAGTCTCGTTTAATGATGCTAGTTTCTGCATTTTACGCATTCTACCCATGACAGCAGTTTCTATCAATACAGGAATGAGACACTATTACGGAGAAGAGAGGTAAAAAAGAAAGTTATACCGATACAGCAAAACTAATCGATTCTGAAGGTAGTTTTTTTTTTCTTTTTTTCGAATTTGCTGTTGCGGTGCGGAATGCAGTCACCAAGCAAAATCACCGTCTGGTCAAACACTGTCTTCGCTCCTCAATTGTCTTCTCCCTACAACTCTGTCTTGATTCTCATACACCTACTTCCCCGTTCAGTCTCCGCAAAGCTTTCTCTCGGTTGAGCGCTGCCTGACTCTCGAACTCGTGTATAACAGCGTCCGCAGATGTAATATGCATCCGATCGATGACGATCTGCAGCCTACCATCGCGCAAGGTTTCTGCGCTCGATGGGGACATCGAATCGCCAGGATGAGTAGATGCACGTCGTGGATTGATTACCATTCCATCATCATACATCCTGATACTCGCAGGCGATCTGGAACGTGCGACGGTTGACCACTGTGAAGAATGCGTAGTGACATCACTGTGGGATTTGCTCGCACGCTCAAGCAAGTGAAGGGATGACAGCTGTCTATTGCGGCGTTTCAGTGAGTCCGAGCTCTCGCCTTCTGGCCGGGCGGTAGGGCCATGAATAGTGATTCTTGCCTGTGTTGGTCTTGAGGGAAAACGGACCGGGTATTTTCCGCTGTGCTGTTGTGATACAGGTCTTGTCCATGCTAGCATGGATCCTTCCACGCGCGCATGCGCGGACTGCGGAATGGATATAAGCGGAAATTTGGGTTTGTGTTCCATGAATTCGCCAGTATAGAGGGCTGCGTCCTCTTCGCCATATGACTGTGCAGTATTACGACGCGTGCTCTGTTGGCCAAGAGCTAGAAGCTCGAACTTGTCATCCACGTGTCCTTGACTGAGCACAGACTGGGGGTACGTGCTAGTAAGGCCGGGGGGGAAGTCAGGGGTCAGTCCAAGAACAACGCCTGCATCGTCGAAGATAGTCTGCGCAGACTGGCGCCTGGCATCATTGCGAGATGTAAGCACTTCTGCAGATGTGTTCTGGTCAGATCGCCTCCGCAATTCATCTGCATGGATGGCCCGTTCGGGAGGAGGGAGTGCGGAAAAGCGCATGCCTGTGTGCAAGACCGGCAGCTCGTCAACTCCATCGTGTACTGTTACCCGTTGATCTGCCTCGCCCCGTTCCACATCCTTTTCAGTTAAAGAGGGTTCGCGAGTCGGGTCTGGGATTTGTGAAGACCGTATGGTCAGACGTCGATTGGCTATGAGCGAGTGGGAGGTCGATATAGGCTTGCCACGACGCCACAAGACCAGCTCCTTGTTGAGGAACTCGAAGTTTTCATTTTTGTCCATTCTGTGCATTGAATATGAGTAAATTGAACAACTGTGATTCCGAGGAAACCCACCCCTTCAGTATGCCAACAATCATGCAAACCCTGGAAGCCAGTCGTAGGATTCTTCTGGAAAGTGGAATGGCGAAACCGCCCGCTGCAAATCCAATGATGCCTTCAACAGCTCCTACTTTGATGCCGAAAGCAATCCACCCAGTGCCGTTGAAAAAATGGCGTTCGTCGGTATTATTGGTGTCGATACGCAGTTGATCGAATAAGGCCGTACCGAGCCGGTACAACGCGAGGAAGGCTATTAGACATTGATAGTTCGTATACAGTGCAAGTGACAGCTGGCAAAGACTCAGCCATAGCGATTCGTTTTTGTTGGTGAAGTCGATCATGAGCGCGGCCTGTGGCAAGGATAAATTTTCTGACGATACATCAGTCATGAACAACACGAATGGATTAGATCTCTCACGGATAGACATTCCGAGCGATGCCGCGAAATCCAACACTCCAATCACGGGAATTAGACCGGTGAATATATATTTGGCTACAGGTTGGTGACGGCGAGGGAGGTAGGGAATGAATTCCCTACGACTCAGCCAGGCTAGATAGGAAGTGTATAACAGTATCGGAACAAAAGAAACAGATCCTGCAGCAACAGAAGAGTAGATGTGGGTCTCAGCGTTCAGGCTCTCTGGTATGCATAGTCACATACCAAGGAATAGTTCGGCCACTCTAGAAGTGGCAACCGAATTCCGCGCAGCGGGTAATACATACAATAACTGGTCGACAAGCGCCAAGATAAAATAAAAAACACCATCTGCAGCTAGCAATAGGTGTATTCTAGATGTGAAGTCATTAGCCGATCAATGTGACAGATAGTGATAGATATTAAAGGGTACCGTCGCAAAGAACGGTGCAGAAACATTGAGCTCGGTATCCAAGCTTTTTCAGCTAAAATTTAATCTGACGCACCTCCTCGATCTCCAGGTTGTATAAATCAAAAACAGGGAGAAAAAGAGCTCGATAACAGGAGGTATGGCGAGAGTGTGAATTTGAATGGGGTTCAGAGGAATGCAGCGAAGATTTTCTGCAGGAAGCAGACAAGCTACAGAGCCCAATGGTGAACTCATACTAGCAAGCAGCTGCTCGAGAAGAAGTATAAGCTTGTGGGAAGTGAATAAGGATCGTGGACAGAAGCCAATGAACGATGGCTAGAGTTGGCTGGAGGAGACTGAGACCGAGTAATAATATTAATGCAGTACTTGCTGCGAAGGTAGCACTGCGGGAGAGGCTCAGCCTATATAGCTGGCTAGATGATGGGGGATACAAATGGAGTCGTATCTAATCGTTGGACAACCTTTGAACGACAGATATAATCTTCCATCGATTTCCACGTGGCAGATGCTGATCGGCACTGATTGCCTTATTTGCACAATGAATTGTCGTCGAAAGGCAGGATTGGCAATAGGCGCGCGACATTGGACGTGTATCCACTACTGGGGCCCCCTGCACCAATATGCGTCGGTTCTCGCGTGACATGGCACTTTCCGAGCCAACAGCTTGAAGATTGCCGAGGTACCAAACGCCTGGTTCGAGACGTACTTCTCCATCCGCCGAGTCGCAGCTTCACTTAGTAGTACGGCCTCATGTGCCAAAATTGATTTGCCTGCATTTGCTAATTTTGCTTCTCAGCCCTTCTCAGTTCGTGCGAGAAAGATGACGCAATGAAACAATGTACTTAGTATGTGGCATCGACGAACGGCAACCGAAACTTACCTGCTCTTGATCTTTTGTGCAAGTTGTGTCTGTATACGACCGAACTAGCGACCGGCTAACAAAGACTATTTCCAACATGGAAACGACGACGAGTCGATCACTGCAAGGATACGGGGGAAAAACGAATTGCAGAGGCGGGCGATGTGCTGTCACATCGAGACCTTGTACTGCCCACTCTGCCTCACATAATGATATAGTCAAAGCAAATGAAATCATGAAAGCAACTCATCAGCATAATCCGGAGAAAGAATTAATCCCTGATTGAACTTGGCGTCGGAAGTCTCCGACTCTAAAACGGAGCAACCGAGGAACATGGGCTGCATTGCTGTGATAGTAAAATGTGGCGGCGCAAACACTATGTTTTACAGAGATGCAGCACCGACGCCCGGCCAGGTGCAAAACTTGATCCCATTCTAGCGCGATGGAGAGAATGATCCGCAATTTCTCAGTAGCAACTGCACGCGACACAAATGAACGAGTGAAAATATGGATGATGCAACATAGCGGAAACCTGGACACTCCTGTATCTGTTCCTCCATCGGAGCGGCACCTACATCTACCCCGGCAGCCATTACGGAGCACCATCATATGATGAGCAGAATGAAGCCTGACGGCCATTTAAAACAGCTCAGACAGTGGATAACTTTCTAATGCAACTGACCCAATTGTGAGGGCAAGCGTTAATTGATGAAAAGCTATCGACACCAACAGATATGTTCACTTACTTGATACCATCGAACACCGCACACACTATTCGACAGAAATGACCACATTTAGAGATGCAAGAAAGTAGCGAGAGAAGGTGGCGGCGACAGCGAACGAAAATTCAACGAGTAACTTGGAAATCTTCAGGGGATGGTATATGCCGCATCGTGGAATGGTGTTTAAATTTTAATCCCCTGAAGGGCCATTATTATAGACTACAGTGACAAACACCGTCGTATCTGCAGTTCGTAAATGAGTGTAATTAGATCAATGGCAGGAATGTCCAGCATCTGGCAAGCAAACGTACGATGACTTCGAATGAGCTCCACGAACAGTGTGATTCAACACTATGTTAGTACTATAGCAACTCTGAGGTGTCGAAAAAAAAAGACCAAACCGCATCAAATTCCCACGATGCATTTACACTTTGCAGAGGGATTGAAACGCTTCCATGAATCTAAGTAAGTGACACCAGAATAGTTGTTTGCAGACATCATTACCATGGTGGTAAGCATTAGTCTAGTTGCATCAAGTAAATCATTGAGCCCTTTCAGAAAATATCTGTTCTCCAACATGCTCCTTCAGTACACCTACCTGCACGTCCTGGAGACCCTACGCCTACCACCCGCAATCTCGATCCCTTGATGCACCCATTTGCTCGTGCTCGTGAGCGAAATCGTGCTTTGAATGCTGCCAAAATGGACAAACTATTTGCAAAGCCCTTCGTAGGGGCTCTCGAGGGTCACATAGACGCGGTCGAGGTGTTGTGCAAAAAGCCTGGGTCGTTGAGCGCTGTTGCCAGCGGTAGCTGGGATGGAGGTGCGTTGAGAAATCGACTTGGCTGATAACCATTTATGCCCCCAAAATTTGTTTCCCCTAGGCGTGATTTTGCATAATGTTTCCGAGCGCAAACACATCCGTCGAATACAAGGTGCTCATAAGGGCAAAGTGTCGGGCCTTTGTTTTGCTCAAGACGACCGGCTGCTAAGCTGCGGTGTGGACAGCAAAATCAAACTTTGGGATGCGAGCCCGCAAGATGATATAACAGTCAGTTTCTCAGTTGGCGATGAGTTTTTTTGTATATCTACCCCAGTCCATCTAGGAGCAGCGCCCGTTGAACGAATATCCTGGGAAATCAGCATTCAAGTACGCTGCTTAGATACACTAAAATCTTCATCTGATTGACACGTCCCTCCACAGTTCTATAGATCACCATCGTTCAGATCCACTTTTTGCTACAGCTTCAAACATTGTTCAAATATGGGACGAAACAAAGTGGGCGCTGTCCATCTCTATGATCATGTCTCAGCTGATTTGGCATCCAGGAGCGCTGCAATATCCAACTTAACGTTCCCCACATCCACCGAGACCATCACGTCTGTGCGATTCAATTTGAGTGAAACAAGCGTGCTTGGCAGCATTGGCTCAGATCGAACTTTCACCCTCTATGATATTCGCACAGGAAAGGCAGAGCGTCGTATTGTCATGCAGATGAGCTCAAACGCGCTTGCATGGTCACCAACTTTTCCAACGAATGTCTTGCTTGCATCTGAGGATCACAATCTCTATACGTTTGATGTCAGGCAACTGAAAACTCCCACTCACATCTACAAAGGACATGTTGCAGCAGTTATGAGCTGTGATTGGAGCCCGACTGGATTGGAATTTGTTAGTGGTGGATGGGACCGAACAGTAAGAATATGGAAGGAGGGTCAGGGCACGAGACCAGAAGTGTATCATACTAAACGAATGCAAAGGTAAGTCCACGTATCTCCGTTCGTCAGTTTGTTCACACACTGCGATAAGGGTCTCATCATCTATATTCACTGCCGACGCACGTTTTGTACTGACGGGCTCCGACGATGGTAATGTACGGATATGGAAAGCCAAAGCATCAGAAAAGCTTGGTATCATTACAGCCCGGGAGCGCGCTGCAATCGAATACCGGGATACCTTGAAAGACAAATGGAAGCACGACAACGAAGTTGGCAGGATTCAACGGTAACAATTATTCTGCTCGGTTTGATTCGTGCTCACCAGTAGCACAGCAACCGACACTTGCCAAAGCCAGTTTACCAGGCTGCGAAGCTCAAACGCACTATGCTCGATACTCGTGCCGTCAAGGAAGAACGTCGGCGGAAACACACACGTGCCGGAGAGAGCAAACCAAACGCAGAGCGCAAAAAGATGGTTATTACGGAGCAGACTTAATTGCGCACTCGACATTAGCCTATACCTATATTATGACCCCGTATCGTGACATGCAACAGCGCAATTCCACCCACAAATGCTGCAACTGCCGATCACCCCAACTACTGGTGATTTATAGGTGGGTCGTAGCGGACCTCGCAACACGTTGTTAGTATCCATCTTGTTCGAGTATCCGAGGCTACCATGGAAGTGAATATTAGACCTCGAATTTGAAGGTTCCGGTGAAGCTATGAGATAATGAGCCACGTCGGCGGTCAAGGCTATTGTTGTTAGCCGGGAGTCTGATTCGACTTTGTGGGAATATAACAGCTGTGATATTTAAATTCATCTTCAATGATCGATTGCTTCCATACTACATACCATGGTAATACTCTTGCGCACTAAAAACTTCCAGTTGGTTGCCACAAACTGTTTTTGAATAAGCATTCTATCTTTGGAGTCTCCACATATGATCACCCAGAAACCCATTGTCTATGCGCCTGCAGGTT
Source organism: Suillus tomentosus (assembly GCA_016647685.1). Lineage (NCBI taxonomy): Eukaryota > Fungi > Basidiomycota > Agaricomycetes > Boletales > Suillaceae > Suillus > Suillus tomentosus. The sequence continues at coordinate 381,378 of JABBWJ010000018.1, forward strand.
TCCACCTTAGCTCCAGTGGCCAGACCTCGCATGACCAGTACTTCTACCTTCTTCCCCCATATGCACCCAGTTCTAACTAGGGTGGAAACTTCACGCAGGAAACGCCAATTTGGCGCTCATCACCGTCGACTCAATAATAGAGGCTTGCCACCAGAGTTGCTCCTATTAATCTTCGAGCATGTTTACGCAGATAGCACGCTGAACGGAGAGTGGATTGCGTGTAGCCCGCAGTCTCGCACGCAGTTCCCATTTGCTCCCGCGGCCGTATGCAAGGCCTGGAGAGATGTTCTTGCGTCGGTGCCACGCTTCTGGACACGTATCATCATCAATCTTGACACCACAAAGCTTTCAGATATCAACACATACCTTCATCTCTCCCGAAAGCTCACTTTCGAAATCACCGTCACGCGAGATCAACGATTCCTTTCTAATTCTCGCACAAATAATGATGACGAGGGCGCCCAAACAGCCACAGTGATGGCGCTGATTATTCCCCATCTACATCGCTGCAGGGCTTTATGTTTCCAGCTCCTTCGCAGCTCCTCTTTGCCTGCTCTCCGCCATCTGAACGTCACTGCACCTCTCCTTGAACGGCTGAAGCTGCAATGTGGGGTCGATGATGGCGAGCATCCTCTCGTAGGCAGCTTAGATCCTGAGCAGTGGCGCTTCTACGCTCCAATGCTTCGGCACCTCTTTCTCAACGGGCGCAATTTCCGCGACGCTTGCGCCCTTCGCTGGGTCGAGTCACTTCAAAACCTAGAGCACCTATGTGTTTCGCGTTATTCCGGTGGCAAATACCCAACAGGAGAGTTACATCTGCACGACGTTTTGCTTATCGTCGACAGACTTCATCGCTTGTTTGGAATACTTCAGAAGCTGACTCTTCAAGATGTTTCATTTGATGGCATTCTCACGCGAGAGGACGGCTACGACATTCAGATCGAAGCTGTGAGCCTGCAGTCCATTGACCTCTCGACGGTCCGTACCATCTTCATGTCTAAGACAGGACCAGCTCCACGCCTCGTACACATCAAGCACGAGCTCTCACCTTGTGTATATCACATTCGCTTGACTCAGGCTGACACCCTCGTGCTGGAAGGTCCTTTCTCACACATGGCTAATGCTATCAATATCTGGGATGGCAATTGTCTTTCTATCAAAAACTGTCCCACCTTCGACGATCGTACCATCCGTGACATTCACCGTTTGTGGGATCCAAGCAAACTCACGTCTCCAAACTGGTCCCAACTAAAGATAGACAATTGCACAGAGTTTTCCGCAGATGCGCTTCTGGCCTTGATCGATGCACGTAACGATGCGGTGCAACGAGCACGGGATAGAGATATCACATCACAGGCCCCATTCAACAACTTGCAGGTTTTGCAGGTACATGGTGGGCCTCCTATCTCTCCAGAGGACGCAGAGGCGTTCAAAGAAAGGTTGCTCACCTTCGAATGGCATGAAGCAGCCACAGGTATAACACATTAGCGGAGTATAGGTATGCGAGGTTTCACACGTCACCGTTGACACACCCTGAGGGCGGGCGTGTTACTTTTTTACTGCAACTCATCTATCAGGAACTACACATTGTTTTGTAGAATGGGCTACTACTATGTAGGGTACGTGGCAAATACTACTCTAGCTCAATTTTTACCAGGAGGGACGATAAGTAGGATAGAATACATATGGGATGATCTCAATGGCGGATTACCATTCGCTCGAATCCAACCGTACAAGAGGCTCTGGATACTAATATATTACTGTGTAGTAGCAGTCATTCGATGTTACAGTTGACGGACAGCTGATATAATTTCCGTTGAACTCATGTGTACTTACGTTGCGTGCAGCTGAATTCCTGACTGTCTCTGTCAGTAACTGGGCAAGCAGCGCCAGCGACCACTGACATCCGATCACGAGCCTAGCAGAACTATTGTTGTGAAATTTAGCTTGAGGTCGTGGGTCGGGTCTGAGATCTGAGATCTGAGAGACGGCCCATTGGCTCAAGCTCAAGGCCTGGTTGTTGTCGGAGAGTCGGAGAATACCCTCACATGAAGTCACTGTCACGGTGGCGGGTCACCAAGTCGGCGGCCTGGTCTCTTGAATTTGGGCGTGTAGGTCATATGCTGTGTTATCAATTTTAGCTCCTCGCAGTGCTACCGGAACCGTTGTCAAATACCTGTGCCCCTACCATAGGAATGGCGAGGTATTCGCCCTGGACCCACTGGCAGGAGCACCGCGGTAATCCATTTGGTTTGATTGAGACCACTCATAGTCTTATCATATATCTGTCAGCTCAAGCTCACCGTGACTGAGCCAAGGGTGCGTATTGCAGCCATGATGGACTCCGGGTCGGAGCTATCTGGACAGCCTGCTCCATCAATTTTGATTAAACGGCGATGAAGCCCTGCCGCAATAATGATGGACCTAATCAAGTTGAAGCACGAGGATAGAAAGTAACTGCCAGGGCATACCAGAGGGGATAGTATGAGGACCATAACATTTCTGTTAAGTTTAACCGTACGCGGCCACAGGCTTTCTAGAACACAGCCGGATGTCGCTACTTATCTGATATGTGGAGTGATGGGGCCCTGGGGGCGCAGCCTTAGTGATGTTCTGGCTATCAGAATGATATGCACACTTTCGAAACATAGCACTGCAACTGCAAGTATAGTAGTAACGAAGAGTAGTAACGACACGGGGTAGTTACCTGTAGTTACTAAGTGATGTCGTGGGAATTCGAATGATCATCGAGGAACAATAATGCATAAATTGTCTTCTCATAATACCTTGTAATCTTACCGTGCCCCTCCCATCATACATATTCCTTCTCTACAGCAGGCAGGTCCTCTCTTTTGTTATACACGCAGGTCGTTCTTTGTATCATTCAACTATTGACCGGAACAACTCATGTCCGATTTCAAACGGTCCTCCGGTCTTGATTTCAAAGATCGTAACCCATTCAGAGACCAGGACCCCTTTGTCGACGGCGCGGGTGACTATGCACTACCAAACCACCTCCAGCGTAACAAAACAGAACGCTTCCGTCTTCAGGGTATCCAGCAACCTCTTCCAAATGCTGGCATTGGTGCCCCCAAAGTTCCTGATGGTCCTCGAACTCTCGGTCAAAAGTTTGACCTGTGGATGATCAACGAGGGTGGAAAACGCCTCTTTTTCTCTGCTTGGATCTTTTTCCACATGCTTGTTATTGCTTTCGGTTTCATGAACTACCAGCTCAGTGACGACCTCACTGGAGCCCGCGCAACGTTTGGCGTCACCTACGGTAAGCATTCAGATATGTCGCGTAGGTCCCCCTCTAATATTACCATAGCTATCGCTAGATCTGCAGCACTTGTACTACACACCGATGTCATCTTCATTCTCTTGCCAGTCTGCCGAAACTTCATCTCCCTGCTTCGCAGAACACCCCTTAATTCGTTTATCCCATTCGACAAGAACATAACATTCCACAAGGCAACAGCCTGGTCCATGGTTGTCTTTACTCTAATCCACATCGGTGCTCACATGCACAACTTTTACGAGCTTGCTCTCGCTGATCCAGATGCAAATACATTTGGCAAACGTGTGCTCGTCTTCTTACAAGCAAATTTTGCCACCGGTCCTGGTGCTACGGGTTGGATTATGACTATTGCATTGGGCGTCATGGTCTGGTTCGCTATGGAGAAAAGGCGCCGTGCTAACTTTGAGAGGTTTTGGTACACACACCATTTGTTTGTCGTCTTCTTCCTCGCTTGGCAGTTCCATGGTATGTGGTGCATGATCAAGCCGGACAGAGAACCGTTCTGTTCCTTCAACACTATTGGTGTCTTCTGGGTGCGTGAACTTGAACAAGCTAATTTTGTACCATCACTTGACAACGATTTTTTTCAGCGATACTGGCTCATCGGTGGCCTCATTTGGACATACGAGCGGATTTTACGTGAAGTTCGTTCACGGCATAAGACTTTTATCTCCAAGGTCATCCAACACCCATCTAAAGTCGTCGAAATCCAAATCAAAAAAGAGAAGACCACTACTCGGGCAGGGCAATATATCTTCATCTCTTGCCCAGAGATCTCCTACTTCCAGTGGCATCCCTTCACCCTTACGAGGTAAGACAACTCCCTAATCGCTTTTGCGAGGAAACGCTTATAATGCCACAGCGCTCCTGAGGAAGATTATATTTCTGTGCACATCCGTATCGCCGGTGATTTCACCGCTGCGCTTGCCAAGGCTGTCGGCTGTAACTTCGACTCCAAGGATTCCAAGGATGTCGATGCCAGTGGTGGGAAGGTTATCGGCACGAACACAAATCCGCCGCTCAACCGTGTGCTCCCTCGTATCATGGTTGACGGTCCGTTCGGTAGTGCCAGCGAGGACTTTTTAAATTACGAGACTGTCCTCCTTGTCGGTGCTGGAATTGGTGTCACGCCCTTCGCTTCGTGCGTATCACATCCCTCATTTACTTGATGACATTATTGACCATATGCATTAGCATTTTGAAGTCCATCTGGTACCGCATGAACAACTTGAACAACTCCAAGCCCACCCGTCTCTCTAAGGTCTACTTCACTTGGGTCATCCGCGACTTTGGCAGCGCCGAGTGGTTCCACTCGCTACTGCAGGCTATTGAAGAGCAGGACACGACAAACCGAATCGAGATCAATATCTACCTTACTGCAAAGATCAAGGAGGATGACATGAACAACATTATAGTGCGCGGTACCCCGTATTCTTGATAGTTTCTATACTAATCATATTTTCCTTAGGTTCAAGATGTCGGTGCAGAGAAAGACGCTATCACTTCGTTGCGTGCTCCCACTCATTTCGGCAGGCCAAACTGGGACAAAGTGTTTAGTTCCATGGTTGAAAAGCACCCCGAGACTGATGTTGGAGTGGTTCGTAGCTTGTTGTTACTTTTAACTCATCCGCTCACCCGTTCTTTTCTAGTTCTTCTGTGGCCCCCCAGTGCTCTCCAGGCAGCTCCACCAGATGTCCAACAAATACTCCAATCCCAAAGGCACGCGCTTCTTCTTTGGCAAGGGTGCGTTTCTGCTTGTCCCTCCGTTGCCAGGCCTAGCTGACTCGTTTTGAGCAGAGAATTTTTAGGGTAGTTGGATCTTACTCTGCACTCAGTGCTACTAGTACTGTAGTCAGGTTGTTTTTGTTTCGCTGTATCGATGTGTAATACTATGAACATGAAACACGGGATATAAAATGCAGGGGATTACCACTAGCTGTGGGTAGGTATATATAATCCAAAGTAGGGAGTGGCACTATGATACGAAGTATATCCACGAAACTAATGACTTGACTGATTACGAGTTCGTTGCTTTCCTATTGTCGTGAAGGAAACTCCAGACCCGTTTCAAAACGAATCCGTTGCCAGGCGGAACCTATTCGGATTCTCTACTAACCAAGGCGGCGGTGGCGTCCCCCACAAACTCTCATACGCGTTCATCACGTCTCCTTGGGTGATTGATGGCGTGAATGTGATCTCGTGTCGCCCACATGTGCACTGCTCAAGCTCCCCGGCTTCTACGAACGTTGTCTCCAATGCGCAGTAAAGCTCTTTCTTATCCTTGACATGGTACACCTGGCACCAAATCTCCAACAGCTTGCGCACAAAGTCGCCCATGTTGCCCTCGCCGCTATCAACGAGCACTACCATCAAGCAGTCCGCAATCTTCTCGTGGTTCCACCCAGAGGGTTGCGCCTCCTCCAGGTCATCGTCCTCGCAGCGCACGACGTCGCGAGTCTTCTCCCATGGTACAGATGCTAGTGCCGAGCGGCTTCGCGCGTGGCGCTTCCGTGAGGTCCATACCACCGGCCGCGAGCGGATGACACGCCCGTCTGCCCCCTTGCGCAACATGACCATGAGATCAGGATGTCGGATGCAGCCGTTGACAAAGGCTTGTGCTTTAGCGTCGTTGAGAGATAGGGAGCCGTACAGAGACAGGTTGCGCTTCGTCTCCTCCCACATGGGCCCGAACGACTGAGAACCACTATCCGTGCAGATGATGGAATGCCGAGGTGAGGAGAGCGGTATGTCGCTGGGAATGAAACCCGCCAAGATCAGTTCTTTCGCACCGTCGAAGCCGTATTCGTACTTGATACACGATTGGGAGAGGGCTGTCTCGGAGAACAAGGCAAATCGGGTCATGGCAATGACTTCGTCCATCTGGAGAACTGAAACATAGGCTACTAACTCACGGGTGCATGGTATAGATACGTACCGTCTTACACGCCGTGCGGAGGCAGGAGTAGCAATGGTAAATTGCCATCATGTGGCCCCAGGCGTGCAAAGGCCATTCCTCACCGCTGGTCTCCTTGAAAACCTTGCCCCCCAAGACCATCACGTAGTCGCCTTCCCTATTGACCCGCAGAACGTCGTCCACAGCATCCCTGATATCGTGGACACACAAAGTCTTGACAGCATTCCAGATCTTTTCCAAGGTCACTAGGTCCAGGTTGTCATCATTGAGAAGCGCCATGACACTATCGTAGCTCTGAGACAAGAACATGAGGGCTGGCTCTGTGAAAATTCCGCGGCGCACATAGGCGTATATGACTTCTAGTCGTTCATCGTGGTACCTGGAGGTAGAAGGAGTGCAGCAGTATCGGGCCAGACGGGACCTGATCTTCTCCAGGAATTCCTTAGACTTCTCGCGCAGTACCGCCTCCAGAGGATCGTCGATAGCTGCATCCCGGTCGCTCTCTATAGAATGGAAGGAGGCGTCACGACCAAGAGATTCGTCTTCATAGCCTGAGCAGTCTCCTGAATCGTGTGCATCAGGGTCGCGATCCAAGACCCAAAGCGCATTCTGTGCCTGTAGGATGAGTTGATAGGCCCGCGTCTCGACGTAGTACAAGAATCTTTCGGCTTCAGCACGTTTCTTGACGAGGGATTCCCAAAAGGCTTTGTGACCAAAGTCCTATTATCCTGCAGGTGAAATCAGGTTCAAAAGTCTGCCTAGAATCTCATACCATGTCATTGCTATCATGGCAAAAAAAACAATGCGATCAATGAGGTCAAATGATACGGGAGATGCCTACTCACCCGAAAAAACGCTCGGAGAAGTAGACTCGAGCTTCTATACATCTTCCACCGGCACTCAGTGGATGACAGTAAAATGACACTCATAAAGGCATGTACCTGGTCAACAAATTATACTTGAGCCTCAAGCAATCATTCCATTCCTTGAGGAGCGGAAGGGCGGTGCACCCCAGGATTGTCGTAACATCGCTGCACGCCGGGTTATCGACAAGTGTATCTAGCAGTGCATGATGCGCCTTGTAATTTGCATAAAGCTTCAGTCGTTCCTAGAATGAGATTCAAACCACCGGCTTAACCCCATAGAGTACCGCCACTGTGTGTTTGAGGAACTAACCTCATTGTGTCGCGGGCACCAAAGTGGACCATCAACAGTCGGCATACTGCACTGTATACCAGCAGAATATAAGGCAGCGCAAGTGTCACGCTTTTTCTTGGGTGACTTTGACATGGCGTGAGGTTGGTGTGATCAAGGGAGAGCTGCAAGGCCGAGACCAACGTCCGGGCAAGGCGGTAGTGGTCACAAGAGTCATGTGATGAGTGACAAACGCGTTAAAATTTAGACTTCGTCTGGTCAGCATGAAGATCAAAACAACGTCCAAGTCAAGGCACGTTCCCCTGCGCGTCGCGGTATACTAGGCTTACGATCTTACGTCCTTCGATTTTATCGTCTACTTAGCATGGCAAAATTTATGGTCTAGGTAAAATGCCTGAAGAATTTCAAGTTGTGGTCCGCGGTAGCTAGCTTATAGAAGAAGGGCATAGCTCCATCTCTCCACTACAAGTTACCATCTGACCAGCCCTAAAACTCCCTCACTTATCAGCTCTCCAAATACTTTCTTCTTTGAAATGCCCTCCGTCCATTCAATGGCTTCCGCTGTCGCTTCCAGTGGCTAAAGCGGGCGGCCCCACGTCAATGCCAGACTGGTACAATCCAGTGCTGCGGGAACTCTTCTCCCGTGCGTGAACCCTTTTCGCGCGCTGGGTCGGCGGAGCAAGGTTAATAGCCTGCAGCATGATGAAGCACAGATGTTTCTTGCCATTGGTGAAAGACAACATGGAGCCTTTTTGTCTGGCTACCAGTAACATCGAGAGTTGCACAGGCACTTTTATCTCACAGCCCAAGTTCCCACGTGGAATGCGCCCCATTCGCTCAAGCCTTAAGGACAGTGCAGCATGCAGGCAAACAGGATGTCGCAGTTGAAGTGTACTTCTGTGTCGTCACATTCAATCGAGTCTATCGAAGGCCAATGACCGCGCGCTTCCAATGGCAACATCATACAATCACGGTTCGCATGACAGGCGGGGGGCAAGGACAATGTCCCAGAGGTGGACCGACATATTAGCCGCAGATATAGAACTCCGCCGACACCAACTGCAGTCTCCATACTTATGGCTGGCGGCGCCCCTCGCTTATTACCGAAAGATCAGTGACAAATGCAAGGTGATATCAACTACTGAGGGATATTTCATGCCGACGTTCGGGTTTTCATCACCCTACATTCAAGTCTATAAAAAGTTGAGTCACCGCACTTGAAAACACGGTGTGTGATATTACCATGCGACCGCATTTCAAATATCGAACAAGAGCAAGATAGATTCCCAAGGCAGACTAACATAGAATCACCGCGGATATGAAGTCCACCAAAATCCCTCAGTTATGAAGCTGCTGTCGCCATGAATGCGAGTATCCCGATGGTGCAATACTACGTCATCGACAGCGGAGTTTAGTGAGGCAAAGAGTTACCCACACAACCGCGCCTGACTCATGTGGGACTCCTGTTTTCCGTCCATGATTTTCCCTTCCAGCTAGGACACCGACTATATCGGTATGTTTCACATGGGTACAACAAGAACCCTTTCAGGGAAGAGTTATTCATTCTTCAAAACATGGTCCAAGGCAAGGTCGAGGGAAATTGCAATGCATTTGCGATGTCGCTGTTCTTATTTGCTGGAAGTTGAGATGCCCTCACTCATTGAAATGAGGTTCCGGAGAACGGTGCATTATTAAAAAGAATTAGACATTTTACTGTACGGAAATCTAAAGGCATCCGTGGTCTCATGATTTCTAGCCCGTATAACCGGTACCATAGCCGTGTAAGAACGGGTCGTTACTGAAGTTGAAGACAGAGCATCCGCGGTAGATAGTCTGATTGCATGAGAAGCACCAGTTGACAGTGGAGTTGATTGTAGTCCACTAAACGAAGCCGTGAGCAAGAAAACATACGCGCTGTAAAGAGCAGCTCACAAAGAGTTGATGAATAAAACTATCAAGCGTGATACTTGTGTTGCCGAACATCTTGAGTTGACGGAACTGGCTGTCTTGAGTACCGTTCTTGAACTTCATGCTGACCTCATGTTGACCCTGCGAATTCTGCGACAACTCAAGAGCAACGACAGAGGCGTAGTTGACTGTGAACTAGTATCAGTTTGCCGTGCTGAATTCACACACTAATGAAACAATACTGACCGGTACCAGCGATCTCGGGGTCAGTCACGGTGGCATTCGTGACGTTAAACAGACTAATGAATGGCTTGTAATCGATTTCCTGAATATTTATCTTGACTTGGTTAGAAGGCTTTGTCATGTTACCCAAGGCCCAGATGACCTCAGGTAAAAGTGTGCGAATGGGAACTGCAGCAACGTTAGTCGGATGCATTTTCAGCATTAAATCTAAACCTACTTTGACCAACGCCATTTTGCACGGAATCGGTGAAGATAGTGCGTTGGAGCCAATCAGAGTAATAGCGCGCTTGCTGGAGGAAGGTGGGAGGTAGATTTTCGTAATATGTCTTGTTATATGTGTACTGGACATTGACGTGGTCGTATATCTGCGAGACGATGTGGGCTCAGTCTGACGATGTTTAAATGAATCTCTTACATTCCACTGAAATTTTTTGTTAAAAAAGTTTTCACAAATACAATGAGGTGACATACCATATTCGTGAAGTTGTTACTGACACTCCCCAAGTAAGGTTTCAAGGCGGTCAAGAAGGGCGCGGCACGGCTGGACATGTTTAAGAATGCAGACGAAACGTAAATTCTGTCCAGGTGATCTACGAAATACTGTCGCCGGGAGTTATGAAATGACCTCCTGAAGGTGCAGATTTCATACCTCGCAATCCATCCAGCTCGTAAGAGATGGACTCTGCCAAAATTCCAAAGATTCCACTGTAGCACATAAGTTAGAGGAGAAAAGAGCAATTCTGACTGACTTGCCTGGAATATACTGGTATCCCCCAAGAGGAGGAACGACCGTTGTACCATTCGCCAAAGTTATCTCTGACTTTTTTGTGGATGGATAGAGACCCTGAAGTAGAGCATACGCGGAGTTAAGGATGACATTTCCTCCACCAGCGTCTGCGCGGACAGCCAGCTGATTGATGTTTGCCACATCAGTACTGATATTCTGGATGAAAGACGGGGAATCGCAATTGAGATATGTGTCACGAAGAAAGCTCCCTAGTTCATATTCTTGTTGCTAAAAACTCGTGAGCGAGATCCAGTATTTATAACAGAGCTCTCACCTCTCCAAGAGGGGTGATGTATGCTTGGGTAGAGTTGTATGTAGCTGGGTCTTGGTAGTATCCCGTCCTATCGCCGTGGCGAGCCAAAAGAACAACACCGATGAGCCCCGCTGTGGTTGTGGTGTTGACCATGGCTGGAGTTGTTGGACCGGTAGTGATGAGGGCTTCGGCTTCACAGTCGTCCACTTTATACCACACCAACGTGGATAGCCATTCGAAGATGCCGCGTCTTGAGTATAGCGCTATCCGAGTTGAGCGCGCCAAGACGGATACCGCCACAGTTAGTACAAAATGATATCGATCGAGTCAACACTTTGAAGGAATGCTCCCGAGTGTCAGGCGCTATGACACCACATCTATTGAATTGTCGCAGTACATTATCAATGTGTCAAAGCGCGGATCATGTTTTGATGTCGCAAACTCACCAGCACCGCCCGTCACATATGAAATATCAGCGCGTTTTGTGCGGATATACTTCAAGGCTGCAGTAATTAATGAGGCAGATGGCAGGTCAATATGAATATGAGCGCAGTCAGGCTATGTAGTACGGACACATATATAATATAATATAATATTTGATATTGAACATTCGCTGTCATGTGACAACAGCTTGTTCATCCGGAAGATCCCGGATCTTTGACGGGCCATTGTCTACACCGTCATCAACGCTCACAAACTGTGGCTACAGATGGACGATCTCCGTCGCCGTCTTTTGCTTATCACTTGCCATCAGTAAATTCACACATTTCTTGACCTTCCTTTTTTGCAACTTGCTGCCAGGTAATTCACAAATCATAAGAACAGTGGAGCAGGAGAATAACACGAGGGTCCTAGTGGATGGGAGTTGTGTGCGGTAAAGGTACAAGAGCGGGCTGCAAAAGCATAGGCTAACTGATGGAGATGTTATTGCTAAAAAAACACATACATTCATGCCAATCTACACTGCATGCTGGAGAGTCGAGGATAAACTTCTCAATCGCACGAGTGTAGCTCCTCTAAGCCTAGTACCCCGGTAACAACGCAGATCAGAGTGGGCTGTGAAACAGTAAGATTCCGGCGTAGCGTGCGCGAGCTTAATTTCGAACTCCGCTACGTCGTTGGGACTCGAACTCTCGGGGCAAGTCGGCGTCTGAACTTCTCCGCGTCGTCAACAACACGCTTCTCCTGCATTCCCCACCTAGTAGATATCTGATCCTCATCTGCAATTGCGCCTTGTGCTCACTCAGATTCTGGGGTTCTTCACTATGCTTCTCTCTCGCACCCACCCACCTCTGTCGTCAATCCCTCTTTGAGGCCAACCGTCGGGAGCTGGTCGCCACCCTTCAAGCTGTTCAGTTCATTTATCTTTTGTGAAATAAGAGTAGGGCTGATAGACTCGTAGGAAGGATATCATGATTGCCTGGCATCGCGTATGTCTGTAATCGACAATGTTGACCGGGGTAATGAATCAAATTAATCATAATGCAATGAGCGTTGCCAATCAGATTAATCATCTCTCGGATTCTATCATACTTCTAGAGTTGCACTAGAGTGAGTACTGCCACTAGACTGGTCACCGTGCTATGCCAAACCTATGTAGGGTACGACGAAGGCATATTCTGACTCCGAAAAGGGGTTATATCTCCGAGGCAAGAGCACATACTACACGTAAAATGGGATGTTCGTCTTCAACGTTCAGCGCCGTAACCCCAAGTGTACAGCCTCAATACTACCCAGATGGATCTAGTCCGAGTCGGCGCTCTTGGCAATGGGTAGATGTCGTATCGGAAAATATAGCTTCACCTATGCCGATGCGTGCCTCAGGGTACCTTCCTGGTTCAATAGGCATAACCCTGCACAACCTCAGGTGATTTGGCAGCGGTCCATGGCGCTCGATAAATTCGCATCGTTACGGATGCCACATGATGAGATAAATGAGGGCGGGCATTCCCATTTGCTAGCTATGCAGTGCAACCAAAAGGAGACTGGTCACTACCGTAGTGCCTAATCACTATTATGGCTAGATGCTCGTATCAGAGTAAGTCGTTCGTGTGGATGACATTAATTTCGATGACTTTCAGTCGCGCTCGACACATCATATGACGTGCCGCCGGCATCCAGTTTCTCGGCGTGCGAGCGAAAACATAGCACTTGCAGTCTCTTTTCCCCGTGTTGCTGGGCTCCGTGTCTGACAAATTTTCCTATCATTTCCCAGTCCCGACTGAGACTGCTGTCTGCAAGCAGAAGGGATAATGAACCGCCGTTTCATTCGAGAATAGTAAGCATTCTATAATCATCAAATTGAATTTGATACTCAAGGGCGTCACAGAAATCACGGAAAAGTTTTTGATGTGTGAATATTCGTTCCTGGAATTTTCTGGCTAGTGTTGAGCTACTGATCGAAAGGTCTTCTTCCACGCCATCACCGCTAACTTTGTCATCTGATTGAGTTTCCCCTTCGTTCACTCGTACCTGTTCCAGTCCATAAATGCGCGTTACCGTAGTGACGTGTGGCGGACAAAAATCGAAGGCAACAAACAATGGATGCGTATCGTGCAGTTCCGTTGGATTTCGAGGAAAAAGGTAGGCGAAGCAGGGTGTACGTTTTCTGCTCCTCCGTGAGGTCATTTTCCTGCCAGCGGCAAGCCACGTGACGTGTCAGAGGGCCCAGAGTGCTTATGTTGTAGCGTATTCAAACGCTTCAATTATAAAGAGGCTGCTCAACCCCTTCCAAACTGCTGCCTCGTGTATTACGTCCAGACTAAAAGTTTATTCTCGACGGTTTTATTACACCGAGGTTTGCTATGCAGAACATTTGTCTGCTATGTCCGCCCCTATCCTGCGTTTAGTACTGAACAATCAGATGCTCCAAATAAAGAACGTAGTGTCGATGCAATCATACCTTTTGACGGCACTTGTCCAACCCGCTTGCACAATATCATGGGGCATTTTACTTGTTGCTGAGTTTCAGCACTTGCACAGTCCTGATGTGGTCGCTGCTCAACGTACTCCAGTCATCACCGCATCTCTTGCTCTCGATTCAGCGGCTGTGCGAGGCCCAAATTGCAAAGCCATGTCTTCACCGTGGATTTCAGCATCTATCTTGCTTGCCGTTCAGAGAAGCTGAACCGCGCTAACGTCCAGCCATGTATTCGTCGGCCACGCTATCGCACACTCTACAACAACCTCTCTCATCGAATAACGTGTGATGCACTCGCATACACTGTCTTGTCAGTATTCAGAAAGTGCTGGGAAGTCTGTCAAGGCTGCGCACAATGTCACTATCATCCCGCCCAACCTCCGTCCCGCCTGCCTGCCATCAGGATATTTACCTCCATGATCCCTGCGAGTCTCTCACGCTTGCCTGTCTGTCCACTACTTCCTCAGTATGTGCTCAATTCCTACTCACCTGTCAATTCCATGTCGTTGTTCTGTAGATCACAGCCTGCAGCTCGCATGTCCTCCCTCCAGGCGACTATAACCGTGACGGCAAGCTGACAAGGATGATGTGACGGTTGACATAGATGACGTCATGCATGATGGTGACTGATGTAGGCGGCAGTGGTAGCAATGATGAAAGCAGACCTTGACCGCGCGGAACTTTCCGATCACAGACATGTTCCAGACTTTGCACAGACTTCGTACAGACTAGCTATCTCCTACATGTCCTCTGCATAAAGCTGTTTTCTGTCAAATTCTCGCTCATGAGTCTGTCGTGCTTGTTACCGAACGTCTTTCACAGGAAATTGTCTCGCGCTCTGTCAATCAATGACATATCAGCCCATCTAAGACCTAACGCTGGCAATGGCGATGTTGATGGGTCCTGCGTATATCAAATTATCTTGGGGCGCAGGCAGTTGTTGCCATGCGCAGCCTACAAGAAGAAAGTTCCACTGGCAAAAAGAAGGCTACTGACGAGCGCCTAGGAGGCCAGTCTACTATCGATATAGAATTTTTCAGATCAGATGCGGCACTACAAGTTTCGCAATAGTGTTCGAGTTTAATCATCTGCAAGTTCGAGTTCTTAGCAGATGACTGTTTGCCGCCAAGGCACCAATCCATCGACTTTGCAGCAGCACTATGATGCCAGCAGATCCTCACCGACTCAGAAAGCCACTGAACGAAAAGGAGCGGCGGAAAAACTCGTGAAAGCCGGTCAAAGGATAGTAACGGCTCCGAAAGAAAGCTTTCCCAAGTCACACCAGTTGACTCGAATGTTTCCCTGGAAGCAACATGAGTTCTAATGTATATTTATATAGTAACGCTTCAAGAAAGAACACAGTTCGTGTGTCGGTTGGAAGAATGAGCGCATCACTCCACCCCCGCTCCCACTGCCTTCAAGGAGTTCTCTCAGGCTCTTTTCTCTACCCTGAATTAATAAAAATGATGTTGGCGCACATGATGAAGATATTTATGTTGGTCGTACGCACGACGCACCCAGCAGATAGGATTCAGCAGTACAACATTGTTACACTTCGGAGGCGACGTCAATTTAAGATCAGCATTCCTGTCACATCAGTGTTGCACATGTCGCGTGTCAGATATTCACCGTATAGTTGTTTCTTCTTTTCCAATTTTTGTCCTCTGGAAGTTGTGCTCTATGTACACCATGAAACCGGAAGGAGGTTAGTATCACCGCCTGGATCGGCGTTTCACCAAAGTAGTAGTGACACAACGATGACACGGCAATGACCAGCAGTGACATGGTGATGACACGATGATAGGTGACGAACGGGTGACTTTGTATCATTAACTGTTTGAGTGATCATCAACACCTCGCTTACACCTCTGAGATCCAATTGAACATCACCTTCCCTGATAGTCATTTTCGCCACCTTCCAATCCTGCTAACCAATGAAAACTTCAGCTTATCAGTTCTGGTTTCACGATTAATCAACATCAGTACTTCTCATCGATATCACCAGCCAGCTAGTGCTGCACATGTGCGATGGCACACGAGGTGAGTCACCACTTGCGCGTCCGACGTCCCGATTTGACTCAGCTAACCATCGTGCGTACCCCCATCAGTCCGCCATTCCCGCCGGTCGTTTTAGACGTGCCATGCGCTAAGATGAGATGACTTTGTAAGTACGCGCGATAAGGTGGGTCTATCGAGCTGAAAACTACGCGTACATACCGTTACTTAATGACTCAGCGGCTTAGCTCCATTTGACTGGCTGAGTACCAGTTATAACTTGAATGATGTTGACTGTAGTCCATAAGGAAGGTCTCCACGTCTGTCAAGTCACCCGAGGTAGAGGTTCATGACAATTCGTGAATGATGTTTTCCTTGTTGTCATGCGGGAGAGCATACGCGTTCGCAACTCTTGAAATCATCCTTGGCCCAAACGTGACCTCTCACCCCTGAGTCTGTCTGCATCCACCTAAACGCCATAGAAGACCTCGAAGGCGTCAAATGTGTGAGTATCTTGCTAGATTGGAAGTCTGAAAGTTCCGAGACAAACTCATCTTATTTCAGTCAAGTTCGCTGTCTGTGAACTTTCCGCGAACAGCTGTGCTACTAATAGCTTCGAGTTCTGTGAGCACGGGGCATACACACATGCTTGGCACCCCAAACATTCGTTCTCCGCGAGATCGAGGAAAAAATCTTACGATATAGATCCGCGAAATCAATTTTGGCAAAACGAACAGAAAGACATTCCACAGCTGTGGACCGTTGAGATGCTAAGGGGGTGACAATTTGTGAGCTGGCCGCTAAAACATAGTCAACGCAAATGTTGAAAACAACAAAGAAACAAAACCCAGTTGTACGTGTCCCCTCATGTTGTGGGTGTAGCACATCTACTCTATTTTTTCAGCGACACTTTTGTCCCAGGGATAAGATTTAGGCCTGCCAGCAAAATCCTCGGGGTGATCGGTGGAGGCTGAAAAGTGAAACCAGCGGCTACCCAGGGCAAACTTAGAATTTGTCAATGGTAATGGACAGTGCCAGTACAGTGCCTTGCATGTGAAGACGACGCGTATCGCGTGAATTTGTCGCACACCGCAAGTTGCGGAACACCATCCAATCAGAGGCTGTTCTAGACAAATGCCGTGTTAGGGATTGGTCGAGATCAAGCTTAAAATAACTTGGCACAGTTATGAGTTCTTCCAAATAGGGTAATCCTGGCATTGTAGATGTTTTCAACTCATGCACGCGGTAATTGTAGCATGTGATTGCCAATTAAAATTGTGTGGTATACGTACTAGGAACGTTCTCTGCGTGATGAGTACTGCAACTGTTGATCAAAGACACGGCTATCGTCGGAGCCTCGATTTTGCACCGTGGTTATGATGCAGGCCGTTCAAGGCGCTGCTGTCGTGCTGGCGCAAGCAGATGCGTGTCAAATAGCCACGATCTCATTGGCTAACCTGGCCGCCGGTAACCAACGGGGGGGCGTTTCATCCATCATCACTTCAGCCTCTGTCCAGTGCAATTACAGCCTTTTTTCTAATGTCTGATCATTGGCTCCCTTGTGTTCGCCATGTTCCTATATAAGCTCCCTTGCTCCCATAACTTCTTCACTACATTCATTATCTACCCATTAATCAGCCATGTCCACCAGTGCTACCACAACTGCAGTTCCCCTTCCTACCAGAGATGCTGGGTCTGACAACAAACCGCAACCAGTTTGGTCACTGGAATCCAACAGAAGCTCAAGTCCACCACTCTCCGAAAAATGCGATAAAATTGGTCGCCAGGGTGGTATTTGTTGCAAGGAGCTCAAGAACGAAGACGATAGAATGCTGATAGATCCTGATGTTATCCGTGACATGTAAGTTTTCCCCTTCCAGCTCGCAGCCTTCCATCTGCGGTTTCCTCACAAGTCACTGACATTCCTTCTATAGTATCATTGGGTTGTCGGATGGCTTGACTGTTCCCTTCGCGCTGACAGCTGGTCTGTCTGGCTTAGGAACTTCAAGAATTGTTGTTGTCGGTGGCCTTGCAGAAATTATTGCCGGTGCCATATCCATGGGAATAGGTGGTTTCCTTGCTTCCAAGGCTGAACGGGACCATTTCCGGTTCTTGCGACGAAGCACGTACTCACGGGTGATGCGGAGTTGCGTTGGAGAAATGGAGAGAGAGGTACACGAGGTTTTGGGTCCCATCGGTGTGGATGAACCGACCTCCCAGGCTGTCACGAATTGCCTGCGGAGGGCGGAAGATGAATCTGGGTTCGACGCAAGTACATCTACCGATGCGGAGAAATCATCACTGGGGATGAAGAGCGAGTCTGGGCTATCAGCTTTCTTACTCAAATTTGGAGAGGGGCTAGGTATGTTCATCCTGTCATAATTCTTTCGTTTGATGTGGTTCTAATTGTCGCTACCTTTTACTTTTTTTAGAGGACATTCCGACTCGCAGACTATACTTGTCCGCGTTCACTATCGGCATGTCATACCTCATTGGCGGCATCATCCCCCTTATCCCATATTTCTTCCTTGCTCAAGCACTTGATGCATTGAAAATTTCTTGCATAATTACTGGAATAGTTCTTCTTATATTTGGTGCCGTCAAATCACGAGTTACGGGGGCAGCGAGGAGTGTTTTGGGATACATTTGGGGAGCGGTCAGTACGATGGCTGTTGGCGGATTCGCTGCCGCTGCAGCCTACGGGTTGGTTATCGCAGTGGAAAGATCGTCTATATCATAGGCACTAATGTTTTCCCTGTTGATTTTGTGGTCTTATGGTGTTTCCTGTACCGATTATTATGATCTACTAGATTAGTACGTAGTTTATTGTTTTCCGATTTTGCATGCAATAACTAGTACATAAAATGTATACTTGACGTTTTCCGCAAGCTCCGAGATGTTCAGTTGAACTTAATTATTTGGCGGCAGTGTTGTTGGCTGATCCTCGGCAAAATTTACATAATAGAACTCCCAGAGATGTAACTTAGATCCGATACAACCCTGACATTGCTGTTGCAACGTTGAGACTGCACATAATCTTGAAGCATCCTTCGCGTGGGCACATCCGCTCTCGACCGAACCTCGTGATGACATTCCGAGTCTTACTGGTTCAGAGATTATCTCGCCTGATGTCATTGGTGGCGAATTTGCAGCTCTCGAAGAGCTGAAGACCGAAGAAGTTCAGAACATTAACGAAGTCGAAGTGCTGGAGGGAAATGCTTTTGATTTTGACGAGCCGGATCATGTCGAATAAGGAATGATTACACAGGCTATTGTAGGTGAGGCTGAGGTGATTAATTACATTGGCGAGGATAATGGAGATGGGAAGAGGCATCGTCGTTACTGAGAATTTTGTACACATACCAATAGTCTACATATGGCGCCTACTAGTTACTATTTGGTGGTTACTGGGCAGGACTCCCAGAGTCACACCGTGAAGACCCCGAAACGGGATCTCCAGACTCCACGGCAGTGAAGGTTAAACGGTTGCCCACGATTTTCACTGTCTGCTCGCCGTTCACTATAAGTCGCTCAGCTCGCAATTGTTGCCAAGAATCAGTGGGTGCCGTCCGAATCTGCAATTTTCGCCTTCCAAATCTAGGCCTTCAAAGCTGCAAAAAAAATCTGATCGGACATTCCAGTGTGATTCCTACCCGCCTCGTGTTTCACCCACACGGCGATTAGAATCATGCTTGTACAGACATCCGAATCAAAGGTCAACATGCTTGCTGAAGATGACTTCGGGATTGTCTATCTTATAGAGAATGCACAACAGTTTTGGTCAGGTGCGTTGTATCACATATTTTAAATGTCTCTTTGGGACATGGAAGAATGCTCGAACTTACAATCGAGGGCTGGCAATCTGTGTTTCTAGAGCTTGACGATGTCCTTCGAGTTCCAAGCGATGGCTCTGCCACGTTATCCATGTTAGACACTGCACTCAGGAGGTTTGTGTCCCTCTGCGCCTCTTATCACGGTCAGCTTCGCCATGATTGCATAAGTCGCTCTTCATGTGTTAAAATGCTTTATGTCTGTTTCCAGAACAGTTCCTTCAAAGTCCCATGCAGCTAGAACATGCATGCAATCTTCTGCTTGACTCCGAGCTGTTCGTATTTCACTCTGAACGGATGTGCGAGTTGGTCATCGAGGATGTCAAGTCTGTGCGCAAAACCTTCACATATCACTCGTCCTGTGCTGAAGCTGTCTTACAGAAAACAGATCCTCACTCACAACTCATTCTATACAGCGTACTATTGTTCCACGGTCGCCGTCAATCGAACTTCATTCGCTCCCATAAGCATTGGCAGCCCCTAATACCGCTTCTCATGGATCACGTTTTGGTGGAAATAAACCTAGATACAGAGGACGTCTATCTTGGGGCATCCTCCATATCAAATGGTTCCGGTTCACGCTCCAGCTTGGTGGTTGGCCATATACCTATAGAGGCAAAATTAAGGGGTCTGGGCGTGAGGCTACTCTATGAAGTGTGCCGGGTTCAGAAACTGTCTTTACATGATCTGAGTATGTGGTCCTGTTACTTCGATAATGATCTGCTTTTTGACCAATAACCCTGCGCAGATGTTTTCAACGATCAGTTTCTCGATAATTTGTTTGAGCTTGTAGAGCAGACTCGATTTATGTCTGATGAAACTCTGAATTACTCCATAATCAAATTGATCGTGAGAGCGCCGAATTTCTATGAAGATTATACCTAATTTCATTGTCAGGTTGCATTGAATGAGCAGTTCATGGTAGCCTGTTTAAGCAATAATCAACATTCTGGAGTCAAGGAGCCAGAATTGCAAAATCGAGTGCTCAACGTTCTTATATCTCGTCTCGGATCTAGCAAGACTTTTGGCGAAAACATGATATTCATGCTCAATCGTGCTTGTGAGTAACTAAAGGCATCGTCGAGTCACTGACTCATGTTTGTTTAATAGCGCGATCCGCTGAAGACCTGTGTATGCAACTTCTGGTGCTCAAGCTTCTTTACATTCTTTTCACCAACAAAGCAACGTCAGAATATTTTTATACAAACGATCTACGTGTCCTTGTGGATGTCTTCTTACGCGAACTGGTTGACCTTGATGAGGAGAGTGAATCTGTGAGTCTTGCAGTATTGCACACGGAGGCGTTCCTGAATGTATTCTTCACAGCTTCGGCATACCTATCTTCGTGTTATGCATCCACTGCTCACAAAGACACAAATGCGGGGTGTGCCATATAAACGCACGCAGATTGTCCTTGCCCTTGAATCCCTTATTCAAAATGGAAATATCCGAGACATCAACCCCACAACGAAACGCTTGGTCGAACGATGTCTCGGAGGGGAGTGGTGTGTACAGCTGCGAAGGACATCACACGATAAAGACGCACTCAACCGCCAAGGAGATTTTCGACACAACAGCCCGAGTCACGACATCATTGCGTCCACGACGCAAGATACTGTGTCTTCTCGAGCACCAACTTCGCCTGACGTGGAGCATGACCCTGCTTCCAAGGCGCTGAGCTCGAAGCTGAAGGTTATAAAGCACCATAGAAGTGTTGAAAGCATACACGGACCTACATCTCCGCGGCTACCCTCCCCAAGATCGGTGAAAGCAGCATACATGCGTTCTAGCACAGACAGCACAATGAGTCTAGCGGCTGCAACCACCATTGCATCTAGACAACGAGAGAAAGCTAGTTCTGTTGACGATGTCACTAGTACTGTCACACTCCATCCAGAGAAGAGCGTTTTCGCGCAACAACCCAGACCGTCTTCGTCTAGTTCTTTGAACATTCCTTCGACTGCATCTGTCAACCACAAGGTTCGAAGGCCGGCACCTGCACCGCCCAAGAGAAGAAAGCCTCCTCCAGTGCCTGTCGGAACAACCAATAGCGGCGCTACAATCACAGCCATCGCAACCTCCGCTTCTACTCCAGTTCTTGGTCAATTAGGGAAGAGCAACAAGCTGGCGTGCCGCCAACTGTAGCTTATAAATCATCGGTGAGTATAAGTGCTCGTCTGTATGAGCCTTCCTCAACATCTATGTTTGGCTGTTTCAGTAGGAGTTTCGGAACTCTGCTTTACACTAGCCGTTCTTTTCTCACTCGCAAGCATTGTCTCGTGCATTGATCATTCACATCTGGACCCTCCATCTCATAGCTAGGACACTCACATTGGATACAAAATGTACAGCTTCCTCACAGCACTTATTTAAACCCTTCGTTCATCACGTCCCAGGATTTATCTCATTTGATTACGTTCTTGAATTTATTTCCTAATTTTCTTGATTTCTTACTCGCATTTTCTTAAACACATTGGGGCCTATTATCCTGTCTAACTGGTGGTTGGCGGCTATCCGAAAATTGCTGACGTAAGCACAAATCCAAGATGTCTCCGAGATGAAGTTCTCCGAGGACTCAGGCTGGTGAGCTGTTAGCGCGTTAGCCACAACCCCTCAGTCTCCTGCAACTTCGAGATAACTCTGATTTTCGGATCGTAATCAAAATGGCAGATCAAGCAGGACCCTCGAGATTGAAGCAGTCAAAAAAGCCACAGAAGAAAGTGAAGCACGGTTTACGTCTGGCGAAAGCCAAAAGGCTCTCAGAGAAGCAGCAGATTGAAGCTTTGGAACATGCAGTGATGGAATTCGTGAGTTATTCAACTCTCTGCATTGTTGCACGCGACTTCATCTCAAGGGCGGCTCAGGAGCCGCACGATGGTCTTCAAGCTTTTTCAGATCTTCCTATTTCTGAATTCTCGAAAAAAGGTGTGATATAAATCTCACCGGACGCGACTGGTCGTGACGTGTTCCACATTCAGGACTCAAAAAGTCGTTCTTCGTTAACATGACAGAAATCCAAGCAACCAGTATACCAGTTTCTTTGAAGGGCAAAGATGTACTTGCAGCTGCTCGCACTGGTAGCGGAAAAACTCTTGCTTTTCTCATCCCAACGCTGGAGATACTTTACAGAAGAAAATGGGGGCCCCAGGATGGTCTAGGCGCGGTAATAATATCACCGACGCGTGAATTGGTACGTTCTGCACATCCTTGGTCTTTCAGTCACTTGATATTTACATCACCAAGGCTGTACAAATTTTCGATGTCTTGCGTTCCGTTGGAGCTTTTCACGCATTCTCTGCAGGGCTCGTGATAGGCGGAAAAAACCTAAAGGATGAGAGGGACCGGCTCGCTCGAATGAATATTCTAGTCGCTACGCCAGGTCGACTGCTGCAGCACATGGATCAGACATTCGGATTCGAGTGTGATAACCTGCAACTTCTCAGTAAGTTCCGGATCGCACACCCTTTCCAAGGATTAACCATGCTTGTAAAGTTCTGGATGAAGCGGATCGCATACTAGACATGGGATTTGCCAAGACATTATCCGCATTACTCTCTCATCTTCCGAAATCACGCCAAACTCTACTTTTCTCAGCTACGCAAACCCAGTCCGTGTCGCAATTAGCTCGCTTGAGTCTCAAAGAGCCTGTCCCTATCGGTGTGGATGGATCCGGCAGCTCATCAGCTACTCCCAACTCCCTCACGCAGCACTACTCCGTCTGTACATTGGACAAGAAGCTTGATGTCTTATGGTCATTCATCAAAACTCACCTACACTCCAAGGTCCTCGTCTTCTTGTCGACTGGGAAGCAAGTTCGCTTCGTTTTCGAGACTTTTTGCAAGATGCATCCTGGAATACCGCTACTACATCTACATGGGAAACAGAAACAATCTGCTAGACTAACGATGTACTCTCGATTTACATCTTCCCAACATGCAGTACTATTTGCCACTGACATAGCTGCACGCGGTTTGGACTTTCCTTCGGTCGATTGGGTTGTGCAGGTCGATGCTCCAGAGGATGCTGACACCTACATTCATCGAGTGGGAAGAACGGCGCGTTATGAGAGCTCTGGAAGTGGCTTACTACTTCTCATGCCCAGCGAGGAACAGGGTATGAAAGCCGCACTAGAGAAGAAAAGCATCAAGATCGAAAACATCAAGATTAGACCTAGCAAAACCCAGAATATACAAAATCAACTCCAGAAACTCTCTTTTCAAGAGCCAGAGATCAAGTATCTCGGGCAACGGGTATGTTTCTACTCTGTCTGCACGGTGAACTTTGTTGCTCATCTGGAGGTTCAGGCTTTCGTATCATATGTCCGTTCTGTCCACCTTTACAAGGATAAATCGATATTCAAAGTCGACGAGCTTCCTGTGGAGAAATTTGCCGAGTCTCTTGGGCTGCCGGGCGCGCCAAAGATCAAGTTCTTAAACAGAGAACTTGTAAAGAAACAGAAGAACTCGTCTCGAACGGTGGCAGCTATTCAGGCCGAAATCGAAGCGGAGGCTAAGCAAGGGTCTTCTGATAACGAAGATGACTCTGAAGAAGCTTCTGTGTCGTCCGATGACGATGCGTTAACGAATGCTGCTCTTGCCTCAGACTCCGAGGTCAAGGATGATTCAAAGCTTTCCATGTCTACTAAAGTATGTGACGTTGCATTGCATTGATTCTATTGCTCCTAACTCGGGTATTGCAGCCTGGTGTGCGCACGAAATACGATCGAATGTTTGAGCGCAAAAATCAAAATATTCTTTCTGCGCACTATTCGAAATTGGTTGATCATGGCGACGCGGTTGATGACGATGAAGACTTCATCACGCTCAAGCGCGCAAATCATGACTTATCTGATACCGACGCAAACCCGGAGATAGACAACCTGTCCAAGAGGAAGCTCAAGCTGTCCAAGACGAAACGTGCAGTTGTTAAGTATGGCCAATTGGGACACAAGTTGATATTCGATGACGAGGGGAATCCTCACGAAATTTACGAAATGGTGGACCCTGCAGAATTCTACAAAGGGGGTCTGAAAGAGGTTAAGGAAGCTGGCCAGGCCTTTGTGGAAGGAGAGAAGGACAAACTGAAGGGTGCAGACGTGGTTGATAAAATGGAAGCCAAGGAGAAAAAACGCGAAAAGAAACGCAAGCGAAAGGATCGTGAGAAAGGTGTAAGTCCAGCGTCTCTTTGTTGCGAGATCTTGTTCAGAATGTGTTCTTCAGGTTGAGCGCGATGATGGGGGAGCTATTGCGGAACTTGCACCCTCTAATGAGGACGGGTATATGTCCCCTGTATTTGACCTGCTGTCCGAAGATGAAGTGCCGGACGCGTTGTCACCACCGCCACTCAAGCGGAGTAAACGTTCAGCTCCAACCAAAACAGATTCCGATGGCCTTGAAGACGAGGAAGAACTTGCACTTCGGCTGCTACGTAACCGCAGATAGGGCCAAGATGCTGTACGTATACAGTTCATTAGAAATCTATATGCTCTCCAGCACCCAATAAGCAGTGCAGGCATGGCTGCACTGTATTCTCATATTGTATATATCGCCGACGACATATTGATCAAGGATAACGAGGGAGCGAGTACATCTAACATCCCGAAGTTCCGAGCTTCAGTTGTAGTGCTTAACTAACACTCCATTGAGAACTTCTTGTTCCACCCCTTTGTCCTTGCCATTCTCCAGTTCTGATTGGCCATAGGCAGATGTCCTCGCTTTCCTCCATTGTTCCATCATTGGTGCCTCGCTATCGACGCAACGCCTCTGAATTCCAACTCTCTGCAGGACTGGACTGTCGGCCATCGGCACCAACTTCACATCATCGTTAGGCATAACGAAGTAAAAGACTCCGAGGCGAGGGTAGTTCTCCTGATCTTCTGGAGGCTTTACAACACGATGGATTGTGCCCTTGTAATACCCGCCGGTAAGGAAGTCCAATGCATCACCTGCATTGACGACCTGCAATCATTTCATTATGTGATGCGTTGAGACGTGGAACGTGACCGCCTACAAGTGCATTTTCGATATGGCGGACCCAGCGCCATTTGCCTCCAGGGGTCATAATTTGCAGCCCAGCGACGGGCTGACTCCACAGAATCGTAATGCTTCCAAAGTCTTGCGGTGACACTGGTCAGCACAGGTGTTTGTTTCATGATTAAGCTAACTGACCCGTGTGTCCCTTCAGCCAAACATTCTTTGTTTTGGTTTCTTCTTCCTCTGTCCGTGGGTAACTAAACTACATGAACTTGTGGAGACTATGAAGAAGGCGGCACTCACTACTTCATGAACCTAACTGATGAATAAGTCAGCGACGATTTGGAATCTTTCAAAAAGTATGTTACCATATGTCTCGCCAACGGCGTCATAGTCATGAATGTTGACTAGCGTGTCTTCGGGTAGCTCGAGGCTGCGTGCAATAAGCCTGATTGAAATGTGATCAGGTGTTCATCCTCGGGCTCGACAGTGATATATATGTGCCTTAGTATGGGATTCAACACGTTGAAATGATTGTGTTTGCTAAACTCCTCGATTTCTGGGAGAAGAGGACGGAGGGTCTCCGGATGTCCTCGTTTGGTCACATCACGATTGACTAGGGGTATATCAGGTGAGTCAATGAAAAGATACAAATGCATCCTGCTCACTGTTATAATGCTCAAGCTGGTCACGGATTCCAGCACCAATATGCTGAATGCCATTGACTTGAGTAAACCAAACGCTCATATGTTGAGCGAGACATGACCACGCACCCAGTACTGTCGCAACTTATATCCTTGGTATGAACCGCTTTGTTTCATTGTTCCAGCATAAATTTGCTTTTCGCTATCACTGACCGCCGAGAAGGGTAGGTCCGCGATGTCAAATATGCGATCCGTCTGCGTTGAGATGATATTAACGATCCACACGATATGAAAGAATTTCCTCACCTGGTCTTGCGAATACCCGTGATTCACGACATAGAAGAAACCGTGGTCAAGGAGAGCCTCCCTTACTTCAATCGCTAGCGCGGCTCGACCTTCTTCAGTGTCGGCTTTCGAAATGTCAATGATAGCAAGGTCGGCATACTCCACTGTCAATTCACACCTCAGCGTTCGACGTTAAGCAGATAACTTAGCACAGACAAGGTTCCTTGCTAGGAGGTGCGGCAACATAATGTGGTACGCACGGTAGGGTGAGGCTGGGCATTGTGATCAAGGACAAAGGGTCAAGAACGAAGCCTGGAGGATGTATATTTGATCTAGCCTTATAAGCCTAGTGATCTTATGACCATCCGGACCGTAAGTAATTCGGGAGGAACTGATCACCTCATTATCAGGATACATTACGGACATCTTGACTGATGCACCTAGTCTTATCTTCGAAACACCACGTGCCGAGTCTGGAGGAATATCGAACAGCGCGAGTCTAATAATAGACTCACTTGCGCACTTTATCCTGCAGGAAGAAATAGGGAAACAATATAGTATAGTAACCATGGGAGGAGCGTATGTGAACGTAGTGAATGAAATCTTCGTGCAGCCGAAACTGTTTTGTAAGAGCGAGTCATAACAGATATTATATGAAATCCGTAGAATGTGCATAAATCTTCAGTCGATTAACATATGTACATGCAGTCCGACTGACAGATACAGCCACGAAGGCAATGCAACCTACTACTGTTCGCGACACTTGTGCCATGATGTGCCGTGTGCGACACGACTCAAGTCCAACTGTAGGGCATTGTTGGGTATCACCAGCGTGTTGCCTGAGGCATACACCACCGGGTGGAAAGTGAGTGGGATCCAGAGGAGAATTCGTCCCTCGGGACCTACAATCCATCCCTCCTTGTTCGGACTGGAAGGGGCTGGGGTATCGGAATCTTGGATAAAGGAGGAGGTAGAATGAAGGGCATGAGTCGGATCGGATGAGAAACATATCGTAGATGTTTCAAATGATTGGTGTTGCTGGATTAGAGATTCTAGATCCCACACTCGGATAGTCCTGTCGGACGACCCAGACACGATGCATTTGCCATCAGGCGAAATTGCCACAGACAGAACGGGTCCGGTGTGCCCTCGAAAAGGAGGACCCACTGCCTCTCCAGTCTTCATATCCCACACCCGGACGGTCTGGTCATCCGAGCCGGATACGATGCGAGTACTATTTGAGGAGATCGCGACGGTGTTAACGTCGTTCGTGTGGCCTCGGAGAGGGGCGCCCAATAGCTCGCCAGTCCCCATATCCCACACACGGATAGTCTCGTCACGTGAGCCAGATACAATGCGACATGCATCTTGCGAGATTGCAACAGAGAGGACAATATGGGTGTGGCCTTCAAGTTGGAGACGGGCACTCGATGCCTTGTCAGTTATATCCCACACCTGGATTGTCTTGTCATCCGAACCAGACACTATGCGACTTCCGTCCGATGAAATTGTAACAGACCGAACCCAGTCGAAGTGCCAACTGAGAGGATATGCTTCACCAGTCTCAATATCCCACACCCGGATTGTCTCATCAACTGAACCAGACACAATACAGTTTCTGTCCGGAGAGACTGCGACAGACAGGACATCGTCAGTGTGACCTTGTAGAACACCCGATGCCTTCCCAGTTCCCGCATTCCACATGCGGATGCTCTTATCCTCTGAACCAGACACAATGACCTTCCCATCCAGCGAGATTGCGACTGACAGAACAGATTTGGTGTGCCCTTCGAGAGGGGTCATTAATGCCTTGCCAGTTTTTATATCCCACACCCGAACCGTCCTGTCGTCCGAGCCAGACACGATGGAGCATCCATCCGGCGAGATTGTAACAGAGTTGATGGAGTCAGTGTGGCTTTCGAAGGCGGCAACCGATGCCTTTCCCATGATGATGTCGGCATCCCACACCCGGATGGTGTTGTCCTCTGAACCAGAAACTATGCGACTTCCATCTGGCGAGACTGCGACAGACCGAACCCGGTTAGTGTGGCCTTGAAGAGGGAATCTCACTGCCTCGCCATTCTTCACATCCCACACTCGGATCGTTTGGTCAAATGAACTAGACACAATACGATTTCCATCCGACATGAATGCAACTGACTTAACGTCGTCCGTGTGGCCTTGAAGTGGGGCACCCAATGCCTCCCCAGTCTCTATATCCCACACCCAAATCGTCTTATCTTCTGACCCAGACACGATGCGTTTGCCATCAGGTGAGATTGCGACAGAGTAAACAGCGCCAATGTGGCCTTGGAGAGGGGAACCTAATGCCTCGCCGGTCTCCATATCCCACACCTGGATCATCCTGTCATATGAACCAGACACGATGCGTGTCCCATTTGGTGAGATTGTGACAGATCGAACACCGTCTGTGTGGCCTCTGAGTGGGGAACCAAATGCCTCGCCAGTCTCCAGGTCCCACACCCGAATTGTCTCGTCGCCCGATCCAGATACGATGCGTTTTCCATCCGGTGATATTGCAACAGACAGAACATAGCCAGCGTGGCCTTGGAGAGGGGATCCTAATGCTTCGCCTGTCTTTGCATCCCACACCCGCACTGTTTTGTCGCATGAACCTGAAACGATGCGACGTCCATCCAGCGAGAATGCAACAGACATAACATAGCTAGTGTGTCCTCGAAGAGGGGGGCACAACGCCTCGCCAGTCTCGATATCCCACACCTGGATCGTTCCATCATCTAAACCACATGCAATCCGTTTTCCATCTGGCGACAATGCAACCGAGTTAACCCTGCTATTCGCATAGAGTATCTTCTCCATCTGAGGCCAATTCTCGACGTGGCCAGCGACGATGCGAGGGGTGCAAGGAAACTTCGTGGCGAACTTGCGAAACATTACTGACTGTGTTGGAGCGAACGGCAGAGCGGACAAGTATAAATGGGGAGTGCTGCGTAAGATGGTGGTCGCAAAAGTTCGGACAAAACGCAGGGTATCCCTGGTAGCGTGACTAACATGCATGAACTCAGCATGACCCTACGACCACCCCGCTACTCGTAAGATTTCGTTAGGAAAATGATGAGCTTAAGCTACGCACTAAAAACCAATTCTCAATGGATGAGAGGGTCACTACAGAGCCGCCGAGGGTTTTCATCAGGGCCAGTGCTTCCAACCACCAAAGGAGGCGCTCTCCATCGAAGAAAGCTTCAACCTCTTTAGCGAGCAATGATTCGAAGGATGTAGAGTTAACATGAGTTCCCCAAAATCGACATGAGTATGATAGCTCAGCCGGAATAAATTCTTTGACTCGTTTCTCCAAATCGGGGACAGAAGAGTTGGGCAAGTACGAATTCTCCAAGGAGCAGATGTTGAAGCGAAGTCCGCGCTTCATGACCCGAAGCGAGGTAAAGGCAAGGTTGCTCTGTGCCGAAGACACATCGACGAAAAAGTCACGACTGCGTAATTTGTCTGTAAGAAAGTCGTAGAAGGATGTGTGGAGGGGACGAATGAGAGTATGAAAATCCGCAGTCCCCGTCAAAAGCGAGCCCATTGGTCTGATCACCCGGTCCACTGTGTAACGGTCTTCTTGACGTGGAAAATGCAGTCGTATGGCGGTCAACGCAGTCATGGGGAGCGGTTCAGGTGATGCAACAATTTGCGCCATCACTGAACGGAATTTGGCGATTGCCCCCTTGTCCTTTGGCATGAGGTCTGTCAATACGAGTTTGTACATATCATCCAACAGATATGTGTCAGTTTGAAAGCTAGATGTTCTAGCGAGTACAGCTTCACAGCGTTCAATAGGATCCACGCCCACTTCGCTCGACCCGATATATACGCAGGCGAGACGAGCCCATTCAAACAGACCGTCGGATTTCTCAGCAAGCATCTTGAAGTGCCCATCGTCAAATGCATAGTCCGGGCCAGTTAGCTTATCAGAGATGTAAAGGTGGATGTCGTGTTCTGTGGACGCATTTGGAATATCATCTATGGAGATATGACGGACATCTGGCGTGGAGCCCAGGATGTTGCGAATGTCTCCCAGTGGACGGGAGGTGATGAGGATACGGAGATTTGCTGGAAGGTCTGTTGGATGCGAGGAAGAAGTACGCAGCTTTCCAGCAAGTAGACGAAGAATCTGCTCCCGGGAAGTTGCGTCACCGCTCTCGTCTAATGCATCAATGACAATTAGGACGGGTGCAGCGACGTCTTGTTTGTTCCAGGCCATTAGTGTTGGTCCCACGACCAACTCCTGCCACTGTCTGGCGACATCTACAGCGTGCTTCAGCTCATTGTGATCGTGAAGCGCATGCGCCAACGCTTCCCGTATGATAGGATTGCGATCAGCCAAGTCACGTGCAATTGTGGTGAATATCTTCTGGTGGAGTCGATCTGCTCCCCGTGTACGGTCGAAGCAGAAGCATGCTCCCAGACCCCCGAGCTCGTTAGACCAGTTGGCTATTGTATGGGCGATGGCTGATTTTCCTCTCCCGGCTGTACCAGACAACCATAAGACAC
Source organism: Suillus tomentosus (assembly GCA_016647685.1). NCBI lineage: Eukaryota > Fungi > Basidiomycota > Agaricomycetes > Boletales > Suillaceae > Suillus > Suillus tomentosus. The sequence goes on from JABBWJ010000018.1 coordinate 412,118, forward strand.
GCGGCACGTCCTTCTCAGTACTGCCGATCCAAGACTTGATCTCCGTCAAAAGCTCGTTCCGAGTATCTGGCAGACAACACTTGAAGGTATTCAGTCCAGCACCAGCTGCATACTCCATGTCCCTGAGGTCCCGATCCTCGGCTAGGTCACAAACCGTGGAACGTCAGAGGTTTGACGGTGAGTTTGAGGCTGATCCTTACCTAAACCTGCCAGGATGATCGCGGCGTCGCCAATCACTTGGTCTCGGAATTGCTGCATGAGGTTGTCGAGAACATCACTGTGACTGCGAATCTCGGCATCCGTGTCCCTGAAGACGTGCTTGCCAAGTCGTTTCCCTGAACAAAGAGAAAAGAGATCACACTAAGTGCCAGGCAATGACGCAGTGGTATGGACTCACCGAAACTCTTCGTCTCCGAGTAATGGACGATGAATTCCGCGCACTCCAGCGTCTGCTGCGCTATCTTTGTGTATGTATTAATCATAGACGAAATGTTGGCCAACGCCTTCTTTTCTATCACTAAGACAAAGACATTGGAGACTTTAAAGAGCAAATCGGATACGGCAGTATCCAGGTTTGCCTGATCAAGAATCATCTATCACCGGGACATCCCTCTTAACTCGCAGTAGTGAAAGCATGAAAAAACGCACCTTGGATGCTTGAGTCAAGATACTCAACGCCAGCTTTGCATAGGGATGGAGCTATGCCTAGATGTCAGCGACGCACTAAGCATAAAGAAGCGGACGTACATTTGCAATCTGGTCAGCAATGGCATGAAATGTCCTCAGAGTACCGAGAATCGTGGAGAACTGGTCGATCGTATTGGAATTGGATTGTAGGTCGCCCATTGCTGAAGCGGTATTTCGATCGATTCCTCGAATAGGGCTGATACTTGCGACACCTGTCTGGGCATGCGCGAGCGTTTCCGTCATAAGCATCATATCAGGTGGTGATTCCGTCTGATGATGTGTCTTAAGTATGGTATCAAAAGAGAGAGATACGGCTGTTCGAACGGACCTTCATGATGCCTGAATTGGAGGACTGGTCAGGATTCGGTTTGGGAGTGGAAGCGTTGAGTGGTGAAGGATGCTGCAGGAGCGATTAACAGTAATCATCGCACATGAACATACGGAGCATTGACTCAGATTACACTCACCTGGGTTGTCTTAATGGGCGGGATATCGCTGAAACCTGCAACCGTGGGTTCAAGGTTGGGAGACTGTCGAGCGCCTCGAGCGAACTTGTCCAATGACTTGGGAAGAAACCTTGATAATCCTCTGCGAGATACATTCCTCGAAGGCAGGAGAGAGGAGGACTGTGATCATCATGGCATAGTTAGAAACAATGGCGTGATTATAATGGCAAAGTCCATACATTATCATCAGTTGCCCTCTGGCCTCTCTCCTCTGCCAAATGAGGGTTTGAACGACTTCGCTTCAGGAATCTCCAACGCTTCTTCCGAGGGTTGTTTTCACTCATCGAGTAAGTTACTGTTGAAAGGACGGTTGGGTGTGAGTCATCAACGGTTTCTTGGTAACAAGAAAGGTGATGGATGGTACGCATGGTAAACAGGCAGCTGCCGAATATGTATTTTGAAGCGCCCATTGTGGATTGGCTGGACTAGTGATATCGACGTATATGCTAGAACCTTATCGATGGTGAATGAATAGGCCATCAGAAAACTGTTGATCTAGACAACGTTAGTCCTCAGTCAGATATAACGGACTGATATTGACAAATACCTAGACAACGTTAGTCTAGGAGAGACAAGTAAGTTATGTATGTATGGCGTGATAACGAAGAGCGGCTTACCCTCAGTCAGATATAACGGACTGAGGGAAAGAGGGAATGAGGCATGAGGTACATATATAGTCCGTGTTGGTATTCCAACTATTAACTCCGCCAAACGTGATTCGTGTCGTGCACACTGGCGTCAACACTCCTCCTCGATGCGAATCACGAGAGAACTCCTCCTCGACTGTACTATCGGAGGCCAAGGCATGATCTCAAGCGCTCGAAGTCCTTGCGAGGTAAGGGTTTGGTGAAGATGTCGGCGATATTGTCTTTAGATTTGACGTAGTGCAGTTTGAGACGACCCTCTTCAACGTGTTGTCGAATCGAGTGGTGTTTTATATCGATTTGTTTCACGCGTGCGTGGAAAGATGAGTCCTCGGTAAGGACGATACTGCCGTTGTTGTCGCAAAGTAAAGGAGTCGCAGAAAGTTGTGGAAAATTGAGTTCGCCGAGTAGCGTACGCAACCATTTGAGTTCGGACGCAGCCTCGGACGCGGCGACGTATTCCGCTTCGCAGGTGGAGAGAGAGACAGTTTTCTGCTGACGCGCGCTCCAGGTGATCATACCGCTGCCTAGGGTGCAGCAGTAACCACTGACAGATCGGCGTGTGTCGACACAGCTGGCTAGATCACTGTCAGTGTAGCCAAGCAAGCGTGCCGTGTGCTCTCCTCCAAGGACAAGAGCCGTATCGCGAGAACCCTTCAAATAACGTATGACACGTTTCGCAGCTTCCCAATGGACGCGACCGTAGCAGTCCAAGAATTTGCATAGTTGCTGGACTGAGTATGCGATATCCGGACGTGTGCCGATAGCCAAGTACATCAATGAGCCAACGAGGGAGCGATAGGGAGTTCGAGCCATTAGCTCGCGTTCTGCATCGGTGGAAGGTGCGTGATACTTGCGTGACAACTGGAGACCAGGCTCCATGGGTGTGGAGACAGGTACGGCGTCTTTCAAACCGAATTGTTTGACGATGCGATCGACAAGGGCACCTTGCGAGAGACTGACTGTGCGAGCAGCGCGGTCGCGTTCAATAGCGATGCCCAGGCAGAAACGCGCAGCGCCGAGGTCTGACACGGTCCACTTCGTACGGAGTTGATCCTTAAAGCCTGAGATGACTGCCTTGGAACTGCCGATAGTGAAGAAGTCGTCAACGTGAATTGCAACGAGTAGGATGCCAGCGTCGGTCCGTCGGTAATAGATGCAGTGTTCACATTTAAGCCGAGTGAATCCCCACGAGAGCATAGCCTGATTCATCGTTCGATTCCAGACCAGTCCGCCCTGTTTCATTCCGTAAAGGCCCCGCTGAAGCTCCCAGACGCAGTCTTCGAAACCAGGCTCGACGAAACCTTCCGGTTGTTCCATATAGCAAACTTCGTCCGGATCGAGGAGGCCGTAGAGGAAGGCTGTCTTAATGTCGAGCTGGTCGATCTCCCAATCGAGCGCGGCTCCTAAGTGTGCGAGGACGCGGAAAGATTCAAGTCGCGCGGTGGGAGCAGATGTCTTTGTATAGTCCTGACCCCAGACTGCGGAGTACCCACGACAGACATACCTAGCCTTAAAACGGGCAGGTGCACCATGCTGATCGCGTTTGAGTTTAAAGACAGGGCGTCCTTTCATAATTTTCCGCCCACGAGGTACGGACACCTGGGGCACGAGTTTGTATACTCCAAGGTCGCGAAGCGAGGAGAACTCCTCCTGCAGGGCTGAAGTCCATGCGGCAGCGTCGGCAGAGGCCATAGCTTCAGAATAGGTTAACGGGTCGTCAGGGTGCTCGTTGTCGAGAAGATCTGGCACGGCTGCGAATAGGTCAGCAAGGTGGGTCAGTTCACCCTCTGATACCATTGCTGCGAGGGTGTCCTCGTCCGGTAGGCAAGAGGACAATGGCTTGAGCGTGCGTAGACGATCGGCTGCCGCCATGGAGGCGAGAATGGCACGTTGAGTCGCGGAGGCATATGGCAAATCATTGGCGGCCTGCAGACGTTCGGATGGGACAGGGACCCGGGAAGAACGACGAGGTGAGATGGGAGGGGGGTCATCGACGTCAGTTGCGTCAGTAACGGTAGCCCGATGGGAGGGAGTTGTGCCGGGTGAGGCAGAGCCGGACGCATCAACTAGGCTGTCAGAGGAGGACAGGCCAGGCGCGGTAGCTAAGTCACTGTTGGTGGGTAGGCCAATGTCAGTGTTAACAGGTGTACCCAGAGTGATCCCCGGATGCAGGGGAACGTCACTAGCTTGGTGAGACTCGATGAAGGAAACATGGTAAGAGACAAACACTTTGTGAGTGGCGCGGTGATAGCAGCGATAAGTCTTTGAGTCGAGGGAATAGCCGATAAGGACGCATTCGAGGGAACGATCAAAAATCTTAGGATTGTGTCGATTTTGAATCAGGACGAAGGCACGACACCCGATTTCGCGGAGATGGGAAAGGTCGGGCTTACGGCCAAACCAGCGTTCAAACGGGGTGTGTCCTGACTGCGAGACCACGGGTGTACGGTTAGTTAAGTAGCAAGCAGTGAGGACAAACTCATCCCAGCGATTGGGAGGCAAATCGCATGCGGAACGCATAGCGCGGGCTTTGCCCATAAGAGTACGATGAAGGCGTTCAACTCGGCCGTTCTGAGCGGACGTGTGAGGCGCTGTAAATTGATGTTGTGTGCCACGGGTAAGGAGCCAGTCGCGCATAGACGCAGATTTGAGCTCGCCGTTGTCAGATCGATAAATCCCAACCTTAAGTCCGGTCTCAAGTTCGCGAGCGCGCTCCCAGGCAAGGAGAGAAGGGAAGGCGTCACTCTTAGCTGCGAGGGGAATAGCCCAGGAGTAGGAAGAAAAGTCATCAATAATGTCCATTATGTACCTATTTCCTGCAGCGGACACTGTATCTGGGTGATCCATCAAGTCAACATACACAATGCCAAGCTTCCTGCTTGCGCGATCCCCCACCCGAACTTTGGGAACATTAGACTTGGTCTGTTTACCAAGAACACATGCGTCACAAATGGGTGGTTGGGTAGAAAGATCGATGGGCATACCGGTTGCATTGCCTGAACGTGCGAGATCGTATACCGCACGGTAGTGTGCGTGACCTAGGCGACGGTGCCAGGATTGCAAGGTGGGTTGGCGTTGAGCGAGGTAGGCATGGTCCGCAGACAACTGACCACCGGACAGCGCATACAGACGGCGCGAAGTAAGATTGCCGGTAAGCATGCGTGTGCCGTTGCGGGCCTGGATCCAACAGGATGAAGCGTCGAAAGACGCAATGCACCTGTGGGCAGCGCAAATGGCAGACACGGAGACGAGGCGGACGGTTGCAGCGGGGATGAAAAGTACATGGTCGAGTGTGAGATGAATTCCTTTCGCAATGATAAGGCGGATGGAGCCAATTCCAACAGCCTGGATGGAGGACCCACCAACTCCGCTCACCGATCTGGGAGGTACAGGTCGGAGGGAGTAGAAATCGGACTCGACGTTACTAATGTGCACGGAGGCACCGCTGTCGAGGAAGAAAGGAACGATGGATGGGTCGACGACGGTGCGTAAGCGTTGGTTGGGAGCCTTGTAAGTGATGCCAGCGAAGTCCACAGTCTGCGAGTTGACGCGCCAATCCACGCTCGTTTGTAAGTCACCGACAGCAGCGAATAGTGCATTGTACTCCTCATCGTCAGAGCCGGGGAGCTCCTTGATATACGCAGATGGGGTGGGATCAAACGCAAGACCTGCAAATTCCTGTGAGGTAGAAGGAGCGGCGGATGGCGTAGTTGAAGACGCAGCCATGTAGAATGCTTCGCCGGTTTCCCCGTCAAGCAGGTATGCGCGTCCCCCCTGATCGTAACGCAGCGTGCCAGGTTTCCCAGTGGCAGCAGCTCTGGGGGTAGGCTTAGTAGCAAAAGAACCGCCCTTGGCAGTCGCAGCGTCACGGGCAGCACGTTTTCGCGCTAGCACTTCATCGCGTTTGCCCTCCATGGCCCCACCTTTGGCGAAACAATCTTTGGCGAGATGACCCCAGCTGCTGCAAGTGGTACAGCAAGAAGAGTGACCAGCAACGTGGCATTCCGAACAGACCTTCCCCGGGCGCGCGTTGCGACCCTTATTGTTGGGGACAGCCATGACCAAGTCCGCAGAACCCTTCATCTTCTCCGTGTCGAGGAGTTGCTGCTCGACATCGAGACGGGAACGGATATTGGAAGGCCCGTAGACGGAGGTGGAGGTGCTGGTGGAAAGCGAGTCTGCAATGTGGTTCCGGACATGAGGCAAATCGTCGGTCATCGCGTTCAACATCATAATGGTGAGAAAATCGTCTTCTTTCGGTATCCCGATGGCATATATGCGCCTGACTAGGTCGCTAATCTGAGTACTGGTGGTGGATAGCCTTTCGGAACGACGATAACGAACCGCCAGGGCTTGTTGGATGAGGAGAATCTGAGCGATCGGTCCGACTTTTTCGTGACGCGCTTTGAGCGCAGTCCATGCTAGGAACGCATTAGTGAAGGGACGGAGAAACTCTTGCTCTTCGGCGCTAGAACGAGTGCGGAGAGCAGCGATAACGCAGAGGTTATTGAGGTCCCAGGTGCCCGCGCCTGAAAAATCGGTGACAGGATCCGGACGGGAAATGACGCCTAGAAGGTACCCTCCGCCGTGCTTGAGGAGTAGGTAGTTCTGTAATTTGTCAGACCAAACCCCCCAGTTGTTCTGACTGCGATCGAGAATCTCGATCTTCTCAAGATCTGTCTGACTAAGGGTGATGGTGGTAATCGAAGAAGGCATAGCCATAGTATTGGGTGTTGTAGTTAAGGAACTCTTGGATCGAGTATGGGGCTGCGGCTTATTGGCTCTTGACATTACCAGTGGTGATGGTTCGAGAATAAGGGGCGAGAGAGACGTGAGGCGCTGGAATGGGGATTTATTCCTATATATATAGGGAGGGACGTGCGCGTGTACGTGTCTTAGTTAGGAGTACTGGTCGTCCGAAAAGGGGAAGTGAAGAACGATAAATGAACTTCTCGAAACGAATCGGTGAACAATGATGCACGCCGATGACGTGCACGTTCGTTACGTGCTTCTATTTAGAAGCAAGTGCGTCTAGAAGGTTCTGCTCGCTCGTTTATGAGTGAGCAGGGCTCATAACCTGTTGATCTAGACAACGTTAGTCCTCAGTCAGATATAACGGACTGATATTGACAAATACCTAGACAATGTTAGTCTAGGAGAGACAAGTAAGTTATGTATGTATGGCGTGATAACGAAGAGCGGCTTACCCTCAGTCAGATATAACGGACTGAGGGAAAGAGGGAATGAGGCATGAGGTACATATATAGTCCGTGTTGGTATTCCAACTATTAACTCCGCCAAACGTGATTCGTGTCGTGCACACTGGCGTCAACAAAAACTTGCCGTTGAGTATTCGCGCACTGATGCTCATGAGTCACAGTATTGGAGGAACATTGAAAGTTCATTCACCACTACAGACTAGTCAGTAAGAGCACGATGCATTGAGCAGCTGGCCGCACTCTGAGTGAATGTGCGCGCTTTTATTTGCGCATGTTTAGTTGATGTTCGGCTGAAATAAGTCTTTCCTGAACATATGTGGACATCCAACAATGTCGCAAACTCTTGTTCTTAAAGGTTGAGCGCGATGATGCTCATGGGGGAGCTATTGCGGAACTTGCACCCTCTAATGAAGAAGGGTATATGTCCCCTGTATTTGACCTGCTGTCCGAAGATGAAGTGCAGGACGCGTTGTCACCACCGCCACTCAAGCAGAGTAAACGTTCAGCTCCAACCAAAACAGATTCCAATGGCCTTGAGGACGAGGAAGAACTTGCACTTCGGCTGCTACGTAACCGCAGATAGGGTCAACATGCTGTACGTATACAGTTCATTAGAAATCTATATGCCCTCCAGCACCCAATAAGCAGTGCAGGCATGGCTGCACTGTATTCTCATACGCCAGCGACATGTTCGTCAAGGATAATGAGAGAACGAGTACATCTAACATCCTGAAGTTCCGAGCTTCAGTTGTAGTGCTTAACTAACACTCCATTGAGAACTTCTTGTTCCACCCCTTTCTCCTTGCCATTCTCCAGTTCTGATTGGCCATAGGCAGACATCAGTGAACCGGTGAAGGTTCTAGAAAGGTATATATGACGATATATAGCACATAATCACAAGAACCAGCATAATTCTGCTATCGAGTATCACATTGTTATATTTGACCTTGTAGAGGAAAGGACATTTCCTGATTGTATTACAAAGGATTATGATTGGGAAAAGGTCCTGGTATCACTGACACTCAAACTTGGAGGAATTTGCGTCGTGCTTCCACTATTAACACCACCTTCTTGAAATGGTTGACTGTCGTATAGTGTATGCCAATCTTCCATGTAAGAACGAGCGCCTGTTAATCTCCTAGGCGACGCGAATGTGCTCATCGAGCGAGCGGGTCCAAATTTGCGTCCTGCTTCAGCTATTATCAACTCCTTATTGGAACGGTTGATTTCCCTGAGGTGTGTGTCAATTTTTAATGCAAGATTGAAAGCTGGTATCTTTTAGGCGACGCGAATGTGTTCATCGAGCGAGCGGGTCCAAATTTGCGTCCTGCTTCAGCTATTATCAACTCCTTATTGGAACGGTTGATTTCCCTGAGGTGTGTGTCAATTTTTAATGCAAGATTGAAAGCTGGTATCTTTTAGGCGACGCGAATGTGTTCATCGAGCGAGCGGGTCCAAATTTGCATCCTGCTTCAGCTATTATCAACTCCTTATTGTAACGGTTGATTTCCCTGAGGTGTGTGTCAATTTTCAATGCAAGAATGAAAGCTGGTATCTTCCAGGCGACGCGAATGTATTCATCGAGCGAGCGGGTCCAAATTTGCGTCTTACCCCTGCTATTCACGTAATTTTCTTTAAATAACTGATACATTACATACTATATATTAGTTGGGCATGTGTTCAGAGATGCTTTACCGTTTCACAGCAGTGCAGCATATATTCATCAAGCGGGAAATAATCAATTTATATTATGCTTCGAGCGTTTAGGCCACCCGATTTGGGTGAATCATGAGTAGCAGTGTTATACTAGTTGCAACTGCGTTCTAAGAAGTCGCGGCCGTGCACAGACACTGTATGATTGTTGCATAGTACTTTAGCAGAAAACTTTGCAGCCGATGGGTATACCTCACTCCGGTACCACGCTTACCATTTAACTACCTTGGAGTCTTCATCTCTCGACGAACACTTTCTGTGCTGCAATTAGCGCGAGAATATGAAGTTCAGAGATCCTGATAGTCGCCCTGTATGTCAGAGTTCCAGCTTGTCGAATACATGAAAGCAGATCCACAAACTGGTGCTTGACTTATGATATTAGCGTGAATACAATAAAGATAGAGATCTTCACAGTTACACTGTATGTACTGGAGCCAGCTTACCGGACACACACAAGCAAATCCTCAAACTGGTGCTTGAACTGTGATATTAGCGTGAAAACTAGGAAATACAGAGATTCATCTGGTCGCGCTGTATGTTCTGGATTCCGATCATCGAACATAACGAGGTCGATTCGCGAACTGGTACTTGAATTGTAATATTAGCGTGAGGACTATGAATTATAGAAATCCTGGTGGTCGCGCTGTATGTTCTGGATTCAAATCATCGAACGTAGTGAGACCAATCCACGAGTTGGTACTGAGACTGTGCTCTGCAGATCACTCATAGTTTTCCATGTGTTACACAAAAAGCAATTATTATGATATTGATAACAGAATGGTAGCATACTACAATTGTGAGGAAGCTTCGAGTCAGAGCTTAGGGCGAATCAAAAGCGGCATCATCGCGCTCTGCCCTCTGCCTTGCGAGAGCGTTGACAGACATGGTGGCCTTTGCTGTACTGCTAAGATCATCGCGGTGCCTCTTCCCAAATACTTTCCTGGATGACAGAAATCGGGTGAGGTTCTTTGAGACAACGGGAGGATTACATGACGCACCTAGTCCACCATTCGAGTAGTCTGTCGGCCCTGCGGTGTGCTTCTCGACCAGGGGGCTTTTCGAAGAAGTCGACGATGGTCCGCCAAAACTGAATATAGTCGAAGTCTCCATCAATGGATCGCCACGATGTGACAGAAGAGAGTGCAAATCGAACCTGCCAATTTGGTTGTCATTTCTATCATCAACCTCGCCAAATAACTTACCTGGCACGTAATGTAGGCAATAGAGCGAGGAGTGACTTTCCTCATTTTGATAATATGAGCTACGTGCTTCTTGACTTTGATACCAGCGAAAGATCTCTGAGCAGACCTGTTGTTTCGGATAATATCCGCCCCATCACCATCACCCTCGACGTCCTTAGCTGATGAGGGTGACGTAAATACTGCTTTGTAACCCTAAAAAAATTTGTGAGATCATCGTCGGGCTGGCCGAGTAGGACATACCTGAAGAAGAATTTTGCCTTTGAACAGCCCCTCCTCCAGGTCGTCTGGATTGGCGGTGTATTTGTCATACAGGAAGGCCGGAAAGGACATATCTGTCACAATATAGCCTTCTGCCCGGTCTCTAATACCCGCCTTCACGCTGCTGAACAATGAGTGTCTTTTCGCAGTAATCAAACACAATACTTACACTGGATTGTTCCAATCAATTTCAGCCGGGCATAGTAGCCTACCGCATGCATCATTGATAAATCCACGGGAGTGTTTGTCGTCGGGGTCGACTGGGCGGTCTGGCTTGAATTCACGATTTACCCATTCAGAAACGAGTGTCTTGAGTTTCGAGGTATCGTCACCTCGAGCACTATCGGCCCCCTGCCGAAGCTAAAGGAAGGTTATGAACATGATAAATGCGATCACTGACATCTAGGGACCAACCATTTTCATCATGTGCATATACTTGTCATAATCCATCTCCGCGCCTTTTTTATGGAACCACGGCAAGGTATGGGTGAGGGCGACGTACCCCACCTGCAGTCGATCTTGGCTATATAAACCAGTGCATGGTGAGCACTCGCAAATTAGCCTCAAGAGTGAAAGACTCACTCAACAGTAGTTTCTTCGTCGTCATTCAAGTCACATCTTCGGTCATTCTCGGTGACGAGGTCCTCGACGTTGTCGAACAAACTAACAACGCGCCTAATCGCCCTTCCTTGAGCTATATAATAGTTTGACTGCCTGATCGATGGTAAGTAAAGCCAACCTCGTACGTGGAAGTGATTATACCTTTCTTTGGTTGCACGCCCCGCCTCGAGAACCTCCAGCTTCTCCTCCAGCTGTGCAATTCTGCGTCTCTGTCGAGCCTGCAGAGATGCAGCGGCTGCTTCCGAGTCTTGGTTGGACTCGTCGGGCTGGCGCTCCAATGGTGCCATACCGCCTTCATCGTCTTGGTGCTCGACGTGCGCCATAGAGAGAAAATGATGGAAGGGCGTTTCTTGAAGAGGGGAAAGATGCAAAGTAATGAACAGAGCTATCCAGCTCATCTTATATGCTGCTCAAGAGTCCCGCTAGCCCGAAAAGCATCAGCCTATTTAGGACATCGTTAAATAACACAATATATGAGATACCTTTTTAGGGACTGGTCCGTTTCACAGCGGATATGTAGACAGTTGCCTGAACAGGAATGTCTCTAGCAGAAAAGCTTGGCATTAACATAAAGCTATGACCTACAGAATATTTAGCGACGTAAGGGGGAGACTGATGCACACGAGCAGCGCCGTAACACTGACCTTGTACATCATTGGCGTGCGCATTAAATTGCCGTGGAAAATCCCATCAGGGAGCCGATGAGTTCATTTGAGTCAGCCACCGTGACAGCGAGTACTCTCCGAGAGGCTCGTCGAGTCGCCATGTCATGCGTTGTCGAACGTGCAAGGGCCAATTGAGATACTTGAAGGTAAACGCAGCACTGGCCCAAAACACTCTGTTCCACTTGTTAGCCAGAATATTCAGATAATGTGTAACATACGGGCCTTGACATGGACAGAGCCAACAATGCTATCGACTAAAAACCGAGATTTTCGAGTCGTAGTAGTGTTTTGGATGCCATGACTGACGAAACGCGTGGAACATGCATCAATTAAACTCCTGGTCACGGTTGGATTCGGATTCAATCCCGGCGATACACCCACTACTAGTAGTACACGATTTGTTTCAGTATGATTCAATGGTCTGGTGCTGACTCACCCATGGAATTGTCAAGCAGTTGTAAATGATACAGTTGAAGCACCGAACACGCCATGACCGCTTGCACGCATGCCTCGTAACCAGTTGCCTATAACGTGTGTATTAGCCAAACTTGAGGATATACAGCCCGGTTCACTCACTTTCGCAGGCCGATCCTTCACCTCCGAGTCGGGCTGTAGTGTATATCCAGCCACAGTAAACTCGCTCCACCGTGTTGTTGATACTGCAACTCTGGTTATACCGCTTCACGCTTCCGAGGCGTAACACGTAGAATGTCATCTACCCTGTTTATATCCAAGGTCAAAGGAGAACTCGTTATCTGGAAGGCGTGCTGCTTACCGGATTATCATCTCTGCTGCTTCGCTTGCACTAAGGACAACCTGCCGTTTCAGTTTATAGCTTTCCGTAACACCGAGTTGTCTCATTGAGCCAACGATGCCCTGGTTCATATCTAAACATCTTGTAAGTTCGCCCAGGTCCATACCCCTTGGAAGCTGCTTCACGTCGTTCATCTGCACTCAAGTGGTCTTGTCGTATTGGTGGATATCTGCCCCTCATAATGCGCTACTCTTAGCATTGCAACGAGATTGCTGAATTATTCAGCGTTGTCCGCAAGTGGATAGTAGATATGTGTCTCAGCGCACGGCTGAGCACTTTGACAACTATCGCCTTCTTCCCCTTAACTTTCCGCGCGGCCTCCTGCGCAGCACAGCTCATTAACATCCACCGCCCAAGACAATCCGCGTCTCTTTGACTGTCTGCGATAGGACAGAAAGTGCATCATGTAATGAGCGCTCGGCCTCGTTGACCATCTGACTGGTTGAACCACGTAGCACAACAGTGCAAGCTTCGCCCTCAGCCACACCATAGAGTTTTTTATGAGCTGTGACTTCTGATCAGCGTAGGATCAGTGAGCTATCGGCAACAGACCTTGACATTGAGTTGATACTTGTGCTCAGCGACTTCGCTTGCCATACTTGATGTTATAGCTCTGGCTTGGGAGAATTCGAGTCCAGGCCAGGCCAGCCAGGTGTAATATAGCTGGTTTGGTTCGGCCAACAGCTTGAAGTTCCAGCTAACGAGACAGAAGGTCTGATAAGAACATGAGGGAATTCTAGTGCCGGGCCAAACCAAATAAAAAGATAGGATATAGCGTGATTTGATGGCCAAAGAGACCTTGAAGAGATCTGAGCCGAACGAGAAAGCTGACGTAACTGCCGAACGAAAAGCTGACGTAACTACAGATGACCTCGCGGAGCAAGGTGATTAGACGCGGACACGAGGCACTCAGCGAGTCGGAAGCGCGCCGGGTATTTGCAATGTAGTATATCTATCATTCTCATGGTTACAATAGGTACTTTCATAAACCGAAACGACAACCTAGTACTTAGAACTGAGAATGACATGGCTAAGATTCTCGAGTGCATGGTGCTTGACCAATTTGGAATCCCTGCAGGTGAAGCTCAGGAAGAGCAGAAGAGTCACGCGAATAGGAATTGCTTCCGCAGAGAAGTCCTTACATATGGTATATATATATATGCCCTTCACCGGTTCACTGATCAGCGGCCATCATGAGGTGGACATTTGTAATTGTGGAGTCACTCCTCGAACGGAGCCACATATGGCATTGACACTGTGCAACCAAAAATAGACAAATAGCTGAGATCTGGAACATTGGCAGTACAGTAAGTCTCGATACGCATCATTACAAATACAACTCGATCCACAACGAGTCAGTCAAAGTAAGCAATCACTGGTACTGAGCCAACCTGTTCTTGATACAGTTCTTGTAAGACTCCCATCGTTCCCGTAATTCAGGGCATGTCTTAATCGTCTCCTCAATGTAAGTCATCAGTTTCATGTACAGGTCTTTAAAAGCAGCGCCTGAAAACTCCACATCAGCGGACACTCCATGCCTGACCCTCTCCAGGGCACAACGAACGGCAACAGCAGCAAGGCAAGCAAGACTATCAAGATCGTCGAGGTACTGAATAAGGTTGAGCTCGCGAACAGTGTCCAAAATGACATTAAGGACAACACTGTTTTCGAGGAAGTGCCGCTGGTTGTCTGTACCAAACCCCATAAGAAAATCTGGTGGGAAGACTGAATCGTCGAGGAAGTCTGCAAGCACAGTTTCCTGATGCTCGAGTTCGGAATCTGTCGACCATATTGACAGACGTAGTTGGAATCCATCGAGGACTAACTCAAAAGCGCGCCTCTTGCACGTCTTCATGATCTTTTTGCACGGCTCGGATAAGATCATGTACAGCGTCCCAGAGTTCTGTGACGCCCATTCCTTTCCATGCTCTGTCGATTCATTAACGTGATGTTAGTCCAGAAAAGAGCGATACTTACCTGTACCCAACACCTTTTTGGCCGCCTCCTCTAACTTCATGTTAACCAGTGCAACTCTGTCTGCCTCGTCAGTTAAAGCAGCGTTGTTGAGTGCATTTTTTGTTATTTCTCTCGTTGCGGACTTGACGATGCGTTGGTGGTTGCTATTTGTATCGTCGAACACAAGATGTGGACCCTTGACCGTACGCTGGCATTTTGTTAGCGAGCGAGTGTTTGAAAACCCAAATACTCACCTTCCGTTTCCTTCCTCTCCGGTTGTTCGGCCCTCGATAGAAGCGAAAGTTCGAGTCATCTTCAGGGCTTGCCCTACTCACACCCAAGTCTTGAGTAGGCGGTAACGACACATCCTTGATGGTCTGTCGAAGAGACTCGTCTTCTTCATGTGGTGGTAGTAGCACACTCCGGTCGTTAGACAGGAAAGGGTGCGTAAAATCAGGGATGAATTCAGCGAGGTATGGTTCCGGTGGCGCAAAGGAAATATGAGCCTGAGAGGGCACAATTGGTGTAGGTTCAGTGTTTGTGGTGTCGTCATGCGCCTGTGGCACCTGGCCATCGTGCATGGCATTGGAGGGGGGGTATGAAACATCGAAGGCGAACATGTCATGGCTCGGAGGGAGGGGTGACAGCGGTGTCATGAAACTTCCCTGCAACTGATGGTTGACGGGCAGCGGCAGTTGGCCATAGCCAAAGAGCTGCAGGGGGATCTGAACCTGAGGCTGGCTAGGAATTTGCCACGGCGATGGCAAAGACATCAAAGTTTGCATGTCCACGTATGGATTGGTGGAGGCATCGTACTCGTCTTGAAAATCTGATGCATCATCGCGAGAGATCGAGACATTAGCGGGAGGAATATGATCATAATGGCTCTGATGCGTGGATCCAGAGGCATGCGGCTGTCCACCATTCCAGTGACCGTGCAAGGCCTGTGGTTGTGACCATAGCAAGTCAATGCCTGAATTTTCCGAGTTGTCGTCATAATCATTGGGGGGGATCTCCCCCGATGGTTGGGAATTGTTCGTAAATGCCTGCATGAGCAAGCGGTTAAAAGATTAGTCAAGTTAAAAGGCGAGAAAAATTCAAGTACCTTGCGAAGTTAGATTTACTGCTAGCGACGCAATACAACTGCGATAGGAAAGTCATCCGAGTAATCCGAGTCATTTTACGACACGAGTAAGCTCGTATGCAATGAATAGTAATGAAACACGCGCTTAGAATCTGATAGGGTGATCATGAGCAGAATGAATTATTCAATCTTTCTGCATAGGATGGTCACGGTCCAATGCATATTCTGGAAGCATACCATTCATACACCAAATAAGGCAATCCGACGTAATGCTACCGCCCAATCATTTCCCATACAAGGCAGTCAGCTATGCTTCTAATAGGAACGAACGTGACGGACCGGTACTCGTAGAACAAAGTTCATCGGAAGTCTCCAGGAACCAAAGACACGTTCCAATTTCCAAGCATATTTCGAGAAGAGTGTATTATGGGGTCCTCGATAGCAAAAAAATTCATCCTGTGCGAAATCTTGATTGTGAAGGGTCTAGGCCCTTTGGGGAGGAGGAGGAGAAGGAGGAGTATGTATTATGTATTAACTCGGAGCTGAATCTAGTGCTGGGTTTGAAAATTCCCATATCATGTAACATATTAGGTGTACGACCGGCTCGGTAATACAAGGTGACTGCTAGCCTTCAGACAAATATACGACGCTCTATGTCCCATGAGGGGCATCCATCTGCTAAGCCTTGCTGAAGAACGGTCTGAATCTTGCGACTTTTGAGATTGAAAATTACGTAGTTCACAGACAAAAAGACATGGGTTTGCTACACGACAAGGTACATAAACGACCAGACATAAACTAGTAGGACACAGGCGCTGATGGATTCTGGTGATAAGTACGTAGTGAGTGGTTGAATGGACAGAGACGGCATCTCCAGAGGCACTACGTCATTGTGATTAAACACTGACTATGCATATGCCAGTAGTCCGAGTCATCATGCATCATGCATGAGTTGCGTTCAGGCCGCTTCCGACACAATTTGATGTGTTGTTCAAGTCGTCAGCGGACGACTTGATCGGATGCATCCGAGTCTGCGTGGTACGATCTTTTAGAAGATCCAGCCAAGCATCAGTCTCCCGAAGAGACATCTTGTTCTTCTGGCGTGTTGCAGTAAGAAAATCAAGGTCTGCTGCAGTACGAGATAGTGACTGCTTGGCGACAAGTGCTTTCAACAACCCTCGAGTTTCTTTCTCTATTTTACGGAACTCCAAGTCTTCTTCGCCATACAAAGATGTAAGGAGGGTGCGTAGCCTGGTCGTTTCTTCGAGTTCCCAGTACGTCATGAAGAGACGCATACGTTGGCGTTCACGAACTGCTTCTTTATAGTGAACAATGAAGCGGCAAGATGCAGGGCTAAGCTCATCCAGATAACTTGAAAATAAATCACTGGTCTGAGATTTGACGCATATAATGAGACTTATGTGCATTTGAAAGCCAGAAGGACTTACATTGCTGTCCAGAGCTTGTGCTCGATTGTCACTGTCACTGGCAGGCCTGCCCACCAGGCTGTCAAAAGCATGAACATCTTGAAAACAGGGTG
The DNA here is from genome assembly GCA_016647685.1 of Suillus tomentosus. NCBI lineage: Eukaryota > Fungi > Basidiomycota > Agaricomycetes > Boletales > Suillaceae > Suillus > Suillus tomentosus. The sequence continues at coordinate 429,030 of JABBWJ010000018.1, forward strand.
GCGGACGGTATGGATGGAAAGAATGATGGTGACTTTCGCTACGATGCTTCGCACGGCTTGATTGAGCCCCAGGAGAGGTACCAGTGATATGACGATATGCGCCGCCTGAATGCTTGGAATCAGGGGTCAAAGGAAAGCCATCCTCAGTATCTGTCTCCGAGCCCGTGCTTGTCCCTATCACTCACGTATAAGTATATTTACATTATATTATGAGTACCTATACCTCTGGATGACAAGGGAGAGCTTGGAGGACTTGAAACATAGCTGTTGATGTTCCTGGCGTAACGAGGGCGTTGAGGAGGTGTTGATAGTGGTGTGGTGCACGAAGTTTCGCCTGAAGCAGGAGGGCATAATACGTTCATCTTTCAGCACTGAGTGGGTAGTAGGTTCTAGGGAGTGGTTGTTGTCAGTAAGCGATAAATAACCATTCGGACTTTCAAAGACCTTGGCACCTTGAGCTGCAGATTGATAGTTCCTTTTTCTTTGCTTCTCTGGGAACTTCTCAAGGACCTTCAATCAGGAAACGAAGGAACTTGCGATACGAGCGATTGCCATTTTTGGTTTCTGCGGAGATTGAAAACATATTGCTTCAAAGTATGATGTGAAAATGAGGGCTGACCCGTGTGAATGGTAACATATGGAAGCAAGCCCTGATACTACGAGCCTATATGATATAGTAGTACAGAACCAGGTACCCTCAGGTTGTGTGTCGTCGTGCTGGCAGAGATCCATTTGATTTCAGGTAGTATTAGGTGGCTAGTGTATGCCTCTCACCAGAGGCACTGCAATGCTGACCTTTTTGTTGAGTCATATTGTTGACAATGCACAGTAGGTGCTGATGGCTGAGTTTCAACCTTGTGATATCAATATCAGTAGGACTTGTTATCCATTGCTCCAGCAGCTGCCGTCATGAACATGCAAGGTAGTATCAACCGCCTCACTGACACTATTGAAAAGAGCTTGGTCCATCCACTTGAGGTGGTGCCACCAGTTCCTCCTGCTCCACCCACCATGATCTCCTGTGGTCTCACAATCATGCGCAGTGCAGATGCGGATCTGGGAGTTGAACAGAGAGCCATCCTCCTGTGGATATTTACCCATGCAGGAGGAGAGAACAATCTTGCTGCTTATGTCAACTTGAAGCTGGAGGATGACTTTGAGTTGCACTGCGCATTTATCTCTGGGCTCCTTGTATCTACATAGAACTATCATACTATTTGTATCACTTCTCATTACATTGTTGTATCAACATGTAGTATCTGTATTGTATATCCAATATGACATCATGATGGGTACACAGGTGTGATTGAGTGTGAGTATGAGAGTGAGAAGGAACTTGCGGGACTGGGAACGATGTATGAGAGTGAGAAAGAACTTGCGGGACTGGGAACGATGTATGAGACTGAGAAGGAACTTGCGGGACTGGAAACAATGTATGAGAGTGAGAATGAACTTGCAGGACCAGGAACGGATCAGGAGTAGATGGTTGTGGTTGCTGCTACTAATGAGAAGTAAGTATGAGAGTGAGAAGGAACTTGTGGGACCGGGAACAATGTATGAGAGTGAGAAGGAACTTGTGGACCGGGAACGATGTATGAGAGTGAGAAGGAACTTGTAGGACTGGGAATGGATCAGGAGTAGATGGTTGTGGTTGCTGCTGCTGATATATAACATTGCAAAGTATAAGTACATACTAGTATTAGTCCAGTCCGTCCTCATCCTCCTCTGCAATACCTTGGTCTGATAGATCATCATTATCATCTCCTCTCTCCTGCAAAATGTGCTGATAATCCACCCACATCACTTCGGCAATGCAATCACGCATCAAATGGACGTCATTGTGTCCAACTGGATGATTCTCTGCTGGCTCCTGCTCCCAGTTTGTGGTGTGTGCATCGCTGATGGGGTGGTCCATGTCAGGTAGGTTGCCTTCTGCAGGATCATGTAAGTGGATAAAGTTGTGGATGCTGCACAACACAGCTGGCATCTGAGCTTGTACACTCATAGTGTATGGTGGGGACAGCAGGAAGATCCAGAAACATCATTTAAGGATACCAAATATCTGCTCGATGACATTTGGAGCGGATGCATGATGTAAATTGAACAGTTCTTGTTTCGTAGTTGGCCTGTTAAAAATTAGCACATAACACTAGGCAATAGCATGGGTAACCCATGAGTCACCACATACTGACCCATACTTTTACCCACGAAATACCCATACCCACGACCCAAGGGTACTGTGGGTCATGGGTTATGCAATGGGTTATGTGGGTAACCCATAGGTAGCATATCAAATTTTGGTCTTCTAAAGTATAACAATGGTACTACGAGCATACATTCTAGCACAGCATAAACTCGCAAACTGTTACTTTTGGATAATTTCACACAATTTCAGATTTCCTGCAAATATTGCACCCTTGATGAGTTACCAATACATCATGTAATAGGCAACAGAACTGACAACAGAACAGGCAACAGAACAGGCAACAGAACAGGCAACAGAACAGGCAACAGAATTTGTATGATTATGTAATATGATGTAATGTAGCTCGTTTGGACCCCCAGCTTTCAAAAGCTGGGGGTCCAAACGAGCTACATTACATCATACCACATGACCATGCTTTAGTCATACAACTATGTAGGAAATTTCAGACTCATTGGCCTTGGCACTTGTGTTGGAGGATGTTGGTGCAAAAATCTCGATAATTTCGTCAAGTTCCTCCTCATCTTCACTTTGAATGACAGTGAAATGACTCTTGCTTTGGATGTGAACATTTTTTGATACAGATGGCACTAAGCTTTCTTCAAGTTCGGAGTCACTTGCAGCTGCAACAGCTGCTTGTTTGGCCTTATTGGAGGTGAGCTCGTCACCCTGACTTCACTTGCATTTAACAGCCTTTCTGACTGACTGAAAGAATTCCTTGGCCTTCTTGGTGGGTTTTGGCTGACATTTACTGAATATTAGGAAGGATTTGGCTATTTGAGGTGATGAGAGTGATAAGTTGTTGAGATTAAGGTTTAGATTAACATCGAGTTATTTTGAAACTTGACAGTTAGTTTCAGCTGGGGACTGTTCAGTTAACAATAAGAATAATACACTGCATGAGAGGGATTTCTGACACACAATTTCAGGGTTCATTAAATGCCATTGTTGGATTTGAACTTGGTTGATAAGGGTAGCACTTTTCTGACGATTGTGGAGAGCAGAGTTCAACCAGGTGATAGTTGACGCTGTACATTTTTTGGCCATCAAGTTGATTGTGATTGAAAAAAAAACTGGGAAGAAGTGCTCAAAGTTATATCAAAGAAGCTCATAGTCGAAGAGAGGTAGCAGGACCATTGACAACGGGTTGTTCTGGATACTTTTCAGCTCTTTTCTTGTCACTGTTTGGTCAACTCCGATGCTCAGCCAATCTATTAACTTCTATGATATATTTAGAGTTTTCAACAGTTTTCGACACCCTCAAAATGCCCTTGAGTCTTTGACATGTCGTTAACATGTTAAAAACACATTGAAAACATGTCGAAAACTGATGATGTCAAAAACTCCTGAGTTTTTCACGGAACACTAATCTGAACAGACTCTCAGTGAGAGTGACTCAAGCTTCATTAGGGTAGTAGGGTCCAAACATAACTAAAACCAAGTATTTACGAACTACATTTTAGTTTAACTAAAACGGAAACTCGTGCGAGAGTCTTGCAAGAGCCTTATCACAAAATTGGATTTTTAGATGTGGTGTCTAATCAATCAATCATTACATACGTCTAAGTGTGAGTGACCAATTTACGAATACCATTTTTGGTATTTGCGGGGATCAAAATCAGAGCGGTTGACGCAATGTTGATGGTCGACCGGTCAAATTTAATTGTCAGTAAGAATTGAAAGTTTTCCAACAAGTTATTGCTATTGGATTGGATATGCCGTCACTAGTAGAACAACCATAAGAACTCACTGGAGCCAGCTTTGAATTTTCGGTTCAACACCAGCTTCCCTGACGGAGCGGCTATGTCTTACTATGTCCCTTATACAACTACTCAGCCCTTTTGGATCAAAGACATGATGACGCACGTCCAAGCTGATCGCGTATCCGAATTTTCTACATCTGGCAGCGGTGACGATGTATCAGTTTACTGGGAACCAGTATCATCTTTCACAGAACCTTTCAAAACCCACTTACCAACAGACACCATCCTCCCTCCTCCGTCGTCCCTGAAAAACCTTCCAACCCTTCCATTATCACCTACTGGCAGTCCCGGCACTCAACCTCCTATGCAGCTTCTTGATACTGAGGCGTGTCATGAAATTGAATCCTCTGTATCAACCACTGTCCCTGCCAACGAGGAGACGTCTCACACGTCTCACACCCATCATCAAGGCGCTCTATTCGAGCAGTCGCAAACTCTCAAGCAGATGAGCAACGATAACGTGGTGGGCGTTCGCAATGGGCAAGCTGAGAAACGGAAGGAAGACAAAAGTATGGTCAGTGATTGCAGTGTTGTTCATTTTTGTTGTACTAACGAAATGTCAGCAAGCCGAAGCCGATCGTGTATGTGGTGGGGTCATACGAGCTCGAGTTTGTCCTACCACCATTGCTGGTCAGCTGTGCAAGAGGAAATTTGAAGATGCTGATGCCGAAGATAACACTGACCAAGGAAATATTGATAAACCTGCTCCAAAGCGCATTTGCCGGGAGAAAACAGGCACCGACTGGCAGACAGTCCTCGATATAATAAAGTATGGTGAACAACGAAGCGAGCAGAATCAAATGGAGGGCAGGAATGAAAAAGTTTGTCCATGAACGTTTAGATAGTGAGGAAGGGGTTGAACAGCATCCTTGTTCTTGTAGTACGCTAGCCTGAGATCATGTTGGGTAGTCACTTGTCGGTGGACAGGATATAGTTAGAGCGGACGCGGCAGTACAATACACGATGTTAGTAGGAATAACTTGAATGTAAGGGGGTGGGAATAACGTGAATGGGACACAATGCAATCATAGAGGCTAAAAACAGTATGAAAGGGGGGAACACAATAGTAACGGACAGGATGGCTGCAGTGTGTATTGAGTAGGGACGTCGGTACGCCAGCGGAGAGTACCAGTGTAGTGGTTGCCAGGGCTCGGGAGTAGCAAGATGTCAAAAACCCTGTTGGCAACGACGTCAGGAAGGTCAGGCTCATCTAATCGTGATGAGCAGGAATGATGATCTAGACGAGTCAATAGTAGAAAGAGGATCTATCCAAACGACCAGGTGACATACTTGAAAACATGGATCAAGCTGTGTTCGTAAGTGAGTAAGTCTCCGATTGTGGCTCATGTACGTACAGGAGGTTGAAGATGACGAGGAGGAACTCAAGGATGAGAAAGAAGAATCTAAGATCGAAGAGGTCGAGGACAATGACAACAAGCCAAAAGAGAAGAAGACCAAGAAGGTCAAGGAGACCAAGACCAACAACGAGGAGCTCAACAAGACAAAGCCCATCTGGATGCTGTGTTCGGTATTCAAGCTCATAGTAGTATCTAGTACTACATAATCACAATCGACTTGACCATATTGATGCTGCTCGATTATGTAAGCAAAAATCATGGCATGTCTAGTTAGGCTCAGCGTGTTACAATTCACTAATCACTGCGGTTTACTACCTAGACGGCGCAATGCGCTGTTCCGAAATTCTTTGGACCGGGATTCTCTTTTTTCTTCTAATGGTAGTCTGCGGCGCTCAGGGATGCTCTTGGGAAAGGACCACAGACAGTCGTGGACTGACCAGGCATCGTGCATCCTGTCGGTTCTACAAGAGAGCTAGCACTCTTGCAAGCCAGAGGAGACATGACCGCGCAAAAGAGGCGGTATCTTCGAATATGGTTCCAAGGCTTGGTGAAACTACAGTGCGTAGCTCTAAGTTTGCTTAAAATATAATATTCATTAAGTGCCAATGTCAGGCCGTCCGATATGTGAGAGACCGTCCAAGTCTCAAACCAATCGCCCCTTGCAGACTTCTTGGGCCAATGTCTATGGCTCGCGAGTTTAGTGGTACCTCTAGTCTCCCAGAATCACCACACCATGTCGAGGCGCAGAAGGAACGAAACAGTGAGGTTGATGTTGATATGGGTAGCAATTCGGGAACCATATGGGATTTTGTTAATTCAGGTTTGTGTCTCGTCCCAAGTTATGACGTATTCACAAATTACTCAATTCTTAAGAGGAGCCCACACTTCCAAGGCGAAGAATTCCAAGATCTCTCGATCATATTGAGCCTTCGCATGATGATTTGAACCATTCTGATAATACTGGCATCGCATCAACTCAAGTGGCTTCACTACCTGCGCGAACAAGAATCAAACGCGTTCTTTTAACGCTAAGAGACACCCTCCAGACATCCTTCAGCTCTCTTGGACTCTGCCGACTATACCCTCGTAGGCCTTCCTTTGAGCCTGATCGGTTCGTTCCCTCTTCGCTACTCGCAAAAACTGCTCCAACGGCTATCCAAGGAGCCGATCCTGCACCGAACGTTTTTGCACCGCCCTTTCCCTTTCTTAATATGACGATCTATCGTCTGATGTCCTGGATGAATTCTGATGGCCATTTACTATCCGAAAGTAAAGTCTCGCGCCTCGTCAAAGATGTTATTCTGGCAGATGATTTTGACCGTGAGCATCTTCAAAACTTCTCAGTGAGGCGGAGCCTGCGAGAGCTAGACACGGATGACAAGGGGAGGAGGGTTACTTTTCCGGACGACTGGATTGAGACTAGCATCACCATTGACATTCCGACAAAGTCAAAGGAGGCCAGCCCTCGGCCATATACTATTGATGGATTTCATTATCGCCCACTGGTCGAAGTCATACGCGCGGCATTCGCAGATGTCCAGGCAAGGGCGTTCCATCTCTTGCCTTTCCAACGGTTGTGGAAAGATCCTTTGGACGGCCACCAAGAACGAATTTTTGATGAGGTTTATACCTCTGATGCATGGATAGAAGCTCAGGATAAGCTTCCAAAAGAACCTGGATGCTCACTGGAACGCGTTATCGCGGGTCTTATGCTCTTTTCTGATGCCACACATTTAGCAAACTTTGGGACTGCAAAGGCCTGGCCACTGTACATGTATTTCGGAAATTTGACGAAATATGCGCGATCATCGCCCAGATCTGGAGCATGTCATCTGGTAGGGTTTCTACCTTCAGTAAGTCCTCTTGAATGTTGCGTTTTTGCATAGCGCGGCTAACAAAATCAGCTTCCGGACAAAATCAAAGATGTTTTTAGTAGCCTCTCCGGTATATCGAAAACCGGTATGGCGTCCCTTCATGCGCATTGCCGCAGGGAGCTGTTTCATTCCTGCTGGAACATCATGTTGGACGAAGACTTTCTTTTCGCATATCACCATGGTATTGTGCTGAAGTGTGCTGACGGAGTGGCACGGAGGATCTTTCCTCGAATATTCACATATTCTGCCGACTATCCTGAAAAGTGCGTTCTTCCGCGATTTTTTTCTTGAGAAAGTCAAATTACTTATCTATTTACAGGGTATTAATCGCTACTATCAAGGACATGGGGTTGTGTCCATGCCCTCGTTGTCTTACACCGAAAAACATGTTTAATTTTCTTGGACTCATGGGGGACATGAACCGCCGTTTAACCAACCTTCGAGCCTACACTTTGACGAAGGTTGTCGAGGCTCGCAATTTTATCTATAGATGCGGAAACACTGTAGATGGTGTAAAGGTAGAACATAGCCTTGGAGAAGGCTCATGGGTGCCTATCATCGTAAGCGAAACTGTTTCCTTATCATCTTCAACTGATATATCTAATTGCAGAATCAATTTGCTGCGAAGCTGGGACCTCTCGGCCTCGATCCCTTCCGGATGCTCGTTGTCGACTTCATGCACGAGTGTGAGTTAGGTACCTGGAAAGCACTATTTACACACCTTCTTAGGCTTCTCTATGCCCTCCCTCGGGGTAGTGAGCTTGTCGCAACCCTCGACAGCAGGTACGCAGATTTCGTTAGGATTACTGTTTTTGTCATGCTAACAAGTCGTCACAATCAACTTCTAATGTTGTTCTAGGTTTCGACAGGTCCCAAGTTTCGGCAATGGCGTCATTCGCAAATTTTCAAACAATACGTCTGAAATGAAACGATTAGCGGCGCGTGATTTCGAAGATATTTTACAGGTTTTTTGTTATCTGTTGTCTGCATTCAATTCACTCATAGCTTTCATCGTTAGTGTGCCATTCCTGTCTTTGAGGGATTGTTCCCCCCCGACCATGATGCAGTTGTGCAATCGCTACTGTATCGATTCGCGCAATGGCATGCACTTGCCAAGCTTAGGCTTCACTCAGAATCTACGGTCGATTTTCTTGGAGAAACATTCAAGAAGCTCTCGCAGAAGTTACGGAAGTTTCGAAGCTTTACCTGTGTCGCCTTCAATACTTCGGAGTTACCTAGAGAGAAAGCAGCTCGCCAACGAAAAGCTGCTAAACACTCTGAAACAAATGGCGCCCCTCCAGAACCGAATGGGGCTAGGATCAAGACGTTCAATCTGAGCACATATAAGTTCCACGCGATGGGAGATTATGTGACAACTATCAGGCTTTTCGGCACCACCGATTCTTTTACTACTCAAATTGTACGTATGATTTGCATTCGTAGTTTGTACCTGAAATTGAGTTTGGTCAGGGAGAGCTTGCTCATAGGGCCCTAAAGGCATTTTATCCGCTGACAAGCAAGATAGACACCCCCGGGCAACTTGCTAAGCATGAGCGCAGGCGCCGTGTACTACGGCGCGTGGCAGAAGTAGGTATATCCTCCGGCAGCCAATCGCAGACCGATGTCCCTCTATCAACGTCCTCTGAGCAGCATCACTGTATTGCGACTAATCGAAACAACCCAGTAAAGCTTTTTGCATTCCTCGGAGAACACGATGGTGATCCGTCTGTGAAGGTACAAGTTGCGCATTTCACACCCGTCTTGTAATTTTCTCATAGCAGTTGCCAGAATTTTCTACCAAGGCTCAAGGACCATATACTCTATCGACTACGAGAGCTAGACATTAGTTACTGTGACCACACCTTCACAGATGCAGAACGCAACTCCGTCATTATCCCCAATAACACGATTTACTCGGTGCAGACAATGCAAGTACACTACACGACCTACGACTTAAGGCACGAATATGATACTATCAACCCCAAAACTCACGGGGATATCATGGTGCTGTCCGGGGAGGTGACACCTAGTCATCCGTACTGGTATGCCCGTGTATTAGGTGTGTTCCATATGGAGGTTTGGCTTGATGTTGGAGGTCAGCCTATAAAACGGCACCTCGAGGTGCTCTGGGTTAGGTGGTTAGCAACCTTGCAGAACCATAAATCTGGCATGAATCACGGTCGTCTCCCCAAGATCGCGTTTGTCGAGGAGTCAGACCCAGACGCGTTTGGGTTCCTCGACCCAGGACAGGTAATGCGAGGAGCTCATTTAATTCCTGCCTTTTCCTCAGGACGTGGTACAAGCTCACTTCGCTATGGGAAGTCACTGGCGCGTCCTGGGGGAGATTTGGATGACTGGGAAGAGCACTATGTCGGCATGTAAGTAAATACCTTTTTTCGTAGTGCATTAACCTCGACCTTTGCGCCAGATTCGTTGACAGGGATATGTTTATGCGCTATACGCATTTCGGAGTCGGTCATTCGACAATGCTACGGAAATTGATAAAAGACTGCTCCGAGTCGGGGGCACAGACCGATGCCATGCACATCGCAAATAGCAGTAACAACGAGGACCTGGACTATGAAGTGATTGGCGATGGCGAGGGTTTCCCTGAATGCGACGATGATCAGGAGGACAGTGATGAAGAATGCGATGATGACTCAGAGTTGAGTGACGACGATGTTGGGGATAATGACGATGAACTTGGATATGAGGATGCCGATGAAGAGCCTTTTGATGATCTCTCTTTTTAACAGCTTCAAATACCCCATCATCACTCTGAGACTATCATATATTGTTTACTTCCATCGTCTATAATGCTAGGGACATTTCGGTACTCAGTGTTGAAATTTTTGCTGTCGCAGTGCTGTTCTTCAAAGTTGTGACTACCATGACTACTATCGCTTTCACCGTCTCTCCCAACATCGCGGCACTACTTGAATGAGCAAAATTTGTTACAGTATAAATAGCTTTAAATAGCTCGGCAATTCAAAGCATTTGTTACGGAGAATGAGACTACTCAAGGACAATAGAACTACTCAACAAACAGGATGTAATGAAACTGATAGCACAATACCTTAACCTCGCTGCAAACTCATATGCTAATCTAGATTCGATGACCGGTGCTAATGCCACTTTCCGCGATAAAGTCATCAATAGCCTTGTAGCTCAAAACACCAATAACTGACACCGAGAATTCCCAACAAGGTTAATGTAAAGACCCTGCTATCCCTTGCCGGGTACGATGGTACAGAGTCATGATCTCGTCATGAACTCTTCAATGTAGTCTACATTTGCAGGTATGCATAGTCATGTATTCAACAACTCAATCTTTTGGCATATAAATAGTTATATTTAGCAGACGCAAAATTATATTCTTCTATAGTTCACACGGCTACAATATCGAGGACTGATGAATTCACTGATGGATATCCTCGCTTTCCTCCATTGTTCCATCGTTGGTGCCTCGCTATCGATGCAACGCCTCTGAATTCCAACTCTCTGCAGGACTGGACTTTCGGCCATCGGTACCAACTTGATATCGTCGTTAGGCATGGCGAAGTAAAAGACTCCGAGGCGAGGGTGGTTCTCCTGATCCCCTGGAGGCTTTACGACACGATGGATTGTGCCCTTGTAATACCCGCCGGTAAGGAAGTCCAATGAATCACCTGCATTGACGACCTGCAGTCGTTTCATTATGTGATGCTTTGAGACGTGGAACGTGACCGCCTACAAGTGCATTTTCGATATGGCGGACCCAGCGCCATTTGCCTCCAGGGGTCATAATTTGGAGTCCAGCGACGGGCTGACTCCACAGAATCGTAATGCTTCCAAAGTCTTGCGGTGACACTGGTCAGCACAGGTGTTTGTTTCATGATTAAGGTCACTGACCTGTGTGTCCCTTCAGCCAAACATTCTTTGTTTTGGTTTCTTCTTCCTCTGTCCGTGGGTAACTAAACTACATGAACTTGTGAAGACTATGAAGAAGGCGGCACTCACTACTTCATGAACCTAACTGATGAATAAGTCAGCGACGATCTGGAATCTTTCAAAAAGTACGTTACCAAACGTCTCGCCAACGGCATCATAGTCATGAATGTTGACTAGCGTGTCTTCGGGTAGCTCGAGGCTGCGTGCAATAAGCCTGATTGAAATGTGATCAGGTGTTCATCCTCAAGCTCGACAATGATATATATATGTGCCTTAGTATGGGATGCAACACGTTGAGATGATTGTGTTTGCTAAACTCCTCGATCTCTGGGAGAAGAGGGCGGAGGGTCTCCGGGTGTCATCGTCTGGTCACATTACGATGGACTAGAGGGATGTCAGGTGAGTCAATGAAAAGACACAAATGCATCCTGCTCACTGTTATAATGCTCAATTTGGTCACGGATCCCAGCATCGATATGCTGAATTCCATTGACTTGAGTATACCAAACGCTCATATGTTGACCAAGACACGACGACCACGCACCCAGTAATGTCGCAATTTATATCCTTGATATGAACCGCTTTGTTTCATTGTTCCAGCATAAATTTGCTTTTCGCTGTCACTGACCGCCGAGAAGGGTAGGTCCGCGATGTCAAATATGCGATCCGTCTGCGTTGAGATGATATTAACGATCCACACGATATGAAAGAATTGCCTCACCTGGTCTTGCGAATATCCGTGATTCACGACATAGAAGAAACCGTGGTCAAGGAGAGCCTCCCTTGCTTCAATCGCTAGCGCGGCTCGACCTTCTTCAGTGTCGGCTTTCGAAATGTCAATGATAGCAAGGTCAGCATACTCCACTGTCAATTCGCACTTCAGTGTTCGACGTTAAGCAGATAACTTAGCACAGACAAGGTTCCTTGCTAGGAGGTGCGGCAACATAATGTGGTACGTAGGGTAGGGTGAGGCTGGGCATGGTTGTAGAAGTCTAGAGAAGACTCAGCGGGAGTTAATAGAACAACGCTGAGGTGGGAAAAGGCGCGAAGCAAGTACATATGGGTCTATGGAGGATGTGTGGCTGAGTGGCGATGGTGCTGTAGACCGATACACAGTGAGAAAAATCCTAGCTTCGAAACACCGTGTGGGCCCCTAGGGCCCTAAGGCGCAAGTAGAGGCCCAGTGAAGGCAAATTTAATTTCCGGATGTACCTAGTTGTAATGTTTGACAACAATGCCATTCAATACCTCCTCCTCTATACCAGGCTCTGTGCCCTTCTGCAGATCGCTCGCACCATATGCACTAATTCTAGCAACTCTCCAGGCCTTCATTGTAGGAGCTACATCATCTTCACACTTGCGCTTAACCCCAACCCTCTGAAGGACTGGACTGTCCATGAGGGGTACCAACTTGACATCGTCATTTAGGAAGGAGAAATAGATCATACTTAGCCGAGTGTAGCCACGTTGATCAATTGGGGGTTGCACAACCCGATGGATGGTTGCCTTGTAGAATCCTCCTGTGAGAAACTCCATCGAATCACCAATATTCATGAGCTAAAGCATTTATGTCAGATAGAAGGGCTATGGGATAAAACTACACACCAAGGCGTTCTCGATATGCTTGACCCAGCGCCAGCCCTCCTTCGTTTGGATCTGTAAGGCAGCAACAGGCTGACTCCAAAGCAGGGTGATACTTCCGAAGTCTGCTACGGTATGAGCAAGGCAACATTTGGCAAAGAGTAGAGTAACCTGTGTGTCCTTTCATCCAGACATTTTTTGTCTGAACTTCCTCTTCTTCTGACCTAGGGAAACTTAAAAAAAAGTAAGATACAATGGCATGCACCATATTGTCGTATGTTTACTATTTCATAAACCTCACTAGTGGCTATATCAGAATGCCAAAAGCCATCGAGAAACGAGATAAGTCGTACGATATGATACTCCGGGTGCATCAAAGTCGTGCAATTTCACGAATGTATCTTCTGGAAGCTCAAGGCTCAATGCCATAAGCCTGAGAAGCACAGTCAAATCCAAGTTGTGAAGTCAAGGCTGAAGACGTGCCTGCAAATTTTATGAAGAATGTCGTGGTGATTATGGCGCACAAAGGCATCGATATCGGGAAGAAACGGTCTGAGTGCTTGTGGGTGCATCAGGCTGTAGACGTGGCGGTTGCCTAGCCAAAGATGTTAGATTCTCTCCGCCAATATGGACTGTGTGCGAACAGTTATAGTGCTCGTGTTGGTCACGCACGCCTGCATCGATGTGCTGCTCATAAGGAATCAACAGTAGAAAACGGCAGTAGTCATCGAACGGTCTACCCAATATTGTCTTGGTTTATAGCCTTGAAATATGCCCGTCTTCTTGCTGTCTCCTGTGTATGCCCGTTTTTCATCTTCAGGTACGCCGGACATGGGAATATCTGCGATATCAAACATCCTCTCATTCTGTACTTGAAATAAGCGAGAGAAACAATATTTGATACATATATTTCACCTGAGCTTGAGTGTACCCGTGGTTGATAATATAGCAAAACCCATGACTAGTCAAGGCCTCTCGTAGTTCAACCGCTAGTTCTGCGCGGCCTTCTGCGGTAGCTGCTTTGGAGAGGTCGATGATGGCAAGGTCTGCGTATTGGACTGGATATGAGAGGTACATTAGATGCATGCATCTTACAGTGGTGTCACTTCTATATCACCCACGTTTTTCTTTAGTAGGCAGGGCAGGGACATATCTTGGAGTTTGTGGAACCGTTAGACTTGGCATTGTATGGCTTGTACCTTTGAATGGATCGAAGGAGACCAAAAACCACCCATATTCTCCCTTTTAAACGCAAGACGGAACGAATATCATCCGTGCTCCGAGAAAAGCCGTGCTCGTATGATAACCTAACGCGGAGCGAGTGTGGGATCAGATGGTGTCAGTCTTAGCATTTTGCCCTGAAAGATACCGTACGTTCTTGTCAAGCTTCAAGAACCATGATCTGAAAACTCTGTCAGATGTTCAATTGGTCAGACGGCTTTTCAATGACAGGTTGCTTTCGCCCGCGGAGGAGTTCCCCGACCCCATTATAACTTGTGTGGTCACCTGTGATACGGTAGCACTAGGAAGTAGGGATCCAGATTACTGTCTTTGGCCTAGTTCGATGTGCCGTTCTAAGTACAGCATTTATGGGCACTCCAGACTCCGGGGAAGAGATATAAGTGCCTGTCACGGTACAAATGAACTGGTGGTCACAGGCTGGTCACGGTAATGCGCCGTGACAGTCTTATAGCCACATGATGGACGCGCTTATCCTTTCCACCATGTCCGTTTGTTGCTTTTCGTAGTAAGGACCATGATGCGAGGCCAGCCGGCTCGGGTACTATTGCATTCATACTACGTCATGCTGTGTAGTGCTGCCTCCGAGTCCTATTATCACGGCCACCATGCACAACATCACCGGAGATCAGGACCGCCAGTGCATCGTGACTATCAAAGACACTACCTTAGGACCTTCGAACACAGTCAGCTCGTCAAAGCCCAACTCCTCAATATATTTGAGAGCCATGACCGCATCCCCTGCATCAACTTTGCGTTCCATTCAAACTGTTCGGCGTGGACAGTGAGTCGAAGAGTTTCCTCTGTGGCTCGCGTATGCAACTACATTTGATGGTATCGAGGATTAATACTAGCATGAACCGTGCTCAACTTTCGAACGGATTCTTTTCCCCGCGGTCATTTTAATGCCCGTCTAAGTGGGGAACAACACGCGCCAAAGCGCACAATCACTGTCTACTGACTGTAGTATCACCCCGGCATACTGACACGCCAAATAATTTCTTGGAAAATAATGTATACATTGTTCAACTCTACACAGAACCTCGATCGACTCAGCAACGAACTACATATTATGCCATCAAGCACGCTATCAAGGCAGGGACATGACCTAGCGTTGTGATCGTCAGTGACTCTTGTTCCAACTATATGAATTCGCAGGTGTGCTATGGCCTGTGGGCCAACACATGCACTGACACTGGCAGACATAGATGCTGTCAAAGTAATAATAACGGCGAGGATGGAGAAACGCATTTTCTGTACAGGATGATACGAGATCTAATAAATCTGAGGTGAGTGGACGCAATAAGAATTAAGCTTGCTTTTTATACCCTACGCATGCGGACATTGGCAGACCATAGATCGGATTGGGAGAATGGATGTCTGACGAATGGCACGATGCCATGACAAAAGTCTATGTATGACCCCAGAGTCAGGATAAATTGAACATAACATTAAACGCATCCTGGCCGGTGTATTCCGAGCACGTTCAAAGCGATGATAGGTGTACATGCAGCAGGCCTGGGATCTTCTGTGAGAAATGGCGCACAAACCAAGGTCACGTCGAGGTGCAGAATTGAAAATTGCACAAGCAGCGTTGGTCCCTCAATTAAAGTGAATGGCGAAACATGACTATACCAGACACGTATAATGACCTACAGTGGTTCAGGGTTAAATGGAGTTTTGCTGACCACTGGCGTGATTGGGGTCCGGCATTGTATAGTATGTGCTACAAAAATAAAAGTACACCTGAGGGCACTCTCCTTTGGAATTGAGATATCCGAAGTCAACTGCTGATCCCGGTATCCAGTTTCGCGTTTCCCCATGCACTCCAAAACCTTCAATTTCTATCAGTACCCACTGTAAGATTCTTGAGCCTGGCCTATAAGCTCCAGGAATCGTCGTGTCACCTATCCCAGGCTGTATGCAACAACAGGCCGGAATTATATATTACCAGCATTTCCTAATGTTCTGCCGCTAAAAGGATCTCCAAGATAGAGCAAATCAGGCGTGAGGTCCGCTGGCTATACAAATGACATCTGTCTGAAGTATTTCGAGCATTATTCAGGATATAAAAGCAAGCTGTCTTCCTATCTTACCCTGGCACTATAGGATACTGCATAGTGTGCGTTCCGAAAATGCAAGTATAGTTGGGTCTTTCGAGATCTCCCAAGCCAGCCGCCGATCTCCTGGTATTTAGTTTAACATTCTCCTATGCATGACGAGACCCTGAATTTCTGTTATTATCCATCTCCAGGGATCATCGTCATCACCTATCCCAGCTGCAGGCTGTATGCCACAACGGGTTGGAATTACATATTACCAGTATTTGCTAGTATTCTGCCGCTCAGATAATGTCGAAGATAGAGCAAATCAAACCTGGGGTCTGCTGGCAATATAAATGACATCTCTTCTGAAGAAGTATTTGGAGCATTATTCAGGATATAAAAGCAAGCTGTCTTCCTACCTCACCCTGGCACTATAGGATACTGCATAGTGTGCGCTCCGAAAATACAAGTATACCTGGGTCTTTCGGGATCTCCCAAGCCAGCTGCCGATCTCTTGTTATCCAGTTAAGCATTCTCCCATGCATGACGAGACTCTGGATTTCTGTTAGTATCCACCTCCAGGGATCATCGTTATCACCTATCCCAGCTGCAGGCTGTATGCCACAACGGGTTGGAATTACATATTACCAGCATTTCCTAGTGTTCTGTCACTAAGATAATGTCGAAGATAGAGCAAATCAAACCTGAGGTCTGCTGGCAATACAAATATCACCTGTTCTGAAGAAGTTTTTTAGGCGAGCAGAACATTATTCAGGACACAAAGCAAGCTGTTTTCCTACCGCACGCATCTCACAGATAATGCGTCTCTCCTTCATCCTCGCTGTTGTTGCTGCTTTCAAGTGGACTGTGTCTATGCCAGTTGTCAGTGATGATGGTGTCTGTCCCATCTTCTGCGGCGCGAATCATTGCTGCCCTAGCTATGTATGCATAGAAGTAGGACTTCGGGATGTGAGTATGGGTAGTTTTCTGATAACCCCGTGGCTTACCGGTGTGGTAGCCCAAATTGGTCTGTATCGGGCCTGGCAGTGAGGGGAGGTGACCCGCCGAGCTACAGTAAGTCGTGTTTCTGCTCTTGCCTTGGTGCAATGCGGTTGACGATGCGACTCGGACATGCAAGTAGTTCGTTTCTGAGTGCTCGGTAGCCGCAGCGAACCCTGCTCGGGCATTGAAGACACTATAAATTAAAAAAATATGTTTGGGACAAGCTTGACTGGTGATGGCAAAAAAAAATTCCCACAGACAGATTTACGCAAGGACGTTTGCGTCTGACACTACTATAATAGTGAGGATATCATAATTATTAGAGCTGGGTATGTTTGACGGCAGCACGAAGACATATCTGCATAAAAGTGTCTTTCGGGGTGGAGTTGCTACCGTGGGGCCTGAGGCCTCCTAACTAGTGTAATTGTGTCAATGAGCCCTCAAGTGACCCCCTCTTTAGGGGTTGGCTGAGATCCGGGCAGCGAGGTTATCATGCATCGTGTTTTGCATGTTGCACCTTTATTCTTGACCAGCTATCATCCCAGGCGCACAGCTGCAGTGTTTCATCGTGATATTGATACATCTGAGCCTTATTGAGGTGATCTGGAACTCCAGTCTATACGCCAGAACTCTCTTCGTGCCCACGATATCCACTGGCAAGCCGGTCCTCTCTCGGAGATGTCTGTCGAACCCCACAGCACAACCGCTCTTCATACCGAAGGACATTTTGTTATACCAAGCACAGGTCAGTGTTCGATATGCATGGCAAGTGTTGTGTTGATTGTAGCAAAGCTTTCCAAACCGTGAAGTAGACGCCGGGCTGAGCTAGAATTAGTACTTACCTTGTACCATGACGCCATTTTTAATGGAGATTCAAACTTTACTGATTTGGCTTGTTCGGCAGGCGAGAAACGATTGTCCTTGAAGCTTGGATCTTCTTTCTTTCTCTTTGGACTCATAAACAATGGTGTGCCATTTTTGTTTTTTCAAATGGCTACTCTGATCATCATAAAGTACTCTACGTCATCATACTTTCGGCTGCACTCGACCTCGTCCCTCCGTCAACACCTAAGGGCATCATTGCCTTTTGTAATATCGCTCCGGCCTTAATTGTGAAGCTCGGGTGGCCGTACTTTCTCAAAGGTCGCATACGTTATGCTCGACGCATTGTCGCCTGCTGCACGTTAAGCTTTATAGGCATGCTGGTAATCTGACAACAGACTTTCTTTGAAATCACAATTCATGTTACACACAGGTCGTTGCCTTCCATGAAAGCCTGTATTCGAGGCTGCTGGGAATATGTCTCGCGTCGTTTTCGTCGGGTGAGTTTACACATTCATCATGCACACCCGCTAGTGTTTCTCACCTGAACGACAAACGATAGGTCTGGGAGAAATGACCTTCTTGCAACTTTCGACAACATACAGCCGTTCGGTAGGAGGTCGAAGCGTTGGGTCCGCATTATCTCACCCTTCGAGCTATTTCATGTTGATTCCACTTGACAGATACTTCGCCTCAGGTACAGGAGCTGCAGGTATTGTCGGAGCATTCATGTGGTGGGAACTCAGGGGCCTGGGTGTCAGTACTGGTGTTGGCATTTCAGCGGTAACAATATAGGCATAGCAGCCAAAACAATCGCTCATATTGCATCGCAGGTTCTTCCATTCATCCTTCCTCTGGCATACTTTTTCCTGCTCCCCCGTCCAGCAGCATTCATGCATCAGTCATCCTCTACGTCATACACGCTCGTCCCCGCTGACGACCTTGAGACTGAAATTGATGATGATTTGTCTGCTCAAGATGACGTAGAATCTCGTGTGGAGCCCAAGGTTACCGTCCGCTTATCAGCCGCGGATAAATGGCGTCTAGTCAAACCGATGTTATTGAAGTATATGCTTCCGCTATGTGAGCAGTTTTTATTACTCGCGATTCTTATATGTCTAATAATTTACTACCAGTTTGTGTTTATACCGTAAGTAGTCAATGTTTCTTAGACACAGAGCATGCCTTCTGACCTGCACAACCTAGCTTGAGTATACTATCAACCAGGTACGTCATGTCTATCTTTGCACTTATAGTCTTTCTGAACATATACAGGGTATCGCACCGACTTTATTATTTCCCGTTCCGTCACACGGCCTCCTCAGCAAGATCATTCATTCTACTCGCGACTACTATCCACTTTGGCAGGTTTGCATGATAATTCGCCGTGATCCTGAAATACATTTCTGATAACGATCCATTCATAGCTAGTCTACCAAACCACGGTCTTTTTCTCTCGTTCAAGCATATCTCTGGGTTTGAAAACCCTTCCGGCCCATCTCCTCCCTGCTCCGGCCATTATCCAGTTCGTAATACTGCTTCTGCTAGTATTTGAATCTGCTGTCGGGCTACTTCCAGAAGATCGTGAGGCAGGAAGTATATTCCTGATTTTCATACTCATCAGTATTGAAGGCGTATGTGGTGGTTTGGCATAGTGTGTCTTATTTTTGTCCGGATAGAGGTTGATGATCTGATTGAATGACTGCTAGCGTCAACGTGTTCTATTGTATCAATCAAGAGCAACCGGATCCAGCCTCGACGCACAATCCCGATGTCATAAAGCAAGAGCGCGAGTTCAAGATAGGTTCCATTGGTTTTGCCGATAGCTCTGGGATTTTATTGGCTTCAATTCTCGCTGTACCAACGGAAATGGAGCTTTGCAGAGCGCAAGTTGCAAGGGGGAAGTACCTATGCCAAGGGCTTTAGGTCTACGACCTACAGAAGACGTATAGTTTATATACAATATTTGAGCAGTAATGATACACAATGCTCTAGAGGATATCACGAAACCGAAAGGAATACTAGGTGACCAAATGAAAACACTAAAGTACAGATGCGGACGAGCGGAGTTCTACGTCGGCCGACGCGGCGAGCCGACGTAAACATTGAATGACTGCCACGTCTCTTGCAGATGGGAAACCGATGGGTATTCTGTAGGAGCTGGGGGTTGCTGGGACATTTGGTACTGATTTTCATAGTACGAGGACTGATAATACGCAGTGCTTTCCTGCGCCTGATACGACTGCTGTGCAGATTCCCAATATGATTGGGAGGGTCTTGCGTTGTAGTCACCAGATGCGTAAGGATCTGCAGTGCTGAAGGATGATGATGACTGGTATGGATCATGGATATGATGACTAGGCTGTTCCTGACTACAGTATTGCTGGGGCTGAGGCGGGGGCTGGGGCTGGGGGTCAGGATGATGGTGATAATGTTGCTGAGGATGTTGCTGAGGATGTTGCTGATGAGGCTCCGCATGGTATTGAGTATTTTCAGGCTGGTGATGGTGAGATTGTGGCAGCGCCTGAGCGTACTGCGGCTCATGCTGATACCGTTGCCCCTGACTACCAGACGCGTACACAGGTTCCCGGCGCTGATTCTCGCTTTGGAAAGACTTCTGTGCCTCGACCGGTTGAGAAAACCCAGGCGACGAGGCGGGAAAGTGGTGACGGTATCCCTGTGGCGGTTGTGCACCTGGATGCAGCTGATGCTGGACCGGCTGGGCTTGGTATGTACCTTCATGTATACTGGACATTCCGCGTACATCCTCAGTAGATGCGTGGGCCATGAAATCATCGTCCTCTGTGTAATACGCATCTCGTTGAGCGTTGTAAAGCTGAGTATTGATATCTCCCTCGAAACTGCTCCACTGCTCGCGCAACGATGGATGAATGTTGCTAAATGCCTGCGGAGGAGTGCCTTCTACCTGCACCGGGGGAGATTGACCCAGATTGGTGCTGTTTCCTGGTGAATGGCTGGTCCGTCCTGAAGATGGTGGTACGGGCGCCTTCGTGGCAACCTTGTTGATTTGTCCACTGAAAATCGAAAGTTCATCCTTCGACTTTGTTGGACCAGTATTCGAGAATATATCTCGTCGAGTCACGGTAGGAGTGGCAGTACTGTATGCCTGCTCAGCTTTCTGCAACAGCCTCTCAAGGATAGGCTATGAAGGCATCGGCGTCAGTATGCATTGTCCGGTGTTCAGTATACCAGTGCTAGTGCTGACGTACAAGGAATTGTCCAGCTCGACCTCCAAAAACAGATGCTTCTTTGAAAAGACTGACAGCGCGTCGCAGCTCGGTCAAAGCTGCAGTAGTGATCTTCGACCGAGAACCGCTTCCAGATGCATGCGTAACGACAGAAGACAGCAACACCTAATTATATTGGAGTATCAACATGGTATTCAGAACGGTATGCCAGCGGGGTGTGCTCACGGATGAGGAAAACGCATGGGTCCATAAAACCCAGAAGCGAGCGATTTGTGCTGGGAACAAGTCGAACTGCGTGCGAAGACCGTTAATCAGTTCACAGGCACTACGGTACCCAGCAAGGAACGATGGAGCGAATGGGCTGCTCATGGGGTCTGTGGGGTTGTTTGATACGGCTTCCGCAAAAAAGCATCGATGAACATATAGCAGAGCTGCAACGAACTTGTAAAATTGCTTTGATGTTAGACTGCTGGAATCGCTTACTCAGGTGTCGGTAGTTCCGGGGCATGTAATGCTTCATTGCTTCTCCAAGTTCAGCGCCCTGTCTGGGAGGTCGCTGGGTGTATTTTGGAAGCTCCATGTCGCGAATCGTGCGATCCAGCTCGATGACAACAGAATACTTTGGTACCTTAGCCGTTTGTGCATGTTGGATGATTGCAGATATGCATTGGAAACCAAAGCGAGCCTTCCATGCCGGGACTGAGGTTATTATCGTTGAGATCAACACACGAAAGAGAAAAAAGTAGGACCTACAGCTTGGTACAACAGTTCCGTCTTCGTCCACCGTGGAATCGGGGTCGTTAGGTAGTTCGCAGTCTACAAAAGGCAGATAAAACGTAGCAAGACGACCTGTAGCCAAGGACTACGTGAAAGTTAATTAGTAACATCCGACAGAATCACAAGGACAAGATTTACCTGCCACCCGTCTGTGATGAATAGCTCCCAGAACAGCGCACGGCGCTTTTGCACCTCTTGTGGAGGTAGCTGCCAGCGGGCACAATCACGGTCTGGCAGTGGTTAAAAAGTTAATTTGACCGATGATACAAATGATTGAATTACTGACGCAGTCCAATCTATATAGCACAACATCAAGAAGTGGAAACAGGAAACCAATACCACTTACGCTCTGAGCTAATTTTGTTGCAAGTCCAAAGATTCCCCAGGTGCTCTCAATGCTGTTTTCTCCACTGCAAAGGCCCTGATAGATTGCGAGTAAAGCCAGAGTCTGAATGGTTGCCACTGATGGTGGACGGTCAAGTACGGGCTCCAAGTTTAGGGCAGCACGCGTAAGCTTGAAATACATGTCGGCTTCCTCGTTGTCTGGCGCAGGGGGCAATCTGTGATCCGTCAGTGCCCCGAAGCAGAATATCACAAACATCAAGGCGAGTTCATGAGGACCTTTACTCAAAGCATCATTCCCCGAGGCTACTGATGGCGCCACAGAACCCATATGGATGAGATCTGATGCTTCTGTGTACCATAAAGGAAGGTTCTCCTCCATGAGTTGCCGTTTTGTTACCGCTCCAAAGAACCATGGTGCTTGCTGAAGATACAGCTCACTCAAGTGACGAGCACGATGCCAAGGAGGTAAATGGTTTTGAATGAGGTAGTTGAGATCAACCTCATCATTAAACACTGGAGCTAGAGGGAAAGACTTCGACAGATGCTTGACACTGGGAGACAGATGTTCAGGATGCTGCGTCCTGTTGCCTGAACTAAAGTCATGTGTCGGTGATACGGCGGACTCTCCCTGTGGCACATAATTAATCTAGGGGTATGGTTGAGAGGGCCCTCATAACATACGATGAGCAAGCTCTAAAGACATTATGGTCAATCAGCCGTTGTAAATAAAGCTGTGCCAATGCAATGCTCACCTCCGACCCGGCGGATGGACCATAGAAAGTTGCAGCTCCATCGTCCCGTATGGCGAGCGTCCCAAAAGATTCGATGTATTGCGAGTCATCATCGACTTCATGCTTGGATTTACCTGCCGTTTCCTCATCTATAGCAGCATGCAAATCTATGATCGATTTGATGTCGAGAAGATTTCTATGCAGAAGAGGATGCTGTTCGCCAGGACTGGTTTGTGAAATAGAAAGTGCATCTTCAAGTTGACGAATCCTGTCACTCATTTGTGCAATCTTCTGATGCAATTTTTCTGTATCTGCTAGCACGAACCTGAAACGAGGAACAATATTGACATGGAGCTTCAGCTAGCTACATGGCTCGTAGGGGACTTACCGAGTTCCCTGACCAGTCGTGAGGGAACCTAGCGCCCACACCGGTCTTGATAAGAGGGCATCTTACAGCATATGAACACGTGAACATACCATTAGGACAAATAGCGGAGCAGCCTCTGCGTCTGCATGAAGAGCACGGTATAGTTTTGTCACATTTCAGTTTGAGTCTAGCGACAAAAGATGAGAGGAGGAAACTGATCACAAATGGAGCACCACCTTCTACACTCGGCGCATGACATAGCGCCTCGGCTTCTCTTCTGCTCCTTGTCCATAGCCTTTTGGATATCTCTGGAGTCAGGTTGACGAGCATTTCCACGGGATGCTTGAGGCATGACTTTAGGCTGAGTGAATATCTAAGGTAACCCGAGACGCATAGAGCTGGGCAAAGGAAGAAAGGAAAAGGAGTCAAAGGGCCTTGCATTGTGTCGTCCCTAACTTTAAGACTTTTCATTTAGAAGGAACGGCATGTTTACGTAATTTTGCTTCCGCTCTCACATTTATGTTCCGAGATTCCCACATGTGCGCCTCCTCGACAGTATCATGTACAGATGCACTCCGAAAGTGGTTGAAACTTGCAACCACCGTAACATTTCTATGGCGATTTCAAGGACGATTCTATTATTCAAAGGTCATTATATATCTTTAAGCCTTCTCATAGACATAGCAACTCACCTTCAACGTCCGGTTGTCGGCTTTATTAGAATCCAGCTTCGCGTCAGCCGCATGGCGTGCAAATGATAAGCTTACCGCACACGTTTTCGCCACCAAATAATACTGAGACTAATATTTTCCAAAAGGTGTAATGTATTTTGTGCACTCATCCGCATTCAGGGTGAGACGGGGACCTAGGCATGATCCAGGGTTTGTTGCTACCACTGCCACTGCGGCAATTCCGCCCCAAGTTGCGATCTAAGTATATGTTTGATAAGAAGTTGTACAGTTACGATATGTGTTCATATATCATAAGGCTCATTGCCAACCTCCTGGTCTTAGAGCGACCTCAGGCTCTCCTCGGCTTGTTCCACTGTCACACGGAGAAAAGGAGAAGTTACTTACTCAACTTACGTTCTCATTTGACTGAATCTAGAGTCTGAGATTGTTTGGTGCGGACTAGAACATTGTTTATGACGTTGGTATTTTTTTTTCACAGCGATTTATGTACGTCCTTCAAACGTTCGACTCTTACAGACCGGCGAAACAAATATGACAATGTTACAGATTGCACATGGAAGAATACAACCATGATCAGAAAAATTACCGAGTATGTAGCGAGTTATGCACGTCTCGTCCAGATGTAAATACAACTATCATCACCATGATACAGATCCCCAGAACTTCATCATCAAGCCTTCAACTAATCCGACTTTCCGCCCTTGCTTGGCGCCGCACCTCCCCAGCCAAACCAGCTGGCAGTTTTCCTTGCCTCAGGCCTGTCACGACCCTCCCGGCCAGAGTCACCATCAACGTCATACCCCTCTGCATCGCTGGGGACGTCTACTTCCTCAAATCGCCCAACAAAGCTGGACCCACGCTCCCGCAACTCAAAGTCCGAAGATGCACGGGAGGGTGGCTGGACGGAGCCTGAAGCGGGGGGAGTCAAGACAGCAGGACGCTCTGCCGAATTGATGAACGCAAGCTCAGCTTCAAGCTCGCGCCTGCGATCTTTCAAGGAGCCCTGATGACCTGCGTCAGAACGCCTTGTAAAGGTGTTTGCGGGAGTATTCCAGGCTTGGTCAGCAGATGTTCCCGCTGCCGCAGCACCTTGACGCAGCAGTGCTGTGCCAGAAGCGAGAATCGTAGGGCCATACGAGTGCCAGAGCCCCATGGCAAGCCGAGCGGGCCCTGATGCAGGGTCAGCCAAAGTTGGGGGTACACCGGTGTCTGTCGCCCCGCCTGCGGGAGCAAATTGGGCCCGTTGCTGTTGACCGATTACCGCAGCGAGTGCATCCCATAAAATACGAAACCTTTGCTGGATGAAGGCATAAATGCGAATTTTGAAAGATGCGAGTGTTGCATCGATCTGGGATTCATGAGCCTGGAAAAATGGTTCAAGATGGTTGATGTAGAGGTAGGATGAGCCGCGCGTTTGCGGGAGTGCTAGATAGAGAAGAAATATGGTCTTCACGAGGTAGTAGAATGGTACCCTATTTACACGCGCAAGGGGTGTATCAGGACCTTGACACTGATACCATCGATGTAGACCGACTGACCATGAAATAAGCCATTCCGCAGCGTACTCGACGCCGACGATACATCCCAGTACCGACCAGTACATCAGCCATCGCTCCAACTCCTCCTCAGAGGCTGGTCGCTGGGAAAGGGTCTTGTAGGATGCATAGCCAGGATAAAGAAAAACGACAACCGAACTAAACACAGCATCAGTATGTGACTCTTTGAGCATATGTGAAGACATACCTAATCATGCAAGACGTGAAATAGAAGACCATGGTGTGCAATATCTCAGAACAAAAAAATCAGTGCACTCGTACAAAGTGCCACTGTGCGCAAGGGTACAACGCCGAATCGCTTTACATGGAATGATTACATCATCAACTGCATTTCAATAATGGTGCCACAGACGCGTTTCATTCAGGTTTCTTCGCGTCTTACAGGTTGAACTCGGACAACCTCAAGGGACATTGAGTGCTGAAAATTAAACTGTCGTCTCTAACTTCACTTTTCAACATGTCTCGGCGTAAGAAGAAGTCACTTTTTACGCGTAAAAAAGTATCAAAACCAAAGTATACAATCGGCATACCCGCCGACAGCGAATGGAGAACAATGCCAGATTTTGCTTCGTTTATAGGTATGATATCTTCGCTTTGTTCTCCCAGCTTGATGGTGGTAACTGTTGGGTTTTAGTTGCTGATGAGGAGGGGAACCAGCATCGATTTTCTATTGGGGAAACGTTCGTGTCTGACTTTACAGCAAGACGTAGTGAATGCTGACCTTCAACAGCGCATTTATTCTACCGGAAGGGGTGCTTCCGGACAAATTGCACCATCCAACTGCGTATTGGATTGGTAGAATCAAAGAAATTAGGGCCAGAAACGACGAAGATGTACGTCTTGCCACTGACTCTGGTATTACCTTCGCTCAGCCATGACGCAGGTATGGGTTCTCGTACAGTGGTACTGGTCGCCTCAGGAAGTCAACTCTGTAATCAAGTCTTTGTGAGTGCACGGATAATTGACATCTATGAATAATTTCTGAAGTATCAAAGTGATGTCAGTGGCTGTGGTCAATATGAACGGATCATGTCAGATTACTATGATTATGTATCCACAGCAAGTTTCTGTGGTAAATTCCTATTTCTCGTGTTACATTATCAGTTTGAACTCCGTCCGTGTAGATCATGCAACTGTCATGAGATATAATGAACGTTCTATCGACCAAGAGGTGTTCGACTCTGATGATTTCTTCTGTCGATTCGACTTGGAATACCGCGCTCGGAAAATTCTCGTGAGTGTACCTTCCACGATTATTTGAAGTGGAAGTGATAATATTCATCCCTTTAACAGCCGAATATTACACGTACTGCTTGTTGCTGCGGTGTATCTTACAATCCCGATCGAGACCCAGTAATGCATTTCTGCCCGCGTCCAGCTTGCTGTGCAGCCTACCATCAAGAATGTCTGCAAAGACCGACACAAAGATTAGATGCAGCTGCCAGGGCCCGAAAGTTTATCGAAAGTTGGCCTGATACAGATGAACAGCTATCTATCGAAGACTTAGTCGGCTCACGACCATGCCGTAAAAGGAGAAAGGGACCTGAATCTTCGATCTCAGATCCCCTTGAGGAATTGCCGGAAGAGCTTGTGAAAGCGGCTCAGCAACAGATTGTGAAAGGCGTGCAAGCGGGGGGCGTTGTCGGGAATGTGAAAGCGGTTGTGGCGGCCCGCCAACTGATCTACCGCAGCTTGCTTGACGGTTCTTTACCTACTGACTGGGAGGATAAGGTGGACATTGAAGCAGCTATTCCCCCGAGGAGGAAAAGCTCTCCCGTGTTTGTGTGCCCCCAGTGCCAAAGTCTTATTTGATATAAGGGACATTACGAGGTGTTCTCACACTGATATCCTACTCATTCATACCTTTTCATTCGGCACATCTAGACAACTACCCATGTAGCATATGCATACCTACACTATATTCCGTATAACAATGATTCTTAGGGGTATATGACGCAATTCAGTACTTGTGACATATTCTGAAACTCGACTGAAACCTACCATTCACGCAGTACCATTGACCACTATGCCCAAGAGCACGACTTCGAAGAGTACAACCGCGAGGGCAAGTATATCACTCTTGCTTTGAACCCATCCCATAATAACGTGCATTTCATCTGGTCAGCCGCCATACAAGGTAAGGTCTGCTGGTACGAAGCGGGGTATTCCCCTCTATAGTTCAGAAGATTCTACCCCGGTTCCCGCTGAGGCGAATAGTACGACTGAGGAGCAGCCTGAAGAACTGGAAGTGAAAGTGAGGAAATATTTCTCGGTCGAAAATGTTGATTTAAATATGGATTTACAGATCTCCCAACTGCAGTCGGTTGAGAAGGATGATCCAGACAAAGTGGGAGACGAGCTACTTCCCAAGGCTCCATCCGATGGCGATGCAGGTGTCACTGAACCAACCCCAAGAGGAAAGGAACCCCTGCAGGAAGCGAAGACGGTGCCTGTCAGGGCCACCGAAAGGGGCATAGCTGGGCAATCTCAACTTGAAGTTTGCGAACAAGATTACGAAATCACCACTACATGCGAGTGCGACTGTGATGATGGATGGGGGTACGACGAACAGGACGAGAAATGGATAGACCAGGAAATTGAAGCGAGAGCAGCTGAAGCTGGCATGTCGACTGATGATTGGATTGCTAAAGAATACGGTGACGATGATTGGTACCCCTATGAACTTGAACAGGGAACGTTTGATGGCATGTCAGCCGATGACGCTAATGCGAAGAGTGAGCTAATTTCTCCTTGTCGTCTGATTGGACTCACCAGTTCGCCTCCGCAGTGGCTCAGATCTTCCGTCGGTATAGACAGTAGACCTCACATCAACAGAACCAACCAAGTCACGAGCAAAACAGTATATATGTGTTACATCCGTGTATGTACATATATGCTACTGCAAGATATAATAAAATTTTCGCGGGAGAAAATCAAATGAAAATGATGCCAAGTCCGTTGAACGTAGCCGTCCCGATTTGTGACTGCAGCAAACTCAATCACACTCACTCTCACTCCGCAGAATCCTTGTGGCTTTGCGTTTGCTTGCCCGAGTTGGGATGGCGCTACTTTCGGAAGCCTTTTTCTTGCGCTTGCGCTCCGTCTCGCGAGTATTGAGTCGTACACCATATCTGGAGAGTTGCTAGAAATCCGACAAACTCAATCAAAATTTGTTTTAAAAGGGTTCCAAGTTACCTTGGACAACTCTGTCGAAGGCTGTAAACCAGGAAATTCCTTGGTTGAATATATGCGGAATGGACCGCCGTGGCACTCAGCCTGCACTGGTATATCTGCTAGACTTGCCGTACGTGCAAAGAGATCGAAAATGCGATAACGGAGGAAGAAGTCGCCCTCGATTTTTACCGCAAGGTCCTGCATAGGTGCACGTGTCATGTGAGAGCAAGCCTTCGACCATGACGAAAGACGTACAGAAAATGGAAAGACAAGAGCCTTCCTGCCTTCATAGTCTATACAAGCTGGCTGAACGAAAGTGGCACCCGAGAGTGCGGCAGTACATTTCATATTTTCGGACATTTGGAATGAATCGAGATGGACACTAGGAGGGAGGGGAAGCTTAGCACCAATCCTACTCGAACTGCTTAAGGGAGGAAATCGATCAGTAGACAAGATTGAAGGTGGTGGATAGTTGTTAGATGGGCGAATGGGTTGCGTTACTGGCGAAAGTTGGCGAGGGAGACGGGGCAGGGAGCCTGACTCCGATGAGCCATCGGCTTGAGTGGGCACTGCTGGAAACAAGTCGACATTGCAGAGTAATCCAAGGCACTGTATGTTGCTATAATAGATATTGAAGCAGGACTGGGAACCCTGGGTGGTAATAACTCACTCGTAGTCTTGAACTTCTTGTTCGGATTCGTGTTCAGTACCCTCATTATGTACGTGGTATAGCCTGAGTTGAACCACTGGTGGTGGGTCGAGAGGGCGTCTGTCTACACGAGCATACCTGCATGCATGATGATGGTCAGCCACATGGAAACGAGTGAAGGAGGCACCGATATCACTTTCGCCCAAGGTCTGCTTTTTGTATCTCGACGAGCTCAGCACGTACGCATCCTCCGCGGAATTGGCCAGCAGTGAAATGGATGGGTACGTTGATGTATGATAGAGTCGTTCGAGGTGCTAACTTGAGCATAGTGTGCAGGGAGCCTGACCCTGAGTCTGAGTCAATGAAAGGTGGGTGGATAAGAAGGGCCGTGCTTGAAACAGACGTAAACTTCGATAACACTGTACGGCGTTAGCGTGTACGATGGATGTTCGTCCAGTATATGTCACTGAAGTTCCCCTACAATTCCGACGATCTTGGGCGTACACTAAATGGAGACGCAATTCCCATTTGCGTGACGGTACCCCAACTTGGACCAGCACCTCCTGCCCTGCTCGTGCACAGTGAAATGAACTGAATACAGAGGTATGGATGAATCGCATGATCCATCGACTACTCCGATTCTAACAAGTTGTAGGTAGCAGCTGCTCGTGGCGTCATTGTCAAACTTTTCCGTTTTACCCGGCGCTTTGGCGCACTCCCATGGAACCAGCAACATGGCGGGGACCCACGTGCCAGCGTTGTCGAGCCCACAGATCTAGAAATCGCGTAAATCATTCCAGTGTATCAAACACTGCCGTTCTGGCAAGCCGATAGCCTCCGAGTCGGAAGTCGCCCCACCAATTCATTGTCATCGAATCAAACGGTGTCCTCTCATGCCGTCAACACACAGTCTCCGTGGTAAGGAATCCTTGCCGACTCCATCGGTTGCGCCACTATATCGGACGATGGCTATCCTTGAATGCAGGCGTTAGTACTCGAGTATGATCACAGGTGATTTTCAGAACTTCTGCATCAATGTTTTTCTATACATTCCTGCTTATGTTCCGTGTGGAAAAACACCCTAGGAGATGATACATGCGCTATATCCAACTAACTAGACGCATAGTGCGACCTGCGGAAGGACGCACATTCTGATGTGTCGCTTACAGTCATCTCTTGTCTACATGGCATGCATCGCAGATGCCTGACTCCTCAGTTCTTCTCTGTTCCCTTCGTTTTCACTCACTCAGTTGCAAACAGTACGTTCATACTATGGTATCGGTTACTTTTCACTGACCTCAGTTCCGCCTTTTAGAGTTTCACAAGTCTCCTTATCAACTATCATCGCATCGATCGTCCATGGCTTCCTACCCCTGCTTCATCTCCGTATCTCTCTAGGCAACAACTGAGTAGATCCACCCAAGCGGGACTGATCACACTTCTGACGGAGGCGATGGGGGGGTTGCCAAACCGACACCTACAGTCATCTTGAAACGTGACACCACCGTTCATCTTGTTGGAACACCAGTCAGCGATCTGCCATGGGGTCACTGGGATGGAGGTTTGGGACACCAACACCTACAGACCTGTCACGTGACACCACCGGCCGTTATCGGTGATAGTGCTCAGCAGGTGCATTACTGTAATTTTAGTTCATGGCTAATCGCACGGATGTTGTGGCTGTCACTTTGGATCTGCTAATTGCGGGCTTCTTGAACAGAGTATGCCAGATGCACGCGGATGGGCCGCTCTAGGTGTATTATAAGTGCGGATTCATTTTTCACACATTTATTAACATCCCGTTGGCATTTCACCCTCACGGCTCCTTACTCGGCCAGGTTTTGTGTGGCGTTAGTGCATGCGACTCGAAGGCAACGACACGGTTGGGAAGAACACTTTCGGTTAAATGACAGTGTAAAGTCTGGAATTCGCGGGTATAGTCCTCGATCGAATGTCCTAGCCTGACACGTTTCCTATGGTCTTTAGACAACGTCCAGTACGACTGCATCGTCTCCATGGAACGCACATATCGTCTCCGGATTCAAAATTGCCAGCATTGCAAAAAAGTATAAGATTTCCTTCGTCATATGTATATGTAACCCAAATATGTGATTTATCAAAGTTCGTATCCGTAGTACATTACACCAATTGTGTCCATGCAGTACGAGGCGGGTTGACAATGTCATCAAAACTAGACATATTGACAAATGTTCATGTGAATGTCCAGCGCGCGACAGGATCAGAAAAGACTACAAGTAATGGTGGATAATCTAAAGAATGCGAGTTATAGATGATAGATGAATTCATTACAAATTATTGCATAGAGTGCAGTTGAAATGAATTCTGTTGCGGAAGGCGGCGGCTAGGGAGAGTATCAATAAACAAGAAACAGATAAGTAGCAATAACGACTCACGTAGGACAATGAGTGCTGTGAATATGATGATGACGATCACATAAACAGTGCCATATTTGATGATCTGGGGTCATGCATGAGCATCCTTTGCTCGTCTGCCAAACACTTGGAAACACTCACTATCCAACGGCGTTGCTTTTTCTGTTTCAGAGAATAGAGGGGAGCGCGAATCTGCTTGGAGGGACGCAACCAGACTGTAGCGATATCAGCAATACACGAAGAATATTGAATTAGACAACTCACAAAGCAGCATCGCATGCAAACGATCCGCGTATGGGAAAAGAATGGGTGGGGTCAACATGAACAGTAGGAAATGACCAATGAGAAGGTCAGAGCTCCACAGCGATAGCTCAATGATCTTGACAATGAATTCACGGGCGGGTTGTGACATGACATGAGCGCCAAGACCACGTCCATACCAGCGTCCCGTCCACCACGCACGATTCGTCTCGTCGTGCTTGAACTCACGCGATAGGAACACAGCAATGAGAACTTTGTGAACTGCACGCTGAATAGCGATGACCGCGATAATGCCAAGAACTGCGTGGGATGCATTCCATGTCTCAAGGAACCACTTCAATGTCAAACCGGACTATGTCAGAACTGCCAGATAGTAGATATACTACAACGCTCACCAAAAACTCAAAAAAGCCCAACATGCCAATGACACCAAGGACGTGAGCGGTAGATGCCATGATGGATCCAAATCTCGGGAACGTGGGGTCCATCATCGGACCAAGGAAGATGGAGATAATGAACTGCATAAGGAGGACTGCAGCATTCCATACGATCGGACCGAGGGCGATGATTGCGATTCGGATCAGAGGATTTGGTGGAATACTGCCAGTCGAATCGGGGAAGGACTTGACGAAGATATAGGCAATGGTAAATAGCACCGCCATCACAATAGGGAAGATGACCTCGGAAAAGATGACCGCTCTCCAACCGGCACGTGGAACATCACCCGACATTTTATCTGAAGGGAGACCAAGCTTCTTCTTCTTGTATCCCGTAATCATAGTCCGCGACAGACGACAGTAACCGATCCAAGAGTTGTTATGCGAGCGCGAATTTCCTCGAGACATCCATCTCAAGAATTCCCTACAATGCAGTCATCAGCAAAGCAGGCAAACAAAACAAAAGAATCAATTGACCGATAGTCAATCACAAAGTCCGCGAACGCGAATTGATGCGGGTTGAACAAGAAAGGAGCAACGCAAAGTGCAAGAATTGAGATCCAGAAGTAAATCAAATAAGGCGTCCAAAGTGCCATAGTGACATAGAGAAGACTGATCAAGGTCCTCATGCCGAGGTAAATGCTCGGTCCGGCGAAACGAGAGAAGAGAATGCTGAACGAGATACGGGTAGTTGCAAACCCACGTCCTGTCGCGATGTATCGGGCACCACCAAAGGTAAGGTTGCTGATGATGGAGTGCGTGTAGATCTGAGTAGAGAATACCTCAAAGACAGGCGAGAGGGACATGAACTGTTTTCCAAGACGAATAATGGCACGACCAGTTCCACGTTCCACCAGTTCTGTAAAAGTGTCAAAACGGTACCCCAATGAAGATAAACGAATCATGCATACCCTGAATGAACAGCGGCAGGAAGGCAATCATGAACACCAAGAAGATACTGATGATGCAACGGTGGATCCAGTCGAATACGGGTGTCAAGTTATAGCAGCCATCCATGCCAGGCAGAATAGTGCCACTGGAAGAATACTGACACACGGAGATAGAAGAGTTCAACGTTCCCAAGAACACCACTACATAACACAATCAATTATAACTCGCACGTAGTCGTAAGAGAAGACATACTTGTCACGATGAAGCACTGGACGGCCAAGATGACCAACATATTGTTGATGTGGAAACCAGGATGGCCGTAGTAAAAGGTGAGGAAACGGTCGATAGGCAGTTGCGTGCCCAGGTAATAGTACTCCCGACTGAGCATCTGCTCTCCCATGCCAGTACCGATCTTCGTCTGGAAGTTGAGGATGGTACCGAAGCCAAGGTCACGACCTTTACCACACTGATAGTACTCGGTGTGCTTGATACGACCACCGCGACCAAAAGCGTTCATGCCAGCATAGATATCCTCGTTAAGGTGCAAACCCTTCTGTGCCTTCGACACGCCACCACGAGTGTTCATGTAGAGCGCGTTCAGGAAATCAGGATGACCATAGTGAAGCTTTCCACCAATCCATGCCCAAGCACGAGCAGACAGAGTACCGAACGTCTGCTCCTTGCCGGCGGCGAGATCACCAAGAATACCAATGTTCTCCGAGAAGATGTACTCGCGAGCGCCGACAATGGCTACAGGGCTTGTCTTGAACTCTTTGTGACCATATTGTGCGTACGGGCTCTGAGTTGACACCGAGTACTCCTCAAATTCGCCCAAGACGTTGCGAATCTTAAGACATTCTTCCAGATAGTTATCCTGGTTAGCATCAATGAGTTGCAGGTATTCGCCACGATAGAAGACGATCGCATGATTCTGGTTGTCCGACTTGCCGTCACCCAAAATAGGATTACCGGGGAGCTCAATGCGGAAGTTGGGGCGACGACGGCCAGTCTCAGGGATGAATTCAGAGTGACCATCGATAAGCGCAGAAAACAACCGCGATTCGCCACCTTCCTTGCGTGGTGGCTCCTCATCCAGATACGCAATCTGAAGATCAGGGTATGCACGCAACAAGAACTCGGCGTTCTCGTGCTCCTCCTTGTTGAATTTGGAATACCGCTGCATCGAGACGACGAACTTGAACTTGCGCCGGGCCATGCGTTCCAGCTCGCGTTCTAGTTTGTCCGTGTTACCGCCAAACTGCTGCACGACCTCAGGATTTTCCACGCGGTAGAGCAATTTGATCGCCTTCGCGTAGTTCATGAAACCGGAGACTGTGCGATAGAGCGTCTGCGCACGCAGGGAAGCCCAAATACGGGTTCGCAGGGTAAATTCGGGGGCAGCGCTCTTGAAGCCAATGCAGTAGAACGGCAGATCATCCATCTTTGACTGGCCCTTCTCATCTGTGCCGAAAGGACTCGTGCCGTTAAACATGGCAGATTCCTCAGCCAAAATCTTGGTATCCTTGACGAAGTTGTCCCATTCAACGGGGTGGAGCTGCTTCAGGTATTCGAGCAGAGTGACACGGGTATTCTGATCTTCTTCGCGGATAATCTCCCTCAACGACAAGAGAATCTGAAAAATGTTTAGTCGGGACAACTTCGGATAAGATAAACGAAGCACGGACCTTCTCACTGTAATGTGGCGTCAAGACCGTAAATGCGGGCATAGCATCTACAGGAAGCGGCTCCGGAACAGCAGTCGTGAGCGACTGCGCAAAGAAGGAGATGCGGCGCTCGGCCTCACTGCCCGGAGGGAAGAACTCGCCCTTGAAACCCTTATCGCTCTGAGAGATGAAGAACGGCGGCGCACGGAGACTGCGTTTACCATCGTGCCCCGAGTCAACCTGGTGATACAACAGCTTCTGCACGTGCTCAATAGAAAGCAGGTGCTCGCGGTACATGGAAATGATAATCGCATTCCAAATCTGCGAAACCAACACCTATATAAAAACATCGTTAGAGTGCATTCAGGTAACGATTGCGGAAACGGACCTTCGGTTTATACTTGACCTCCATATCCCTCGTCGCAAGTAGCTTCGCATAGATCCGTTTTGGTAGCCTAGTGTAGATATCCTTCCATGGCGTCCATATCGACAAGCCAAGTATGAATGACCGCGCGATACTGAACACCGTATTCCAAATGATGTACCAAAGGAACGTATCGAGGAAAAACAGCACTAAGTCCATCACGTACATGATGGCCAGCGTGAACGCAGCTTGGTTGGTGCACAGACTAGAGCCGAAGTACCTGTCACTACAACCCTGAATCTTCATCCCTACCATCACTGCAATGGGATCACGGAAAGAAAGCGTGAGGAAGAAATAAGATTCTGTGGCTTTGCAACTGAAAACGAGAGCCCAGAGCGCGATTGAGCCTAAGCGCGCTTTCGCGTGCAACCCAGGATACGAAGCGGTGAACGTTTGACTGGCGAGGTATTTCCGCGACTTGCCGGCGACTCTGTCCCCAAACATGCGTCCAGACGGCATAGTCGCGAACAGGAGCGTAGCAACAACCGAGATGAAGAACTGGACGATACCGAGAATGAGGGCGAGTGAACTCGTGGTCCCACCTGAGCTATTTTCTGCAATGGCAATGTAGAAGGTTGGGCCGCATGTCAGCGCGAGGGTGATAAACAAAAATAGCAAGCGGCGGGACAGGTGAGAAGTATTATTCCAGGTAGTGGGGATATACGAAAACTCAGCGAGCGTCGCTGCGATCATAATAATTGTCGCAACTGCACCTCCGAGTGCGGTGACAGACCATGCCAATGCCGGGGAGTTGTAGACTTTATTCAAAGGAAGTGAGATCTGGTATACTTTAGGGGAGTTGTATGCAGTATAGAACCAGTAGAGAGAGACGTGAATGACCCAAATGCGGTTGAAGTTGACCAGGAGGTGTCCAAAAGAACGTTTTTCATAATAGGTTTTGAAGAACGCGCGATTCCAGTCAATGCTGTGGAACTTCATAAATCTGTGGGGAGGTGGAAGGTCCACAAGTCTCGTCTGAATTGCAGAATCGGTTGAGCATATAGTTGTGAGTAGTGAATAGCAGCGTACCTTATCGGTAAGTATGATCCGAGCAATACCTTCTGGATACCAGAAGAGCTGGTTGACATCATCGTAACCAATGATATCTGCATGGTCTCGCTCCCGCCTCACAAATCGCCCATCAACTACCTCATAACCTTGGTCCCGAATAAAGCGGTACAAGGGCTTTATGACAGATTTCAAGTATAGACCTTCAGGCACAGGATCCACTCTGTTCTGGCATTCAGGCGAACGATAATAGTCGTCCGCACACTTGAAGATGAAGCACAGACACTCGGGAACAAAGCGCACTTGGGCAGCCTCACCCCAGCAAAGAAGGTATAGGGCGATCTGGCGGAGGCGATCATATTGGCTCATGTTGTTCATGGCCTGGCGCCAGCGCTCCATAGCGGTTGCTAGCGATTTCTCGTTGGACGAGCGAGCGCCGGCCCTGCGGTTGAGGCGCTGAAGACCAGGATTTTGAACGTGGCCCACGGCGTCATCGAGGTCGAGCTGAGCTGCAAAATACCATTTACGGTAATTTGCATGCTCACCACCGATGTAATCGGCATGCAGTGTGAGGAGTGCCTGATTGGGCGACATACGGGATGCTCGACTGTCCAGCAGTTGCATCAAAAAGTCAAACTAGATTGGTTGTCAACATCCACAACAATTTTAAATAAAATGAAGGTTACCATGTTCCGCATAGAATCTCGTTGGAACCCGAATTTCTGAGTCAAGTCCAGGAAAATGTCTTCTATTTCCTCCTTGGAGAGTGGGATTTGACGCTCGGCTGACCAGGCGGGATATGCATCACGGGCGCCTTGTGGTCCTGCGTATTCGGCCCATGTTGTAGCGTTTGAATCTGACACGCCCATTCTCGAAGGTCCTAGGGATTCTGAGGATGCTGGAGGATACCGCTGGCCATAGATGTCGACATCCGAGTCCGTGTCAGGTTGTGCTTGAAAATAACACAAGTGTGAGTATGAGAATAGCGCAGCAGGGTGCTCCACAAACCGTATGAGTCGTAGTTACCGTTGTGGTCATAGTATCGCTCTGCGTCGTTTAGTCCGTTGTTGCTGCTGTCTGAAGCATAAGTGTCTCTACGACCGTAAGGGTCGACATTGTCAGAGTCGTTGTCGCTGTAAACGTATCTGCGAGGACCGCTCGCTGAAGAAGTGAAAGGATCTGCGTGATCTGCTGTCGGCGAGGCAGACTGAGGATACATCTTGACCTCTGTGTCCTGTGTTAGCAGGCCAACAGGACTGAGAGTGCCGTGGTCAGGACAGAGAAAAGGAGTGGTGGTGCGTAGAGAAGAATGAGCAAAGGTGTAACGTTTTGGTACAAAGTTGCACCCTTCCTGTGAACGACACCCTGTTTCCCACGGCCCATAACTCCACGATCCAAACCAAGTGGCTCGGTTCATCATTTAATTTTTCAGTCATCCTCCATTAGGTAAGTACTACAAGCTATAGTACTAGTTATTCGTGCTCTGTTAAAGTCGACTTGAATTCCTATGCGTGCTCAGTCTTGAAGTCGACTTGGACTCGATGCGCACGAGGAATGAGCATGCAAACCGCCAGTATCGCATACACGTGCCCTTTGCAAAAAATAGCCCCTCCCATAGCCTAGCCTACTTTGCGCTGGGAAGCGAAGTTATCGTTCTCATGGCTACCGTCAGCCACATATTGAATTACAACCTAGATCTTGTACCATGGGGGCTATCTTTTTTTTGACAACCAATGTCGGAAGATGGCATATGATAAGACGCCTACGACGAGAATGAAGAATGACATGGATCTCGCACTGATGATGCCTGTTTCATGTTCGACCTGGTAATAGTTCCGTTTGAAATGATGCAAACTTCGCAACGGCAATTAACGAAGCTCACCACTGAAGTAAACGGGGAGAGGATCGGTATCGTAAAGTGCGAGGCACCCTTCGATTTCGGGGAATCACGCAGCAGTATATAAATTAACGCAAGGAAGAGAAGTATAAAACATGCTAAAAGGGCTACCTGAATGAATAAGGTGAGCTTGCGAATGAGAACACAAGCAAGTTAATGTAACGCACGACGAACTTTTCGAGCCTGCTCTGCCGTTCTTCGTTCGCCCGCATGAGAGCCGCAAGCTGGTTCTATGTCGCGATTAATCACCGAGAACATTTTTTAGACAATGGAAATACTCACCGTCTGCTTCTCTTCCTTCCCTAGCCTCACGTCTGTCATTTCCTTCTGATACTGAACACGTGTTGTCAGCACCGTTTCAGCCACCAGTGCACGCGCAGCCCAGTACTGCTCGACGGATGTGCGAGGTTTGGCAGCAGCAGGTGCAGAGTACCATGTCGTCTTAGGATATCCCAGCGTGTTCTTAGCGGTAGAGATTCTTTCCACAGCAAGTGAGGCACTCGCGATCTGCATCGTTCTTGATACTGGAGGTTTGCTTTGAACAGATTCAGAGACCAAATGTTGGTTATTATTATGAATGTCAGATCGAGTTGTTTGGGCACTTGACGGTGGGTTGTATATCGTGGCGGGTGGCTTGGGCTTTCTGAGCTTGTTCATGGTTGGGCGTAGAGCATGAAGTGCGTAGCAGACCAAATTGAAATCATGCTTCTTTGGAGCATGCTTGGCATCTCAGGCTTCTTGACATGCCATCACTGTAACGATTATCCGTATGTTCGGCCGCAGCCAATGATCGGCAAGCTTGGCCAGTTCGATGAGTTCGTTCGTCTTTATCTCAATGTAATAGCAATAATGGCTGCATGAAGCTGGATCCGGACGCCTATCATGGCAGGAGATCAAATCATAATGCGAGTCACGTTCTATATAAAACAGTTTCCGACCTCTGTTCTTTTTGACCCTAACATGTCTTCATCAGCCAACCCAGTACTTCCATTCGCGCAAACTCTCGAAACCATCTCGCGTTTGGTTACCGACCCTCGCTTGTTGAAGCCACGCATCGGAATCGTGTGTGGATCTGGTCTCAGCACCCTTGTTTCGAGCTTGAAGGATGTGGTACAACTTCCGTACTCTCAACTCCAGGGTTTCGGAGAGAGCACAGGTATGCGCCGATAAGGACGGTCAGATATCACTGATCTCAGAAAGACCATTTACTAAGTTGTTGGCCAAAAAAGTATGCTCGCATTCGGACTGATGGGCAAGGATAATGTACCTGTCGTCGCAATGCTCGGGCGAGTGAGTGAAGTGGAACACCACTTCGCCAGCGAGTTTACTGAAACAGAAACGATGACAGTTCCATCCGTATGAGGGCCACAAGCCAATAGTCGTGACATATGGTATCAGAATCATGAAGAGATTAGGCGTCAAAGATGTCATCAGTAAGCACACTTTTGACTCACAGACAACTTATATGTCTGATCCAATACAGTAACAAATGCTGCTGGGTCATTGACACCAGAGATACCCGTTGGAACAAGTATGATCTTTCATCCATATCAAACCCGAGGCTGAACAATGTCGCAGTCGTCGTGATCCGTGATCACTTCGCCCTCCCAAACCTAACTGGGATGAACCCCTCGTTCGGACCCCTCATGTCCCCGGAATATGCCCGATTTATTCCTCTGGGTGACGCATACTCCCCTCGTCTACGACGCCTTGCCTTCCTTGCCTCCCACTATCTTAATTTTGACTCCTCTGCATTAGCTGAAGGGACGTATGCCTGGGTGGCAGGTCCCGCATATGAAACCCCCGCTGAGGGCCGTTTCCTGCGCAATGCAGGTGCGCACGTGGTTGGTATGAGCACCATACCCGAAGTAGTGGCTGCGCGAGAAGAGAAGCTCGAGGTCATGGTGCTGAGCCTCGCTACTAACATGGTGGTCATACATGATACCTACAGGAGTATCAAGGCAGAGGTTGAAGCTGAGGTACGTAACCATGTAGAATGAACACTGCGAGACTAATCGCTTCGTTGATGGTGATCTCTGTAGCTTTCTGGTCAGCGCATCGAGCTTCCTCCTGTGGTGACTGCATCGCACGAAGAAGTCCTGGAGACCGGGAGACAAAAGGCAGAGGTGATGAGGAGTCTCGTCGAGCGCATCGTGGAGCTTATCCCGGAAAACTCATGAATGGAGTTGGATACTGTAATCAAACCCACATTTGATTTTGAATGGATTTATGATATGATGTGCTTGGGAAGATTTCCTAAGATATCGCACCACTTCTGTTGCAAGCGATTAAGTCCTACGGCGGGTTCAGTATATAAGTACCTAACACGGTCTTCGGCCGTCCTTAAGTATACCATACCTGCAAATTCCTCTACTGCGTCGTCCAAGAGCAGCTGATTATCGTTTGGCAGCACTCGGAGCATGCGCTGGCACATGTCCCTAAATCAGCCGTGACGGGGCGCCGTCATTCCATATGCCATACCCAGCCGGGCCAGCTCAAGCAAGGACATTTGCTTGAACTTCTACTCTAAGTCAAGGTAAGGTTTCCCCAGCAGCCGCTGGCTCGTTGTTAGTGTGCTCACGACCTCCCACGCGCACGCCGTGTGCTTCGTTTGTACCTTCCAAGCCCACGCTTACAAAAGGCGATCAATAATTAGCATCTGTCTTGATTCTGCCACATACCAGCGTTTTTCTTCGTTTTGCTAACTAACCATGCCAGTGCAAGGAGCTACGCTCTTTACTGCTATTAGACGCTCGCTGGGTCCGCAGAGCAGACCGCTGGCACGAGGCTTTGCGAATTCGATGAGCTTACGTGAGTAATTTGCATGCATCTGGTATAGGGTGGCTTGAGCCTCGAGCTATGCCTTTGCAGTAGACGTGCTGTTTCTGCAATGCTCTTCTATCAAAACCGTGCGCTGATCCGGTTCTAACAGAATATGGGAAGAAGATTGTGGTGGCGAAACCCGTCGTGGAGCTTGATGGAGATGAGATGACGAGGATTATTTGGAAAAAGATCCGGGAGGAGGTGCGCGTTGTTTGAAATCTTCTGTTACAGTTTAACTCAAATGTGATTGCTACTTCAAGCTAATCCTTCCTTATTTACAACTGGACATCAAGTACTACGACCTTGGCCTCGAGTACCGTGACCAGGTACGCTCCCATTCCATCAATTCACTTTAATTTGCATATTCATGTGGTGAAAGACCAACGACAAAGTAACCGTGGAAGCCGCCAATGCCATTCTCGAGCACAAGGTCGGCATCAAGTGTGCGACAATCACGCCTGATGAGGCTCGCGTGGAGGAGTTCAAGCTCAAGGAGATGTGGGGGAGCCCGAACGGCACGGTGAGTGTTGTATCTGACAAGCAATCATCGCCAGCTTCTCAACAGACGGCGTAGATCCGTAACATCCTTGGCGGAACTGTGTTCCGTGAGCCCATCATATTGGATCGTATTCCCAAGCCAGTTCCAGGATGGGTGAAGCCAATCGTGATTGGCCGTCATGCATGTTCGTTATTCTGTTCGTTATCTCGTGATTGCTAAGCCTGACAATGATGTAGTCGGTGACCAGGTATGAGATTTTTGAACGTAAATGGTGTATGTGTTCATGTGGGTCTAGTACCGTTCCACGGACTTCGTCGCACCGGGACCAGGGAAGCTCCAGCTTGTATACACCCCTGCTGATGGAGGTGCCAAGACTGTCATGGAGGTGTATGACTTCAAGGGAAAGGGTGTCGCCATGAGCATGTACAACACCGATGAAGTAAATCTAACAGTTCTTGCCCTGATGCGACCATTGACTATACCCGTTCTTAGTCAATAACCGGGTTTGCACATTCATCATTCAAGATGGCTCTCCTCAAGAAGATGCCCTTGGTGTGTCCGAATTTACCCGACCCGCACACACCATATTAACATTACTATGTTTAGTTCATGTCAACAAAAAACACCATCCTGAAGAAGTATGATGGCCGCTTCAAGGACATCTTCCAAGAGATTTATGAATCGCAGTACAAGGACGCTTTTGAGAAGGTCGGTATATACTACGAGCACCGCCTTATCGACGATATGGTTGCACAAGCGATTAAGTCCTCCGGTGGTTTCGTATGGGCATGCAAGAACTACGATGGTGACGTACAGAGTGACATCCTCGCCCAGGGCTTCGGTTCCTTGGGCATGATGACCTCTGAGCTGATCACTCCTGATGGCCAGGTTGTTGAGAGTGAGGCTGCCCACGGTACCGTCACCCGACACTACCGCGAGTTCCAGAAGGGCAACGAGACGTCGACCAATCCAGTGGCGTCGATCTTTGCATGGACCCGTGGACTTCTCCACCGTGCTAAGCTGGATGACAATGAAGAGCTCAGGAAGTTTTGCTTGAATCTTGAGGCTGCATGTGTGGAGACGATTGACAAGGATGGAATCATGACCAAGGATCTTGCTCTTGCTATCCACGGCAAGAACATGAAGAGAGAACATTGGGTCGTCACTGACAAGTACATGGATGCGGTGAACGTAAGTGGTGGCTATGAATACATGTACTGGAGCTAATTTTTCGTTCAGGCTAAGCTCCAGAAGAAGCTTGCTGAAGGGGCCACTGCTAAACCTTGAGCGTGTCGCGCATGGCGATGTATCTTTCTTATGTAAATAGAGGTAATACATGTCCAAGGAACAAATATTTCACTTTTCTATGGAACGTGCGGCGCGCGAGCGATGACGATAACGATAGCGACTAGCTTGAATAAGCGAAGCCCAAGCCAGACGGTCCAGCAGAGCGTCGCGAGGCAGACCGCGTTCTTAGCACCCGTCTCCTAGGACAAGAGTCTGTTAGCTAGGGCAAGAGGAACGGCAGGATGCCAGCAGTTTCGAGCCTGCGAAAGTTCTCGTCAGGGGGCTACCGCGCTACCCCAACCGCGCCGACTTTCTCGTTCTGTTTTGGATATACTACTGAGCCTATATACCCAGTGGGAGTAAGTACAGGTTGTGTCGCACGACTGCAACCGCGTTCGATGACCGGCTAGCAGGGTAATTTAGGGTTGGGGTAGGGTTGGGGGAGGACTAGTGGAGGTAGGAAGCTTCAGACCCCAACCTTTTGCACATCCAGACCTCTAAAGCCACTCACCTTTTCGGCCGTTTCCGAACCGAAATGTCTCCGTGCAGACGTGCTGGCCTTATACCAATCTGCAAGACCGCATTATGTAATAGATGAGAGAACACGGGCCGGGCCAAGGTTGCGCCTTTTGTTCACGCACATAGTCATCAGCGGTCGGCAGTGTTACTTTGCTAGTACATCCTGTTCTAGACTCAGCCTACTTATTGCCGCTGCCTCGCAGACCCGATCAAAGGAGGTTGTGGTTGTGGGTGTAATTTGTAACACTCTGCTACCGTTGGTCTCTGTTGGTACGTCCCATCACGCTGGCCCACGCGCAATTTTTTCTTGATTCCGATTTCCTCCTAGGAAAAAGTTCCTATCGTATCATATCCATCAAGTGATACGTACGATTTTACTGGTAGTCGATCGAGATTCGACGTGGCTACGCGTGACTGGGCATGATCTATCTACCTGAACAACAATATTACATATAGGCTGAGTCAAGATGGACGCTATACGTAGCATCGTTACTCACCAACTCCGAGTCGGCAGAAGGATACAGAAGGAGAACCCTGGTGAGAAATTTAAATATTTATTATGCAGAGCATTGCTGAATGTCCTTGATTTTCGTCACGATGCGAAGGCCGCACAATCAATGTATCGCACCCTAAAGGACTCAGGTCGGGTTTCTGACGGCCTTAGCATCGACAATCATGTTGAAGACCGGATCTAGGCTATTCCAAATAGTATTAGGTTGTTTTCCGACTCGGAAGAAGGGTTCCACATCTCGCGAATTTCAAGTTCTTCATGACCTTGGACGTCCTGCGTCTTGGACCTTGACCCCAGCACTCCCGTCCTATATAGAGGTCCAAATCATATTTTAAGGCAGGTTTTCAGAACGCCTACCTGTCAAGGCTCCTTGGAATATTTCAAGTGGTATGT
Source organism: Suillus tomentosus (assembly GCA_016647685.1). Taxonomy (NCBI): domain Eukaryota; kingdom Fungi; phylum Basidiomycota; class Agaricomycetes; order Boletales; family Suillaceae; genus Suillus; species Suillus tomentosus. The sequence goes on from JABBWJ010000018.1 coordinate 473,354, forward strand.
CATTGATGCACTGGCAATGGAGCCAACTTTTGGGTCCCCCTGTCTATTGTCACCGTGCGGCGACTACTTTTTTTGTCAGTAGCCTAGTGCGTGACCATGCAATCATAGCACCATCTTTTTATAGATCAGACTAACTTGAACAAGGCTCCAAGGCCTAATTATATAAGGACAGGTCCCATGGTTAATCTTGTTAGATCTGTCACCTACTAGCGTTCTTGATTGCAATGTCCAGCATTACCTTGCCCTACGTGCCGCACTACGTTGCCGCACCTCCTACGAAGGAAAATAGTCTGTGCAAGGTCTTGTGCTCAATGCAGAACACTGACTTGGATGTACGCATCGACAGTGGAGTATGCCGACCTTGCGACCATCGACATTTCGAAAGCCAGCTCCGAAGAGGGTTTCGCCGCGCTCGCAATTGAATTAAGGGAGGCTCTCCTGAACTTCGGGTTCTTCTATGTCGTGAACCATGGATATTCACAAACTCAAGCAAGACAATTTTATCACGTCACATAGTAGATTGTTAATCACATCTCGTCTCAGACAGCTCGCATGTTTGACATTGCAGACGTGCCCTTCTCGGCTGTCACTGACGACGAGAAGCAACTTTATGCTTCGACAAGAAAGGAAGATGGAATGCTCCAAGGATATACATCAGTGCAGTATGCGGTACGTAGCAGTTGTGCATTGCACAACAGAGGGATATCTTATTTTCTCAAATTAATTGACAATAGGATGTCGATGGCCGAGTACGCGACCAGCTTGAACAATACTGCAGTGAGCAGCGTGCATTGATTTTTTATAGACTCACCTTACATTATTTTAGTCAATCGCGATGTAAACAAGCGAAAGCACCCAGAAGCCCTCCTCCCTCTCCTCCCTGAGATACAGGAGTTTAGCAAACACAACTATTTTAACGTGTTGAATCCTATCCTGAGGTAAACATATATACTGAAAAGTGCTCAGGAAGACTCGCTGATAAAATTCTTTTTTCTTAGGCTTATTGCCCGCAGCCTTGAGCTACCAGAAGATACACTGTTGAACAAACATGTCTTTGACGCCGTCGGAGAGACAGCTGGTGAACATATACATTTCAAACAGTTTGTGCCATTGCTGACTTATCGATCAGTTAGGTTCATCAAGTAGCAAGTACTTCCTTGTATGTCTACGCTTCGCAGGCTTATGTGGCGTAGCTACCCACGAACAGAGGAAGAAGAAGCCAAAACAAAGAACGTTTGGCTGAAGGGCCACACGGGTCAGTAATTTTATCGCGAAGATACTGTACTCACAGTGTTGCCACAAGATTTCGGAAGCATTACGATTTTATGGAGTCAGCCTGTCGCCGCACTCCAAATCCAGACCCGTGAAGGCAAGTGGCGTTGGATCCGTCACATGGAAAATGCGCTTGTGGGTAATCAAGTTCTATGTCCCAATCCATGACATGACGAGCAGTCTATAGGTGGTTAACGTAGGCGATGCAATGGAATTCCTTACTGGCGGGTACTACAAAGGCACGATCCATCGCGTTGTCCAGCCCGCGGTGGACCAGCGGAACTACACTCGTCTCGGGGTATTCTACTTTGCCATACCTAACGACGATATTAAGTTGGTGCCGATGGTTGAAAGCCCGGTCTTGCAGAGAGTGGGAATTCAGAGACGTTGCGAAGATAGTGAGGCACCGACGATGGAAGATTGGAGGAAAGCGAGGACGATGGCTTATGGCCTGTCGAAACTGAAGAATGGAAAAGAGGATGGGGTAGAAGAAGAGGTCATCCACGGGGTGAAAATTAAGCATTATAACTAAAGCTACAGCTTGTATGATGATAAATTTTGTCTCTTTCTGGGCGATGTTATATTGATGTACAGGTTAACAAATGCAAGACAGGTCTAGTGCAGGAGACCATTAACGCGAGAATCTCATCCAAACCACTACGAAAAAGTGGGTCCATGCCAATAGTATACGTCTACCGACAACACATTATGGTACAGGCAGTGGAAGTCCTAGAGCACTGCAATCGTATATAGCAGAACATATGAACTATCAATCACTAGACTGTTCTGTGTACCTTCAAGCACAAATATATAGGTGGCACCATCCCTAGAGTTCAATATGTGCCCAGTGGTATCATTAGGCTATAAAAACTAAATTCAGTGTAACGTAGTGAACTAAAAGCTATGTCAACAATGAACATTGAAACAGGCTTAGCGGTCGTGGATGGATTCGATGGATGATGATACAGGCAAATAAATTACATGTAGGCCTTCAGAGAAAAGATCAAACGAGCATCATACCAGCAGATCTTTCATTCCAATGCGTACGCTCCCTCGGAAGGGCAGACCCAAAAGGTCCATTCCTGTGGCTGTGTCCTCGTGATCACGGAACGGTAATCCGAGGATGTGCACCCCAACATCAGTAGTTCCCTGCAAGCCAGCTAGTGCACCATGGGTACCAAATACAACCTGCAACCAATCCTGCATGAACAAGGTTGCGCAAAAAAGAGTACTACACATACCTTGCTAATGAAATTACTGAATTGTTTCTGCCTACCAGGAAGCACCTGTAACGGGACATCGACCATATCTGCGGTGACTGCGAATATAGAGCCTTCTTCTTCGGCGTCGACTTGAACGCTTGTCGCTTCCAACCAATCTTCAGGTCGTATATGACCAAATGCGCGTTCTGGAAGTGGATCCGGTAATTCTTCTTTGTCTTTCTGTTGGGGTAAGAGAAGTGTAGGCAATTCATGTGCTTCCCCGTCGAAGACCAGAACATCAGGAAATACGCGGGTAACATCTAGTGTAAGGTCCATTCCTTTAGGAAGTACTATGCGAGCGAACACCGAACCACTCGCAAGAAACCCGGTGCTAGCAGAGTTGGGTTTGATCTTCATATCGTGAATTGTCACATTGCGCAGTATTTGTGGTTTGGAACTGGGAGCCGGAAATTCCATGTCCAGCGCAAAAGATGGGAATAGTGGACACGCGACAGATACGGGGTTAGGTTCGAGGGAGAGGAATCTACTAATGAAAGCAGAAATGGGTGCGGAATGGTGAGGGGGGAGGGGTAGAACGTTTCCAGAGATAGTAAGCGTGATGTTGGGGTGAGTTAGCATGAACGGGTCGGTGTGGACCGATACCATCGGTACTAATGAACGATTTTCGCTGGGGAGCGAAATTATGAACGGAAGTGAGGGTGCAGTTAGGTTTATTATAGGTGGCACGGGATTGACGACAGTTGCAAGGGCATGTACAGTTACGTCTTTAGCTTCAGACTCCACGCCGAAAGACTGCAACGTGATCAGCTGCGAAATGGATGGTAGGGGTACGTCCTTGCCCGGGGTAGGCAAGCCAGGGATTGGCGGAACTGCCAGTATTGCTGTAGCACTCTAAACAAGTTAACAGATAATAAAGACTCACGTTTCATGGATAACTGAGTTTCTATACTTGATCTCTGGAGCTTTAGAATTTGCCTCCAACCGCCTTTGTCCGTGGAGCCCCCAGAGATGATCACGCTAGGAATAGAGGCATGTACAGACGCAGCACCCAAATGCCAGGAGTCGTGCACGAACTGGTTTATATCGGACGCGTTCTGCGTGGGGACGATAAAAAGAGTTAAAGACAACGGGGATAACCACGAATCGTCATATGGGGGATTGGCGGTGAGAGGAAGTTCAAATGGTGGGGAATCGAGCGTGGCTAAAAGCGCCTGTCGCTGAGAAAAGATTTGAGTGGTGGACACATCCACTGTGACTCTATCTAGAACCTCGACGCCCCATCGACCAAATGACTTCCACATGTCGTAGAATGTTCCTTCGTCACCATCCGTATCGACTCCCATGATTGATCCCGCATTAATCCCAGCTCTTGCTCGTACTTGTATCCATGTCCCGCCGTCTGCTGTAACATTGAGTACGTTGACCCGATACGGCCCTTGTATCACCAGCGCATTCTCTAAGATGTCTTCTGGGGACACGTCCGACAACCTGGCGGCATAAGAGTATGCCAACAGAGCAAGCAGCAAAAATATTAAGATGCAGGAAGACAGAGATACCAGGAAAACAAATGTAAGCTTGGACAAAAGCCTTCGCCGAGCGTCCGAGCTACTTTCGAGGTCGACGTCTTCATCGTGTACAACACGTGGTTGACTGGGACTCGGAGCAGCATCACTGTGATGTAGTAGTAGAGGTGTTCGCTCTGAAGGTTCAGGATGCTTGGCCTTTCCTTTTCCTTTGATACATGAGGAAGAACTGTCGTTTTCCGTAGGCGTCATGAATTCAGTAGTCGTCAGGGAGGAGTAGAGTAGAGCTTGATCAGCTCAACTGCTCTGGGCCTATAGCTACGCAAGTCCAAAAAGGGCCCAGTCTATTATTACAAGTTTACAACTAGCGCTTATCTAAAACGATTACAAAAGAAGCTTTAGCCTACTATGCTGCCCAGGTCACGACTCCCTAGCAGGGTCGTGCATGACCCATACACGATGTCACTGTACAACCAACGATACCTAGTAATTACTCCGAATGACTTTTATTTTCCGAACTCAGCTGATTAGATTTGCTTGCTGGTCTGCGGCAAACACGCTCCTTGGAGACTTGCCGCTCCATCATTGATGTCATTGATGAGAGAGCTTGCAATATTCCCTGCACTGTCAGTCCAATCCATAATATTGACTTCAAGCAAGCGGGTTTGAAAGGCGTTCTCGTACAAACTACCACTGAGATCCAGTCTGTTTAGCAGAGCAGAGTCCCCATGTTGCACGGACTCCCATGACCCTATGACAGCTAGTAGGTGGTCTCCCAAATCTAGATATGCATAATGTATTGTCAGATTCTTAGCATGCGGACCGTGAACCGCATCATAGGCTCACATCTTTCGGAAAGCCCGCTGTGTGCACAAGAAAGAAGATTGTCCCCTTCATTCTGACTTTGGCCTCCTCATCATTTTTCACATATCGGTCGACACAATTTCACAGTAGCCTGTCGTCCGTGACCCTGGAATAGCTGTCCTCCCCTTGCCGGACCTCTTGTTCCATGAGTTTGAGTCCCAGTTTCTTGATATTCCTCTCGGTTCTTTTCGAAAAGCGAAGACGTGGCTCGGGAACTGAAGTAATTGGAGTGACTCTGGGATTGGCGGCAGGTATGATATTGTGTCAAGTAAGTTATCAGTCCAGGGCCTGAAGGGTAGGGGTGTGACTTTGACGCGCCCCTTATACTTCAATGGCACCCATGGGCGCGGTTTCGCGGACGTCCGGAGGGTCGTAGGAGTGTAGGGGAACTTTGAGGAGAGCATGAATGCTGCTTAAAGCTTGCACACACGAACTGGACCTGTAAGAGTGGCTAATGGTTAAGAACAGAGTGGGAGAGAAGGTGAGATAAATGTAAAGGGAAGTTATGTTGTCGATTAAGCATAGTTTTATGATAAAATTTATGAGCAGTTTCACTGTAACTGGAGGTTAATTTAGCAACGCCTGGTATTGGCTCTGCGCTATGTGCGACGGTTGCCACAAGTAAAGGCACGGTATGCAAAATTCATGAGTAGGGATTATCAGACGCCTATGAATAATACACATACGATCAGTTGATATAACGTCCCAATCTTAAACAACTTACCACCACCATCTATCCAGCAAGCCTTGACTTTCTCTTTAACCTCCTCCGTCCGCCCACTACCACTCCCTTTCGCCCTCCCAAACACCACCACCTTCCCCACCCGGCCCGCACGACCAGCACGATGCAAAAAATCAATCGTATTCCTCGGCTTGTCAATAATAAACACATGCTTGATCATCGGCAAAAAATACAGCCCACATGAAAGAAGCGAGGTCGTGACAAGCACATGAGGTGTCTGAGCCGGATCACACACGCCCGGACCCGTCGGGACAGGCCCCAAGAACCCGTCGAGATGGTGATTCGACCCTCATTTGCGCGTTTCTGCACCACCGGTGAGCGCGACGCATTTGATCCCGCGGCCGTCGAGGAATGCAGCTAGTTGCCCGACTTATGCTGTGTTTGTTGCAGAAGACGAGGAGCTTGGAGAGTTTGACGGGGCCGGAACCGGTTGCGGTCTTGTAGTGCACGAGGACATCTTCGGCCCATATGCGACGGATGCGGCGCTCGATGTCTGCATTTTTGTTCCCGCCTGTCTATGAGGTGTGTTCAGTGCGAAGGGTCGGAGGGAAGTGATGCAGCCGTGGGGATGCAAGGCGGGTGAGGGATGGGTAATAGTTTGAAAGATAGGTAGCAAGGGATGTAGAAATTGTTGCGCTGGTTAGAAGGAAGTTGAACGGGTAGGAGATTGTTGTAGTTGTTGCTTCCGAATCCAGAGTCGAGGATAGAGCCGAGGAAGGGACTACTGGGAAAGGTGAACTACGGGCTGCAGTAATATCACCAAGAAGCATGCGAGTAGATTCTTAAAAAGTCCGGATCTGTACAATGTCAGTAAACATATGCATGGCTTGAGTGAAACACGCACCGAAGAGGACGTCTGCCTCGTCTACAAGGACCGTGACCCGAGAATAGCCGTCGTTCTTCCATGAGTTTGAGTCCCAGTTTCTTGATATCCCTCTCAACTCTTTTCGAAGAACGAGGGGGCGGCTCCGGAACTGGAGTATTTGGAGTGACTCTGGGATTGGCTGCAGGATGATATCGTGTCGAGTAAGTCCGGGGTTTGAAGGGTGGGGGTGGGACTTCGACGCGCCCCTCATGGCACTTCAAGCTTCGATGGCGCCCACGGGCGCGGTTTCAAATTTTCACGAACGACCGGAGGGTCGAGAAGTGCAAATGAGGAGGGCATAAATGCTGCTTAGAGTTGTAGCACACACGAACCGGACCTGGCTGAGTGGCTAACGGTGAAGAACAGAGTAGAAGAGCAGGCAAATTTTGAAGGAAGGTTGTGTTGTCCAAGATTAAGCGTAGTCAGATGGTTGTAAACAATATGCATGTATCGTGAAATCTATGTCCCACAAAAACTTACATAAAGAGTTAGAATTGTTTTGGAAGAATGTTGGGACAGGTTGGGACTCGGGAGAATGGCGCAGTGCCACCAAAACTGGAAGTCCAAAAAGTACATTTCGGCAAAGGTACGCAAATGTACTGTATATCGGTGTTATGTGTGCATCATATGTTGAATGGATCATATCAACCAACCCCACTCTCAGCGTGGGCAAGAGAGTCAGACACGTACGATCGCCCATGAAATTTCGAAACAGTGTCCTTCATACAGGCGCACTGCAGATTTTTGTGGCGAGCGTGCCGCTAGTTGCATGAACTCTTGGCTAGTCATAGATTACGTGACGTTGAGCAGATTCAACGATCAGTATGATTGATCCACCCAACGTCATGGAATCCGCTCAACCCCCCACACATTGTTACAAGTATGTACGGTCACAATCACCAACATCAATGCGGAGATGCCCCATTAGGTTCTTCTGATTGGCAACGCTGGCACGCGCATTTGAAAAACCAGCTATTTTCTAGATCCTGTCTGCGCTGCGCAATGGCTTGACTGGTATCGATATAGCTAATGCAGAGCTCCTCGCCGATTTCGACTGAACGAGAGGTAGTGAAGTGGATAGTGCGTCCGACGCGTGTCTTTTTGACATTTGGGCAGCAACCTTCATGGGCCGACGCGTTGAGTAAGAAGAAGGCTTATGAAGAAGTGGGTTCTTACTGTGATTAAAATAACTCGCGCCTACCCAAATGCCCCATCCGAGCATTTCATCTCTGTGATCTCCGTCCCAAATCCCGAAGGCATTCCCGGTGTCGCGCGCAAGGATATGTCGAACCGTAGGAACGTACAATCTGAGATGCTTTGGAAGTGAATGACACAAAAAAGTGTATACACGGAGATGCGCCGTAAGAATATAAGGCCGTAGACTAACGTTCGAGAGCTCGCTGTTCTGGAGATCAAGAACTTCTGTCCATGGATCTAAGGTGGATATTATCGGAGAAGTTGCGAGACTGGCAAGACGGTGATCAAATACATATCGCTGGACGATGGCCGACGCAACTGAGCGCGATATTTCGAGTTCCATATCTTCTAAATTCATCGTTGAGCAGTACGAAGAAAGACGAGCACGAGAGGAAACCAATTCCTCGACATCCGCCCAGGCTTTGTCGATGTAATCTTGCGTGATTTGCGCAGGAGGACCATTTGGCAATATCAGATCGTAGCCGTCCCTGGCTGAATTCTTCCGAGTGGCTATCTTTGCTTTGCCAAGAAGAGCATTGATATCTGCTATCAAGGGACCTATCACCCCACTTTCCCATGTGACCTTGCATTCATCTGTACAGAACCAAACAGTCTCTGCAGTTACCCTACAACTTCTGATACTCCAAGTCCGTGGATCACCAATACTTCGAAAAGTACTTGCTGCATACGCGAAACACTGAGCACAGACCTCCCTGCGATAATCTTTATAAATCACATGTGCAAAAGGAGCTTCACATGTAAAGATGCTGGTCCCCTCAGCAATGGGCTGGATAGGAAAGAGAGAACGTCCCCCGTGTGGTGTGGTGCGCAGGCCGATCAGTGACTGAGTCATTTGAGATCCTTCTAGCTTCTGGGCGCGAAGGAAGGTACACCGAAGATAGCCGGCCAGATGAAGTAGATACTTGTTCGCTACTATTTTTTAAGTTATGCAATTCGAAAATTTGAAACGTTCAGCTGTCACGCGTCACATTTTCGTTGTGACAATAAATGACCCGAGGGCCGACTGACCCGCGACGGGGACTCCGTGTACCTTCGGAAGAGGGAGAGGGAGAGGATCCAGGGTAATATGTTGCACGTGTATTGTTCACCGTGGCTGATCGGCAGGACATACACCGATCCACATGCAGTGAGAGAGAGCCTGTGCTAGGCTGCTAGAGGAAAATCAGGGGGTCAATCATATGGATATTGATGAGAAGTACTCAGAGACTTGATGCATTGGCGTATGTCTTTGACGGCATCCACCTAGTGATGTACGACAGAATCCGCTGGCTGGGGCAACTGATATTCAAGTGGACGCGATGAAGGCGGCCCGGTACGTTCCGTAGCGAAGGGATGACTGGTTCCGATCTGCGACGTCAGACGGCAGCGAAGCGCCCATAACCGCATCACTCAAAGTCAGATGAGTTGTAATATAAAATAATTGATGGTCGTGTCACCCCAGATGAACACGTAGCTGTGATTCTATAATCAAAGGAAACTAAAATGAAACGCGCACGATTGAAAGTATAAGTATACGAGGGTATATTGATCATTCTGGTACATAGTAGATACAAAGTCTCAAAACACATTAACTTCCGATCGTAAATTACTTTGTATCTCAGCGGCCATAGAGATGTATAAGGAAAGGAAAGAGAAGGAGAGGGGAAATAGTCAAGGATACAAGGGCATATATGATGATAGATGTGCGATGAGTTGAGATGCGGAGAGAGATCCAGGAATACAGTGATGAAGGGAAAAAAGAGTTCGTTCGTTCGTGGACAGCCACCAGTGCCAAGTCCAAGGAATTAATCAATCCTAGTATTAACGCGCCCCGGCACCAAGGTTCATAGCACCCAAAATGACCTCCCACGCCAAATCAAGACAATGCCAGAGTTCGGGATCATGCACGCCCAATGCAACCGCGTTTCTCCATACAGCAGCGATATTCTGGGCGACGCTGGTGAGTGCACCCATGCCGGGAGCCGAGGACATGAGGTGGGCGGATAGGGTATGGAGGGCAGGTCCGGAGGACAGTGTAGCGCGGAGTGCTTGTGAGGATGTTAGGGTGGATAGGAAAGAGGCCGGGATGGCTGGGAGGAGTGCGGAGAGGAGTTGGGGTGCGGAATGGGTGTAGAGGAATGTGTGCAGGGGTGGGAATGCCGCCGGGGCAGGTATGGTGAGAGGCAGTACCGGCAGTGTGAGGCTGGCTGTGGCGCCGTAAGATGGGGGCGATGGGGGCAGGCGGGGCAGTGAAGCACAGTTTGATGCGAGGATGAGGGCGTGAGTCGCTACGAGAGTGAGGTGTGAATCGGAGGAGGTGGATGATCTAGAGAGAGCAAGTATGTGTGTAGGGTATGAAGAGGAAGGGCCGGATGGCCGAATTGGGATTGTTAGAGTTTGTGTGTGGTGAAGCTGGGAGCGATGCATGGTCGAAGGCAATTGAATGGCTGAGATACCAGCAAACATCCTGAGTGATAATCAATTAAATTGAGTTTTGAGTTGAGTAAGTATGGTACTGACTGGTTTGCCTGGTTCTTGAGACCACGTCGTACGTAGTCGACTGGGACATGAGAGAGCTCAGGATCGATAGCAGCAATATTCTGAGTTGGGACCTCGAGGTATTGTGGACGTTGCAACTTGCGAGGAAGCTGAACGTTTGAAGGATAAGATTGCTGCGAAGCCATTGTGGGAGTTACTGATTCCTCGTAATCCCAGATGGCTTTTGTTTGGATTGGGTGTGCAGGACGGACTTGGTACATTGTGATAAAAGGATGGAGTGGTAGTAGTTAAAGATGAAATTGGTGAACTGCTTTATACCGATATAGTCTTCCACCCGAACCGTTTTCAGAACAAGGATGATATGTTCTTCAAAGTGAGCTTGTTCACTCTCTTTCACGCTTTTTTGGACATTCGTTTGTAGATACTTTTAGTAATTCCCAGCGTCTCATTGAACCTTGCTCGACCTCCGCGATATCTTTGAATTCAAGCCAGCGCGCCATCACTACTAGACAAGGACGTAAGTACACCTTCACCTCTTTTTGGACATCCCCGAGAATTCATTCAGACCGCATCAAGAATTTTGCTCAAATGTGGCATACCTTGTTGAGAGGTAAATTTACGTCAACTACCGAACTTGCGTTGACCATGCTTCCAATGGTGGATCAAATGTTTTGAGTCCGCTAACCTTTTGTGGTACTTGTAGACGACCTTGTCTGCGTGGTCAAGGCAAATTTACGTCGACGCTACGTGTTCTACATAGAACCGAATAAGGTGGATTAAGTTAACTCTGAGACGACATACTACACGCCTCCGCCGCAAGATGACGTCTTGAAACTTAATCCCGTAGTACTTGGCGAGAGGAAGCACTGCAATGTGGAACACTCTAAGACGTAAACTGTTGAAAAATATACACGATTGTGGATTGTGGATTGTGGACTCTCCGTGCTAAGCGGGTGGATAAGAAATCTCGTTATTAATTGATGGCATTGTTCTGCATGTAAGCTACAATTAGCAAGTCAGCATCGAACTAGTTCCACTTGGGACACTCGTCTTCTCATGCCTCGACACCCACCACCAGTCAGGGAACGTTCATCTCCCGCTAAGAAACCTTGTCTTTCGTCAGCTCATCACAAGCGCACCACGCCTGATGCCCGCCCGAAATCTCCAATTAGTCCCGCTAGTCCTACCCATACTACCTCAGGGTTTCGTGCCCAACTCGCACATCTCTTGCCTCGCCATTCTATATTTCTCTTGCGCCTTACAATACATCAGCTCAGCAGCGTCCCCTTCGTCAATGGAGAATTCGAAGTGCGCTGGAAGCTCAAGGGGGTCACCTCCGGCGGTGGTCTATTGGGCAAGGTGAAGAGCAACCGCAAGGGCAAGGTCAACGGAATCTCTGCTTCAGCTAAGGGGAAAGAGAAGGAAAAGCTTCACGAAAGCGAAATTGACCTACCCACCCCCGACGCCGACGTCCAAAGCATCGCCAACTCAACCTCATCCCATTCACACGAACTATCCATCCCCTCGGTCATAGTATCCTCAAACACACCCACATCCCTTGGTCCAACCTCAGATACGCGCACCACCACTAGTTCATCATCTCGTCCTCAACATGTACCCCCACAATACCTTTCCGCTGACTGGTTACCACAATCTACCCCACCAGACCCGTCCCCCTCTCTTGCTAAATCACCTCCGAATGCGTATTCTCCCGCCAAAGGTCACACTATGTTCGAACAGCTGCAGGAACACAGCGTGGTGTGGGAGCAGACCCTTGATGTTATGGTGCAGATGAGTATTACCAGGGAAACTAATGAGCTCGGAGGTTGTGAGGCAAAGTTTGTCGTCATGCAGGTATGTTTTTACGTACTAGCTCTGTCTTGTCATCTTTCCTGATTGTATTTCCCAGCGAGTTATTCCAGGCGATCCGGATGCACCCCGAAACCCTAGGCTTGGTGCTGTCAGCTTAAATCTCGCTCAATACGTAGACGCTGGAGTCGTCACTCGCCGTTATTTGCTTAGGCAGAGCAAGACTAATGCTACCCTCAAGGTATTTCTACCATTAGTCTCTATTTTTTGGACATATTTCTCATTTCCTCATAGCTCACCGTTCAACTAGAACACATCGGCGGCGAATCATCCTACATCGCCCCACCTCTCCCTAAAGGAGAGATTTTAAGCGGGGTAGCCGGTCTACTCGACAACGACATCTTCCGAACACGACCACGCACTCTCGACCTCTACGCACACGGAAACTCATCCTTCTCCTCTGTATCTACCCGCTCGACCCACTCTTCCGGAAAACCGGGGCCTAAACGGAAAAAGAATCCGTTGGACGCGAGCCAACTCCCCAACACTCGCGGTATCCGCGGGACAGAGAAGCTCATCGAAGCGCTGTTTAATCCTGTACCTGTCACATCTCCAGGACAACTCACCCCCTTCACATATCTCCACGAGCCTTCTGCACAGTTACATGACCACTTTCGAGAGCCCATCACGGAAGACGGGTACGTCCAAGTTTACGGGGAGGGCGAGGATGAAGCAAGACTCGCAGACGAATCTCTATATTCGAATTCGCCTTCCGTAGACCTGAACCACCCTATTCCAGCGCGCTTGGACTTGGAGAGCGATTATCAGAGTGTGCGTTCGAAGTGGACTGGCTCGTTACGTGCGCCATCTGTGAAGAGTATGGCTGCGAGTCGATCAGGGGTCAATCGTGATGATGGAGTGGGAGTGAGCACTGCTGTGTCGAATATGACTATTATGGAGAGGCGCACGTGGTGGCGGAAGGTGTTCCGTGCGGGGGCTGCATCATGATCGTAAAGGTCTTTCTTTTTCCTACGTCTACGTCTCCGGTTTTTCCTTGCTTTTCTTGTTATTTGTTAAACAGGTTTTCGATTTCGTTATTGCACTGCACTGCTCTGGGACTATTCAGATAATAATCTGGTTATTGGCTATATCTATAGCCACATCACGCTCCTACTTTATCGTTATATTCGTTCATCATTCACTACATAAATCGCACGGTATGGTATATAACCATGCCTTAGTAGATTATTCATGCAATAGGGTGCTGGCTGCCTGAAATGAAATCTTATATGCGCAAGTTTAAGTTGGATCGTTGAAATTCGAGGCATTATCTAAGAGTATATACTACAGACAGCTACGCAAATCGCATCTGCAATATTGACAACAGAACTGTGGGTTCAGAGATCTTCCAAGAAGCACTGAACAACCCTCACTCACCGGCTATGACGCATTAAGATGCGTACTCGACCCCACCGACCCAAATATCCCCCCAGTGATATTCTGCCTCACCTCCCTCGTTTTCCGCACATGTGCAGCTTGTGCTCTGCGTTTCTGTTTTGCTTCTTTCATCTCTTTCTCAAGCTGGATCTTCGCTTGTGCTTGTGCCAAAGCCTCGTCTTCGGCGTGTTTAACGTCTAACCGTTCGCGTACCAAGATCCTGAGACGCATCCCTTCCATACCCAACAAATCGGGTTTAGTCCGTAGGAGGTAATTATCAACTCCACCATGCTACTCCCAAAAAGCGAAAAATGAGAACCTACAAAACATAAAAACACAAGCCACAAAACGCACCTTATTAATACTCTTAAGCGCACGCGTCGTAAGCTTTACTTTCAGATCCCGCCCTAGCGCATCCGACATCAGCCGTTTGGTGTGAACGTTGGGAAGCCATGTGCGTCGGGTTTTGTGTTTTGAATGCGGGACGTTGTTTCCGTATTGTTTGGTTTTGCCGTGGAAAAGACCGAGTTGGGAGCGGCGGAAGGGAGTGGAGAGTTTGGAGAGGGCTGAGGAGAGGATTTGGGGGGTGGGGAACATGGTTGGTGGTGTTAGTAGAAGTCTTTGTACTTTGTACCTTTTGGCTGGAAGCAGTCACGTGAGTAATGCGTTAGTAACGACGCATACGTTTTGCTTGGTCTTGATTCCACCATGTCCACTGCAGACGCAAGAGATTCGACTCGAGAAACCAAGCTGACTCTGCCAAAAACGTGGCATGCAGAGTCTGCTGGTGAGTACTGCACATTCGCTCGATTCCACGGAACTCATTGTGACTGACTTGACAGACACTATGGGCTCTATGGGCATGTTCCTCGCTGGCTTAGTGCTAGTTTCTAGAAATCGGTACGCCATATTTCCATGCTGCTCTTACCCTCGACTCATTCCATCACAGATACCTGGCATGGCCAGTAGCCCTCCTCGCGCTCAGCAGCTTCATGAACCAGCACCCCATCCGGACAAAGGAGGGTGGGAGCACGCCCTGGACGGCGGTGATGTGAGTTTGTCTTGTGCGCTGTGCAGTTCGTAGATTTAACTTGAATATACGTTACTTTTATTTAGGACCGCGACCTTTGCGTTGCTCGTGTCGCACTCTGCGATGTTCACGTTCACGGACCCTAAGACTGGCGCGCTCAAGTTTTCGTCGTAGACTTGAAGTCGTGATTATTGTGCTATATATTATTGGGTTCGACCGTAATTGCGTGATTATTTTTCGTTGTGGACTGCTTTTTTTCTGACTCAGTCATGCCTTAAACTTTTGTTCAGCTGGTGGACATGCCATATCAGGGAGCCCGAGACTGAGTTGAGGGTTGAATCAGGCTTCCGGCGACTAGAACTCCTTTGTTGACATGTTAGACCCCGAGTCTGACTCACTGCTAACTTCCGTCGAATATAGGAAGGGTAGGACCCGCAGTCAACTTCATCGTCATGCCTGTGCAGGAATGGTCAAGACATGGTTTGTGCTGGATACCTACTGAGTACTGAATACTCATGTACAAAATGATCTAGTATACCAGGCTTAGACCTCCGAAACCATCGCACATGCAACCGGGCTAATAATGAGAATGTGATTGTATAGCCATAGCCTATTCCTTTCAAGGATCGCTTCTAGGCTGATTTCCATCACGTGCTTTCTGATCACGACGCGCAGTGGCGATCAATTGATGCCATGCTATCCAATGATTGAACATGGCACATGTCGGCATCGTACTATGAATTTGAATCGGCCTACTATTTCAAGTCCGAGATGGCTTGCCCACCGAGTATCATGGAGGTCTATTTAAATATTCTGCAAGATAGTCAATCCGTTTATCGGAACTAATCATCATCATAGAAAAGTTAGCTTCAACTTGAAGGCAACGGTTGCTTACAACCATGACATCCTCATATCCCTACACACCTACAACGTTCCGGGCGACCGTGAAACCGCGCCCATGGGTACCATTCAAGTCTCATGAAGGGCCCGTCAAAGTTCCGTTCCTGCCCTTCAAGCCCAGGTCCGATGACTTGCTCGGCATCTACAACATCAGCACGCATATTATACCTGGAGCTAATCCCAGGGTCACCCCAGATATTCCAGTTCCCGAGCCGCCGCCTCGCTCTTCGAAAAGAACCGGGAAGGATATCAAGAAACTGGGACTCGAACTCATGGAACAACAGGCCCGGTTAGTGGAGGACGGTTATTCCGAGGTTGTGAACGAAAGATTGCTGTGGAATTGTGTCAACCGAGACGTGAAGAAAGACCGAGACGCCAAAGTCAGAACGAAGGGGATCACCTTATTCCTTGTGCACGGAGCAGGCTTTTCGAAGGAAGTGAGTGCCTACTCATAGTCCGCATGCTAGAATCTGACTATACATCATGCACACTTAGATTTGGGAGACCACCCTATGCTATCTACTAACTGCTTGTGATCTCATATTCGAGATATGGTCATGGGAGTTCGTGCAACATGGCGACTCTGCTCTGCTGAACAAACAGAATCTCAGTGGTACCTGTGAGATGCAGTTGCTCAGACCTATTGCTTGGATTTAATTGACAGCAGTTGACTGGACTGACAACGCGAGAGACATTGCAAACTTTCTCATTAACTATATGCCAGAAGAGGTAGAAACACCTCTCCCCATTCAACTTCATCGACTTCCTGCATCCATCGGTGAATCACGTCAAAAGAGTGGTTTCTCCTCCCGGACCTTGGTCGTGGTAGGACACTCGTTTGGAGGTTGCTCAGTGTATGTTGCCGGCGATTCTGAGACCTGTCGAATCTCACAATATTGAACAGGACGTTGACTGCGTTGCATTTCCCTACCTTGTTCTCCTCGATGATTCTCCTCGACGCGATTATTGATACTTACCAAAAATATACGTGGGAGCACACGCAGTACTTGGTTGGGGCTACTTTGTTAAGGCGTGATCAATGGCCAACACGGTGATCAAACTTTGACTATACTCTTGCATCGGAGTACTACTGACTATGATTACAGGGAGGACGCCCTGCGTTCCTTTAAATCTTCACCCATGTTCTCCGCTTGGCATCCCGACGTCCTTCGGCTCTATGTTGACTTTGGACTGTACGAGGATGATAGCAGAGGCGTCAGATTGAATACGTCTCCCGTTCACGAGGCTCTTATCCTCGCGAACCCACGAGTTAGCCTTGAAACCTGGGAATTGATGGAGACGCTTGACGAAAATATTGAGCTACTGTGGATTCTTCCCGGAAAACCAAGCCAGGATGTGTAAGCCTAGACGGCAGGACCAAGTTCGCTGACTGATAGGCGTTATCCGACAGGTCGATGCTAGTGGAAGATAGGAAGCAGCGTGCTTGGCGCAGACCTGCCAATTCATCTAACATCATCTTCAAGTCGTCTGGCCATCTCGTCTGTATCTTTTCTTCAATTGTTTATATAACTAACATAAGTGTGACCTAGATCCCTCAAGAGGCTCCAGAAGAGCTTGGTATGTTGACACGAAGGATTAATCGTTTGCCATCTAACTGTTCACACAGCGCAAGTCATCGCCGACTTTCTGCACAGGAAATACGTTATTTCCTCAGGGAAATCAAAGCTCTAGAATATTAATCGTGTATAAGAATGAGCCGGAAACTGTAGGAACCATCACGGTACTTAAACTTTGACTAGGTCCTGGATAATATCACGTGGA
Organism: Suillus tomentosus; assembly: GCA_016647685.1. Classification (NCBI taxonomy): domain Eukaryota; kingdom Fungi; phylum Basidiomycota; class Agaricomycetes; order Boletales; family Suillaceae; genus Suillus; species Suillus tomentosus. The sequence goes on from JABBWJ010000018.1 coordinate 490,497, forward strand.
GCATGGCTTTTTTTTCAGACATTGAAAATAAATGGGGAGAAAAACAAGCCACTGGCCAATTATGAGCTTAACGGAAAGTTATGAGCAACCGTCGCCAAGGATCTATCATATTGTATGCAAGGTTGCAGGAACCCAGAACTTCAAATTCGAGCTCGCTCCAAAACTAAAGTCGCGCCACTGGTACCTGAGCCTGAGGGGAGCTATAGACAGGCAATGTCTTGCTAAATTCCTCCCAGCGCTTATCCGATATGATAGGTGACGATACGTATGGCTCAACCTGCATCGCAGTAAGCAACTCTTCCAGGCGAGGCAAAGCTGCTGACAATGCAGCATCCTCCATATGCACGATGGCCTTCCGCGTAAACACGCCATGTTCCACATACCACGCGGCATCTGTCTTGATCGCATTGATGATATACAGATCGAGGAGACATTGGGAGACCCCTTGGTCGACAGCGGCGTCATAGGCCATGCGGTGTCCCATGGATTCGACCATTTGCTGACAGCGTGGCTGCACATATTGCATGAACGCTTGCGTGAAATCGGATGAGGAGGAAACTGTCTCGGTTGCCTCATCGAATAACGAGATTTCGTGCATCGCAAGTGGCCCATCTGGGTGTGTCGAGAAAGGTAACTCGTACGTTTGCGACAAGATGTCTCCCACGAGTCCTATAATTTATCTGTAAGTCTTTGGTTTGTGCGAACATTGATGTACTGCACTGACGCATGGAAAGCGCTGGAATCTTTGATCAGCATCACATCACCGGAGAAGGCTGAAAGTCACTTACCTAAAATGTCACCTTCAGCGATGCTAACTCCCCTCATCTCGCTCTGTGAAACAGATTAATTCTTGCTATAGCATGACTGTCAAAGAAAAGGCGCTCCTACATAAAAGTTGGACAGCTGATTATATTCGAAGAGGCCTTGAGCTCCCAGTCTTTCAGATAGGACATAATTTGCAACTTGTGCATGCTGAAGCATGACTGCTTTGCAGCAAGCCCCGATACCGTGTCGCACACGATCATCAAGATTCTTGTCTATAAACTGTTCGACAGCCCATTTGTGAAGCGCTTTCAGAACGAACGCCTGAGAAATGGCGTGTAATAAAGGGAGCTGTTGTGTTCGGTATGACATTATGGGCAAAGGATTTCCTTGCAAACTGGTGACATGACGACGCTGAAAGTAACGTGCGGCGACGAACGATCCCACCTGGAGGTAAGGTATCGCAACCGAGCTAAGCGCTAGCGACCCGACCGCAACACGCCATATAGATGACATGAAGTCACGATGGATTGTGTTGGACTTGGTGAGGTCTCCGAGAAGGGCCGAAGGCGGTAAACGGACGTGATGGAAGCTTGTGAGCGCATGGTTGACGGGGGACGAGCCTCCTCTAGGTGGTAGCAACCTAGTCATAGAGCAATAAGTTTGAAATCGGTCAAATAAAATTAAGAAGCACTCGCATTGAAGTCACCCCGTTGCACATATCATATCCGTCGTTCAGATTCACAAGAAACGGTCGAGGTCCATGGCATTCGCCGTCCACGTACAGTTGTGCGAAAACAACGGCGACGCATGGAAGACCTTTCACTGGAATGGTTGGCGGCATGAACCTGCATCATCGTAATTAGCAGCTCTCAAAGATATACTGATCTCGTACTTGGCATCCGAGGGCGACGGTGTATGGAGGTCGAATTCACCTGTTGGAAGAAGTGTCGCTGATGTCTTCATTCGGAAGATGTCTAGGCCTCTCCCCAGCTCGGTAAGGCAGAATTGACCACTGCAAAAAGATCATGTAGTCCCTCCGCAAAATATACAGCAAGGTTAGCTCACCTGACATTCCATCGAAGAATGTCCTCGACGAGGGAGACCAAATCAGGTCTAGTAGTCGCAGCATATTTTGCAAGCGTTCCTGCGACCAGATTGTACTGGATTGTCACCAGCGTAGTCGCGCCCCCATCTCGGACTATGATCGGGTCGGTGTGGATGTCCCAAAATTTTTGCGTCAAATTCAATGTGTCGTTAAGAGTGATGCCTGCAATACGAGATCAAGACATGCCCCGTGAACAAAACGGTTTGATATGCACCGAGTGCTAAACCAATGGCCTTGGCTCTCTCGTATGAGAGGACCACTCGAGCATTGCGACTGAGGAGCTCAGAGCGTTTCTTGAATAGACCTGACTGACAAAGCTGCGACGTAGGTGTCATAATGGAATGTCTCGAAGCGGGGGAACAATTTAGTTTCTCCGACTCTCGTCTGTTATATAGTATCTAGATAGTCAAGGATCTATCAGCCACAATCATGTAGGCCACGGGGTTACAAGAAGTAAACTTATTAAACTTTCAAGTCGGGTAGCATTCAAAAAAAAATTGAGCTGACCGACACCTGTTTTGGACCAGCCATATTTGGTGTAGCTCAGCAGGTGTTTCGTAAATGCTCGTCTTGGTTTTTCGGATAAGTCTGTTCCACCGATGGCGCAGTAGGGAGCTTTTTTCCAACATCTGGCAAAACTCAGTCATAGCTCGTGTCTGACAGAATCCATCAAAATGTTGCACATACTACATATGGAGCAGCTTGGGTGCGAGATGAGATACCTTATAGATATCGCATTGACTTGAATATGCCCACTTGCCCGACAGCTTGGTGCGAGCCCGCTTGCTGGACGTACTACATATCTGTGAATTCCAGGACCCGAAAAGGACCTTCTCCAAACTTGATGCGGTGTCTGTGACTGTTACCACTCCGCCACCATTCGGTGGTTAAGCCGTGGCGAAAACCTGGGTGCCAGTAGTGCAACGTAAGAACGTAATGACAAGATCTATGATGGTTGGTAAGTAATTGGATTTTTTCATGTTCAATGGGTCAGACTCTCACAGGCTCAGAGCCCTCCCGTCACTCACGTAACATTGGGTGTTGGGGACTTCTTTGTGCAGCCATCCATTCTGTGGCTGCCCTACTTGACAACGGAAATGAAATGGATGAGCAGTGCATAAATCACATGCCCTTCCGGACCAAGTGACTCACTGATCAGCAAAAGACTCATAATTTTCGCTTGTCAAACAGAAGTATGATGCATAGTACGGTGAGCTTACGGCGCTGCTAATGGAACAACGCGATTGGTGGCACAGATTGTTCCGTGAATATCTCAATCAGTGTTTCAAAGTCCTGTCGATCCGGTTTTTTTAGCCATTTTTGGCACAACCGGACCTGGACCGGTCCCAAATTTAGTCGTAGTCACACAAGATGGACCGAACTCTCAAAAACCGGTTTCCCTCAGCGACTGGACCACATTACAGTAGGTTGAATCAACTTGCACTGGTGACGGGCGCTCGTAGAGTGAGTTCAAGGCAAGCGGGGCCCTCCAGCTCAATGCTCGGAGGACCCGCAATCAATTTAAGTGACAGCTCCTACTGGAGCGGGGCGCTCTGGCGGGACAGGACGGGAGTGGCAAGGGTCCTGGCGCGGTGGCAGGAGTCCTGGCTCGTAGTCGGTAGTCCTCGCGTGTGTCGTAGTCTGTCCTCGATAGACAGAGCCGTAGCCTCCCGCCATAGAGGTCTGGCCTTGGTTCCCTTGCAGTCCGTGCCCGTTCCACTACATGAAACAGAATCGTACGTAGATGGTGCACAAATGGCACCTGAATTACTAGTATACAAGCCACCAAATGACTGGTGACTGAGAAAGTCGAGCTTGACTCGAAAAACCGCTATGGGGTTATTGTTTTTATTTTAAACTTGTTAAAGACCAAAGAGATCCAGAGTCCAGACGCACACAATGATAGATGACTGACTGCGAACCAAGAAATAGCCTGAGGACAACCAGACACGAAACACCGTGACCGACAACCTACGGAAAAATTTGTTGCAATGGCATCTGCCAAAGATGAAGCAACTGTCACCAAAAGGGAAGAATCGCAAACGGAAGGCTGTGTCAAGCCTCCCGTTGAGAATACTGAAGACGAAGAGGTAATCGTGACTTGTATCATTGAAACCTGTGTATTGGATGTCAGCTCAACATCACCTGATAGCAGGACAGTGATGGATTGCAGGAATTTGTTTAGGGTCTGGACGGTGGTATTACACAGAGCATGGCATCGATGTTTTCCAGATATCGAAAGTAAATGGGGATAAAAACAAATTACTAGCTACTAGTAAATATGAGTAATTGTCACCAAAGATTTATCGAAAATTGTTATGCAAGGCTACAGCGACCCAGAACTTCAAATTCAAGCTTGCTCCAAAACCAAAGTCGATTGTGCTGGCACCTCAACTTGAGGGGAGCTGTAGACAGGTAACGTCTCGGTGAATTCCTCCCAGCACTTGTCTGATATGATGGGCGACGTCACGTATGGCTCAACCTCCATCGCAGCGAGCAACTCTTCCAGGCGAGGCAAAGCTGCTGTCAATGCAACTTCCTCCGTATCCATAATGGCCTTCCGCGTAAACACGCCGTTTTCTACATACCACGCAGCATCTGTCTTGACCGCATTGATGAGATACAGATCGACAAGACATTGGGAGACCCCTTGGTCGACAGCGGCATCATAGGCCATGCGGTGTCCCATGGATTCGACCATCAGCTGACAACGCGGCTGCACATATTGCATGAACCCTTGCGTGAAGTCGGATGAGGAGGCAACTATCTGCGTTGCCTCATCAAATAACGAGATTTCGTGCATCGCAAGGGGTCCATCTGGGTGTGTCGAGAGAGGTAACTTGTACGTTTGCGCCAGGGTATCTGCCACGAGTCCTATAATTTATCTGTAAGTGTTTGGTTTGCGCGGACATCGATGTGCTGCACTGACGCATGGAAAGTCCTGGAATTTTTGATCAGCATCACGTCACCGGAGAAGGCTGAAAGTCACTTACCTAAAATATCACCTTCAGCGATGCTAACTCCCCTCACCTCGCTCTGTGAAACAGATTAATTCTGGCTATAGCATGACTGTCAAAGAAAAGGGCTCGTACATAATAGTTGGATAGCCGATTATATTCGAAGAGGCCTTGGGCTCCAAGCCTTTCAGACAGTGCGAAATTTGCAACTTGTGAATGCTGAATCATGACTGCTTTGCAGCAAGCCGCGATGCCATGCCGTACACGAACATCAAGATCCTTGTCCATGAACTGCTCGATGCCCCATGTGTGAAGCGCTTTTAGAACGGACGCCTGAGCGATGGCATGTAGTAACGGGAGCTGTTGCGTCCGGAATGTAATTATTGGCAAAGGATAAACATACACGCTGGTGACATGACGACGCTGAAAGTAACGTGCAGCAAGGTACGATGCCACCTGGAGATTGGGTATCGCAGTCGAGCCAAGCGCTAGCGTCCCGACCGCAACGCGCCATATAGACGACATGAAGTCACGATGCATTGTGTCGGACTTGGCGAGGTCCCCGAGAAGGGCCGAAGGCGGTAAGCGGACGTGATTGAAGCTTGTGAGCGCATGGTTGATGGGGACCGAGCCTCCTCTAGGTGGTAGCAACCTAGTAGTTATGGAAAATAAGTTTAAAATCGATGGAACGAATTTAAAGAAGCACTCGCATTGAAGTCACCCCGTTGCACATATCATATCCGTCGTTCAGATTCACAAGAAACGGTCGAGGTCCACGACATTCGCCGTCCACGTACAGTTGTGCGAAAACAATGGCGACGCATGGAAGACCTTTCACGGGAACGGTTGGTGGCATGAACCTGCACTACCATGATTAGCAGCTCTCGAGGATATAGTGATCTCGTACTTGGCATCCGAGGGCAACGGCGTATGAAGATCGAATTCACCTGTTGGGAGAAGTGTCGCTGATGTTTTCATTCGGAAGATGTCTAGGCCTCTCCCCAGCTCGGTAAGGCAGAATTGACCACTGCAAAAAGATCATGTAGTCCCTCCACACAATATACATCAAGGTTAGCTCACCTGACATTCCATCGAAGAATATCCTCGACGAGGGAGACCAAATCAGGTCTAGTAGTCGTAGCATATTTTGCAAGCGTTCCTGCGACCAGATTGTACTGGATGGTCAGCAGCGTGGACGCGGCCCCATCTAGCCCCAATATTGGGTTCGTGTGCATGTCCCAGAATTTTTGCGTTAGATGCAGAATATCATGAAGAGTGATGCCTGAAATATAACATCAAGACGTGTCCCGTGAACAGAAAAGGTTGATATGCACCGAGTGCTAAGCCGATGGCTTTGGCCCTCTCGTACGAAAGATCCACTCGAGCCTCGCGGCTGAGGACCTCTGAGCGTTTTTTGAATAGATCTGATTGACAAAGATGCGACGTGGATGTCATGATGAAAGGACTCGGAGTGGGGGTGCAAAGTATGATACTGTATCTTCAACTCTTGTCTGTTATTATATACTACATCGTGTCACTGCCTGCCCACGCACCTTTATGAACATGCATGCGGACATACAAGAAGGACGCCACATTGGTCTAGTCAATATTGGTCGATAATGACCGCCACGTACGAGCCCCGAGGTTACAAGAAGCGAACATGAAACTTTGAATTCAGTTCAAGTTGGGTACTGTACGTGTAGAAAAGTCAAGTTGGTCGACACGTGTCACTGTGAACCTGTTATCTCAGACGGTGTTCGTAAACACTGAATTTGGTTTTTACTGAAAGGTCTGTTCCCCCAATCACGTACTAGTAGAGATCGTTTCCCGAAGTACTCAGATCTGATAAAAAATGTCAACACGCTCGTACTATTTGACACAGTCTATCAAATGTCCCACGCACTACCGGATATCTCACAAACATTTCCGGAGTACTTACTTAGTAGCTTGGGTGTGAGAGGTTGAACCGGAGATGTGATTTCTTGTACATACCACATCAACTTGAATATGCCCAGTGACTCGCCCGATAGCTTCGTGTGAAAGATTGACACTGCAGACCACTTGCTGCACGTTTACGCTCCATGAATGCATATGTGCATGACGAGCACTACATATCTGTAAATTCAGGATCCGAAAAAGGTACAATGATTTACCTTCAAAAAAAGTTGTACGTCCTGTTACATTCGGCGACCAAGCCCGAGGGAAAACTAGTACTAGGTCCCAGCAGTGCAACATCATGATAAGAACGTAATGAAAAAACTTCTGATCAGGATTGGTGAATAGGCGACCGGCCCATCAGCAAAAGACCTTGAAAATTCGCTTGTCAGAAAGAAGTTCGATACTTAGTATTTACGGCGTTGGTGATGCGAACGGCGTGATACGAGCAACGTGATTGAAGGGTGGAACAGACTTATCGTAAATCTAATGATGTAGTAGCGTGATGGGGTAGAAATAACTTGAATGGTATTACTGTCTGGAACTACTAGTTTAGGGCTCGGGATGCCGAGCACTCGCATTTCGAACCCTAAACTAGGGTCGTTTGTGACGACTGTTTAGTATACTTAATGTTCTAGCTATAGCAGTTCCACAATCATTTGCGCTGTAACTTGTAACTACTAGGATGAGCTACTGATACTGTGTCTATGTGACTCGCTCTGGGAGCCCTTTAAGTCTTCATTCAATACACGATAAATGATTTCAATCGACTAAAATCTTGCAAATCGCAGGCAAACATAAGCCTTTGGTTATCTGGCCTCCAGCCTAAGCCTCACCTCGCTCTTTACTGTGCATGTAGTCGGCTTGCATTGGGCCACAACTCGTGCTCGTACCTTGCTGTGAGTATGAGTCGGAATGGTAACAGGTCATAGCCATCACAAGGTTTTCGAGGTCTTGCCATAAATTTACGTTCTTATGTTATGCTGAGCCAGGATCATCTGGGCTTCATGGCGGGTATCAATCAGGGAAACGTAATTCACTACAGAGCATTCTGTACTAGTAGCACAATCCAACTGAGGTGTCACCTTCTCCTCCAGGTCACCGTCACCGTTTTTGGCCGTCGTACCTCAAACCTAGAACGGGCAGCATGGCACTTACTATCACTCAGGCTATCGTACTTGATAACGGAAATGAAAAAATAATCAGGGATGGCATTGCGCACTTTATTACCACTGGCAATCAGTACTAAATAATGTGACTGGGCAGGCATAATAAGTAGACCGGTGCTAGACAATATTGTGGTCAGTTATCACCAACAACTTTGGAGTAGTGCAGTCACGGCGCAAACGAGCAAAATGCGCGATTTCGAAGGCAGGGATCCGAGAGGTAGGAAAAATATACCCGAACATAGATAGAAACCCAGTTTCTGGTATTTTGTTATCACTTGAATCTTCCTCGGTTCCGTCAAACAAAGTACCGATAACGTGTAAGGTGCCGGTTTTCCTGAGATGTTCGGAAGTCACACGTCCAGCTGGGCTAGATTTTTCAGCTTCTCTTCATCGGGGCCAGTAGCATTGACAGTGACACGCGCATATGCATCTCAAATACCCTGTTTGATGACAGAATAGGGCGCTCGGGTGCATGCACGGCTGTTCTGGGGAGAGAAGTACTCTGTATGTACCGAGTCGCAACAAGTCCCATCCCAAAGCACTGCTGGTAGAACTGCCGCTGAAAAACTGGCATTCGATTTATGAACGTGTTACATTAAAACTTTAACGAAATTCATGATTTTTGAGATGTATAAAATTACGCACAGCCTGTTGCACGCTAACCTGCACCTGGAGGTAGGATCACTTCAATATCGACAAGTAGATGAGGTTCTGACCGCACTGATATTCAAATATGTCCTGAGAGTTTTGTGCCGGCCTTAGTGAGACGCCCGCAGTGGATAGAGTCTGGAACGTTGTTGGATTGTCCATATATCGAGGGAAGACGGCTCAAGATCGAATTGAACGTTGATGTCGACTACGCTGTCTAAAATAAACCAAACATGCACAAATAAGGGCGCCGCCCCACTCACTCTGTTTCGATGGACATCGCATCTGAATCGCGTCCGGCTCGAATGGAGGACAGTTCAGCTGTGGGATATAAAACTGATAAGGCATCGGTTTCCCCTCTCCAAGGGCACACCGACTATGTTCTGTCAGTCGCAATCTTGCCGGACAGAAACTTTACCGTGTCTAGTATGGGGTCGTGCTTCCCCAAGGAATGAATGTGCTCAACCGTAGGCGTCGATGCGGGGACTCCAATTAAGGCCCCTCTGTCGGAGCTGATGTCTGTAGGCTATAGGAAGTGAAAGTGCGTGGAGGGTTTGGGGGCAGAACTGGGCAGAATTCGGAATGGCTAGCTCAGCAATGGACGCTCAAGGGAATGACGCGAATGTGACAAAACAGCGCAGAACACGTACGCGCAACGGTGATGAAAAGAATGAGGAAGTATGCGCTTACCGAGCATCGCACATATGTGCGTTTAGGGACTTGTGTTTCCCACTCTGTTGGGAGCCGATCTAATACTTTGGATGCTAATTGGGCACTACACACATTCTAAGTCTGTCGGTTGAAGGTGACTAGCCTACCGGGTACTACGATGGCATCTGATTTTGTAAGATAGTCAATCCGGTATTCTCTGAACCGAAATCACAGAAAAGACAGCTTCAGGCAGCGGTCGTTAACAACCATGACATACTCATATCCATACACACCTACAACGCTCCGGGCGACCGTGAAACCGCGTCCATGGGTGCCATTCAAGCCTCATGAAGGGCCCGTCAAAGTCCCGCCCCTGCCCTTCAAGCCCAGGTCCGACGACTTACTCGGCGTCTACGACATCAGCACGCATATCATACCTGCAGCTAATCCCAGAGTCACTCCAAATATTCCAGTTCCCGGGCCACCTCCTCGCTCTTCGAAAAGGCCCGAGAGGGATATCAAGAAACTAGGGCTCGAACTCATGGAACAACAGGCCCAACAAGGAGAGGACGGCTATTCTGGGGTCACAGACGAAAGGCTGCTGTGGAATTGTGTCAGTCGATATGTGAAAAAGGATGGGGAGGACAAAGTCAGAACGAGGGGGATCACTTTATTCCTTGTGCACGCAACGGGTTTTCCGAAGGAAGTGAGTCTTGTGGTGCCTGTTCATGCGTACTAGGTATCTAATCTAATCGTGTTTTAGATATGGGAGACCACCCTATGTTATCTACTACCTGCCTGTGGTGTCATAGATGAGATATGGTCATGGGAGTCCGTGCAACATGGGGACTCTGCTTTGTTAAACCGACAGAGTCTCAGTGGTAGCTGTGAGATGCAGTTTCTCAGACCTCCCGCTTGGATTTAATCGAGAACAGTTGATTGGACTGACAATGCGAGAGACATTGCAAACTTTCTCGTCAACTATATGCCAGAAGAGGTAGAAACATCTCTCCCCATTCAACTCCATCGACTTCCTGCATCCGTCGGTGAATCACGTCGAAAGAGTGGTTTCTCCTCCAGGACCTTGGTCGTAGTAGGACACTCGTTTGGAGGTTGCTCAGTGTATGTTATTGGCAGCTCGGAGACATGCCGAATCTCATAATATTGCACAGGACGTTCACTGCATTGCATTTCCCTGCCTTGTTCTCCTCGATGATCCTCGTCGACGCGATGATCGATACTTACCAAGGATTTGCGTGGGAACACACGCAGTACTTGGTCGGGGCTTCCTCGATAAGGCGCGATCAATGGCCATCACGGTGATTAAAATTTCATTATACTCTTGTGTCGAAGTACTACTGACTATGATTGCAGAGAGGACGCTCTGCGTTCCTTCAAATCTTCACCCATGTTCTCCGCTTGGCATCCTGACGTCCTTCAACTCTATGTTGATTTCGGACTGTACGAGGATGATAGCGGAGGCGTCAGATTGAAAACGCACCCCGTTCACGAGGCCATTGTTCTTGCGAACCCACGAACTAGCCGTGAAACCTGGGAATTGATGGAAACGCTTGACGAAAGTATTGAGCTACTATGGATTCTTCCCGGAAAATTAAGTCAGGATGTGTAAGCCTAGACGGCAGGACCAGGTTCGCTTACTGATAGGCGTTATCCGACAGGTCGATGCTAGTGGAAGTGAGGAAACAGCGTGCTTGGCGCAGGCCCGCAAATTCATCTAACACGATCTTCAAGTCGTCTAGCCATCTCGTCTGTATCTCGTCTTCAATTGTCTATATGACTAACGTAATTGTGGCTTAGATTCCTCAGGAGTCTCCAGAAGAGCTTGGTATGTTGACATAAAGGACTGATCGTTTGCCGCATCTAAGTGTTCACACAGCACGAGTCATCGCCGACTTTCTGCACAGAAAATACGTTATTTCCTCAGGGAAATCCAAGCTCTAGAATCGTGTATAAGAACGAGCCGGAAACTTTAGGAACCATCACGGTACTCAAACTTTGACTAGGCCTGGATAATATTACATAGAGCACAACATTCGTAATTTCCAGAAACTGAAAGTAAATGGGGAGAAAAACGAATCACTAGCTAATTATGAGTAACTTAACGGCGGAAAGTTATGAGCAACCGTCGCCAAAGATCCATCACATTGTATGCAAGGTTGTAGGGACCCAAAACTTCAAATTCGAGCTCGCTCCAAAACTAAAGTCGCGCCGCTGGTACCTCAGCCTGAGTGAAGCTCTGGACAGGCAACGTCTTCCTAAATTCCTCCCAGCATTTGTCCGATGTGATGGGTGACGACACGTATGGCTCAACCTCCATCGCAGTGAGCAACTCCTCCAGGCGGGGTAAAGCTGCTGACAAAGCAGCATCCTCCATCATGTTCGTCTGTTATATACTAGATAGTCAGTGCCCACGTACCTTTATAAGAATGCACGTGAAGGACGCCGCACTGATCTAGTCATTATTGGTCGACGGTAGCCACAATCGTATGGGCCGCGAGGTTACAATAAGCAAACGTGAAACTTTGAATTCACTTCAAGTCAGGTGGCATCTAAAAAAGTTGAGTTGGTCAACACAAGTCGGAGCATGAACCAGCCACATTTGGTGTAGCTTAGAAGGTGTTCGTAAATGCTCGTCTTGGTTCTGACTCTGTTCCACCCTGCGTAGTACGGAACTTTGTGCCAGCATCTCTGGCAAAACTCAGTCGCATGTCAGCATGCTTCGAGTCGTATCTGACAGAGTCTATCAAAATGTCGTACGCACTACATATGGAGCATGCCTTCAAAAAGAATGTGCGGCGCCGTGTTACCACTGCACCACTATTCGGTGGTTAAGCTGTGGCGAAAGCTAGGTGCCAGCAGTGCAACGTAAGAACGTAATGAACTCTGATAATTGGTAGTCCTGGCTTGCTGAGTGATGAACGAGGTCTTTATCTCTGCTGTAACTGAACTAATGCTCGTACCTTGCTGTAGAAGCCGAAAATTTTCATGATAAGAGGCCCATCACTAGATTTTACTTCGCCTCACGCGATTTCGTCTAGGATATAGGTCAGTTATACATATAAAATCGTGATCCAGTTCATGGGCCATCCGGTTAGACTACGTTGGGTGTCATCCCTAATCAGTATACCCCAATAGTGAGCACACCAAACTCGGCCTCGTTGCTAGGCCAGTTGACATGTTCACAATGAGTCTGGTGCTTCAATGCTTGGTGTGAGTGCGTGCACGTGTCAGTGAGCTGATGAAAGTTGACATGATTCATGTAAGTATCGACCTGTGGAAAGAAATCAGCACAACACACGTCTTTATGGTGATAGAATGTTTTTGCGTTCGACGGATAACAACCCTAGGCTTGCCACTAACCTTAGGTGTTGAGGACTTCTTTGCTGTGGCCACCCTAGTTGATAACGGAAATGAAAGGTTTAGTGGGAAACAAAAGTAAAATGGGTAAGAGGTACAAATTGCATGCTCTGCACGCGCGCCTTACCACTGGCACTTACTAAATAATGTGATTAAGCAGACGCTGATGCTAAATAATATTTGGTCAGTTATCACCAAATCTATAGAGTTGTGCAGTTCCAGCGCAAACCTGGGAAATGTGTGGTTTTGAAGGCAGGGATGTGAGAGGCCTGCAGGGTGGAAAACAATATACCTGAACATAAAAAAACCCCGGTTTCTGGTACTTCTTACTGGCCTCACGTCACTTACACTGACAAGACCCCTGGCAGACTCTTCCTTATAGTTAGATGTTCGGTTCCAATATTCTATTCAGACATGGCATCAACACACATGATCATCCAGGTTTCGTCGTTCTTCCCCGGTCTCTTGTGGCCTCCTTACTCGTTTGTCTTTTTCTTTTTCCATTATCTTTTCTTCGTTTAGTGTCTCTCCTTCGTTATTGTTTTTACTTACCACTCTCATTGCTGATATGGGCCCTAGTATTGCTGCGAAGCGAACTGAAGCGAATCGCAGTGAAAATTACACTTCGGTAAATTCCGATATTGAAGTCTCTTCGGAACAACGAAAACTAAAGCCTGCCATTTTCGAAGAGCGATGTATGACCTTTACGATTCAACTGATGAGTCACGAAGAAACCGGTACACATGCATGAACAGTACTTTAAAACAAGGTTTTGGCAGATTGTATGTAGTGTGGCCGCTGAAGCCAAGCGACGTCGAGGTAATCCAAATTGCATGACTTCAAAAACGCGAGACTTCAGTTGACGTCGTTGACATCGAAGTCTACCGAAGTGTCTCAAATTTCCACTTCGATTCGCTGCAGTTCGCTTCGCGATAACACTACCAGCGGGCTGTACGCATCGTTTTAAATTAAAACGATGTGTACAGCCCGCCGGGATGTCCCTCATGATCAACGCCTTAACGTTTAACCCCAGTGAGAACTGCCAGTTGTAAGGCACAGAGCATGATAGTTATATATAGTATGTACTCCTTCTGATACATTTGTAGTACGTATACTTCGGTATATTCTATTGTGTGTATCCTAGTGATCAATGCAGATTCCCATTACACAGGGAGGAACACGGTGAGGCTTAGACGGACCGGAGAATGTTGATATTTGGAACTACCAAATTAAGACATATTCTGGGCGGTAGTGCTCAGGAACTCGACATGTAAGCTTATGCTTATGTTTGCCTGCGAGGTCGAATCAGTCAACTAAAATCGTTTATCGTTTATCGAAGGACATTTGGAGGTACTTTCGTCGAGGATATCTGAGTTGGATGTGCTACTCAGAGCCTGCGACCTTACCTTACACTGTTGGTACCTAGTTTTCGCCACGGCTTGGCAGCCGAATGGTGGCGGAGTGGCATCGTACACTCCCGGTGACAATCAATGTAATACATTCATCGGATACATTGATCTTCTGATAGAATTTACAGATATATAGTACACCCCCGGGTATTGGAGGCTATACCCGGAAACAACCCGTACCATTCATGAGGTCAGGCGCACACTGACAAAGTTAAGTTAAATGAGGTGTGGTATGTCAGTGGCACTTCGTGACGCCAAATACATTTACCAAGTTAGGAAGGCACGGGAATGCTATCCATGGGTCTCAGAATTCCCGATCCAAGCCCGTACCCAAGAAGTACCGTAGTACCCGTGATCCGTATGAGTTACCCGTACCCGTGCGTATCCCGAGCATTGCCGCGTCCTTCAGGCAATTTTTGTAAAGGTACATGGGCAGTGACTAAGTATCTATACGGTATCATATATAACACAAGAGTCGGAGAGACTAAATCAACATACTTTGTTCTACCACTCATTGCATTATGACACCTACGTCGCAGCTTTGCCAATCAGATCTATTCAAAAAACGCTCCGAGCTCCTCAGCCGTGATGCTCGAGTGGATCTTTCATACGAGAGGGCCAAAGCCATCGGCTTAGCACTTGGTGCATATCAACCTTTTTTGTTCATGGGACACGTCTTGACATTATATTTCAGGCATCACTCTTCATGATACTTTGCATCTAACGCAAAAATTTTGGGACATGCACACGGACCCAATCATGGTCCTAGATGGGGCCGCGTCCACGCTGCTGACCATCCAGTACAATCTGGTCGCAGGAACGCTTGCACAATATGCTGCAACTACCAGACCTGATCTGGTTTCCCTCGTCGAAGACATTCTTCGATGGGATGTCATGTGAGCTAACCTTGCTGTATATTTTGCGGAGGGACTACATGATCTTTTTGCAGTGGCCAATTCTGCCTTACCGAGCTGGGGAGAGGCCTAGACATCTTCCGAATGAAGACATCAGCGACACTTCTCCCAACAGGTGAATTCGATCTTCATACGCCGTTGCCCTCGGATGCCAAGTACGAAACCACTATATCCTCGAGAGCTGCTAATCATGGTAGCGCAGGTTTATGCCACCAACCGTTCCAGTCAAAGGTCTTCCATGCGTCGCCATTGTTTTCGCACAACTGTACGTGGACGGCGAATGTCGTGGACCTCGACCGTTTCTTGTGAATCTGAACGACGGATATGATATGTGCAACGGGGTGACTTCAATGTGAGTGCTTCTTTAAATTCGTTCCATCGATTTCAAACTTATTTTTCCATGACTACTAGGTTGCTACCACCTAGAGGAGGCTCATCCCCCGTCAACCATGCGCTCACAAGCTTCAATCATGTCCGCTTACCGCCTTCGGCCCTTCTCGGGGACCTCACCAAGTCCAACACAATGCATCGCGACTTCATGTCGTCTATATGGCGCGTTGCGGTCGGGTCACTAGCGCTTGGCTCAGCTGCAATACCTAATCTCCAGGTGGCATCGTACATCTCTGCGCGTTACTTTCAGCGTCGTCATGTCACCAGCGTGTATGGACATCCTTCGCCCATAATTTCATACCGGACGCAACAGCTCCCTTTACTGCATGCTATCGCTCAGGTGTTCGTTCTAAGAGCGCTTTACAAATGGGGCATCGAACGATTCATGGACAAGAATCTTGATGTTCGTGTGCGGCATGGCATCGCGGCTTGCTGTAAAGCAGTCATGCTTCAGCATGCACAAGTTGGAAATTACGCACTGTCTGAAAGGCTTGGAGCCCAAGGCCTCTTCGAATATAATCGGCTGTCCAACTTTTATGTACGAGTGCCTTCTATTTGTCGTGCTAGAGCAAGAATTAATCTGTTTCGCAGAGCGAGATGAGGGGAGTTAGTATCGCTGAAGGTGACATTTTAGGTAGGTGGCTTTTAGCCTTCTCCGGTGACGTCATACTGATCAAAGATTCCAGGACTTTCCATGCGTAAGTACAGTACATCACCGTCCGCGCAAACAAACACTTACAGGTAAATTATAGGACTTGTGACGGATACCCTGGCGCAAACCTACAAGTTACCTCTCTCGACACACCCAGACGGGCCCCTTGCATTGCATGAAACCTCGTTATTCGACGAGGCAACCGAAACGGTTTCCTCATCCGATTTCGTGCAAGCGTTTATGCAATATGTGCAGCCACGCTGTCAGCAAATGGTCGAATCTATGGGACACCGCATGGCCTATGATGCCGCTGTCGACCAAGAGGTTCCCCAATATCTCGTTGATCTGTATCTCATCAACGCGATCAAGACAGATGCTGCGTGGTACGTAGAACGCGGCATGTTTACGCGGAAGGCCATCGTGCATATGGAGGATGCTGCACTGTCGGCAGCTTTACCTCGCCTGGAGGAGTTGCTCACTGCGATGGAGGTTGAGCCATACGTGTCGTCACCCATCATATCGGATAAGTGCTGGGAGGAATTTAGAAAGACGTTGCCTGTCTATAGCTCCCCTGAGGCTGATGTGCCTGCGCAGCCGACTTTGGCTTTGGAGCGAGCTTGCCTCTGAAGCTCCGAATTGTTGTAGTCCTGCATAAAAATATGATAGATCTTTAGAAACGGTTGCTCCCAACTTTCCGTCGAGTTACTCATAATTAGCCAATGATTCGTTTTTCTCCCCATTTATTCTTCCAGGGCAGATTCGTGTCAATAACCCTCGGCTGCAACAACCCAGTGCAAAGCTGTTTCAATACATCTCGGGAAATCTTGAATAGTGTATCTTGACGCCAGTCTGAAGTTGTCCATTGCAAGCGACAAATCGACAGGGTGTTGTAGAATCTGGTAATGGGGAAGATGAGCATCCTCCAGCCGAACATAGCTGTGATATCTATTCGGGCACAGCGGTGGCAAAACCGCCAATGGTTCTTGGTAGAGAGGAATGGCCTCCTCGACATTTTTGTTCTTCGGATTCTCCATGAAACGAGAGCAGAGTGCCAAGCTCAAATTGTGAAGATATGTGTGGCGCTGTGGATCGTCATACCCTCGATTTTTATGTTGGCATGAGCACTTACCTTTCGTTATACACCCACTCCACGATCTTCCATCATCCCAGGTCTATAAAACAATCTGTTCAGATGTTCGTTTCGTATGAAGCTGAGCGTTTCGATATTGTGTCGGAGAATGTCCAGCTCGTCAGCGCAGCGGCCTAGCAGAACTTGCACATGTAGTTCGTGCTGGTGATTTCGATTCTCGAAGAGAAACATGTCATTGTCTTGAAGTTTGGTAACAACTCCGGATCTGAGCTGGAGGGGTGTAAAACGGCGAAAAGACAACATGTCTTCTTACGGATCCATCCGATGTAACGCACTGGAGTGCCCATCTCGACTCCAACTCGTTCGACCTCAGGCTGACATTCAAGTTTGGCGATAGAGCATGCATCGCGATGTGGCCTAGGACACCATTGACATTGAAATTCGGTGACACAAACTGAAAGCTGTATGGTACGAATCGCCTTATTAGTAACATCGGACTTCGAGTTGACTTCGAATGCATTACAGCACTGCCATCAGCCGGTTCACGGGTTAGTTCTGCAGAATACGGACTAGCGTCGAACTGTGTATTATTGCCTTCCACTATGTTTCCTAGTAACTGGGTACATTATCGTTTGATCCCCAACAGTTCGTCCACCGTTTTCACCACTGTTTATGCTATATATGCGAGGGGTGACGGGCGTCCTTTCGATTCTTCTGACATACCTGACCAGATCTAATGGTCAGCATGGCGTGTTACCTACGCTATTCACCGGAGGTCTGGGCGGTGCGGTGATATTAGGACTCAAAATATCAGTCTACAGCGCATGAACCTATGATAATTATACCGCATCAACACCAGCAGAACCTATTGGAAATTGTTAAGCACATATGCGCATCATTGTTTGTAGCAGGAGCACTTACTTTTCGTTATGCACCCACTCCACATTCTTTGTCGTCCCAGGTCCATACCACACAATCTGTGGCAAATGTTCACTTCGTATGAAGGTCTGTCCACCTGTCTTCTCCGCAATGTCCCTCAATCCTGCTCGCAAATTCCACACCTCCACTTTCCGAATTCCGCTTCGTCTAGCTGCTTGCTTGATCTTTGCGATCAATCCAGGAAACGTGTCTTCGCTGGCCCGGAGCCGCGTGACGATTAACGTTGGTGGGGGAGGCTGCATTTCAACGCTCCAGCTTGCGTATGTGTCTGGGTTACTCAAGGACTGTACACCCCAGAATCCACCCGCCATAGAAAAGTTCGAGCCGTACGTCGCCCGAGGGATTTGGAATGCTGCGACACCATTTGTTGGCAAGCATGTCACGAGTGCTGTTGGGCGCCCCACCTCGTACGACTCGTTCTTCACCAGCATGTTCTCTAGCTCCTTTCTAATCAACCCAGCATCATGGTTCCAAAGACCCTTCAGCTGCTCCTGCGTCAGCCACTTCCATCCCTCGTCATCCCCCTCCTCCGTACCTACTTCCCATACAGTCGATACCGGTCCCCGTTTCTCCCATCCGCCTCCCTTCCCCTCAGGGCCCGCTGAGTGGTAAAATTCCTCACCAACATCACTCCATAGCACCGAGAATAGCCCCCCGCCAGCATCTGCCACCTCTTCCGGTGGTGTGCCCCACGCCTCTGGGAATTCAGGAAGATTATCGCGTGAGGCAGTCACCCAATGCAGAAGACACATCATGTGCCTTGCATAACCGCGCCCGCGTTTCGAGGGTGGGGTGAAGACTGCGGCGACGCCATATGAGGTTGTTTCGTGCACAGAGTTGGGTCCGGAAGGAGAGGAAGGAGGATAAGCAACAAGGCTTGCTCGCTTGTATCTGGCCCCGTGGAGCACGTTAGAAATCTGCTCGTCCGTCAAGGGTACTCGAGTCACTTACGTCCTACAAGCACACATGAAATCGAGTGTCGTGGGGTTCTCCCGTGGTGCCAGTACCCTTCCCATCTCATTAGCTCTCTTCTGCTTGGAAAATGAATACTTACCAGGTGATCATTTTCCCCTCCTGTGCGTGCTCCAGAACATCCATCTCTTCATCTCGCGTAATGTACTCCGCAAGACTCAGGGTACCACCCAAGTGCGGCCACCTTCGGCGTCGTGTCTCTTCAATCTGTGCAGGCGTCGCGCGGAAGAGCGAGATCGATGCAAGTTCTACCTTTGGTTCCACCATCGGAGATGCGATAATTCTCTGGTGCTTGACCAGAATGGAGATAGTGGGATTGAAGGATGCTCCTTATATCTCTATCACAACATTGCCTCCCACCCACGTCAATGCACAACTGATCAAGACTTATCACGATTGTCACACATGGTCGCGCAATTCCTGACCCCAATCTCCCAAGGTCCAATCGACACCGGGTGCCAAATATAGCCTGTGCCGAGTTTACACCGGTGACCACCGTGCACCTACCGACTAGGTTGATGATTGAAATACAGGTGGGTGCACAATGCAGATAGCCCCCGTCTGACGCTCGTTATCGTACTTCAGTGTTCAGCACAAACAACACGTGCATCTAGATCCGTCTCGAACGAACGGGGACATTGACAACGGTAGCTCTTCCTTGACTCGTCAACCGCGCCCTCTCGTAGCGCATCAGAGAAAAGTTGTTCATGATGTCCATAGTCTGAATCAATTAATGAGGATTTCTTATTAAAAAATACCAATGAACCAGACGACAACCGTTCGTAATTGATGGATATCACGATAAAATTAAGACGAATCAAGACGTGGAATTTTCCAAGTGACCTCAGCATCACATATAGAAGTAGTACTTGATGACCACAAAGAGAATCACGAATATCACTAGTCCAGATAAGATAGCTTCTCCAAAGTCACCCCAAAATGTATTGACACTGAATTGAGGGCGAAGCGGTGGGTCCACAGAAACGGTTATCTTGTGCATCCTACCCGAACTGCCATCTCGAGGAACGATGAAAAGAGTCTGTCGGGTTTCATCATAAGTGTACTTATCGTCGGCGCTGAGGCCCGAGACCACTAGCTTCCTCCCGTAGGTGATGAGGGACGGTACGAAAATTTCAGTCTCTCTAGCAGTAAGAACGATATTGTCCTTGGACTCGGGCGACCTCCACTCAAAAACAAACGTCCCTGTGTTCAATTCGTACTCGAACCGGGTGGGTATGCCAGCAGTCTTTGCTGCGTATGGTCGGACGATAGACGACAAGATGCGGCCGCCGTTATCTAGCGTGAATGAGAATTGGTCCAAATCGAGAAGTGATCGAGGCAATCCACGCCTCCGACTGAACCAAGAGAAATTTTCCCCGTTCCAGTCATCGCCTTGAATGTCATTATTGTCGGGGTTGTAGTTCCATAACCTGCAGGAATATCAATAATTGGTCATGCAGAAAGCACACTACATACGTAAATCCGACCAGGGATCTCTCAAGACCTGTCATCATGGCGTCCATCATCCTTTCCTGCCATTTCCAGTCGTCACTCTCAAATGCCTCCTTGTGACTGAGACCGTTCGTCGTTAGGTATATATACTAACAGTATTGTCAGACTTACTTCATGTCCATGGGTATACCACACTCTCCAATCAGAATGGGCTTCCCGCCGAGCACTTCATAACCATGATCCACGATATTCTGGATTTGGAGTGAGTAGTTTTCTCTTGCACCTTGTTGGCCCCAATACAAGGCTTTCGGCAGGAACATTCCCTGGAAAACGATATAAGCGTCCAGAACTTGTGTCTTATTTACCAAGGATAATACCCTGGATAAGCCTTGCACGTTCACCGTGAAATCCCCAAAAGCCTTATTGAATAGCGCGTTAAGATCATACCTATAACAGAGATAAGTAATATGCTTTTGAGACCATAGTTCACAAACCAATGTGGGGTAAACACCATGTTGGGAAGTTGATGTTCTACTGTCCACGATGGTGGACAAAACTGTAAAAGTTGTCAGGAAACATAAGAGATATATCGCACAACATGCCTCGTTGGGGATTGGCTCTACAAAAAACATTTTATCGTTCGACATCACCTTCCGGGCGCAATCTGTCCACCGTTTAAGGAATGGGTAATAGAAATCGGTGTACCAATCAACCTTGAAGTGTGTGAGCATCCACTTCATGATCCGTCGCATATACATACCTTACGACCAGTCATAGGGTCCTTGACAAAATAATTTTCGCGCAGAACGACACCCTCGTTCTTGCTGTTGTCCCACCCCCAGACGCCGTGCATCTCCCATACACACATGCCTTGCGTTGGACCATCGGGGCGCCAGGCCTTCCGACTGGCGGAATTCAGAACACTCCGAGAAGTGAGACGAGTAGGGAAAGGGAATGAGCGTGTCCAGTGGGAAACGAGAGTAGGGTATCCGCAACCAAGCATAAAAGATTCGAAAGCGGATGCTGGACGTGGCCTGTCATTAGTATCTCAAACACTGGATATAAGTCAAGCGCACGCACGGACATGCGAAAGATGCAGATCTGTATTATAGTCGAACTTGTGTAACGAAGGCAATTCTATGTATCCTCTATGGGGCTCGTTCATAACCTGTTTCAGATTAGCACTATAAAAGTCAAGCATTACACAGGCTTGCCTCAAATCCAATGACTCCATCCAAACCATCCAGAGCCTGTACGACTGTAGCGTACATAGCCAAGAATGCATCCTGGAGGTATTGCTGAACTGGCTTTGTCTGGCCATCAGGCATGGCAATCTTCAACTTGGGTGCGAAGGTATCACCAGCCCAGAAGCAGGTGCTGAACGGATAAAATCCCATGTCAACATGATGGCGGCAATAGACTAAACTGAACGTACGCCATGGTCGCGGCGGCCAACTTTTGATATCCGCAGGGCCAAATACCACGTTCCGCTTCAACGTGACCACCACCTTTGACTCCCAGCAGCCATGCTGCCCCAGACTCTTCGAGTGCATGTAGGTCAAACCCAACGGCATCGAGAGTCCATGCTGGCGCGCCAGAACCACCCGAGTACCTGGACCAGACATCTTGATGAACGACGACGAATGCACTAAGTCCGAACGAGGGTAACAATAAGAGAAGCTTGCGAACGTATGTCAGATATTCCTTATCGTATATGCCACTATAAGGATTGCATTAGTGATATGATAGAGAGATGATTCTAATGCGTACAGTCCTGCATGTTCGACAGCTTCCCAAGTCACGAGAAAGCGAACTAGCAAAGTGTTACCACGCCGAAAGATTGTTAGACTATGTAAAGACGTACTAAAGGTCAAGCCCCATCTTCTAAGACGGGAAAAGTGCTCGGGTGCTTCCTCCAGCGGAAATGGACGGCCAACAAACGTAACGACTTCGTGGTCGCCAGGAAATGTACCATGGTCATGGTTCATTGGACTGCAAAACGTTCAGCATTATGTTTTACGTAGGTGAGGTCAAATCCTACGCTTTACTGCAGCCAGACACGTTGACGCCACGTAAACTGCAGATGCGCCCATAGGCATCAACAAAGTGCCGCCCGTTTGGCTTTATTTCTCCTCCGGTTCCAGTTCGAGACCAATCATGTGCGTATGTACGAGTCGAGCCAGGTATGTATGAAGGTAATAAAGAGGGATGGATCTGACACCACGGTTAGCATTGGACACTAATCTTACACTGAGCTCAGAGTCTCAGACCTTGTCTAGAAGTGGATCCGGCTGTGTATAAGATGGAGACGGGGTTGGCTTCGGACTTCCTTCAAGAAAGACAAAGGAGTTCTCGGAGCCAGATGGGCTGAACATCGGTGACTGTGACGCGGGTATCTGGTCAACGTCAGACTAGAAACAATTGGATAGAATGATGCCGCTGCGGTGTGATGACACCTCAAAAGCAATGGTATAGAAGGAAATGCCCTGATGAGACAACTAGGAATAAGGCAAATCCAAGGAGATCTATCGGCGTTCAACTTCGCAGCGAAAAGGAAATGGTTACTGTGTTGAAGTGGACTGAGCTAAGTTAGTTGGTCCAAAAGTTTATAACGTGTCCGAAAGAGGAAGGTGGTTGTTTGGCAAAGGCTTTAGATCCAAACAGTCCCACGTTATTGAACGGTTTGTCATATCGTAGCGGCGCCCCAACACTGTTTTGAATTGATTTTGCTTTGCCTCGTATGATGCTGCTCAAGATATGGGTCAGTTTGTGGTACAATTCTGAATACCATCCGGCTAGACTGTGACATTGTTCAAGTTGACATCCCCAGTTAGTAGATGGTGAGCACATCAGCTCGGCCCGTTCCTCTGCAGCCGACATGCGCACTCCGACAGAAAGTCCAGTGCTTCAACTTTCCAGCATGACGATGCACAGAGTGACTGTGCGGCAGTCGGCGTACTGGTGAAAATCGGCATTCGAGCCGTGGAAAAAATAAGCACAGCCTGAGCAGACGGAATGGGAATTTTTATGTCCCATTGGGCGTAATTCCATAACACCAAGATGAACTTGGGATATCAGTGCGGTTTACGTGCGCATCAGTTCCTGACTCCAGCCTTCTCCAGACAAATCATTCCTTCCTTCCGTCGTACATATACTGAAGCTAGAGTTCAGGCAACTGATTCCCAGCTGATTGTTCCTACTCTTGGCGCTTCTTTTCCTCATAGATGGTTGCGAGACGCCTGCCAATGCGCAGCCTGCGTGCATCCGTCTACATCTCAGAAGCTTCGTAGGACATCGGATATCCCCGCTGATATTCGTCCCATTCCTCATGGCGTAACTTTCGAGGACAGTGGCATACACGTCGAGTGGATAGATAATCACAAATCGTTCTACGAGCATTCTTTCTTGGAACGCTACTCATCATCTCCGCGACTGTCGTCTTTTCACAAAGATGTACAACCGATATCTTGGGATGTATCTACCATATCCCAAGTACCTGACCTCTATATGTCCTACGAAGCTATAAACAAGCCTTCCCAGCTTCTCTCTGCCATCACACAGCTTACTCGCTATGGACTCCTCTTCCTCACAGGTGTCCCGAACACCGAGCACACAAACAAGACATGCGAGCTCCGCAAACTTGCCAATATTTTTGGCGAACTGCGCGAAACCTTCTACGGGGAGCTGTGGGATGTCAAGAACATCCGTAACAGTAAAAATATCGCCTATACTAATCTTGATTTAGGTATGCATATGGATCTCCTGTGTGTAGTTTCGGTATACTGTCTCGATGAGGCTCTGATGATCCGACAGATACTTCGAACACCCACCTCGATATCAGATTCTCCACTGTCTTCGCAATCGGGTGGTAGGCGGTACTTCGCGTTTTGTTGACGGTCTCCACGCTGCGGAGACGTTGCGTAAGACCCATCCAGTGGACTTTGATACCCTGGCTACCACACCGGTCCCATTCCATTACGTTAATGATGGACATCACCTTCATCACGAGCACCCCACCATCGAACTCGCTTCGTTGCCCCCAGCAATAGGCACTGGCTCGTCCACCAGTATTTCTACACCCAGCGTGCCTAAAATAAAGCACATCAATTATTCCCCCCCTTTCCAAGCTCCTCTGCTGTTAGATTCGACTCCTCCCGCATTTTACGGTGCCCTGGGACGCTATGCTGCTCTGCTTGATGATCCTGCGAACATCCTAGATTATACCTTGCGCGAAGGCGATGCTGTTCTATTCGACAATCGGCGGGTTTTACACGCACGTACTTCATTCACTGACGATGGCTCCAGTGCGGGTGCATATAACGAGACAACTCGATGGCTGAAGGGCTGTTATCTCGAAGCTGATGCCATTTTAGACCGAGGAAGAGTACTGCAGACGAAGCTTGAGAAGGAGTCTCTCTAGGAGTCGTTAGGTCGTTGTAGGATTGGGCACAACAACGACACGACAGCAACGGCAATGTTGCAGATGAGTCGTGAAGATATATAAACTTACATGTACAAATACAAATTGATAAGAATTTACACGAGCACGATTCGTTGTGAATATGTATCATATCCCCAACATAACGAAAAGCAACTCTTTGACTACAACTTGCTCTTCTCCGCCTTTTTGATGAAGGCGACACCATTGCCCAATGCGACCTGCGCCAACTGTTCAGAACAAGACAAGAAACAGAACGACAAGTATCTCACTTTGCCAGATGTCAGGTTCTTGGTTATGAACGTAATTTCCGAGGTGCCGTTCGGACCAGGTCCAACTTCCCATGCTGACGTCTCCAGCTCGTCACCAGGCTTTACAGGGGACGTAAACCTCGCGCCAAAGACCGTCAGGGCACGAGAATTCCCATTAGCTATCACCTGAATCAAACCTCTTGCAGCGAACCCATAACTTGACAGCCCGTGCAAAATCACACCACCGAAGCCCATCGCTTTGCCAAGTTCCGGGTCTGATAGGCAGCTCAGTCCGAGAAAACCCATTACATATGCAAAGAGCCTACCGATGTGCAGAGGGTTGTAATCGCCGCTTAGCCTGTAAATAAGGGCTTGCTCTGGTGTTGTCTTATCCCGAACAACCCAATCCGGTTTTCGGTCCTTAGGCACAGGTTTCGCCTGAGGTGGGGCTGCAACAGCTTTAGAGAACTTGTCTCCGTTGGCCTTTGAACCAAGGTAAAAGGCTGAACTCTATAACTGGGGTAAGCATAGTGGATATTCAGCTTGGGTGAGCGCCTCACATAAAGCTTCGCATAAGGAACATCATGAGCGTCGAGCAATATAGCTTCATTGTCGATAATGATTCCAGACTCTGGAATATTATTAGCTAGAAAAAGTGCTTATAGATTTCATGGACACACTGTTCTCATGTACACCAACTACTCTTCGAGAGAGCTTCCAGCCGGATCCGCTAGCCACCGGAAGGTCTTTCAGGATTTCAATGCTTTGGGTTGCATGGACCTGCAGATTTGTGAACACGGGATTGGATAAAACAACTTGCGAGCCACTTACCACCCTCTTGGAGTTCAGCTTCGGAAGACCCGGAACAGGCTCACCGCCCGTTTTGGCTGCGAACAAGGTGACATCCTGGTCATCGCCTATCGACATTAACGCCTTCATTCCACTACTTGGATGCCTAATTTATCCCACCTTTCAGTCCAAGAACTACAGGGTATGTTGGTAGTGGTGCCCACGACTTGTCTGCAGAACACGTCAATGACCGAACGTAAGCTTGCCAGAACAACTGTGACACTACCAAGCTCTACGAAGTTGGGTTAATATGTATGAAGCGAACAAGGATATGAATTTACTCACCATATACCAAAGACAAGTCGTCATGTTTCGCGCCTACCCCAAGAGCATACGTGATGATGTCTTTACGAGTCCATGAAACCTAGCACATATGAGCAAGCCGTACAAATTCGAACTCGTACTACTGTAACACTGAAACGCACTGGTTGATCTTTGGACTTGAAGCCAACAGCTTTTCCAAGGTCGTAGCTCATAATGCCAGAGACAAAAGTGTTGTAAAGTTGATGCTCTTCGAGGTGAGATTTATCTGCTGCGAACTTGGAAGTTCGATTGAGCCTGAAACTCTCCGGCTATGTGAATCCCGGGGCATTTATTGTGGATGGCACCACGTGATTAGGCTCAGCGCCTTGACTGAACTCTACAGACTGTCTACTACACACCATACAAATATTGCAGTTACCCACCGTTTTTGCTGTACTGACATTGTACTATGTGAATACTACTGCGAAGCTTCAAGCTTCAAGCTACATCCCTCTGAAGTGTTTACCGTTCTTCTGTTAAGCCCCTGACGGTTAAATCCAGGGCACATACATCAGGTAACCGACCCGAAAAAGATAAATTCTTAGAAAGCTTTATCTAGCCCAAAATTTGTATAAAAACTATCAGAATGGTACTCCATATGAGAAACCTTTGGATACCCGGACTTACTTAGATGAAATCCACCAAATGTGTAATTGTGACAGTCTTGTTGCAACTTATCACCAAGATGCTGGATAAGGCAATGTTGTGACAGGAAGATGAAGATGTTGAGAGTGACCACAGTCACCTATTTGAAGATCACTGGCAATACATTATAATTCCGCCCCGCGCTGGCTGTGACATGCAACTGTGGACTGTTTTTACTTCGTTCGCAATCACTGAACAAATGTTAGCCTTGGGTAAATATCTATATGGCTGGACTGTGTTGGACCAATGCTGCCTACAGCCCAACCTCGATGAGCTACGATAACAAAAGACAAGGTTAGTTTGTCATTTTGTGCATCGCATCTTCTGTCTATTTGTTGAACTCTTGTGACGCTAGCCTGCGATGTTCGAGCCTGCCGAGTGCACAGTTCGGGCTATGGGCGGCAGCAGATTGTCATCCAGCCCAACCTCGATGAGCTACGATAACAAAAGACAAGGTTAGTTTTTCATTTTGTGCATCGCATCTTCTGTCTATTTGTTGAACTCTTGTGACGCTAGCCTGCGATGTTTGAGCCTGCCGAGTGCACAGTTCGGGCTATGAGCGGCAGCAGATTGTCATCCAGCCCAACCTCGATGAGCTACGATAACAAAAGACAAGGTTAGTTTTTCATTTTGTGCATCGCATCTTCTGTCTATTTGTTGAACTCTTGTGACGCTAGCCTGCGATGTTCGAGCCTGCCGAGTGCACAGTTCGGGCTATGAGCGGCAGCAGATTGTCATCCAGCCCAACCTCGATGAGCTACGATAACAAAAGACAAGGTTAGTTTTTCATTTTGTGCATCACATCTTCTGTATAATTGTTGGGGTCTTTCAAGGCGAGACTTTTTTAGACGGGGTTCGCTTCAGTCCCATCGTGCAGAGGCATGACAGCGTGGCGCACTGCGTCAGCTAATTGGTAAGGTATGTCCATCGCATGCAAGATTAGCCAGCCAAAAAATAATCTGCAAACTCTCCCTGAACGACGTAGTCAAACAGAATATTCGAACGCCCTACAATCGCAAACATGATGTTGGCCCAAGGTCTCACGATATCATCTTGCATGACGTGCCAATTGCAGAGAGGGTAGACGGATGCGACACACTACTACAAACTATTGCGATGTTGTAAATTTTGTCCCGCGTTCACCTCAGCTTTGAAAACTTTGAGCTAGCATGTTATTATATTGCATCATTCTATTATAGATGGATAGATATATTAAAATAATCATTAAAAGGCAACATTGCCATGTGTAGCTTGTTTGAGGGCAATGCGTCGTTGTCGGATCTTGGATAAGGCGCTATTAGCACTGATAGGTCTCTTGGCAGCAGAGGAGGCGGGAAAAACTTGGCTGCGTGAGTGGCAATGTTGATAATCAGCCTTAGCGACATGGTGAAGGATGATAACAAATACCGGTTCCACCAAGTCAGTAACTCATCAACTTCCTTACATTCCTCCGGGTCTTCCAAGAGGTCGAGGAGGCTATGGTAAAATGTTTCGGAGTCGGTGGTTGTGTCGGTCCGCGAGAACACGGAGGACGAGCTTAGAGCGAATCGCACCTTCGGCCTTGCGTCAGAACCATCCTATTACAGAAGTGTGATTGCTCGACGAACCTGAGTTGCGATATAAGCCAGGGAAGCGATGGTGACCGAATTCATGCCATGGAGGCGGGCATTTCCGGATCGCGTGGCTTTCGGCTCTCTGTCAACCGAACTTGGAGACGTGAAAACATGCTTGTAGGCCTAGTGTATTACCATGTAGTGAACGGATAATGCGAAAACATGAGTCACACTCACATATACTAGCAAGCGACTCCTAAGAAGACCGCACCACGGGTCTTCAGAGTCATAAACGTGGTTGGCGTACACAAAAATGGGCCATTGGTCCCCACAGACCAGCGTTTCGCCACTTCGGAGGTTATCTTTAATCCTGTGGCAAAAAGACATAACGATTATTCAGAACTGCACAGATACCAGAAACTGAAACATACCGAGGGTCATTCCAGTCTAACCCAGCAGGACAGAGGAGCGATCCGGTGAGTTCATGGTTGAAACCGCGGTCGATCTTGGAGTTTCGATGCAACGGAGGCTGTATGGCTTCCCCCCTGGGGGAGATCCAGTCAAGGACTGCAGACTTCAACGTCTTTGTGTCGTCGCCTCTGGCGCCGGCGGCTCCTTTGCCAATCTGTAGATCAATCATAAACATGAACTCTTGCTACGTAGAAACAGATGCACAAGCTCTCCAACGTGAAGGATTTCCTCCTCAGAACCATCTTTTAGTCGCTCAAGGAGGCCTGGATAAGAATCTAACAGTTGTTCAAAAACGCGATGTTCCCGCCGCTCTCTGTGAAGCACGTCAGCTGAATAGCGAATACAGGGATGAGTATCACTTACTCAGCAGATAGATCCTCCAACGGAGTGTCTTCCAGCTGTTCTAGTCTCAAGATACCATTAGTGAGCAAGGAAGGATAATTGCAGAGCGTGAAGACCGTTCGACCAAAGTGGCGTCCGTGGGAGACAAGCAGATCGGATGTGGAGCTGGGAGATGGGGTAAGACTATAGAACCTGTGGTCAGGGACAGCTTACGCTTTTTTTCGAGGCCCCATTTGGAGGGCTGAGGAGCCGCGTTTGCTCGGAACGCTGGAAGCGGCGTCTTCGGTCCTCATGAAAGCCGGGGCAGAATGAATGGTTGGGGAGGAAGGGTAGATTAGACTCTGAAAATACTGCAAGCCGCTTTTATCCCTGGCGCTGCGCTACGTAATATCCCACAGAAACTGGCCAACACAGGGGTCATGATGAATGGCGCCAAAGGGATGGCCAGAGGGAGTGATGGCTAATCGGTAGCCACGGTGAATGACGGCAGCAAGTGACTATGGGGTGTGGCCAAAACAGCGTCCACCATGAATGGCGGCCAAATCGTTGGCCAGGGCAAATCTGGCTCGCCTGTTAGTCGCGTACGGAATATGTCAACCTTGTACCAAGGTTCCAAGCTTGAAATTTGATGGCTAGAAGAACGACGCCGCATCAGTATATAACTCCCTAAGCCTTGCCTCCCATGACCTTGCATCTTCTCATTGCAACTCGCCCATACACCAAACGCCCGTCTAACTCAACATGCCGCAACCCCATCACGGTGGTCAGAATTTCAAAGTGCAAGGACGTAGTATCAACTTAACCCTGCGGTAAGCCTGATACACGCACCTGGCGAAAGGACATGCTGATTCCTTTACCTAGAATCGAGTTAGTGGGCAACATCGACGAAAGTGGCGAAGAACTCGCCAGTGTAAGGTCAGTTGACGTCGTCAACCATTCTCGTAGCTCATCGTAGACTAGCGAGGCAACTCTTGATGGCAACGGCCCCTCAGCGCTGAATGATGAGGCTCCCCTTCTGCCAGTGAATGACGATGAAAAACACGAGGCGGACTCCATCACCAGTCTCAAAGAGCGACTGCAGCTGGCGGAGATGGAGTGCTCAAGGCTAGAAAGCCTGCACCAAAAGTACAGGCTGCGCTGGTTGGAGGAAAACTATCGGGCGAGATTGTTGAAAGAATACGCACCAGACGGAATCAGCACTTGTTCACCCCATCAGATCGCATGGAACGCTCCTTCTCCCGCTCAAAGTATGTCGGATTGGCACATCCTCTTCAAACAAACTGACTGTGCCGCTTAGCGGAATACGGTACCGAAGATGACTCGGGCAGAGAATGAACGCAGAGGGCGCATGGTAGCACGCAGGACAACACTGTAGTGGTATAGAGGACGTATCAGATCATCCGAATGATAAAGCTGGACTCGCACTGGCAGGTGATCGAACAAGATCCGGATTCCGGAAATACTACTTTTGGCATGCAGTATCATGGCTGCCATGAATATGCATGAATCATGATATCACTACAAGTAGGAAAAGTACACGATAGCGTATTACATCAGCAATACACTAACTAGCAATGGTCGATATGAACGTTCATAACGGCTAGAGCCCTCCTAGGAGGGCCAAAAGTAAATAATTTAAACAAGACGATCCGAACCCAGAAACACTATCAGCGAGAGCAAACTTCGGTGTCATCGTCGTCCGTGTCATCGTCGTCCATGTCATCATCGTCTGTGTCATGTTCGTCACAGTCGTCCATGCCATCGTCGTCACAGTCGGTCATGCCGTCATCAGTGTCCTCGTCATGGCAATTCAATTCCTCTGAGGACAAATGCGTTGAGATAGTTTGATCCCAGAATGTCCGTAAACCTGCAACTGCATTAGCTGTGGTGGAGAACCCAGTTGGTCTGTGCTCACTGAGGTCAGAGGAGCTGGATTCAGAAGTGTTTTGAATGGCTAGCGTATAGAGCTTATTTTCAGCATTGGCGCGGCGCATCTTGGCCTGCAGAATGAGTAAATCTAACGCAAGATTGCGTAGGTAGGCGTTGCTACGCCTAGCAGCAACAGACTTCCTCATCAGCTCCACCTGCATGCGCAGTTCCATTCGGAATGCATCGTAAAATGCTTCTTGTATTTCACAGTGATCCATGTGCTCAACAGGGGCAACGAGGGGCTGATGCGCTGTAAAAATATGGTTGGACACGGCCAAACAGAAAAAAGCAGTACTGACCATCAAAATGACAGATGCTGACCTTCCCCGATGGGAAACAGGGGATAGACAGGAGCTGCCAAAACGTCCCGCAGCCGTGTTGGAATATACGCCATCCCTCTTTGACCAAGTTTCACACATGTCTCGCGTACCAATCGAGCAAGCCAAAGGTGCACAGGGTAAAGGTACACATGGTAAAACTGCAGCCGCATGCCTCAAGGTTGCTGAGGGAGTCCTGATCTCATGTTTGGCTGGCGCTCTGATATGTGCTATTTAATGAGAATATGAGGACCACGTCTCTGCATCTCAAAGTTTAAGAAGCTTACGCATCCGAAGTTGCTCCAACATTCCGATAGCCTGCGAGTATAAAGACACCTCCATGTCGCACCGTTTCTTCCTCTCTTCCAAGAGAAATCGCTCCACAGCCGCATGCCTTCCCCCGTAGTTACCACGACAGTTGACCTGGTGCCTGCCCAAGGTTTCCTCTTGCTTCGCCTCTATGCAGCGCTCCCCGACTAGGCGCCAAAGATCCTCAGAACAAACTCGATCTTTGAGCAAGTGTGACAGAATATATAATTCAGTCTGGAGCTGTATGGAAAGAAAGGAAATCAGGATATACAAAAGACGTACAATTATCGACTAACCTTCTGATTTGCTGTGAGTCCTATGTAGGCATCTATGAATTTATAGCCTAATATGCTGGACAGTTGAGAAATGCTTGTGCGATCACTTGAATAATCGAATAGTTCCGGTGAAATACAAGTTGTCATGGTTGGTAGCACGAGAGTGGGTGCTTGAACCTGACTTGTTGATATGTGGCACAACTTGGAATGGCTATAAATCATCAAAGTCGAACACTACTGCTACAAATACACCTCAGCGGGGCTCACTGCCAAATCCTGGCCATCAAAACGATGCTGGCCATCAAAATCTTCTGGCCGTCTAAAATTTTCTGCTGGTCAACGCGGTCTAAAATTTCTGGCCGCCAGCCTTCAAAAAATGCCAAGGTGTAGCCTCAAATGGCTATGTTTAGAGGATAATACATGTTTTTTAATCCATTTTACCCATGCTCCCGTATACTAAGCTTCCCCAAAGAATCGATTCTTGCCGCGCAAGTTCCGAAACGGTCCGTCATTTTCCATCGATTACTTCGAATACTCTTAAGTGGGGTTCAAGATCCAACTCACAAGGAACTCCTAATCTCGCCAAGATCTGAATTTCTGATTTGAGCTGCCAATCTGTAGTACGAAGATTCAATTTTAGTTTGGTTCAGCTTACTGCGGGGGGGGGCTCCGACTGCCGTGGGATTCGGAATACGCCGTGAGCATGTCTCCTAAATTAAAAGGGACTCGAAGCCTTGCTGTCGGGAATGTGTTAGCTTCGCCGATCTAGATCTTCATCATTCTCTCATACAACAACGCCCAACAAAATTTTATTCAGCCATCAAATCAACTTGTTAATCATCTGGTGAGTCAACTTTGCAGCGTGTTCTTGCTTCGCTAACAATTCGGCTTCTGATAACAGTACCAGTCTCGATTCCTCCCCAAATTATGACCTCTGATATTCGAATTTCACCCGTTCAAGATGTGAATAACACTCCTCACACCAACGATACAGTCATATCCCACACCGTGAGTTTTTTCTATTCTCTGCAACATGCCACAGCCATCATCGCAGGCCCGCGACCTTGCACCACACTACCTCACACCTTTACAGTGTTACATCCAGTCAGAGCTTAACGTATGCGCCATGGTCTTCACCGCGGACGAGGCCATGTGCAAACAGTTTACCCGAACCATTTCTCCACCTTGATACCTTACAGCCCAGCACGTCGGCTCTCTCTTCTCCCTACCCAACCTACAGACAGGCCACTCTGGACCCGTGGAGCGTCCCTCGGTTTGGAAGCAATGGGGGAGGGTCTGACTTTGCTGCCCCTCGGAGTGCGACGATGATCAACGGCGGGGCTGCATCGAGTTTGGCGGGGTTGGGGTTACCGGGCGAGTGGTGGAAGATGCAAGAAACTGTGGACGTGACTATCCAAGGGCAGCAGGGTTCATCCTGAATCGGTATACGGTGTATGAAATCACCACTGAAGTGAGAGCGCACTTATCTATCCTTTCCAATACACTGATATTATATGAACCTAGCATGGCACACCTGTTCACCGTCGGTATTTGGAATTTTCGTTTTTATGGGACTGCTTGGTGCGACGATACCCCTCCCATGCGCATCGTCGAATCTATGGGATTTCCCTCTTCGACAGAGCATGCCCACACTAGTCTCGCGCTCAACGTCTTGGCCCTGTCTTCATGCAGTCCTGTGATAGCTGGTGATGGTGGGGAGCTTGACAATGATGTTATTCGGAGGAGGGTTATGGGGCACTTTGAGAAGTCTGATCGGCTTTCACTTACGTAGCCCTGAATTTGCTGGTATATGCTACTCCAATACATTTTATTGCCTAGTGGATGCCTGACAGGTACACTGCAGAGAAGGTGATGTCTACCATAAGTCTGACGAACTTGTATCGCGCTAGCGCACCAATATCAAATAAATATACAGTCCAAGCACTGATCACGTGGTGTCTGAGGTTGAAGCACTGAGTACGGAGTCATTACTCCAAAGCTTCGAGCATCAATATTAAGTAATGTAAATTTGTATGTTATTAACTTATATCGCTAAACGCGACACTTTGGCATGGCACCAACTGATTTCTATCGATAGCTGTGGTACTTCTGCACTCCTCCTGAACAGATATGGCGGTTCATCGCCGGCCTTGCTCCGACTCGCATGCAATTTTTGCAGCGTCTAAACAGAACGCGGAACTCCCTCGCTGAAATCCCATCGCCATCAACAGAGTCAAGCCTGCTTAACAATTCGGCTTGCTCTCTGCGGTCCCACTCGAGTACAATAGGCAAGATCCGTTGTTCTGTATCTATTTCATCCGTCAATGAACCTGTGGTGCTGCAGCAAAGCAAGTTCGAACCTCTTTGTGGGTATTGGAAGGTGCCCACAGATGGTAGTCGGAAGTACAGGTCGATTTTTACTGTGCGATGTGAGTACGGCGCTTCTTGGGCATGGATACACTGACCTCGGTATCCGCATGTATCTGATGCACATCTTACAGTCCACTCAATCTTCTTAGCAATCTCATTCCGCCAAGAGTACACGGCCGCCTCTACGTACGCCCCTCTCCCACCGCCATCAGCGCATATACAACACGGGTATTTAAAATCATGTCCGTTGCGGTACTTCTCTAGATGGGACGGCGGGATTTTCTTTCCATCACTATCGACAGGCCTGCTTTGTTTTTGTCACGCCTAGAATTCGCACAGAATTTAAGTCTCACCAACACCATTCAATCATGGACTTCGAGGCGCTGTCGTAATGCAGGAGGGCGAAACGGCAGGTGATAGCCTCGGCAATCAGTTTGCCCAACCTTCAAGAGGTTTCACTACAGTCAGGTGGCGCAGTAATGGTAGAGGAGGGTGATGATGGAGGTTCCATTGGGTAGTTCGGTGCAGCAAGGTGGGTATTTCCTTTGCTCATATAGTATCCAGCCGCCACTAACTTTACCATGACCTACCCAGTCCTTCTTGGCGCTATCAAGTGCGCCAGCTTCCCACTTTAGCCTACGGCCAGAACTAGGCCTGTGGGAATTTTGGACTATGATGCCGATTCAGTAATCGTGTTGGCCGTCGCCAGCGCCCCAAAGTTTGTTTATGACATGCTGCCGAAATCCCAATTCCTTTCATCCGACCTTTCACCATCGGGTTCAACGCACCCTGGTCCTTTCAGCTCCTCATGAACCTCGCAGATCCATTATCAATTCAAGTCCTTTCCGGTGCACCTGCCTACGTCAGTTTACGCAGGAGAGTGCTTATACCAAGCATCAACGCTCGTGCACGCAAGGCAAGAAGCGGCTGTTTTCCGCCTTAGCTAAGGCAAAAGACCTTCTAGGCACTGCAAAACGGTTTCGAGTGGACGGTAGTGGCCGATCGCATGCTCGCCTTAGCATGGCGTCTTGCAATGAGGGATCGTTATGATTTCCAACATTAGTTCAATTTCGTCGGCAGTCCCACAGGAGCTTCCACCCGCAGGTCCTTCGTCGCAAGAAAATGCATCCGCAACACCACCCAACACCAATTTCGGTGCCGCACCTATGGAGATAGACGAAGACCAAGGTCTATCACTAGCGCAGCGGAGGAGCCGGCGTGTCGATGTTCCTATGCCACTACGTTATAGGCAGTATGAGGACGTCCTCCCGCAACCTCCACCGACCGTCCCCTCCGGCTACCCTGCGATCCAACCCACCAGAAACTCCCGCTGATGCGTCTATCAGTGCTCGTCCATTGTTTTGAGCCC
The DNA here is from genome assembly GCA_016647685.1 of Suillus tomentosus. Taxonomy (NCBI): domain Eukaryota; kingdom Fungi; phylum Basidiomycota; class Agaricomycetes; order Boletales; family Suillaceae; genus Suillus; species Suillus tomentosus. Next base: position 526,344 of record JABBWJ010000018.1, read on the forward strand.
CTCCTTTCCGTACAGCCAAGAATGTCTTCGGACTAGTACAACAGTTTTTTTCATCTAACCCCCCTTCTCACGACCCAGAAGAAGTCGCACACTTCAAGATATAAGCTCTGTCGCTCCAGCGAAGCCGGACTCCCCCACCGCACCGCACGACCTTGCATTTCACCCATACCCCAACCGATCCTCATTTGAGCTGGTAACTGGTACTGGAACGGTACCGCGCAGAAATCCCATCAGGACTTTAAGCAGCTGATCGATATCGTCGGATGCTCAGATTTTGATCCTGACGATGTGCGAAGTACATCATGGGACAGGATTAACTCGAAGTTAGGTTCGAGTGCTCACGACGAGGGGGGCAATGAATGGGAGGACGAGGATGCGGGTTGGTGCAGAACAAAAGTGACCATCCAAGTGCCCTTTTCTCGAACCACAGCCCAGCCGGATGCTCGACCTTACCCGGCGGTAGATCTTTACCATAGATCTATTGTTTCTATCATTCGAGAAAAGCTCTCGAATGCTCATGATGACGAACATTTCCACTACGAGCCCTATACACTACGATGGAGCGCTCCCCATCTTCCCCGTGAAGTGAATATCCAAGGTGAATTGTACACTTTGCCGGCCTTCATGGACGCGCACCGTGAGCTTCAGGAGTCCCCTAGAGAGCTAGGATGCGATTTACCCCGTGTGGTCGTCGCGCTCATGTTTTGGTCGGATGCCACGCACCTGACGACATTCGGTAACGCGAGGCTATGGCCGGTGTACATGTACTTCGGAAATGAATCGAAATACCGCCATTGCAAACCGTCCTGTAATCTGAGTAACCATGTCGCCTACTTTCAAAAGGTGAAGCGACCCTTATGAATCCTCTTCATCAAGCTCATTAATGCCTTTGCAGCTTCCAGATTCATTCAAGGATTTTGCAGGGATTTACACCAACGGCAAGGGGGTTGGACGCGAATGTACGACACATTGCCAACGTGAATTATTTCAAGCCCAATGGAAGGTCTTGCTCGACGATGAGTTCTTAGAGGCTTACGAGCACGGGATTGTGATACTCTGCTGTGATGGTATCAAACGCAGGTTTTACCTGCGAATATTTACCTACTCTGCGGACTATCCTGAGAAGTAAGTTGCGGATGTTATTTATAGAACGTCGAAGCTCATCAAAATTAGGGCTCTTATCGCAACAATTCGGCAGCTGGGAGGATGTCCTTGTCCAAGGTGCCTCATACCGACTGCACAGATCCACAATCTGGGAACGAGCAGCGATAGGCAGCAACGATCAACGTTGGCGCGGTCCGATGCCTTGAGGAGTCCGCTGGTTGCCACCGCACGCAACTTCATCTACAAACAGAATTACGGCGTAGATAGTACCCGAGTTGAGTCGTTACTCAAGCCTGATTCGTGGGTACCATCTTCGGTAAGCATGAGCATGAGCATCTTCGCTGCCTCGACTTACCCTTGATTAGAACGTTTTATCCGACAGCCTTGGCGCGTTTGGATTCAACGTATTTGTCGCACTCGTCGTTGACCTCTTGCACGAGTTTGAACTCGGGGTTTGGCGCATGCTCTTACTTCACTTACTGAGAATCCTTTTCGCTTTGGATAAGGACCTGATCCATGAGCTTGATAAAAGGTGCCTAATGCTTATTTGATGACGGTCCGGCATACCCATACTCACCTCTGACAGGTATAGGCAGGTCCCACCATTTGGATCTGCGACTATTAGGCGGTTCTCTGAAAACACCTCTGATATGTCAAACATGGCTGCGCGCAACTTCGAGGATCTTCTACAGGTATGCCCTCAGCATGATTCTCATAAGGCCTTGTGAGCTCACTTTATACAAGTGTTCTATCCCGGTCTTCGAAGGCCTTCTCCCCGAACCTCACAACCAAATTGTCATTGATCTCCTTTTCACCATGGCGCACTGGCACGGACTTGCTAAACTTCAGATGCACTCCGACCTCACTTTAGATGTTCTCGACCTGGAAACCACCAAACTTGGCGCACAGTTCCGTCAGTTCAAGGAGAAGGTGTGCAGTGCATACCGTACCCAGGAGCTCGACCGCGAAGTCGATGCGAGAACCCGCCGGCAGACAAAGGAAGCAGGTAAACAGGCGGAGAAAGGCGGGACGAATGGCAAGGAGGGCGGGGCTACGGCTCAACAGCCTAAGGCAGGAACTAGTGCTAAAGGGAAACAAAAGGCGAGCCCAGAGCAACCACTAGACGCACCATTACCAAGGCAGCCCAGGAGGAAGAGGTCGTTCAATTTGAATACCTACAAGTTGCATGCTCTAGGCGATTATGTGACCTCCATCCGTCACTTCGGCACAACAGATTCATACAGTACAGAGCCTGTAAGTCTTTATCGTCTGCTCGTTCTGTAACTAAACTATTGTCAGGGGGAATTAGAGCATCGTACACCAAAAAGAAGATACTGTCGAACTGACCGACGAGATTTCGTTCACCAGCTGATGCAGATCGAGCGCCGTCAAACACGATTACGCCGTATCAACGAACGGCAGCGGAACGGGCCCCTCGTGCGGAATATAACGAAGCTGCAAGCGATCCTCACCTGCACCATCATATCGGTCAAAGCGAGAAGGTTTACGACGAGTTAGGTCATTACCTCCGCAATAATGCGAGAGACCCTGCTATCAAGGTAGTCCATTTCTTTATACAATTTACATCATTCTGAGGTGCGATTAAGGACTTCCTGCCACGCTTGAAAACACATATTCTGGATCGCCTTGACGCTGGGACCCCCAGATCTCCTGCGAAGGACCCCACTCATGCTGATAATCACCGCGATTCAATTCTATTTAAACGTAACCGAATTTACCACCACAATCTCGCACGATTCAATTTTACATCATATGATGTGCGAAGATCTCAAGACGTCATCAACCCCAAAACTCCTCATTGCAATATCATGCTTCTCCAGCGTGATCCCGATGATGACAACCTCGATGGCAATTACCGCTATGCTAAGGTTCTAGGTATTCATCATGTCAATGCTATCCGAACCGGGAACGTCTATGAATCCCATCGAGTTGAATTTCTCTTTGTTAGGTGGTACCAATTGATACAACACCATAACTGGGAAACACATACTCTGGGCCGCGTTCGCTTCCTACCCCTATCGAATCCTGACGCATTTGGCTTCGTGGACCCAGGAGCTGTGCTTAGGGGATGTCACATTATACCTGCTTTCTCTCGAGGCGAGCGCAATCCGGGCGATGGAATTTCTCCTCTTGCGGGAGATAAGCATGACTGGCATGAATACTATGTGAACAGGTGAATGATCCTATACATTTTGGCTATATTTACTGATACCACAACCATTACTAGTTTTGTTGATCGCGACTCCCTTATGCGATTTCACTACGGACTTGGTGTGGGACACGTGTATTCCCATAGAGTAGGGGTCTTAGCAAACCTTAGCTCAGATGCGCACTCTGCCATCCAGACTGGAGATGAGCATGTGGAAGGTGGACGAAGTGTCCTGGAAGTCGCCGCCTGGCGACATACAGGTGACGGCGAGGCCGACGAGGAGGATGAAGACCACGTTGGCGTCGAAGAACTCATCCCCTTCGAGCAGGGACGTAATGGAAGCTCGGAGACGCTCATAGACGCGCTAGACGAAATGTACACTGGCTTTACTTTGGATTATGAGAATTAAATTACATACAACAGAACAGTCTACCCCAGTGCGGATGGGCGCAGAGTCATTTCCTACCTTAATCGTGGCGATCAATAGGTCCTGGCCATCACTTAATTCAATTTGCGTCCTGGCCGTCACTACTAGGCGTTGGCCATCGCTTAGTATTGCTGGCATTGCTGACTTTTTGGCCATCACTCTTCAGCCATCACTGATTCCTGGCCATCGCTGATTTCTGGCTATCGCTGACTGCTGGCCCACTAATCGCTAAAGCTGGCCAGTCCTCGCTAATGGCTGGTACTTATTGAGCCGCCGCGACTTTTCTTTTTGCTGTATAACTCAATCCTGGCCAGCGCAAGGTGGGTCCTTGCCATATGACCCAATCCATCATTTGTTAACGCCACCATCAGACAACAAGTCAATGATGGTTTGCGCCTACCTCTACGACCACGAATCTCAGAAGGTCTTCGTCTTGGTTAAGCTGGATGTAAGTCACAGTTAGGCTGCGTACGGTGTACGGTCCTGATTTGTTTCCTCTAGCACGAGGAGGTCTGCCATTCTCCATCAGATATCGCCTCAGCTAAACTCGTGCTTTCAGCATCTCTTTTCGGGGTTTCACGGCCGTCGGTTCGTCGACGTCGGATACATTGCTATGCATGGTCAAGTGTCGACCTTATATGTAAGACTTCGTCTCTTACATCTGTCATCTCATGGTGTTGGTTTGTAGTGTGATGAATCTGTCGTGGAACAAAGTCCTTGGCTTCAGGTACTCCATGTTGTCGGGGTGCTGAACATCCCCGACAATTTCAACGTCGGCAACGATCACCCATTATTTGCAGTGACGGTAAGATTTTCGCATGTTTTGCCGTTCGTTTCTAAAAAGAACCTAGCCTAGTGACTCTAATTTTCTTTGCGAGACCCCATACGGTAGGCCCAACATCCTAGGGAGAATGGGCCCGGTGTGGTTCGTAAGTATTGCTCTTACTTCAATGTTATATCTCCCTAATTTCACTGTGCTTCGGCAGCTCTCCCAGCTCTTGCATGTGTCGATCCCTTTCAACCCGCCGCTACCTCCAAAGGAATTCCCGCACTCCGCCAATCTGCCTTCGAAGACACACACGAGCTATCGCGCCACGCCGCTAATGAACCTGTGGCCTCAACATCCGGGCACTCCACCACTCCACTCATTTCGCTATTACTGATCAGCTGCCTCCCCCAGCCTCCTTGACTGCCACAGACGACGCATACCTATTGGATACCCTCCTGGGCCTTGCGCCACACATCCCTTTTGACATTCAATCAACAACCATGATGCACCTTCTCGACGACGACAACATGGGCTGGCCGGCTCCCAATCCCTTCATCGGCGACCTTGGAGAACCCGGCCCTTGGGAGAAGCCGAGTGAGGTTGTCACTGGCGAACCGGCCCCCATAGACGCAAACCTGGAGCTTCATCCGGACTTGCAATGGAGAGATTCAGATTATCTGTGGGGGAAGCTTGAGTCGGCTGACAAGAAAAAAATACTTCGTTTGTTGGGGAAAAAGCTGTGCCGCTGGTATCGCGTTATCGAGCTCACGAAAGCCCTGATTTTGGGTAGTCTATGGGTCGGAATGCACGGGAACCCGTTCAACATATCTGACGTGAACGAGAGGCGGATCATTACCTGCAGCTTCCTAACCGCCCTCCGAATCGACGGGAAGACGTACACAGATCTTATGGAACAGCCATGTAAGTGCCTTATGTTTTCATGTTTCGCTTCATTATCTTACAATTCAACTAGTGATCTTGAAGAAGAAGGGTAAAAAAAGGACCCCTATCGGATGGCAGGTTATCCGCACCCATGTGCGCTGTATCTCTTCATTGCCTTCGCTCCCTCCTAACACATTTGAGCAGTTGCTTTCGCTATTCACAACAAAAAGTCTGAGCTGAGGAAAGTCGTCAAAGGTGTCATGTCGCCAATTACAGGCTTTTGTGCACGGGACCTGATAAAGGAAACGATAAAGCAATATCTTATGGTGTTGAATTTTGGGCATGATGAAGCCGTAAGTAATAGATTGAACGCTTGGAAATCTTCACCTCAAAACTGTTCGTCGTTCAGGTACAAGAAGCTCTTGCCGAACTTGTGGTTCATCAACTCTTCAGAGAAGTGATCTGGGTGGCGCTTCTTATCCCAGTCGACGGGTTGGCTGACGGGAAACACTCTGCGAGAATAGCGGATTTGTTTCCCGATGAGCTCTGCGCATCAGTTGGATGCGTGTCTCAAGATACCATTGGCAACTTGCTGACATTGGTGAGTCTTTTTCTTACTTAGACCATTCTCAAGCGGTGACACCGACTCAGATTTACCATACGATGCTCCTTATTTGAAGGCAAGGGCCGAACAAAGAAAGCATCACTTCATTTAAGAGACATGAAGCCATGAACGAAGTCATTAATTCCGCGCTCTCCCCCATGTACGCAAACCCGAAAGAGTTTCCCAAGTTCACAGAGACGGTAATGAGTCTGCCTTTCATAATGTCAGCACTCTTTGTCTACTGCTCGACATTACTCACCACGACCTGCATTCAGGCATGAACACGTGCTCAATATGAACCCCAAGAAGAAACATCCTCGAACGCTTGGGAGAACAATGGAAAATGTCGTTAGAATCATTGATGTTGCGGAACCCGATGATGCCCCAAGGCGGTTTGGTTTGCCAAACAACAAACTTGGCTTCTACTGCGGCAGGGCATTCTCAGATGTGTTTTGCAATCCTGCCGACTTTAAAGCGCTTCCATCTGCATGAGATATATTGTTCCAGTCCTTCCTTTTCAAATACCTCATGCATTGTCATTGCTATCAAGCTCTACACATACATACTACACTTGAATTTCAACGTCGCGAGATGTACAGCCCACGGCTGCCTGCCCTAGTATTTGTCTTTGTCTATGGCAGTCATAGCAACATGTACAAATTGAATGCACGCCACAACAACGTCAACCTGTCAGATTATTATCTTCTCTGAACATAAAGTTGGATCATACTGGAAGTATCCATACAGGGCCAGATGGCCAATCTTCGAGTGTGAATATTTTAAGGCGCCGCGAGCGAGTTCAAGTTGATCAGCATATGAAGGACTACTGATTGTGTTTCCAGGTCACACTTAAGTTTCTCACAAGCACATTGAAATTTTTGGAAGACACAAGTATTAATCTCTGTGGAATCAACTCGATCGAGCAACTTGAAGGCCTTGAAGTTCAAGTTGACCTTGAACAAACTTGCTTGCACAAAATGACAAACCAACCTTGTCTTTTGTTATCGTAGCTCATTGAGGTTGGGCTGTAGGCAGCATTGGTCCAACACAGCCATATAGATATTTACCCAAGGCTAACATTTGTTCAGTGATTGCAAACGAAGTAAAAACAGTCCACAGTTGCATGTCACAGCCAGCGCGGGGCAGAATTATAATGTATTGCCAGTGATCTTCAAATAGGTGACTGTCACTCTCAACATCTTCATCTTCCTGTCACACAACGTTGCCTTATCCAGCATCTTTGTGTACTATTTGTTTGTCAACCTTGGGATGTGTGGGAAGATTGGTAATTCATCGTCTTATCTTTGCACTGGCAGGGAGAGCGAAGACCGTCTCGCCATGATCTGTGGTTGGATGCATGTGAGTTCTCCATTGTGCCCTGAGATGAACTTGATGACTATGATGTGCTCCGAGTAGAGTTCTGCAGGATGTTGACATGCCAGGTTTGCATAGTAACTTCGCCTACTCCCTAGTTTGTGATCCCTTTTGTTAGTTCGTGATGGTTCACTGATTGATATTTTCGACTGCAAAATTCCGGCGGAACGCATAGACTTCTTTGCAAGGTTGCTTGGCTATAGACACATAGCATGCTAAGCACACCCCGTCAAGCTTGCAAAGGATTTTGCCTTGGAAGCATTCTCGTGCTGGGATAGCTTTCTGGCGATTTCTGCACCTTCGATACACAACTGGAGGCTTGGGATGGTTTCCTTCAAGATTTTACGCGGATTATCGTATCAAATAACAGTTGCCAATGGGACTTAGGCATTCATTAGAATGTTTCATAGTGGCTCTGATATTTTTGAACTTCGAGCTTACCCGCTCTATTTATTTTCCGCTGGCAAACTCAAATGCATTCTGTTTCGTGGACCCAGGGGTTGTTCTAGGGTATGTCGTATCATTTCAGCTTTATTTTATGCAATCTGAGAGGCAGGATTTCTCCTTTAAAGTGGGATAGATATAATTTGTATGACTATGTCAACAGGTGAATGATCCTATACATGTTCGACTGCTGTGTTTACTAATATTACTAGTTTTGGTGATCGCATCTCCAGGCTTTCTCTCCAGGCCAGCTTGAATTGAGTGACTGGGTATAGTAAATCCAAAGACACCTCATTGCGGTGCATGCTCCTGTGATTGGGGCAGTGATCTTACCGTTATGCTGGCAGGCGAAGGCTGATGGGGCCTCGTGGGGATGACTCTAGATGCTGACTAAGTTGGTCAAACCTGGTAGGCTGCCCCGTACGTCTGACTACATTTGGAGTTGATCTGATAGAGCTTGGATCGGTAGCTTTTCAGATACCTCCATGCAGACTTGGCTATTTGTCATATGCGAGCTGTCAGCCTCAAATGGTCCATAGACCCAATGTCACGGCTCCGTCGATAATAGCCCAGAGCGTGTGTTCTCCTGAGTTGAGAAACGTGTACAAGGCGCACGAGGCTTTTGGAATACTCTGGCGACTGTCAGGTAAGTAAATATGTGTCATGCCAATATCATGCTGACTGAACTTTCTCAGGGGATGACTCGCTTCCTGGAGTACGCTTGAAGGTACCGTTGATGATAGTTTTGGAAACCTTGAAGCATGAGGATCCAAGCCTGCGACGCATTGGAGAAACACGGATGCGATGCAATTTGAGGGCACATATCAGGTAATGCTACTTTCTGATCTATTGGCCAGGTAGAATGCTTATACGGATACAAAAGGTCTTGGAACCTGTCCTCCGTGATCTTTTGGACCCTTCTATCCATCGAATATTCAGAGTGAGCAGAGTGAACGGCAAAGAAATCAGGGGCTTCGTTTACGAGAGGTCGTTCAACCAGCACTATGTCGCTCACCTTGAAATTTTGCTATCGATCGGTCAGTTCGGGGTCAAGGCTTTCCAAGTCTGCGCGTGGTACCTTCCTTAGGTGTTCGCATGACCATGTGCTACTCCAGAGGCTTAACTTAGGTAATAGTTGTCGATGCTGTTTTATTGTTGTGGTTTTGACATCCCGGAGTCATGACTCAAGGAAATCAGGGTGGCGGACGATGTCCTGCGATTTATTCCTGATCCTAGTCAGGGCGCCGTGTAGGTTCATCAGATATCAGCTTCCGGTCTATCATTCATGTTATCACTCGCGCAGACTACCAAAGGACGGGGAAACAAACATTCTTATTACGTCCGCATTGCCTTATTGTAATAATGTACCTCATCTTGGTGCGTCGTCTGATCTAGTAATCATGACTCTGACCACAATGTGATCATCAGGAAATATCATAGGAAGCGCCTTGAGTGCAGATGTCTTCAGCCGGTGAGTATCTCCAGTAGGTGTCTTGTGATGGGTGCTCAGAGCATCCTCCCTGGATAGACACAACCATCAGTGATGGTCTCGTACAATCCTATATCCCCATCTCATCGATTTTTACAGGGACACGGAATAGACGCACCCTTTATATTTGTGCAACCGATGAATACGGGACTGCCACAGAGACTGCGGCTCTCAAGGAGGGTATAACTTCCAGAGAGCTATGCGACAAGTACTACGCCTTGCACAAAGAGACATGAATGGTTTGATATCGGGTGCGTATCCTCTACAAGTACAGTCGTTCTCTACCAACCTTCCTTAGTTTCGATCTTTTTGGACACACGTCAACCGCCAAACATACCGAGTCACCATGATGCAGCACTGCCTAGATTTTGTGCTGATGGCGGTCCCCCAGTTCCAACATGCCCTTCAGAGCGTTATTTCTTCTATCGCCGACTGTCTTTGCTGACAACTACGCTTGCTGCTCTCGGACGCACGAAAGGCGAACGAATTTACAAGAGGACAACACTCCAGTTCAGGAAAAACCTGGAGCTGAGTCGGGGATTATCTTGGGGTGTCTCGAATGTCTTGGAGCACCAAATCTGTGATACCCTACAGAAGTGTTGGAATCAGTCATTGAATACTGGTATCACGACGCATTGCTACGCTCCAAGGACTTTTACCAGCCTACGATATGTGTCTTCGGCCTGGTTGATGTCTTGATCACTAATGCTCAAAGTGCGGTGCACATGATCTCGAGTATATCACTTCGTATTTCCAACACCTCAGAGCGCAGTAGGAGACCCGCAAATGCAAATATGTGAGCGTGATGATTTATTGACTTCGTTAATATTCAGCGTCTCGAATTACTGCTACAGCATTCGATCAACCAGCCGACATTCTACTTGGTTTCGTTATCGATCCTACTCCTTTCGATATCGTCAGACCCGTGTTACTCGATTCTATCATCGACGTACTCACGTCTCTAACTCAGCATCGACGGACCCGCGCGGGGCCTGGTAGTCCCTTGGAATTCTGCCAACCCTCGTAACGCTCAAAATGTTACAAGGACCGTTTCTATTGACGTTAGAAACGGACTTTCGCATTGGCAAGTTGGCTACGTACCTGCGATATTCCTCTTTGCACAGCACCTGACGATTCCATCGCTCTGACACCGGTCTTATGACAACGTGCAACCCGCCGTTGTTCTGGTTTTTGACGTAGCGGCTGTATCTCTGCTCGTATGGTGAGTGAGCGATCAATGATCGCTTGTGTTACTCACCGAATTCTGAGGGCCCATACTGAAGATGCGGGAGAACGCCAAGTTACTGATACTCGTCCCTTTAGGGTAGCGTGACATGTCACAAAGTCGGATTCATGTCTAAGTCTTTGTTATACGTGTTTTGCTCGTTCGTTATCATTAATTAATTCAATTATAGTCCTTAGCTAGTCACCCAAGTACCCAATCCATTCGGTCCCAAACCACATCCTCCTTCATCTAAACTACCACCTGTTTTGGACCCAGAACAAGCCCAGCTTGATCCCTACTCCAGCCTTGCAGAGAACACGAATCTCACTCTTCAGGAGAAGATCACCGGTACGCATTCCACTTCAAGAATACCTGGTTTATCACCCTGACGACTCGTCAGACTTGCAGTGGGCGATTGACGTGAGCTTCGCGTTCGCTTGGAGATCGTGCCAGATGTCGACGATCCACTGGTGTTCTTCTGCTTAGGTATTCAACACCAACTGAATTCTGATCCTATCTGTTAATAGTATTCCTTAGTTCCGCGGGTTCGGATATCTTCCTGCAGACGCCCCCAAACTTTGAGGTATTATTAATCCAGTACCATGTGGTTGGTGGTATCCTAGACTTTTACTTCTTCTCTGGTCCCTCGGATGCAGAAGTAATCGCCCAGTATGGTTCAGTCATCGGGTACCCTATGTGGCAACCTGCGTGGGGCTTTGGGTTCCACCTTTGCAGGTAGTGTTCTTTGCATTGCAATTGATATAGGATGGACTCATTTAATTCATACAGACGGGGATACCACAATGTCAGTGATGACATAGCAAATGTCGCGCAGATGCGTACTGCGGGCATCCCCTTGGAAGGTCTGCCCCATTTTGGACACTCTTTGCTCGTGATTCTCACTTCGCGCTAGTTCAATGGAACGATTTTGATTTGTACCACGCTTACCGCGACTTTACCGCTGACCCAGTAAGTTTCTCTGGGGACGAACTTCGCGCGTTCATTCGAGAATTGGTGAGTATTTCTCCACGTAAGTTCGCTCAGCTCTCACTCCAGTGAAAGGCCGCGAATAACCGACATTGTAAATGCGCCCGTGCTCTTTCCCTCCTGATTTTGATCGAACTCGTCAACAGATATCCCCATTGTGGATGTAGGTATCGCTATCACATTAAACTCAGCTGATGCCGTTTGTTGACATGCTACTATGCGCATGTTTCTTGACCGTATCGTAATTCAGTATGATCCTTTCACATGAGGCGTTGAAGAGTCAGTTCTTTGCGCCAGTAACAGACTATAGCGCTAAATCCATTGCAGAGATGTGTGGATCAAGAATCCAGATGGGTCCCTGTACCTTGGTCAAGTCTGGCCTGGATATACCGTCAGTCACTCATGATTTGTGCAACACTTCATACAGCTAATCATTGAACATGCTTTATTAGGTCTACCCAGACTGGTTCAGTGAAAACATACTCTCTGTATGGACTGAAGGTCTCAGAAACTGGACTGAAATGGGTGTCGAATTTTCCGGTCTTTGGCTCGACATGAACGAACCAAGTTCATTCTGTAGTAACTCCTGGTGAGGCGAGCTTGTGTGTGTTCGGTTTGAAGCTTACTGGCAAGAAGCGGGACCGGTGCGAACTACTCTGCCCTTGCTCCTCTGAGCGTGGCCGGCACGGTCGTTGCTGGATACCCTGAATGGTAAGGCAACTGTTTTGAGCTGATTTGCTGAAGGTTACTAATGGTAATTGATGAAGCTACAATGAGACGATATGGGGACCAACTGGCAACATGACTATCAATGGCACCTCTACAGATTCATGCACAACAGGCTCAGCCACTACAACCTGGTTGAAAGACGTGGCATCGGCGCTGGTGGCGAGCAAGGCGTCAATCTCAACAGCCCACCATATGCTATCCATAATGGTAGGTTTTATTTGTCCTATACCACGGGTTTGATCTGACTCGGAATAAAGCTATCGGATCCCTTAACCTCAACACTCTGGCGACGAACGCGACCGACCCACTTCGGCGGATATGCAGAGCTTGATGTGCACAATATGTTTGGATTCATGGAGGAAAAGACGACACACCTTGCGGTTCAATCTATCATCCCCGAAAGTGTCCGTTCTTGATTAGCAGATCAACCTTCCTTTCTGCTGGAAAATGGACTGGCCATTAGGTATTTTGAATCCATTTGACAGAATGGGACGGGATGTTAACGTCTCTGATAGCTTGGTGACAACTTCAGCAAGTGGCAGTACATGTACCTCAACATTCAAGGCGTTCTACAGTTCCAAATCTACCAAATTCCGATGGTTGGCGCTGACACTTGTGGATTCAGTAAGTATTTGCAGAACGTGAGTTGGTTTCTGGTTAATGAACGACGCAGATGGTAACACCGACGAGGAGTTGTGAGTTGGATGCAGCCCTCGGCATTGTTCCCTTCTACAGGAACCACAACACTTATGCTGCCCTTCCTCAAGAGCCTTACCGCTGGGAAAGCATAGCAAACGCATCCCGCATCGCCATCGCTGCTAGGTACACCCTACTGCCGTATTGGGTAAGTGTGTGCGTTTTCTAGTGATCAAGTGGTTAACAGTAGAAACACAAAGTACACACTTTTCGCCAATTCTTCCATGGCTGGTCTTCCGCCTGTCGAAGGTCCTTATTTACTGCTGTATCTCTCAACGCAGACGATTCGTCGAAGGAATGCTTAGGTGAGCGATGAGCTCTAATGCAACGCAGGTGGGGTTCTCGATGGCTCGACGTCACACTGTATCTTATGGTAAATTGTCGCAGGCACGGCTAGAGAGATGCTCGTCGAGGCGCGACGAAGATCCATTTCAGTACAACTTCATGCGACCCATGACGTCCTTGCCTTGAGAGCGTCCGGAGCATCAGACCGTTTCACGCTTTGTCCGTTGACAGACTGACCCGTCATGTCTGCAGACTACAACAACTTAAACCCGAAAAATTTGTACAGCTCCCAACATTTACTATTGGGATAGAGTCGTGCAAGCCACCAATGGTCCGACGGCGGTTTTCCCGGTGCGTTTTCTCCTCCGGGCCATGGTCCTGTTCAAGGAAAATTTCTCGAGATGGACGCCGTTTCGCAAAGGTGGCCAAAAACCGAGACTAGTATTGGCTGTCTTTGGGAGTTGTGGCCCTATGCTGATGAGAGCCGCTAAGCTCTTTCGCAAGAGTTTGTCGAGGATACCGTCCGGCTTCTCATGACATGTTTCATCCCCTTGAACTGGCAGATCTCGAGGGTTGGACAAGTGGTTACTAATGCACAGCAGAGGAATTTCAACCCCAATGTTGATCAATATGGACCATTACCTCCCGGATGGGAGCGTCCCATCGATCCACTTGGTCGGACATATTATGTTGATCACAATACCAGGACAACAACTTGGAACCGACCATCATCCAACCAAACTGTGAACCACAATAACCAGGATAGTGAAACAAATGCTGCGAGAGATCAGCACTCCCGCCGCATACTCGCCGACGACATGGTCGATGCTGCCAGCACGGGTGCTGCGGGTGCCAACACGTACCGCAACTCGTCAGTGTCAGCACCATCCCCATCGCCCAACGTTCCACCGGCAGTCATGAGTTCGGGTGGAGGTGCTACCACAGCTGGGACTGGGAGTCTCCCAGCCGGCTGGGAGGAGCGCTACACTCCAGAAGGACGACCCTATTATGTGGATCATAACACGCGTACTACCACCTGGGTCGATCCCCGGCGCCAGACTGTCATCCGTGTCATGGGCCCTAATGGACAGAACACATCTTCACAGTCTCAGACCATATCCCAGCTTGGTCCATTACCCTCTGGTTGGGAGATGCGCCTCACATCTACCGCGCGTGTTTATTTCGTAGATCACAACACGAAGACGACCACATGGGACGATCCCCGCATGCCATCCACGCTTGATGCCAATGTTCCACAGTACAAGCGTGACTTTAGGAGGAAGCTTATTTACTTCCGAAGCCAACCTGCTATGCGTGCACAGCCGGGTAACTGCCAGATCAAAGTGCGGCGGAACCATATCTTCGAGGATAGTCATGCAGAGATTATGAGGCAGACTCCCAATGATTTGAAGAAACGACTCATGATTAAGTTTGATGGAGAGGACGGTCTCGATTACGGTGGTTTATCGCGGTAAGTTGGGCTGAGTTTATACGTTTACTGAGTTCCTTTGCAGAGAGTTCTTCCTTCTGTCGCACAAAATGTTCAACCCATTTTACTGTCTATTCGAATACTCAGCCCATGACAACTATACGCTTCAAATTAATCCCGCTTCAGGCGTCAACCCGGAGCACTTGAACTACTTCAAGTTCATCGGTCGCTGTCTCGGTCTTGGAATATTCCACCGTCGTTTCCTCGATGCATACTTCATTGTCAGCTTCTACAAGATGATTTTGAAGAAGAAGGTGACGTTGGCGGACCTTGGATCTGTCGATGCTGAGTTGCACCGTGGATTGACTCGGATGTTGTAAGTGCTTTGCCACTTTTTGTTATGATTTCTCCCAACCCTTGTTCAGGGAGAATGACATCACGGATGTGATTGATGAGACCTTCACAACGACAGAGGAACACTTTGGTGAACTGGTCAACATTGAACTTCGTCCAGGGGGAGCAGATGTCAACGTGACTCAGGATAACGAGAAGGAATACGTGGACGCTGTTGTCGAGTATCGGATCTCCAAACGTGTCAAGGAACAGTTTGATTCGTTCATATTGGGCTTCAGCGAGTTGATTCCACAGGACCTCATCACTGTTTTCGACGAACGCGAACTGGAGCTCCTGATCAGTGGTATGTCGGAAATTGACGTGTACGTTTCTTAATTGAAGTCGTGAGGCTGTTTGGCTGAATGACATTACAGAGATGACTGGACTAAGCACATCGACTACCGCGGGTATGAGATGAATGATGAGGTCATTCAGTGGTTCTGGAAGTGCATTCGCAGCTGGCCACCTGAGCGCAAGTCCCGCTTGCTTCAGTTCGCTACAGGGACATCTAGGATAACTGTCAATGGTTTCAAGGACCTTCAGGGCTCGGATGGACCCCGCCGCTTTACCGGATGTCTGATCCAGAAGAGTGGGTCAATCTAGAAGACAAAGAAAACGATCAATGGGAGTATGAATTGCGAGTGCGTTTCATTAGCTTACCACGAGACTCGTCTTTTTAGCCATGTGGTGAACGCGTCTTGATGACCCTTCCATCCCAATACAAGGTCTATGTCACACCACTACTCGAGACAACCTTCAAGCAGATAATTGGTCAATATACCGTTTGCGTGTGCTTCTATACTAACGAGCCCATTTCCAGCGCAACTAACGGTTGATTCGGCAACGCTCACCAATACTCGCTCATGAAAGGATCGACATCACCCAACAACAATGTCACCGTCGGAATGAAGAGAAGACGCATTAATAAAGGACCCATACACGACGACCAAACAAATCGCAACGACAAACTCCGAAAGAACAGACGCAAATCATCAACTAACTCCCTCTACTCGGAATCGCTCCACCTCTCGAAATCATTGTTGGCGGGCGTTGTGTTGTTACCGTGGAAATCGAGAGGTACGTCCTACGCAAGTCAATTTAAACTGACTCCGGGATAATAGTGACATTCGAATGCTCACCATCAATCCAATCTCGTGCTCTTCAACCCAAACGCCTTCAACAATAACCGCCCGCACCATCGCCCGCACCTCAACATTATTCCGACGTTCTTCGCCTCTTGCACGGGTCTCTGTATGACTTCCACTCTCTTCTTGGCGACCGCCGTTCTCTCCACCCTCCTTCTCTCCACCCTCCTTCTCTCCACCCTCCTCTCTGGCGCCCTTCTCCCTGTGTCAATCTGCATCCAGATCATAGTAGCACTTACCATCAACTCAGGCGTCAACGCGCGTAATCGGATTGCTCGATGAATCACTCACCGTATTCTTTGATTCCAATGCATAAGGTGAGTATTCTGATTATTACTTGACGTTTCGTTGCTGATATCTTCGAGGTAGAAATCGATGGCGTTGATTACCTTTTTTAGCGCGGGTAAGCACTCCAGATCATTACATAAGCTTCGCTGAGTGCGATCAAGTCGAGCCCACACTGCTGTGTGGAAACTCCCCGCCTGCTCGCATATGATGAGCCTGTCTCTTGCTTCCATTCAATCTTTCCTAGCTCTGGAACTCCCATATATCTTACCCGACAATTGCTTCGACGACGCCTCCAACTCTCGAGTCCGTCGAATTCCACTTAATAGTCTCTTTCAAGTCGAACTCACTACAAGGAAACATGTATCCCAAAGGCTGATCTTGCGATATCACCCGGACAGCCTTACCTCCCTGTGTGCGTCTCCTTCAAGCAACAGATTCCGTGGTCAGCGCGGCAGCTACCCTGTCAAGTTGTTCTATACTAGCAACATGCCCATCATGCTCCAGTGCGCACTTGTCTCAAACGTGTTCACCATGTCGCAAATGCTTGCAACACGTTTCCCGTCTAACATCTTGGTCAAAATCCTTGACGTCTGGGAGGTCCGTTATCTTTAACTTGATGGTTCAAATAGGCACTAAAAGTATGTCGCAGCCCCTAGAAGATTCTCCCCAGCTTCGCGCCGTAGCTGGTATCGCATACTACATGTCACCCCCACACACGAGCCACACTCGACGTTCACACACGGTCAACTGTGCACGGCGCTGTCCAGGGTGCGCAATCGTCAGGACATCATTCTCACGCACAAGCGAAGAAAGGCGGACGGGGAACGTAGTTATTCGTCATTACTGCTGTATATGCTCGAAGAAATGGTTTGTGGTTGTATTTGGTTGGTAGCTATTAGGATTTAGGGCTCTACACACCGCTTACTGGGTAGGAGTCTGTGAAAAATGATAGCTATAGATGATGTTGATTAGCGACAGTGCATGGCTTCGATGTCGAGCCCAGTACATTATAACTCATGGACACTGTGTGTCGAAGTGCTACTGTACGGCTACGTCTTCCAACACTGCCACCAAAAAGTGAACACAAGACAATCGGAGATAAGTAAAGGTGAAAAATGGTAGCCCCAAGCCAGAACATCACCTAGGAGACCTGTAGTGACAGGAGAATCCCAAGGGACAATCAATATTGAGCCCGTATCATAACTCATGGACCTTGAATATCTAGGTGCTATCACATAGTCAAGAATTAACATGGTTGATCCTTATCTACCTTGTTTGATTATGTTGATCACATCTAACAAACATCTCACTAGAAAAACCTAGGCCTCGGCGATTTCCTGATGAATTTACAAGACATTACCCTGGACGTGTCACAACTGCCAGCAATGACTATTTTGTATCAATATTACAAAAATATTATGTAGCTTTGCAAACAACCATCGCAAGGTGAACCCAATGCAGCAGGTGACCGTTTTTGCGGAGCGATGCTGGAATCCCTTCAATAGTTTATCTACAAAGTATCATATTTGCAAGATATACATGACTTCATCAATATTAGAGGTTTCTTGCAATCGCTTGTCATTCAGCATCATTATGCTGGTGTTTAGATAATACTATGTATTTGGATATAATATGTCGATAGTTGATTTTATTTTGCCAGAAATATCTATTAAAATCACCTCATGGCCGATTTCCTGATGTAGGGTCTGCCAATAGCCTGCTTGAAATTAATCGGGCAACCCGAGCGGCACATCGCGACAGTGAGTCATGTTTCTGCTTTCGCTTTGTTATCGTGGTTGATGGTGTAATACCTAGTTCAGAGCCGATCAGTACTAAGCACAGTATAGTACGGTTGTTTTTGGAAAAATTTCGCACTGCTCGAGCAATATTATGTAACATTTGTGAATGCTATGATCTGAATGGTCGACCGCGTGCCCAGTCTTGTATCCCACATCAGATGAAGGATTGAGTTCGAGGGCCGATGCGCGAACGATACAAGAGCCACAAGGTGTGGGTCGCAAGGAGAGTCTGAGAGGAAAGGAAACAGTCCACCGGGTAAGGAGGAGTTATATGTAGGTGACCTAGTAGCATCTACAGCGCAGTGTGAATTTGTCAATGCAAACGCTTCGGAATATTAGCATGACGGACCTGCAAAAGGGCTGTCTTTTGCTTCGAGCCTGTCCTTATTACAGTCCAGCTTTCATCTTCATTGATAGTCCATTCAACATCACAGAAGACCGGCGCCGTGTACCAAAACGATAAATGTTGGACTGCGAAATCTGGCAAGCTTGTTCGATAGGAGTTGCCGAGTGTTATGTGCGCAGATAAGCGTTGTCACGCGTATCACGGATCGACTGGGTCATCGATGCATCAGTCTCGACCTCTTGGAACGTCTTTTCACTTAGTCGGTCTATCAAAGGTGCACAGAGGATTTCCCAGTCATCTTGCCGAAAGTAAAGAACGTGCTTTCGCAATGCGGATGACTCCGTGACGTAGAACGTCGTCTGGAAATGTTTGTGTCAATAGAATGTCTCCATCTAAGCCGAAGAAAATACGAACTCTAAGAAGCGGAAGCAGGAAGGAGTCGAAGTACCAGAAGAGAAATTCTTCAAGAAGTTCACGACGTTTGAGAGAAAACGTCATGGATGCTCTATGCTGCTTCCGGGCACCCTCACCGGGAGGCATCAACCAGTCGCATTCTGACGTGCTGAAACCTTGAAGTACGTGATGTAATTTAGACGTTTCAAATCTCCGGCATAAAATGAGTTCATTAAGATCTGATGAGTGTTAGCCAAATTTAAGTGTGTGAGAGATAATCACTCAGCTTTCAAGCAAGAATGCGGCGCCATCTTTCTTACCAACGGAGATACTGCTCTCGCTGTAAACGATTTTGACAGTGCTATTGACTTATACTCGACTGCGATCGACCTCACTTCTCCAATCGATGCTGAGTCTTTGCAAATCGTAGTATGGCCAAATTAGGTAAAAAGCTTTGGGAGGATGCGCTTCTCGATGCGCAAAAGGTGCAATAGTATCTATGTTTTCATAGCCCATGTTGACTTCGACGATGCATAGGTCACCGAACTCAATCCTTCATCGGATGTGGGATACAAGACTGGGCACGCGGTCGACCATTCAGATCATAGCATTCACAAATGTTACATAATATTGCTCGAGCAGTGCGAATTTTTTCCAAAAACAACCGTACTATACTGTGCTCAGTACTGATTGGCTCTGAACTAGGTATTACACCATCAACCATGATAACAAAGCGAAAGCAGAAACATGACTCACTGTCACGATGTGCCGCTCGGGTTGCCCGATCAATTACAAGCAGGCTATTGGCAGACCGGATTTCCTCCCTAAGAGGCACACGTGAGTCATACAGTTGAATCCTTGTTACACAGCGACCTGCTTACTGCAGTCCAGTTACAAGATAAACCTTTGCAGCAATCGACTAGATCGCAAAATTGTCCCTTGGGCGCACATCCACGTTTGGCACTGACAGACATAGATGCTGTCAAAGCAACAACAACCGCGAGGAGGGAGAAACGCATTTTCTGTGCGAGGTTATATGGAATCTTTTGAAGGGGATCTCGAATGATATCTTTGAGGATGAGGGAACACTGTAGGACGACGACCAGCTTTTATATCCTGCATATGCTCATGGGCACCATTCTCATCGATTTGGCAGAACTGTTGTCGCACGGAACAAATTTTGGCAGAACCTACGGTCGCGTATTCAATTAACAGCGTCCATTAATTCATAGCCTGCCTGCAGGCATCGAGTGTCCACAGAACCCTTACTCGACTCGCCGGTCTCTCGTCCTAATACCTCATCCTTCGCTTCATCATTTGAACCTGCGCTGAACCTGCAGGCATCGAGTGTCCACAGAACCCTTACTCGACTCGCCGGTCTCTCGTTTTAATACCTCATCCTTCGCTTCGTCATTTGAACCTGCGCTGACTCTGCCAATACAGCGACAAAGTCAAGAATTTAGCATCATTCTCGCCGATACCTCTGATATATACTCGGTGGATATCTCACGTCATTTTTCGCTTACTGGTTGTTCCGTTATATGTAGCACCTGGAATTCGCCTGGGCCATTCTGGTAGGGGAGATATCACAGAGGAAAGTGGAAAATTCTTCCAAGACCAAGTAGTAACACCTCGCATAAAACGAAGCACACTAGCCATGGAGCACAGTCGATACATCGCCGAATGAGTCATGATCATTCAGATACGCGTTGAAGTAAGCTAGTGGTTAGAAGTTGTCTAGGTCGTGCCCGCATATAAGTCCTCCGATTGAAGAAAGAAAGATGATTATTGCAAACTTCGCTAACTCAGGTTTGTATCGTCCAAGTCGTGCCTGATCATAGTGAGATCTTTACGATCAGATCCCCCACACTTCTGCAATTTGAGACCAGTGCGGGGTGGTGAGCATATCATCCAGTATTTGTGATACAATAAAATACAGGTCATGTGCATGCACGCTTGAGAACGAATTACTTCTCGACGCAATGATAATGTCTGCGTTGAAAGTACCCTCCCCGCCCTGTCACGGTGGTACTCTTTTGCTGTATGAACGTGCACGTCATCATCTAGAAGCAAAGGAAGAGCGATAGACTTACACATGAGTATAATACCTGCTTCTCCATTCTTCTGCAAAATCGACTCCGTCCTGTGAACCTGATAGATGTGATAAATCACTTGAAGGGAATGTAGGATCTGCTACTTGCCTTCAAGAAGCAGTCCTTAGCTAAGGCTGACGACTTGGCGAGTGACTGTACTGTGCTAGTCGGGGATGGCACAAGATACGTCTAACAAGTATGCGTCTGTTTCGCGCGGAGGTCGAGGTGCTCTAGTGGTACTCCTGGACTTGTCATAGTACAAAATAGATTGTCGCCATCATATGATCATAAGCTATGATGGTACTGAGGAAAGACTGTCGGGAGTTGCCGGTGGCCTGACTTTGGATGTTTGTTTGTCTCGATGTTCAAGAAGCGCATCCCGATCGTGTATCTTGTATTTGTTCAGCTTCCTGAGACGAATACCCCTTCGTAGACCGCAGTCCATGGAGGACCCTAGGCTAGCATTCATCGAACACTGCGCAGCCTTTCCATGCGGAATAGACGTGGATTATCGTGGATTTCCTGTACCAGTGGTGGCTATGGTAGCCTCGATGCATGAGGCCTTAATCCCGGCTTATTTTGCGTGCAACCGCAACTTTAAAGAAGGAGCAGATTAAGCAGACGTACGCCCTCAACTTCATCATGACCCTCTTACCTTTGGCTATTTTATTACTGTCATGCATCGCGTTTGTTTGCGCTTCACTGCCGAGCCTCAATGACACCAGCGCTCGTACACTCGACATCAGTGACCCTTCATCCTGCAGTAACACCAGATCCTCGTGGGACATCATCCGTGGTTGTGCTGTGGCTCTATTTGCATGCACATGGACTGCAATTTTACCCAAATATCCGGGTATGGACGAGGGGGAAGTGATTATTCTATCTCGTCGCCTAGGCATCATGATGATAGCGCTGATCGCCCCAGAACTCATGATTACCTGGGCCACGATACAGTTTTTAACTGCTCGTGATACTGTAAAGGATTTTGATGATGCCTTTGGTGCGCAACGTCACCAGGCCCCCGCGGCGACAATTCAGATATGCGAGAGAGTACAGCTATGTTTCTTGGTGAAATTCAACATCAAATCGAAGGAGTAGTCCGCATCCGAGCGCTCTGCAAGTTGCAGGTTGCGATTTGAGAGGTTAGTTACCTGCTCTGCCTATCGGTGCAGTAACTAACTTCGTTCAACCGATGCCTCAGAGTGGACACCATTTGGCTGGACGATTGGAATGGTTCTTACGAGGCTATCGCATCTTCAGCTGTACTCGCCAGCCTTTTCATATATATTGTTGCACGCATTACACCAACTGTACTTATATGGATGAGCTTTCGATTGCTACCTTCTAGCAAATACGATACAAGTTTCCTTTTACATACGTTGCAGCTGCAGTAATGGTCACGAACTTGCTGCCATTTACCAGAATCACTAGTGATAGATGCGAGCACGGCTCGGTTTAGTTTCAAGGTAAAGCCGTCCGTGTTGCATCTTTGTAAAGGAGCAACGAACACGGTCAACCGGCTGTTAGAAGTTGTCTAGTAGGTCTTGCCTGCACTTGTCCTCCGATTTGTCGAATTGGGATGGTTTCCCTGACTAGGTCAATCGAAGAAAGAAGGATGATCGTTCCTTTGTATTCGAATTCAAGAGTCAGTGATAGTTCCGTAAAAGCGGCTCACTTCAGAGGAAAGCCTTTACATGTCAGGACATCGCACGCCCCACATGCTAGCACATATCAGAATGTTGTAGTTATTAAGAGAGCTTACGCGTAGAGCTCCTCCTGACGACTACGAATCGCATTTACGAAATATAATGATTTGTTCGTTCGCATCACTACCCCGAACATGGTCGTTGATTCGGTTACGTCACTTCGCTCGCACTGTAATACTGTGATATCAATGGGCAAATTCCGCAATATGTTAAGGACTCACAAAGTATGTACCAACTGCGCGCTTCAGCTTTGTTGAGCTTCACGTATTAACCTCGCCAGCTCCTCAAAATCTTTAACGATAAGATCTACCTCACCGCCGTCCTTCTTGCTACGCATGCTCTCCCTCACCTCGCGCGAATCTTCAGCAGGGCGTGGTACATATATCGTCTTGAAGCCCACGCTGGCAGCAGCGAGGAGGTCGTGCCTGTGTGCAGCGACCATTGCTATCTTGTGAGGAGGTAAAGAAAGGTGATATGCCGCGGATTGATAGACCTTTTTGTTCCTGCACAAACGTCAGACAAGGGGATAACGTACATATATAAAAGCGAGACCTACGGTTTGTAAGATCCGAACAGCTCGGACGAAAAGATACCATCCCATGGAACACCTTGGTTCTTTGCCTGTAACGCTGATTAGGGGAAAGGCCTTATGCGTAACGTGGCGACCCAATTACCAGATCGAGAAGTAATCTGAAGTTCCCGTTAGACAAAGCGAGGATGTTGACGTGGCGTTTGAGTTCTGTCAGGCCCGGGATGGTGTCCTGATACGCTATTGAAATTGAAGGATTGGTCATGTCCGTCTCTGCACTTTCCTGAAGATTCGTACCATCCAAGTTGTGCCAGATCAAGGTGAGATCTTGGCGATCAGATTCCCCCCACACTTCTGCAATATGAGACCAGCGCGGGGTGGTGAGCATATCGTCCAGTATCTGGGATATGGTCAAATACAGATCATGTGCACGCATGCTTGAGAGCGAATTACTTCTCGGTGCATGATGTCTGCGTTGGAAGTACCCTCCCCGCCCTGTGATACTCGTTTGCTGTATGGACGTGCACGTTATAATCTGAAGGCAAGATCGAAAAGCAACGGACTTACACATGTGCATAATATCCTGCTCTCCATTCTTCCGCAAAATCGACTGAGTCCTGTGAACCTGATAGATGTGATCAGTGTGAGATCATCTGACGGGAATATGGGATCTGCTACTCACCTTCAATCAGCCGTCCTTTACTAAGACGGGCGACTTGGCGAGTGACTGTGCTGTGCCAGTTAAGAACGGTACCGAATACGTCGAATAAACAGGCGTCTATTTCGCGGAGGTCGAGATGTTCGGTGTTCGTCATGATCGTTGGTGTGTTTCAATGATAAGCGCCAAGCTGGGAGAAACGGAATCATTTGGTGGCCAATCACATGTCAGTGGTGAATAATGAGGATACCGATCAGACTAGCGCGTCCTGTCTTTGATGGAATATTAGTCTGCAAAGTCAATCCCACCATAGGCCTGATGGTCATTCGGAATACACACTAGTCTGATTAGTCCATCGCTGATTTTGAAGCGCGTGTTCCCCATCACAGCCATAAGAATAAAAATGAGAAATATAGCACTGAAATAGTAGTCAAAGTCCGCAGCTGGACACGCAGCAACTTCCTTGGACTACTAGTACAACTCGAAGTCCTACGGAAAGTCATGCCACTGTCAATGATTAATGTTTGACGTTTAACTTTAAAAACTTAAACCCCGTAAGCACGGGAATTGCCGATGGCGGCCCTTTTTGGAAGAGTGACTTTGCCGGGCTGTTCGCTATGGTCAACGACAATGAAAGGCTTTGAGCACCCAGAGCTCATTAACTGGGACGGCCCTCTAGCATCCAGTTCTTATCATCCTCAGTCACACAAAGACGTACCTTCGACATCGCCCTTCAAGTCGACGAGTAGCACGAATCCTACCCTTTCATCGGCATATCCTTCTAGTATATCATCACAAGACGCTAATGATTCTGGAGAAGATTCGGATTGCTATATTATTGATGTTTCATCTTCAATAGACGATTTACCTGGCAAAAAACGTGGTTCTACGCGTGCTTCAATCAAGGTGTGCTCGCGTTTCTCCTGAATCATTGCAGTTTACTAAACTCCACTCAGCGCGCGTCATCTATTGAAACGCTTTCACCCGCACATATGCCTCATCTCTTTCAGCCGTCTAATCTCGATACGCTTTTTCCATTAATCCAGCATACTAGTACTCACGACACCTCGGCTGCCGTGAGCGCGTCTTCTTCCCTTGATAGATCCATCATACTTACGTATTCTTCTCTACAGGATGAAGTTTTGACACCAGAATCATATCTTCTTTCCTCACAGCACAGCACCCGGAGCGTGCCAACTTCATCCCATGCCGCGGAGTTCAACTTATTCGACATGTCTATACCCCCTCTCTTAGCTCATAACGATGTAATTGAGTTGACTGATGATGAAGATGATGCTATCAAGATTTCCAGTGACCCTGACAATGAAGATGAGGAGATGGTCGTAGACGACATGCTTGTGAGTAATTGCATACAACACAATGCCATTCCCGTCCCTCAAAACCCACTTTCTGACTATTAATTTCCAGACTGAACCTTTTTCCGTGCCTGATTCGTCTTCAGATCGTGGTGCCCATTCTCCAAGATCACCGTCACCCGAAATGGGCGACTCTCTATTCACACCTCCACCTTCCCGTAAGCCTCGCAGACGCGTTATCCTCGACTGTGTATCTGTGCCACCCTTTCGAAAAGACACGACCAGGGCCAGTTGCAAAACGAACACGACAATTAGCAAGCCTCAGCAGGATGTACAGCACCCACCAGTTAGCCACGCCCTGCCCGCTGCATTCGCTCAAAATGACCGGCCGCCATCACCCTCTCTCAGTCGCAAGGGAAAGGAGCGTGAGCGTGAACGCCCACCTCCAGCTCCTGCACGTCGGAAAAGGAAGTTCAAGCCTCGTCTTCGAAAGTTCGGAGAAGACGTTTCTACGATACCAACCCAGATTCTGGACGCCCAATATCCTGCTCTCGAGCTTGACATCCATGACCTGCCAGATTTTCTACCACATCACGACAATATCCTGCATTCGAGTACCTATTACATCTACGTCAAACGCATTCAGCGCCTTTACGCACAACTACACGAAGGTTTACCGGAGATGATTGCAGGGATGAAAGGTCCTGCGGTCCCGGACGATGAGAAAGATGAAAAAGAATATGAACCTGTTTTGCCTCGTGTTCTCGCACCGCTGTTCCAGGAGAGGCCGGATATCGAAGCGGCCCTGACACCATACTTGGCACGCGGGCCTCTTAAAGGTTCCTCCCGCAAAGGTAAAATTAAGAACAATTCAGAGCCACAAAATGTGCCGACTTCGTCCAAGTCTGAATTGGGATCCGCTGGTACTGTCCTTCAAACACAGGACCCTTCATCCTCTAACGTCCTCGACGACATCTCGCACTATACCGCACTGGAAGGGGATCAAATCCTGGACTTCAGCACGGAGATGGATCAGTATTTGAACGACCTCGGCGATTCTCCTCCAAAGACGTATCCTTCAGGCGCTAAGTACACTCGGTCCGCACCAAATTCCTTCATTGGTTTCTTGCACAATACAACACGGCTGCCCCCTGATGCAGCGTCAGTCACGCGAGAAGATGCAAAGGACAGTTTCTTCGGAGTACCTCCTAGCCCGAAGCTTGTATCCGACCCTCCTTCATTACAGCTCGCGGATGCGTACGCCACCAATTCATCACATAGCCTGGATGCTAGCTTCGATCTTGCTCTCCCTGAAGATGGCCAGTGGTCCCTATCGCCTACCATTGAGAAAAAGAGCATATCCCCCGAGAGTCTTTCTCCTTCAGGCAGCGCGGGTACGATTGATCCCTCGCTGCTTGGTGGTAGTGAACCCCCTTCTAAACCTCCCTTGCCTCCATCAAGAAGCACTCAAAAGTCGAAAAAACTACCAGCAGGCCCCATCATATACGTGCGCAGACCTCCAGGGGTGTCTGCTTCGCAGGAAGCCCCAGCGCTCTCGGACAAAATGTCTGGCAAGTTACGAGGAAACGTTCAGATTAAATATCGCACCAGTGAATCGACCTCTGTCGCTGATGAAGGCGACATGGCCAGGTTAACGAGAAAGCTGGACGACGGGGAGGTTAAGGACGACGGGGGATGGACTGCTGAAGCTGTTTCTGCTCCACCTGCACGACCTGGGACTCAGCCAAGTCTCAAGTTGCGGATTCGCCGATCAGGCACCCGTGCGGGTTCTGATGGGTCGTTTGCGCCGTCGAAAACTTCGAGTTCGACTTCTCCTGCTGTATCTGCAACTCCACTTCCAGAAACGAAACTGTCCAAGGCTCATGCACCTCTTCCTCCAGCTCAAACCATGCTACAGGACGATGGCGAGCCTGAAGTTGTCAAGACTTCTTGTCACCAATGCAGAAATACGAACACCAGACCCAAGATGCATTGTTCCAAACGCCGTCCAGACCGGTCAATCTGCGGGAAACGGTTTTGCAATAAATGCATCCTGAACCGGTCTGTCGTCTCCCTCTCCTTTACTTCATCTCCTTTCCTCATTGATTGCAATGTCTCCCCGTATGATTCCTCAGGTACCCCGAGATGGTGTTTTCCGCCAATAACAAGAAGTTTGTCTGTCCGGCCTGCCTTGATATCTGCAACTGCTCCGTATGCTCGCGGAGACGCGGGGAGGAGTATATTTCCATGCGTGGAGGGGGATTTGCGGGATCTCGCACCAAGTCGGGCATTTTGCTTGTGCCTGATGATTCCCGTGTCCCGGATCTTGAAATGACACCTGAACCTTCCAAAAGTGCGCCACAGACAATGTTCTGGGCTCATGTCTATGGTATTGAAGGCGAGCGTGTCGGACGTGCGTTTATCGACGATACTAGCGCCTCTGCCCCTGTCCGACCCACACAACCTGCCAAACAACGCGCCCAAAACGTGCAATCGAAACAGAAAGTAAAGGTGAAAGTGAAGAAGAAACCGAGGGTATTCATTGGAACGCCGTTACGCGAGTGGAAGATCCGCACGGTCAAGGACCTCGAGCCCAGCGCTGTAATTCCGCCTCTCGTCTCGGAGGAACACTCCATAGGGAAAGGCAAGGATAAAGCTATTGAACGCCCACGTGTTTATATCGGCGACGCGAAGTGGTTGTACGTGCCATTTTCGCGCATGCCTGTGTCATCGTGCTCTTCGCGGGCGTCGTCGCCGGACTCGGAATTAGAGCTGTACTCGGATGGGACGTTGACGCCATTGGAGGATCTGGAGGAGGGGATGGGGTGGCCCCAGCCTGAGGTGGGGGAGTCCGTGACTGTGACGTGGGGGTCGACGCGTGCGCAAGAACGGAGTGCGTCTAGTTCGTTGTCAGCGGATGATTTGGTCAAGGCTATTGGGGTTGCCTTGGCGGCGACGCGTGAGGGCACGGTGGAGTGATAATAACCCTGGGTTTTTTTTTCATAATTGATTTTGTTGTCTATAGGGACGGTGGTACGGTAGTGCGGTTGGCCTTCATAGTACTAGTACTACTACAACTTAAGTACGGTATGCTTCACATTGGATTGTGGGATTCCGTTTAATATTACAAGATGATGCTTTAGAACGTCGAAAAATATGTGAAGGGGATCTATATTGAGATCGATGGGGATTCGAACGAAGTGGTGATCGATAACCGATATTGACTACTTGCTTGCTGTGTGTGACCAGGACATCGATATTAATATAAGCTACACTTAGCATTATGCAACCTAAAGCTTCATGTACTAGCCGTTGACCAGGTGTCTTTAAACTGCTGAAAGTGCGCATCGTTCGGTGAACGGCCAAATAAGATATTCATATTCATACTATGTAGAAAAATACAAGGTCGCTAGGGCCAGCTGCTGGCAAAGCCCGATACTTGTGCACATAATTCTTCCTACTAGTCATCGTCACTTGGAGGCTGGCTACTCACCTGTATTTCCCACTGGTCATTGTGCGCTGCCTGCACTTGCTTTTCGATGGTAGAACTATATTCTTGTGGCGGGAATGCGTGAAGAGCACGTTAACAGAGTCCAAATGTGCCAGTGGGGATTGCTGGAGAACCGAAGACTGAAGTCGATATTTCCTACGGCGTAACAGATTCTGAAGGACCAAAAGGCTTATTCAAAGGGTTGAGACCAAGTTGAGACAAGTGGTTTTTGGATGCCGTGCGAAGTTGAACATACAGTTTTGAAAAACATGTGATCATACCATCAGTGAACCTGTGAACATATTAAAATGTCATAGTTGACTATATATTGATAGCAATCACAAGAATCTTCGAAAATGTGGCGGGGGGTTACATGACCTTATGTGGGAACGATGAATTTTCCAAGTATGCTACAAAACTGTCCTATCTTCGGCATACCATCTTCTGCTTGGATTATCCTGCTAACAGATCGTGAAACCCAAGCGAACAAAACAAAATGCTAGTTCGTAATTGTGAGGGTAAGTGTAAAAATTCGCCAACTGGTACTGATCTAAAGTCCTTTCATCATGTGGCAATCTGTAATTTAATAGGTCCGGTGCGAGAGCTGCAGCTCCTCAGACTAGTTGTGAATTGCTGCTGTCAATATTTGCTTGCATAATGAAAAATGTGAAGTTCACATTTGACAACCTGCTCGTTCAGTACAACTCAGGGCACAAGACGCCTACGTGGCACAGATTTACCTATACTGACTAACCTGCGTGTCATAAGCTTCGGACAGAGTCCTGTGGCCACTTCACATCACATCCATCGTTAAGGTATTTTGTCAACCATGCTCTACCGGCGCTGATTGGAAGAGTGGACTCAACTTACGACACCGGAGGTTCTTGTTTCTGACGTCCTATCTTCATAGTCAAAGG
The DNA here is from genome assembly GCA_016647685.1 of Suillus tomentosus. NCBI lineage: Eukaryota > Fungi > Basidiomycota > Agaricomycetes > Boletales > Suillaceae > Suillus > Suillus tomentosus. Next base: position 556,031 of record JABBWJ010000018.1, read on the forward strand.
TTTTAATGAATATTTGTAAGCCCGGGCCGCTGGTCTAGACCCCTTGTCGAACTAGATATTGCCAGACTGCCGTATTGAACAACAACTTGTACCATAGACACTTATATTTGACAGGAGCAAAATTACGTCCTCTTGTAGTTGCCACAGCTACAATTTCAAGGACTCAGGCGCTCACTGATGGCATGTACCGACGTTGCCACCACCCCACTGATATAACGAAGCACAAAGCGTGAGTCATCAAGTGAAATCGATGCAAATCAAACTACTCCTACTTACAGTATGAATGCAGGTCATCGCAATGCCACTGGCTGTCAAGCAACAGTCAGCGCTCTGAACGCAACTATCTCCCTCTGCCTGACACGTGGCACTGACAGATATTATAGATGCTGTCAGCGCAATAATAACAGTGGAGAAGGGGAAACGCATTGTTTTTGCGAGGTCGTATGAGCTGCTGAGGTGCTCGAAAATCTTTTTGGAGTGAAGTTGACGGTAGGAAGATAACTTGCCCTTATACTCGTGAACAATAATGCTTGGCATTTTAGACACAATTCCGATTGGCATGCCAGTGGTTTAGGCAGAACCTATCCCTTCCGGTCACCCCATGAGAAGCTGAGTCAGTGACTCCTGCCTAGTACTGCCAGCAGAACTGTTACGGCATCGTATGTCATGACTTTATTCAAAAGGAGGGCCCACGGTAACGTACTCCCACATCTACTCTCATGTCGATGGAATAGAATTTGCTTCAATAGAAAAACAGAAGCACGCATCTGCTTCACTCGTTTACTTGTGCAGTTGGAAAACCGGAAGCGTAGACCTCTGCCGAGGTGCTTGTGCGGGGTCACGGCCTGCACTAATTAGCACTTCGAGCTTGAGCTTTTACCCTCAGGCTGGTCTAGCGATACGACGGTAGCCGTAACGTGCCGTACAGATCTTTGCCCTTGCGTTCCCATGCAGGCAAGCGGTATTATACCTCAATCCAACTAGTGTGTCTGATCCCATTTCTAGGATTTTCAGCACAAAGCCTCGGTTGATGGTTGCATCTACCAGACTCTGCTTACTTGTATCGATCATAATTCCGGTCGAACTCATTGCCATCTTTGCAACAAGATGGTTTTGTAACCCTCAATCCTCCTTATTCTAGCTTTTTATATTCGTGGCTGGATCGGAGATAATGTACCATGTGATCAAACCACTTCGGATCAAAAGTCCAAATACATAAATACTTCATCCACTTTGCGGCACTGCCAGGATCCATTTCTCAATCAGCAACGAACTGCATATTATTCCATCGAAAACAGCATCAATAGGAAAATAGAAACACAACCCACCAGTATGTTGCTACGTGCAAATTCACCGGCCTCGCATCACTGATGTCTCCTTTGAGGACGGTCAAGTTATCAGGGCTAGATATGTTATCGGCGCAGATGGCGCCCGCTCAATCGTGAGACCTCAATGCCCACCAACTTGGCTTAGTAGAATGTCTGACGACCATTTCCAGATCCGTACCATCGCCGGCATAGAGTTTTGTGACCCAGAAGGCCCACACCTAACCAATAACCTATTGGCTCAGATGGTCTCTGCAGATGTCACATTCGAGCCTGAACCCGTCGGTCCATTCACCCTGGAGACCCACCTCAACGCCACAGTTTTTTCAGGCAATCTCTTTTTTCTTGCACCGTTTGGCAACCGCTTCAACACTGAACTGACACGAGATGGAAAGCCCACTAAAAAATCCATCTTTCGTATAGGTTGTGCTATACCTGCAAAGAACGGAGAGCTCCCCCATGCTCCACCGAAAGAGTACATCCAGAATTTGATCGACTCATACGGGCCAGCGTGTATATCATCGGATCCGTCTCTTAACCCGAAACCTGTCAAAGTCGACCAGCTGGTCTGGTCGACGCGTTTCAGAACTCATTCCGCCATCGCAGACCGTACCTTCACGCGTCTCGGAGCCGCCATTTTTCTAGTCGGCGACGCAGCCCATATACATTCACCTGCGGGCGGGCAGGGCATGAACCTGGCCATGAGGGACGCGATCTTCCTCGCAGAGGTTGTCACGAAAGATCCTGATGACTTGTTTTTATACTCGCGAAAAATAACGCTTATTTCAGTGTTTCGGCGAGATGGTTTAGGTACGAACGTATAGGCTATCTCATGAGAAACTGATTGGATTCAGTTTTTGCCGGTTGCAACCTGCAGAAGAGGCAAAACTCCGGGCTATATGTAGTTGCGTCGTCCCTTCTGTCATCCTTGCCGTTGTAATTGACCACCTTAACCTCATCCAGAATAGCCTGTGGTATTATTTCTTGTTCGACCCGATCCAACTCTTCGAAATCAAAAGCATCTCCTTCCAGCATCTCAATATACTTATTACTTAAGTTCTTCAGTCTTTTTCGATTCTTCTAGATCCGCAAATTCGGTAACAACATCGTCAGGCGAGACATTCTCTGAAACTAGGTACAGCCGATTGAATTCAAACATCTAAAAATATTGCTCGAGCAGTACGAAAATTTGTCTCAAGGCAACTATGCTGATTGGCTCCAAACTAGGTACTACACCATCATCCATGATGCCAAAGTGAAAGCAGAAGAGCATGACTCACTGTGGCGACGTGCCGCTCGGGCTGCCAGCTCAATTTTCACCTGGATTCTGGCAGTAAGTACCTCCTGCCACAGGGCTCTAAGGCGTTTAAGTGAGTCAGGTGGTTGAATCCTGGTTGCACAGCGACCTGCTCATACTCACGAAATAAGAACAGAATTTACTGCAGCATTCGCCATCTGTAGTGCAAGCTGTATTCACGGGCGAACATGTGGCACTGGCAAACATAGACACTGTCAAAGTAACAACAACAGTGAGGAGGGAGAAACACATTTTCTGTGCGAGGTGATAAGGAGTATTCTGAGGGGATCTCGTACGATATCTCTGAGGATGAAAAACACTAGGACGACGGCCAGATTTTATATCCTGCATATACTTATGGGCACGATATCGATTTGGTAAAATTGTTATTGCTGTGGAATGACGGAGATTTCTGCAGAACCTGCAGGGGTGTGCCATTGGATAAATGATAACCATTGTATCATGATCCAATCTTTCGGACATCGCTTCGTCATTCAAACCTGCAGCAACCATCAGTAAACCACAAATTTCGTCACAGACATCAACATTTTCGACAGTTCCCACAGTAACCCACAGCGCTCACAGCACTCACAGCAAACTTCTCCCAGGCATCAACGTTGGAAATATTCTAAGTCCAACATTTGTATGTGTTTGTTCAGGTGACGGTGCGCTCACTGGCACAAAAGTTCAACTTGTCAACGATGTTCTCCGCCTCCATGAAGCGTGTTTCTTTAATTTAATTTTCAGGTGCGCAATGATTTTGTCTTCTAATCTTGTTATACTTAAACAAAACTATTCTAGGATGATCTCTTGCTAGACTCATTCTCTTGCTTGCTTATTGATCTGATTATTCGTTCTCGCACTCGCTGCACTCGCTGCTCTCCCTCGCTCATTGCTCTCACTTGCTCTCACTCGGCGCTACTCCCACTTGTTGCTTTTGCCTACCACTCTCACTCTTGCTTGCTCACGACGTGACAACGACAACGATGACGCAACGACAACGACAATGACGACGACAACGCAATGACGACGATGACGACGCAATGACGACACAACGACAACGACGTGATGATGACACAGCGACATGACGACAACGACGACATGACGACAACGCGACGACAACGACGAAACGACAACGATGCGACGATGACGACGACGACGATGCGACGATGACGACGACGACGATGCGACGACAACGACAACGATGATGCGACAACGACGAAACGACGACAATGATGATGACGACGCGACGACGACGAAACGACGACGACGACGACGATGACGATGACGCGACGACGATGACAACGACACAATTGAAATATTGATGTCCCATAGTTTGTACTTCATGTCTAGAATAGTAGTCTCTCATTTTGCAATGCAATTGTTTTCATTTACTTCTATATGTGTAACTTGAGTCGCAAAAAAAGCAATTTCTAATATATTCTGTGTAACTAGAGGGCTACTGTGGAGCTCTGGGAAGCTCTGTACAGAGCTGTACAGAGATTTACAGAGATGGGCCTGTCTGTACAGAAGGGACCAAGCTGTGGCACTGTGGCACTGTACAGCTCTGTATAGCTCTGCACAGAACATGGTGGTTTACTGATGACTCTGACCAGCGATAAAATTGAGAAGTTGCTACTCATTCTCGTGAATATCGTCGATCCTTTTGGATAGAGAGGAGAGAAAAATGTTGAGAAAGAATTAAAACAAAACAAAACAGCAAGGACACGCACCGTTCAGGATACGCCGTAGACTTGAACACAACCAGATTACTCGTCATGAGCCTCTCGACCCGAGTCGACCAGCCGTTCACATCCACCTGCCAACATGTAAGTAAAACCCACACCTATATAGCAACGCGATAACTCACATCAAGGACATGCTTGTACACAGGTTCGTGGCATGCTGATGCATCAAACAGGGTAACTGTAGCGCACCCGTGATGCATCATTGCTGCAATTATACTACCCTTTCTCCTCACTAATGCATCAGCTCCCTCCCACTGTGATGCATCAGCTCCCTTCCGCGCTGATGCATCAGCCCTCCCGCCAAGTTCCCTCCTGCTGTGATGCATCAGCTCTTTTCCGCTGTGATGCATCAGCTCCCTCCCGTGCTGATGCATCAGCTCCCTCCCGCCAATGCATCATGATGCATCAGTCCTCCCGCTGATGCATCATGATGCATCAGCACGGGAGGGAGTTGATGCATCATGATGCATAGTAGTGCTCCGCTTGCCCATTTTGCTAATGCATGTTGCCCGCCTGTTCGCCCACTTGTTCTCGCCCCCCCCCATTGGCCCGCTCGTTCTTGCCTCCCGTTGGCCATCCCACATTCGCATACACCTACTACTCGTTCGAATGAGACAGCCAATGCTAGCACAAATTTATATTGGATTTTGCTACGTATGCATGTACTATGGGTACTAATCAATCAATGTCCATGTCTTGCTGAGTGACGAGTGAGTGGTTGAATATGTCCGCCAGTGCCAAGGTGTCAGTCCAACTAGTCCTGAAGGACTCAGCGAGCCTTCGACGTAACGAAGCTTGACGTTTGGAATATGCTATCAGTCCCTCGCACTCATCATCATCATCCACGTCGTGTAAGGCATCTTCTAGCCCTCGCTCGTCCCAGCATTGCGCATCCCATTCGAAAAATTGTAGGATCCTCCGCATCTCTTCCTTCAGCAGCTCCACCTCTTCAGCCCAGCGCATCGCCCGTGCCCTGGCTTTGCACCATTCGATTCGCATATCTAATTAACCGCGAACCTTAGGCTTGAAGCTTCCAAAGCAGAAAAAAAGTACTCACCTTCCAAAGCATTGTCCTTGTCCATCTCGTCAGGTGCAGCTCCTCGCATATTCCAGATCCAAGATAGTTTTCTTGTCCCCTCTGATTCCCCCCACAATAGATCTGTCATCGAGCGGATATCCGCTCAATTTAGTGGCCGTAGTGAGGAGTGCCACCCGGTCTGATTCAGCAGTGGCGCAAGAACCACGAGAGCCTTATGGGCACGCTCATACGTGCTGGCAGCAGCCTCAAGCCTCGCTTCAACAGCTTTGAGTGTATTCCGTGCCCTCGTATTCGCACCTTGTCCACGAAGGTTGCGATCTTTATACTTGAGGATTGCAGTCTGAGCACGCAAGTTTGAACGTAGGGAACGGAGTGCATCGTGAGCTTGCGCATACCGGAGCTTCCATTCAATGGTTTGGAGGCGGGTGTCACAAGGTGCTGTTTTGCCGATTTGGGATGGTAGCCAGAGTTTGACGGTTTCTGGTGTAGCTACTGCAGTGGCTATGCCACCAGATACTGAACTCTCGCTGACACGTAGTGCAGCGAGCGACGGCATGTATAGTTCCTGTAATTTAGTCCAGGTGTCGATCCTGCGTTGCAGAGTGTTATTCCGCTGAAGCATCTTCCCTTCTTGATTGTCTGTTGCGTGAACTCTGAGGCCGGCTCTGTCAGCTTTCATTCGCCATCTAGAAAAAAGTAAGACCAAGATCTCATATGCAGCACTCAGGGGACTTACTGTTGTTCCTCAAGTTCTAAGCCGGTACTGATCAATACACTAGGAGTACAGTCCTCGTGTAGCGCAAGGCAAGTCCCTGTTTGAATATCATTCTGGTCATCCCTAGCCAGTTCCAGTCGCACAGAAGCCATAGTGACAGCTACAATGCATGGAAAGATCAGCACACAGTGACTGATGATGATCCATACATACTTTCCGCCCTTCGTTCGAAAGGATTTGGCTTTGCAGGGTCACGCTCCCAAGCCTCCACCTGTTCTCTCCACTGGGCGAGAGCAGCACTATATTCACCTCTCAAACCTTCTTCAAGGTCGTCAAGGGCTTCGTGATGATCCTGCCGCTCCGGTAAGGCATCCTTCATCTTGTGAAGCATAGTATGACCTGATAATAAAGGAGGTCAGCTCAAATACGCTCTTCAAGACCGAAACTGCCTCGGCATAGTAAGGGGTTGATGTATTATCGAGGCGACTGGTGGATGGAGAGAAGGTGCATGGTGCATCTGCACAATCGAGTGTCGGAGTAGTCGAGGTTAAGGTATCCAGTTGCAATAAAGGATGATTTCAATGAAAATGTACGAACCAAGTTTAACTACCTTTTTCCAATTTGAGTCTCCAAAGTAGTCGTCAAGGGTGTCTCGCCGTGCACCAGGACCCATCTCTTTAGTACTTGAAGCAACGGGGTTGATATTGGCCCAGCCACGCTCGGGTGCTTCTCCATCAGTCCGACCAACCCCACTCTTGAAATTGAACGAGAATGAGGTTTGACACTCCTCGATGTGAGCAGGAAGGTGGAACTTTGGGACGAAAAAAGAGATAGTTTTGAAAGCGGGCAGGAGGTGCATTGAGACTGGAAATGTGCTCATACGGTGCCATAATTTTTTGTGCCACTGGCACGCGATATCGTCAGATACATTCAGAGTGTCGATTACAGTGTGGCGCAGTGTTGAGAAGAATAAATAATCCATGTTGACATATCTACAGACCGTTAGATCACCAATGTCTGAATGCAAAACGCGCTTTACCTTTCACCCTTTTGGAGATCTCCAACAGCGTTGGGGCGTTTCATGTTGTGGCGGGCACAGTCGACAGTACCTAAACCTGTGGCAGCAAGTCCGCGGTTAGATTTTGTGTCCGCCATGTTCACAGCGTTGTGACTTGAGCATGTTGATTTCTGTAGAACACCATTAATACACGAAAAGAAGATTTAAATGAAACAACCTCTTGGGTATTGTCCGAATTGCTGTCCAAGAAACCCTTATAAGCTTCATCCTCCACAAAATAGGCCCACCCAGAACTCAGGCTTGGGTCCACGCTGTCATTCGAGACAGCCTTGCGTTTCAACCGGAAGTTTGCATCGATAGCAAGGAACAATCCGTAGAGCCAACTAATAGTATCTATATCAGCGATAATACCACTCAAGCTATCTAAAACTCACCGTCGAGGTGCATCTGTCCAATTATCTGGAAGGTTCTTCCCTGGATGTGGACAAGCTGGGCACAATACAGCACATTCACCTTGAGCTGTCGCTTCTACACCCTTCGGATCGTGACCTCGTCCTGAGCGTTTGAGCATCTTCAGGTGACGCCATTCACGAATCATCCGCATAAACGACTCGTATCGATCCTGTAAAGAAGCTTTACTGACCATAAGGATACTTGAAATGTTGAACCTACCTTAATGAGAAGTAGACTGGTGTTGTCAGACATCCGGCGAAGTGCATGATAAAATTCATAGGCAGATATTTTTGACTCAAATGAGAGCAGGTGATACTGCTCCAGAACGCGGAATGTTGCAGCAGTTTTTGGATCTGAGGTTGTCGAAGGAAATAATGACATTCGAAGTAGCTGTTGCATACGACTTTCGGCTATTGCACAACCGCAGAAGTCGAGTGACACTTCGTGTATACCGAAGATGTCGATAATGACAAAATCGTCATTAAACGCACGGTGAGGATTGACGCATTGCTGGCCAGTGATGTGACCAAGCTGAATGCGGAGGCCTAGGGCTTTCAGAGAAATTCGCTCAAAGTATTGACCGTTCCACTTCTGTATTTGAGATTAAGTCTATTATCACAATTAAATGCAAAGACGTACCTGCAATCAGTGAAGCGGGTGGTGCGCATGGACTGACAAAATACAAGTTGAGCAATGAAGCTCTGACCCGAAGCAGTCCTGACACTTGTACTCTGGATTGGGACCATCACACTCTAAGCACAACCGCATGCTGACTCTTCCTTCAAGACGGATCATTTCTCGAAGGAATAACGCTCTGTGATTCAGCCACGTCAACAAAGGATGGTCCTGATTAAACATTGTGAGGGGGAAGTCAAATGATGTGAAACATTGTAGTGCATGTACGCCTGCCGTTCGTTTTCTCCTTTGTTGGCCTAAAACATCTAACGATACTTCGAGTGGGAGATTGTCAAGTGGCTCTGGAATTGAAAAAAAAGGTGTCTGAGTTGCATAGAGTTCGTTCCGCATGAGTTTGATCAATATAATGGTCCGGGACAGTTCCTTTAGCATTCTTAGGAGGTAGAAGACGCTTCTGCGTATAACTGACAGAGCCATCATTGTTGACTTGGTATTGCGTATGCTGGCGATAATGGACTACTGGCGCTGTGCGATAGAAATTGAGCTTTGGTTTCCTCTTCTGTTTTGGCGAGTTCTTCGAGGTAGAGGACATTGCCTTAGTACATATGATAGTCTGAACTGGATGTGGTGGCCCTGCCTCAGACGGATCAGGACCCATAGACATTCTTAGATGGTGTCGAGCAAACAGAAATCATATGCAGCTCTCCGAGCCTGACATGTCATGTGACTTGCCGAAGGGCGTCGATGAAGCCAAACACTCAACTCTATCTAGGGATGCTCCAGAAATTTAATTGCTCTTTTCCTCAGCCAAAGCGGAATACCTGAGATACTGACTACATGCCATGGGCCTCACAAAAACCTTATATCTCTTCCTTACCCTGATTGTCTTCTAACTGAATGGCTGCACGCCATGAGCCTCACAAAAAACCTTATATCTCTTCCTTACTCCGATGGTCGTCTAACTGAATCTGGTTGCACGCCATGAGCCTCACAAAAAACCTTATATCTCTTCCTTACTCCGATTGTCTTCTAAAATACATTCTCCCATAATCGGTCCCGACTATAGACCGAGCAATGTTAGCAAATGCTACTAATGATACAACATCAAACTTACAGTGTGTCATCTACTGGCTGCGAGCCTACGCCGGATGGCACGACGAACTTTCTGTTCCCCGAGAGAAAGTGACCAAACAGCAAAGTAGGTAGGAGTGCGATGGCCTGGGGCTTGGAGTTCAAATTTTATATCATCCCTAAGGTGGGTGTTTAAGTATAAAAACGGAAATGAGATGGAAATCTCACCAGAGATATGACGGAAAAACTCCAATGTAGCGGCCATAGGTAACGCAGTAGAAAGGTGGTTCTAGATCGTGCTTGGCAGGCATGTTGTAGAATATTCCTAGATACGAAAAAATAAAGCATTCATCTGCCATAGCATAGACGGCCTCATCAAACTCAAAACTGCCCTCGTACACAGTCACAGACTCCTCTGGCTCTGCCATGTAGGGTGTTGTAGCGATGTCGACCCAAAGGGGATTACACATGGAGAGACGGACTGGCAGCGAGGAAAATTTTGGGTTAGCTCGATACCTAGCACTTCCATTGATATGGCAAATCACTCACCCTGGAACACAAGTGTTAACGTCGATGAGTCAAATTGGCAGCGGCCAACGTGAGGTTCCGGTAGAAGTGTCTTAGACCAACGAGCACCCTGGAACACAAGTGTTAACGTTGATGAGTCAAATTGGCAGCGGCCAACGTGAGGTTCCGGTAGAAGCGTCTTAGACCAACAAGGGCTAGCATTTGATAGAGTTTCGGTGCAAGTAGAATGGATTAGAAGCATCTTAGACCAACGGGGGCTAGCGTTTGATAGAGTTTCGGTGCTTGCAATCACCGGTGTCAGGATTGAAGATTACATGATTGATGCATCACTAACATCGCATCATTATCATAACTGCGAGACAGTGATATCACAAGTAGTTGTAAGGCAGCTGTTCGAGTTCAAAGGGGAAAGTAAGCACCTATGCCTAATGATAGTTTAATGTAAAGTTCGAGTAGCTATCAGTAACGTGCAGCTCACCATGGGTGCCTTTGTGATGATCTCGTGCGGACGCTGTACCTGCTACGGCTTTGGGAATCAACATCATTGTTGGTCGGACAGTTGTGTTGTTTGCAAGATTTTTGCCGGTTCTTCTTGCTGATGATTGCACTATTTCTGCGTCTCCTGATACATGTCAGTAGTTAAAACAGAAAAGCAAGTGCTTACTTTGCATAGTATTTCTTGCGGTAAGAACGAGCAGCCTCAATTTTATCTTGTGATGTGTGATACAGCCGAGGTCGGCCCATGATGTAGTAGTAACCAAGTTTGGAAGAGGTTGTTGAAAGTAGCCGCGTCGACTTTGGGAGATTTACTACTAATTGCTTGATATTTGATGATCACCAATCATGTCTCACTCAAAATCAATGGTATAGCAGTAGCTAATTATTCAGAGCATGTATGTCGGGGTTCTACCTCATACAACGATCAAATTATGAGCTAGACGCAAGTAAATTGCAAGTTGAGTCTTATGGCGCTGGTTCTAACGTTCAACTATCATTCTACACGCAAAACTCACACATACAGATGAAACACACTCTCTCTTGTATTGTAGAAATATTAGCACTATACAATCAAATCTAGACATGATGCGACAACTACAACGTTGCAGGTGCTAATCAAGTAGAGTACAAGGGCAAATAAGAAGACCCGGCTGGTGGATGAGTTGCGACAAAAAGGATTGAAACTTACCAGCGTTAGGAACCAATCCTCGAATCTTTTTGAGGCCCGGCCGGTGGATTGAAAGGTGCCAGCGTTTGGAACCAATCCTTGAATCTTTTTGAGGCCTGGCCAGTGGATGAGTTATGACAAAAAGGATCAAAACTTACCAGCGTTAGGAACCAATCCTCGAATCTTTTTGAGGCCCGGCCGGTGGATCAGAGCAAGAATAATAGACAGAAATTTGCCAGCATTGGCAGCCTTGAAACATTTTATGAGACTAGAATAGTTGAACAGATCCAGCACAGTAGGGTCTTACCTGTGTGTATGTGTGAGTGAGTTTTACAAATGTAGAATAGTTGAACAGATCCGCTGAGCGCTATGATAGAGTCTGTGACACCCGCAAACTGATCACACTGCCACACACTAACTTGACGTTCTAAAGTAGGCTACGCACATAAGCACATCGAAACTTGAACTCAACTACTGCTTTCTTGTTGTCATTCAGGTCAGTCTCTAGTTCCGATATGACTGTCACAGATTGATGATCGTCATTTGTTCAAATGTTCTTCTAGTCTCGAGTTTCCTGGAACACTCACAAAGTTTCAATGTTCATTTCTCGATGTCTAAGTGAGTCTTTGGTTGATTGATCCCGCATTGTATACTTATTACTGTCATGACACTCTGTCCGAACACTTATTGTTGGTTCAAGTCACATCCCATCATCGTCATAGGTTAGTCTACATGATTGCATGGACAATAACAATGGGCTAACGGTGCACTCAGCAACGATGGCCATTCTACCAACATCTCAAGATCCACTGGAGGCAATATGAAGCCAATATCAATCTTAGTGCAGGCACAGCTAACACCTCCCGGTATGTAGTATGCAACACTCAGATTGTGTCGTCATCCCTCATTACCTGATCACTAGTCATTCTAAACCACAAATCGGTGCCGGTACCATCGTTTCCATCGTTTCCGTCCATACCACCCTCTCCTAATTTGACAATGTGGTAAGTCGACACTAAAATAGCTCTATTTTTTTTATTCGCTCGGTATTGACTCACGAATAATATAAGGATGGACGTCTACTTCATACGGGAATTATTTCCCCATCATCCTTCATATTCACGCACAACGATGCCAGCAGCTTCGTGGACTACCAAAGCGCAGTATACATGGCTCCAAGAACAACTGCCAGAGTACATACAGCAAAGCACCGGGGACAAGGACTACTCCTGCTTCTGGCCTGGGATACACAAATATTGGTTCAAAACATGGCCAGAGCGCAATATTCTGTTCCCCGACATCCCTGGTGACGTGTCGCTCACTGTTGAGCAGATGAAACAAGAAGTTCAAGCTGAAGAGCAACGTAAAGTTGTAAGTCGTCGACTACGTGTTTTTTTTGTATCATAAACTAAAGTAGAATACTTGTAGCAACTGGCAACCTGGTTCCGTTGGCGGGCGGGTTCATCCAAAAAGAATCGTGGCTTGAAGAAGGAACAGACTGTCTTTGATGCCGCCCTGCGACCGAAGACACGTGCAAAGTCTGTCGAAGAGATCTATATGGGGATGGTCTACGACGAGCAGATCAAACCCCTGGTCAAGGCCGAACAAGAAGCGGGCAATGTGACTACTTCTGGTCACCGCATGGCATTGGGTCGAAGGTTCTCCAAAGAGCTCTTAGAAGATGAGTCGGACGAGGTTAAGAAGGAGGTTAGAAAGAGGTACGACAAGCAGATAAAAGGTAGCAAGGGAAAGGGTGACATACTGGATGACGAAGATGATGATAACGATGAAAGTGATCCTGATGCCATCGCAAAGTAAGTGTTTCGGTCAATGTACCTGGTTTTAATCATACTCACATGTCCTACAGAGGTATTGACGAATTGCCAATCATATGCCAGCGCTTTGCACGCCTCGTCAAAAAACAAACTCAATTCATTGTGTCCTTCATGTGCGCCGGACCTGACCCAAGGCATAATCAGGACATAGTTACTTTATCGTAAGTGAACCGAATCAGCGGTATAACTAATGTGCTTACCTCCAACTAAGGTGCCATCCATCAGAAACCTCTGGTGGGCGCAATTTTGCCCACTTGTACCCTGACGAGGACTATGCCTTCCTCGGTGCGTACCAGGAATTTGCAGAATCAATATTTCGTAAGTCATTTCCTCGTTATCATTATGGGCTCGCATTGATACACACTTGTCAGTTGCGAAGGAACATGACCCCTTGCTGCCAGCTACCACGAACGTTGGAGATGGCAACAGGAGTGAGGAACTCGAAGAGGATGGTAGCGGCGAAGAGGATGAAAGTGGCGAAGAGGATGAAAGCAGAGAGGAGAACGAAGGAGGTACTGATACCATGAGCTGGGATAACCCCGGCCTTTATACGATCTTGCAGACACCTGATGCATCAACCGGACCTGATGCATCAATGACAACTGATGCATCAATGGCAGGCACCGTGGCGCTGGCACCGGCTGGCTTCGCTGATGCATCACTTCAGCTTACGGGACCATTCTACTCTCAGGTAAGAGTCTTACACGCCGTCACTCCCACTATGTTACCTGACGATTTTCTGATATAGTCCCAATATCCTGATTGGCCACTGGATTTGCACAGTGTTATGATGCCTCAAGCAAGTGCGCCTCTCGGCTCAATTGAACCATTCGAGGCCCGATTTTTACAGCCCGGTCTTATGGCTACGGGATATCTTGGTAGCAGTACCGTGCAGAACACATCATTCAGCTCACCAGCTTCTTTGGAATTCTCGCTTGCTGACACCATGCATGGGTGGAATTTCAACAATGTCAATCTTAATTCGACAGGGTGGGAGACATCTAGTCTGTCTTCTTTGTTGACCTCTCCAACCTCCGCTGAGCGCAGTACCGCGAGCCCTAGCCTTGATGAGCACCTTCCTCAATTAACTTATCAGCTTCCCACCCTTCCAGCTGCCAACCCCCCTTCTTCGACTGAGACCGCACAACCTGCTGAAGTTCCCGATTCACAGGCTGGTACCGGACGTGCTAAGTCCAAGCGCAAGTCCAAGTCGAAACTTCCTACAACCAAGTCTCTCGCAGCACACACCAACAAGCCTTGCTCTGCCGCCGAATTTATCACAGACACTCCCACTGTTACGGCCGCACCCACTACAGCAAAACTCACTCCCCTGGTCAATTCTACTGAGCCTATCCCTGTGATCACGCTTGCGAACACTGCCAAACCCAAGGCCAAACCCAAACCCAAACCCAAACCCAAGGCAAATCCTGTCAGTACCAAGTCCAGTGCAGTAACGGAGACAACACACGTCGCTGCAGATGAAGGTAACACGTTGGGTTATTCAATTACTATCAATAATATCACGCAAAAAGCTACTGCAAGTCAGATTGGAGCGGCACGTGTATCGAAGCGCATTCCAATCAAATCCAGGCGGAATGATATTGCTGACGCAATCGGGTCAGATGGCATGACATTCGTTGGTATTGGTAGCAAGGAAAATCCAAGTGTTTTGGAGGAGGTTGGGAGAACATCATCGAAGCGTACTGCTGACTCGACTGCAGAAGGCGTGATTCCAACAAAGTATGTCTGAAAAATCTTGCTCTATTCTCACTCGCTAACAGAAACAGGAAAAGACGAACGAAGGCGTGAGCGGACTGGCTTTATGTTGGCTCCATGAAGTTCTCTGTTTGATCCATGCTCTGATCATAAATTTTCACGCTATACAGATGTAATAGATGTGGTCCCTAGACCTTTATCCTGTCTATGATTAGTGAATGAAGTTATTCTTGCATTGTGAAAGCTTGTCGCGAAGGAAAAGCTAAGATCGGACGCGAGACAGAACAGAACGGCATGACTCAGACTTGCAGGAATCGAAAGAATACGACTAAGGGAAAACTTGAAAAGAATGAATATATGCGCATGCTACAAGTATCAGCCTGCATCGCATGAAAAATTGGACTCGAGACGGAACAGAACATCGTGACTCGGACTGACAGAATACAAGCAGTGATAAGTAAGGGAGAAAGGGAGAAAGGAAGAATGAATATAGGCTATGCGCACGTTATAAGTGTTACAATCACCTTGCCTCCTTTTTACTTCTTACATGACCGTCACTATGCACCATTACTTCCCTTATCGCTTTGACTTTCCTTTCTTGGTGATACTTCCGTATACAGCTCTTGTACTATTATCCCACCCTAGTCTTGGTCCGTGCGCATATGGTTTCCTATTTAAGCACGTGTATTTTACCTAGAAACTTCACTTCAATCTTACTAGGTTTTACCCAGAACTTCCTTCGCTTAAGATCCCCCAATCTTAAGTCGTCTGAACCGATCTCTTAGTCGAAGCACTCCTTCAACTAAGTCTACGAACCTCTTCCTTCGAAGAGCCTTACGAATCTCAGCAACACGAACGCTCTGTCGAGCCTTTGCTGTTAGAACTATCCTAGTTCGTAACAAAAGATTGAAGTCCAGAGAAGACACCTATATCCATACGTGTCGAAGAAACTCGAAACCAGAACAGAAAAGATCCTGACTGAGCAAGACAGCTAGTGCAGGCAAAGAAAAGGCGACAAACTGACTTCACTCACCCCTACCTTTCGAGCCCTAAATCTCGGTACTCCCGTACCCCCGTTGAACATGTCGACCTCAGCCAAGACAACAGAATTCAAGATCAACCATCCTCCTACATTCAATGGCGACAGAGACAAGTCCAAGTCATTCATGCTTTCATGCAATGCTTACATTGATATCAACTCGGAGATCTATAAAACCGACACTCAGAAAGTGATTTTCATCTCCTCGTTCATGAACGAAGGAAATGCTTTGTCCTGGAAAGAAGACTTTCTCGCCGACGCCCAAGTTGTAGATTCGACTGGGCAGAAGAAGGGCTATGGAACCCTAAAGACATTCTCCGAAAACTTTGAAAAGGCTTTCGGACCGATTGACCCTGCCGGCACTGCGCTGGCACGGCTTCTGGAACTGAAACAAGGCCCGGAAGGCCTTCAGACGTACATCGCAGACTTCCAAAGGCTGCTTACTCAAGCCAAGATCCAAGAAGAACACATGAAGATCTACCATTTTGAGAATGGCCTCAACGGAGGTCTTCTAACAAAGATGTTCAACGCAGGAGGAGTACCAAAGAACCTCGACGATTACATCACAGCAGTGATTGATCTGGATAACTGCTACGCAAGACTGCGAGCCCGCAGAAGCAGATTCCCGACACAAGTCCTGAAGAGAAACAGTCGCGGAGATCAAAGATATACCCCGACCAGAGATAAGGATGCCATGGTTATCGATCGGATCACCGACGAAGCCAAGCAGGAATACATGAGGACAGGAAAATGTTTTAACTGTCATCAAATCGGACATCGGGCAAGGGAATGCCCACAGAAGAAGAAGACCTCTTACCCAGCAGTTAGGAAAGTAGAAGAAGAAGAAGCTAGGAGGATCGATGAGGATTTTTAAACAGGAGACCTATATCGACAATAGCGCCTCCAGAAGAACCTGTACGCCTAATACGAGCAGTTGGTGAAAGAAAAGAACTTCGTGTCCCCATAACTCTCGTATCCCGAACGCGTCAGAAAAATGTCGAAACCACCGCAGTGATTGACTCCGGAGCCGCCGGAACTTACATTTCCGAAGACTTCGTAAAGAAGCATAACATCGGAACCAGGAAACTCGAAAACCCATTTTACATCAGAACCGCCGATGGAAGCTACTTCAGCAGTGGACCGGTAGAACGGTATTGCACGCTGATAGTCCTAATTGACCAAAGAATGATGATAGGAAAATTCAACATCACCAAATTAGGAAAGAAGGACCAAATCCTACTGGGGATTCCCTGGCTCCGAGCTATGAACCCCACTATAGACTGGACCAAACAAACAGTATCCCTTTCTGCAACAGAAAAATCTGTCGAAATCGAGAAATACGTCAAGCAAACCTCTCGACCACAGAGAACCTTTTTCACAAAGAAATTCGATATGAAAGAAGACGCGTGGAGTACGTCACCATCTTCTTTAACCGAGCTCACGGACGAAGGAGAATACCTTCGACAAATCGAAGAAACCTCCAAGTTTAGTAATAAAGCACAGGAGTTCGCCTCAGAAGAAAAAGAAAAGAAAAAGAAAACTTTCGAAGAACTGGTACCAACCTATCTCCACGACTTCGCTGACGTATTTGCAAAAGATGGCTTAAAGGAATTACCCCCCGAAAGACCGGGTATCGATCATCGGATCGAAACAAAGCCCGAATTCATTCCTAAAACATCGAAAATCTACCCCCTTTCCTACAACGAACGAAACACAGTAAAGAAATTTATCGAGGAAAATCTTGCCAAAGGGTTCATCACGAAATCAAAATCCCCTCAAGCAAGCGGATTCTTCTTTGTAGGAAAGAAAAGCGGAGAACTCAGACCATGCCAGGACTATCGCTTCTTGAACAATCAGACTATCAAAAACGCGTACCCCTTGCCACTCCCATCATCATTGGTTGAACGATTACATGGCGCAAAGATATTTACCAAAATCGATATCCGGTCCGGATACAATAATATTCGGATTCATCCGGATGACAGATGGAAAGCCGCGTTCATTACAGAAGAAGGACTCTTCGAACCCACGGTTATGTTCTTTGGATTATGTAATTCCCCCGCCACCTTCCAAGCGTATATGAACGATACGTTCAGGACTGAACTCAACGAGGGATGGCTCGTCATTTATATGGACGATATGCTCATCTTCTCCAAGACGGCTAGCGAACATCAACAACGAACTCGCATTATCCTAGACAAACTACGAACAGAAAAGTTGTTTGTCAAACCGGAAAAATGCACGTTTGATGCCGACGAAGTGGAATACCTTGGAATGATCATCACACCAGGAAGTGTGGAAATGGATAAGGGAAAGACAGCCGGAATCAAAGACTGGCCCATCCCTAAAACAGTCAAGGATGTCCGCTCCTTCTTGGGCTTTTGCAACTTCTACCGAACTTTCGTTTCCCATTACTCTGATATAGCCCGACCCCTTATCGACTTGACGAAAAAGGATATCCCGTTCTCTTGGACGCCTCTATGTCAACAAACGTTCGAAAAGCTGAAAGGATGCTTTAGTTCGCACCCTGTTCTTCAAAACCCTGACCCCCATCATCAATTTGCCATCGCTACGGATGCTTCTCTTGTGGCAACGGGAGGAGTGCTATTGCAAACAGACGCTAACGGTGTTTATCACCCGTGTGCGTACCTATCGCAATCGTTTAGTCCCGCAGAAAGAAACTATCCTATCCACGATCGCGAGCTATTAGCTATCATCCGCGCCCTTACCCACTGGCGACACTACCTAGAAGGACACCCACAACCGGTCATCGTGTTTACAGA
The DNA here is from genome assembly GCA_016647685.1 of Suillus tomentosus. Lineage (NCBI taxonomy): Eukaryota > Fungi > Basidiomycota > Agaricomycetes > Boletales > Suillaceae > Suillus > Suillus tomentosus. Next base: position 574,399 of record JABBWJ010000018.1, read on the forward strand.
TCATATGAATCTCCTCTACTTCTCGAAAGCAGAACGCCTATCAAGAAGGCAGGCTAGATGGCAACTACTCCTGACTTCTTTTGACTTAAAATTGTATCATGTCCCTGGTACCAAGTTAGCGGTCCCAGATGCCCTTTCTCGTCGACCAGACCACGGCGACGGATCTGAAGACAATGCCGATACCGTCCTCCTCCCGGACTCCATGTTTATCCGCCTGATCGATGACGAATTACGCACGGCTATCGCCTCCTCCACACCGCTTGACGACCCCTTATTCTCGGCCGCGCAAGACGCTCTCAACGGCCTATGTCTGCCCCCTATGAAATCATCTTTAAGTGACTGGCGTATCACGGATAACATCCTATTTTACAAAGATAGAGCCTATATTCCCCCTGCTCAACGATCGCATCTACTGCACAAGCATCACGATCATCCTTCCGCCGGGCATCCCGGGCGTTTTAAAACCGAAGAACTTGTCAAACGGGAAGCCTGGTGGCCCAGTATGGGCACCTACATCAGGAATTATGTGGATGGCTGCGCCACCTGCCAGCAAATGAAGGTCGATACGCACCCCGTAACTCCTCCACTACTCCCTATTAGCACCGCAGCTACCCGCCCCTTTTCGCAGATCTCCGTCGATCTGATCACTGATCTCCCCATTTCATCTGGCTTTGACAGTGTCATGGTCGTGGTAGACCATGGGCTTAGTAAGGGGGTGATCATTACCCCCTGCCATAAGACAATTACCTCAGAAGGAGTAGCGAAACTCTTTTTGAAACATGTCTTCAAACGATTCGGTCTGCACGACAAAGTAATCTCCGATCGCGGACCCCAGTTCTTATCTAGATTCTCTATTGAACTTGCTCGACTCCTGGATTACTCCTTAGCTCCCTCCACTGCCTATCATCCGCAGACTGACGGACAGACCGAACGACTAAACCAAGAACTCGAAACGTATCTTCGAATGTATTGTCAGAACAACCCTTCTGAATGGGTAGAGCATCTCCCCATGGCAGAATTCGTTCACAATCACCGAAGACACTCCGCAAAAGACGCGTCCCCTTTCTTTATAATAATGGGATATGAACCGAAAGCTCTCCCGCACTTACTTCCAGAATCGGATGTCCCCGCTGCGGAGGAACGAGTCAGAATCCTTCAAAAGATAAGAGAAGAAGCCGTCTCCTGCCATAATATCGCTATGCAACGCATGGCAGAAAGATCCTTCGGACAGAAGTACGAACCATGGAAAGTTGGAGATAAGGTATGGCTATCCGCTGCCAATCTGAGAATAAAACTCCCATCCCGGAAACTGGCACCCAAAAGATACGGTCCGTTTGTTATCATAGCGGTGCTTTCTCCCATCACGTTTAAACTCCAACTACCGCCGCAATGGAAGATCCACCCCACGTTCCACGCTTCGCAATTATCCTCCTATCGCGAAAATGACGTACACGGCCCGAACTTCCTAGAACCGCCGCCTGATGTTCTAGAAGAAGAAGAAGAATATGAAATAGAAGCAATCCTCGCGCATAAAGGAACCGGGAGTCGTCGGCGATACCTGGTATCTTGGAAAGGATATTCTTCTGCCAGCAACGAGTGGATCCCTGAAAAGAACCTGGAGAATGCCGAGGAGGCCCTTAGAGCCTATAAGACCAGGAATGCGCTCTGAGATTACTCAGTACCTCGACGACATCGTTCTCACTCAGATACAGAATTTGCAACCAATATGCCCTTCCCCACGTCCACCTACACGCTGCCATACCAATCCACCTTCGACACCACCACCCTCGACTCCAATGACGAACGATACGAAACTTTCATCAACCAAGCCGAAGACCTCACCCTCATTGAGGCAGCACTCCTCTGCCCCCAGCATGCCATCGAGCTCACTAGAGTCCTCTTTGGAAGAAATGCCCACTCTATCAACCTCCTCATCAACATCATCAGAGCCACAGAGATTATCGAGCGGGTCTGCCGCCTCGTTGAAGACAACACGATCCGCCACAGTCTCATGCATATGCAGAGGCGCATACGCAACTTTGCTTTGCGCCTTATTCCTGAGGAAGTTAAAGACGATATTAGAACAGTCATCCACATTGTCGCAGAACAAACCGCAGGGGTTGCTCGCCCGCCTTCCCCTTCTCGTGCAAACGCCACTGAGGGAGCCCCTCCTCCCTCGTACCAAGACGCTGTTCCTACTCTGCCTTCTAGTATTCCTAATGACCTACTGGCGGCGGTCAACAATCTTGCGCAGACAACGGAAGCAATCATAGCTTCTCTCAGAGAGGAAAACCCCCAGGCAATCCCCGTACCTGCTCCCGCCGTAGAAACCATCGAACACCCTCCCAATCTCTACGCCGCATTCTCAGCCACCCACGAAGAAATCGCTATCGACCCAAACCATCAGTACTTGTCGCACTACGAGGTGCAAGACTTAGCCAATGCGCTGGCTACACTCCACATTCATCCCCCGCTCATCATCCCGAACTCTTTATCTTCGCATACCTTTACGGATGGGATCGTGCCGATACAGGCGTTGGGGAGAACCCAACCTGCCACTCCTGCTGAGCTAATCGCGGAGGCAGAACAACGAGATGTTGCCACTCACCATCCTATGCAACGAACCGCTCCATCTAGGAAAAGAGTACGAGGCCAGCGCCTCCATACCAATAAAGGAAAGAAACGCGCTACTAGCGCAGACGAAGCTCTTAGCCCTAAGCCGGGCCCATCACCCTTACGAGCAACTTCCTCTAACCCTGACGAAAATCGCGTTTGCAGGTACTGTAAAACGCTCGGGCATAGGCAGGTTCATTGCCCTGAATACTATTGCCGCGTCTGTCGAGAATTATCTCCAGGCCATCTCTCATTCTATTGCCCGCACTATACGGGCGGATCCCCTACTTCCTTAACTTGGAAGGACGATGGATTTTACCAGGCACTCGCGCACTGGGAAAATGATTTGGATGAGGCGTACGCCGCCCAATGCAGAGAAGAAGGAGCGCTCTATGAGTTAGAACGCATGAGGGATGGACCGGACGAAGGTCCTGACGCCCTCGATTACTCGGACGACCCCATCTACTACGCCAACCAGGATGATTGAATCCGGTGCTTCAACCCTAGTGAGGGGGTAATGTTACAATCACCTTGCCTCCTTTTTACTTCTTACATGACCGTCACTATGCACCATTACTTCCCTTATCGCTTTGACTTTCCTTTCTTGGTGATACTTCCGTATACAGCTCTTGTACTATTATCCCACCCTAGTCTTGGTCCGTGCGCATATGGTTTCCTATTTAAGCACGTGTATTTTACCTAGAAACTTCACTTCAATCTTACTAGGTTTTACCCAGAACTTCCTTCGCTTAAGATCCCCCAATCTTAAGTCGTCTGAACCGATCTCTTAGTCGAAGCACTCCTTCAACTAAGTCTACGAACCTCTTCCTTCGAAGAGCCTTACGAATCTCAGCAACACGAACGCTCTGTCGAGCCTTTGCTGTTAGAACTATCCTAGTTCGTAACAATAAGTATCAGCCTGCATCGCGTGAAAAATTGGATTCGAGACAGAACAGAACATCGTGACTCGGACTGACAGAATACAAGCAGTGATAAGTAAGGGAGAAAGGGAGAAAGGAAGAATGAATATAGGCTATGTGCACGTTATAAGTATCAGCCTGCATCGCGTGAAAAATTGGATTCGAGACGGAACAGAACATCGTGACTCGGACTGACAGAATACAAGCAGTGATCAGTAAGGGAGAAAGGGAGAAAGGAAAATGAATATATGCGCACACTATAAGTAGTTGGGTGATGGGCTGGGAAAGCAATGAGCCGACCTGCAATGCATGGCTGATGCAATACTGATGCATCAGTGATGCATCAGTATTGCATCAGTAATGCATCAGTGCTATCCGAGGATCCACGCTGCGCTGTTGCATCACTGGATCCCTTGCAACTGCAGCAAAATGTTGCATCAATATGACACTGGGGCCTGGCTTGTACCTCCCGGCCTCCTTGATGCCCGCCTCCACTCCCACCTTTCCTCCACCTCACACTGACACGGTTTGCCAGAGAATGCTATATCCATCAATGCAACGGGGGATGAAGGGTCGGTGAAGGAGACGTCTATAGTTTTTGGGTGCAGATCTATCACTGGTAGAAAGGAGAGGAAGTAACAAGATCCATCAAGTGCCCCCTCTGCGCCTCCAATGCTTCCCATTCCCCTGATGAATCCCAGTATTCAACCCCCTCCAAAGTAACATTTCCTTCTTCTCCATTTACGCTTCCTTCAGCTCCCCTTTTTCGTACCCTCGACATCCTCCACCCAACTCAACATAATCGGGACCCTGATATCAGCGTTCAATGTGCTGCTGCAATAGCTAAACTGTGGGTACAACTACCTTCATATCGCTAGACCAGCCTGAGGGTGAGCACTCAAGCTCGAAGTGTTGCATGACACAGGGAGCGACCTCGCACAACTACCTCGACAGTAGCTCTGCGCTTCCATTGTTCCAGCTCCACAAGTAAATGAGCGAATGTGATCTATCTGTTCGTCAACACGAGGGATTACGTTACCATGGGGCCTACTTTCAAATCAAGTTGTGACATACAAACTTGGAATTCTGCTGGCAGTGGGTAGCACAGTTTCTCATGAGATAGATTGTGCTTAAACCATTCCGCCAAACAGAATTACGGGTAAAACAGGCATTATTTTTCGCGAGTATAAGAGCAGGTCATCTTCCTACCATCCAGTTTACTCCAAAGAGATTTTTCAAGCACCTCACCAGTTCATACAACCTTGCACAAACAATGCATTTTCCCTTCCTCTTCGTTATTGTTGCGCTGACAACATCCATAACGTCTGTCAGTGCGTGTCCGTGTGCGACAGGGGGAGCGCCTTGCAAACACGACAGTGACTGCTGCGATAGATTGGATAGATGTGTCACAATCGTAAGTAGGAGTAGTTTGTCCTGCACCAAATTTTCACTGGATGACTCACCCTTTGTGCCTCGTAACATCAGCCGACTGGTGCTCAAATGTGCTGGCATTAAACCGATTAGTCCCTTTGGAAGAGGAGACCATTAAAGTCGCACGTAGCAACACACTGGTGGGTGATATTTCTGCTTTACCGTTGATGCTCTTGTTGATGGAATAATGTACAGTTCGCTGCTGATTGAGAAATAGATAGAGGCAATGTCAATGAAGTATTTTGTGCATTTGTTTATCTTAGCGTCAACAGAAACATGTTACAAAGTTGACTAGCCAGGTATCATTAATTCATTGTTGAGAGCATGGAACGATCATAGAGGAACTGATAAGATAGCGATCAAGCAAAAATAATGGAGAGACGAGTGTGCTGAAGGCGCCTCCGAGTCTTGAAGAAACTGAAGATTGCACAGCCTCAGGAGTCAGCAGCAGCGGTTGAAATGTTTGAACCTTGCGGGGCCGTTTGGATATTACATAGGCCAAAATAGATGGTTCTGGTTGTCTTCCCTCCTTCGCTGAACGAGGCTCTCTCCCCTATACTGAGGCCTGAGGCGCTTGCTAAGGTTATGCTAAAGAAGTACTACACTGGAGTATTGTTATCACCCGTACACCCGTTTTTCTGCATTTGATATTTTAATACTAGAACGTAATGACAGGCTCACATATGCTCGATAACCCGCAAACATGAGGCCAAAGCGGTAGGACTCACATTAGCAGCAGAACTAATCGCAACAGAAGAAGACCCTACCTTCCCCATCACGATATTTGCTGACAATCAAGCTGTAATCCAATCCGGTGAGCGTTTCCAATCGACCTCGGGCTCATACTTAGTAGATCGATTCAGTAGCAGATTAGGACAGATAGCTAAGCGCAACAGAGACTTCAAAGTCTCTTTACGATGGATTCCCGGACATATGGACATCCACGGCAATGAGGAGGCCGATAAACAAGCGAAAGTTGCAGCAGAAGGACGCCAATCCAACAGCCCTGCGAACACCTTCCAGAATACCTACGCTACAACTCACTACCCCTTAGCATATCTGCGCTTATAGCGGCTCACCGTCAGACAACTCACGCACGCTGGAGAAGAATCTGGTGCAAGTCTCCCTGCCACAACTGTATTCACAGGATAGATCCAGACATTCTGAATCGTGCATTCATCAAGCTAACGACAGCATTCCCCAAGCGGCTAACAGGTGTCTACTTTGCACTGCGATCCGAGCACATCCCTCTTAACCAGCACCTTCATCGTATCGGTAAACATCCGACACCATCCTGCCCACACTGTCCGGGAGTGAATGAGATAGTCGCTCACTATATACTAGACTGCCCACAGTATCGCAGAGAACGACACGTACTCACCACAGCCCTGGGCAGGAAGGCGTCATCGCTCCCATACCTTCTATCAGACGCAGGGGCAACCCCCCATCTCACACGGTTCCTAAACACAACAGGACGACTGAGGAAAACTTACGGTGAACTCCCGCTCCCCCGCGAACCTTCAGACTAACGCAGCATCTTCCCTCTCCTCCCCCCCTGTAGTAAAACGTTCAAATACAGAAGAACACGCCAGATACCATGCGCTACCTCATCCCCAAAAAATGTTCATATTGTTCTACCACCCCACGTCACCAAACTGTATCACAGTGTACTACCAATCACTCGCCTACACGGAATCCCCGTCAAGAGGAATGCAAACATGAATGTCGGAAGGTCCTCACCAGGCGCACAAAGGACCACCCACACTTATACCTGCAAAAACCCAACGATTCCTGTACCAGCTCGCCCTCGGCGACCGAGTACGCGTATATAAATGATAACTGATAGCACCCCATCCTTATGCACTGATACCAAGGTCTCATCTTTAAACGGGTGGCGCGTCTAAAACGGCCGGCGGGAACGGTGGACTGGTGGAGGTACGCCTCACACCAGGGCATTCATGCACCCGGTACTACAAGGGACACAAGGGGTCCCAATAGTTTAGGTTAGATTAGACCAGACAGAATTGTCCTACATAGAGCTCCGCTCTGCAAAGGACAGAAATGGAATCAAAAAAAAAAAAAAAAAAAACCCGCAAACATATGCTAATTCATTGCAATCATACCCTGAACGCCTTTTTGTCCGATGACGGAAAGAAGCCCAAGACCAACCCTCGGATAGTCTGCTAAGCTTTGGGGAAGACGGTTGATGTATAGGTCTCGACCTCACTGAAACCTCCGTCTGGATGGCACTGGGCGTATTTGATATTCCCAAGGTCGCCCGGGCCCCTGATGTTGTTCCTCATCTGATAGGCACGACCATGTATGTCACATACCTATATCTACCCTATCTTTGCAAACAGAAATACGAATGTCGTGTATTATGGTATATAAAATGCGATAATCATCCAAGCGATTACCGTCTCCCAAGCCCACTCAGTCCCCATGCAACCTTCGACTGTACGAAATCAAATCCGCCCAATATCCTCAGCGTCAAATCACGGATGGATGCCAAACTGACCGGCATCCACCAAGCATATGAATCGTACGGAAGGTTTCCGAGTTTCAAAAGTGTCTTGGTGAAGCCGATGACTTCTAGCGCTCGTGCATGACGCGCCTCTGCGAATTCCTGCAAGATGTCATCGTCTACATCGGGATTCTCTGCAGACGCTTGAATGTGTTTCGTGACAGCCTCTGCGAGGAAGATCGCGTCCCTGATGGCCAGGTTCATGCCCTGGCCGCCTATAGGTGAATGTATATGGGCTGCGTCGCCGACTAGAAAAATGGCGGCTCCGAGACGTGTAAAGATTTGGTCTGCGATGGCGGAATGGGTTCTGAAACCTGTCGACCAGACCAGCTGGTCGACTTTGACAGGTCTCGGGTTAAGAGACGGATCCGATGATATACACGCTGGCCCGTATGCGTCGACCACGTTCTGGATATACTCTTTCGGTGGAGCACGGGGAGGCTCTCCGTTCTTTATGGGTATGGAACAAAGTATACGAAAGACGGATTTCTTAGTGGGCTTTCCATCTCGCAACAGCTGGGCATTGAAGTGATTGCCAAATGGTAGAAAAATGAATAAATTGCCCGAAAAGACTTCGGCGTTAAGGTGGCCCTCGAGGGTGACTGGACCGACAGGTTCGGGCTCGAATGTGATATCCGCAGAGACCATTTGAGCCAACTCTTCATTGACTGTGTGTGGGCCTTCTGGGTCAGAGAACCCTATACCAGCGATGGTACGGACCTGGAAATGGTCGTCAGATATTCCACTAAGCTAAATTGGGGGGCATTGAGGTCTCACAATCGAGCGGGCGCCATCTGCGCCGATAACGTATCTAGCTCTGATAACTTGACCGTCTTCAAAGGACACATCAGTGACGCGAGAGTCCCTTTCATTCTGTTTCATTCCTACTACCCTGTGCGGACGCTGCACCTGCACACCAAGGCTCTGCAACTTCTGCAAAAGTACAAGCTCGGTCACACATTGAGGGATGAAAAGCGCGTAAGGGTGGGCGGAATGTTTCTTTAAAGGGTCAAATTTGACCTCAAAGAGCTGCGAACTACGGGATAGGATTCTGATGCTCTTTCCCTTGATGCCTTGAGACAGTAACCCATCTGCGACACCGATGCTTGCTAAAGCCTGAGATCACAAGAACATCAGTGGGCCTTCTTATGAGTGCACGGGTAGCTTACCTCGATGGTTGCACAGTGTATGGCGACGGCTCTCGATGAATTGGATCCTTCGCCTACGGCATCCACGATAACGAAGTCATGGCACCCGTTATGAACGAGAGCAAGAGCAGCTGTGAGGCCTGCGGGTCCTGCACCAACAATAAGCACGGTCGTGTCCTCGGGGAGAGACATTGTCTGCTTGGAGGATTTTGAGAATGAGAATAAGTGTAAGTGGAATGATGGATGAACTTCACATGGCTCTTGCACCTGTTATTTGAGGCCACCAATACACAGGTTATCTTAGTGATCCGTAGTAGTGAAGGATGATTGGTATCGCGCACGGACTGCAACGGCCATCAGTAAACCGATGCAGTCCTTGATATTGTAGCCGTGCGAATTGTAGAAGGGTAGAACCGTTTGCCCCTGCTAAATATACCATAAGAATCTGATTTGCAGCAACATAGCCCGGAGATCTAGAGTAAGATGAACAGTGCCGCACCAACAAGGTTATGATGTTCTGCAGCTGACCAGGGTGGTAAGCCTACTTATGCCAAATATTTTGGCCATTGTCATTTTGCCTTACTCACGCAGCCGCTTTACACTACAACTTCATGCACGACATTCTCGTGGGAGGTACCTTTGGCACTTGTCAACTAATGTAAAATAACGCGAGATTTTGTAACAATGTCCTGACTTGTGGCCGTGAAGGGACGACAGCGCACACCCTGTTTCATGATTCTCGTTTTCCGTCGGTCTATGCATCGGATCAAACTACTATTTCACATCTTCCCATAGGAAGAGCCTTTTGCGCTTATCAACTAATCTAGAATAGCACTACAATTCGTAACAAAATCGCGACCTGTCACCAAGTATGTATTGTACTCTCGGCAGTGTTGACTGTTATTTTCCTCATCTTGCGAGGTCAGCGGCATCATGATGCACTTGAGACAATGACTCGTCACTCATCAATGTCGGTCCCAAGGTTGTCCACTGTCCTCAAGGTCAGATCTGACAACAACTACTGGGCTGTGTCGAATCTAAAACACTGGTATGCTCGATTCATGCCACATTACTACTACACAGTGCATGCGACACCGTACTGAAAGAACAATCCGATACGAGTCGTCCCAAGGACACATCTGACATCAAGAGAATGGTTACTGGGCTCAATTGCAAGGCGCACGCTGGCAGAGATTGGGCCACGTTAGTTCAAGTTGCAGTAAATACTGGTTCGTGGTTTGATTATATTGTCAGGAGCGCCCCAAGTCATTTCAGCCAACTCAGCTTGTGGCCAGGCCATTTCAGTTTCCACACACGGTATCTTCTTGTCCAAATTGTAGGTATTCGCATCATACTAGTTCGTTCGGTTGAGACTCTATTTGCAGAATTGTGCTCGTTTAGTACGTCGAAGAATATGTAAGATAAAATCTAGGAGCCTGCGTGAGCTTGAGCGCCTCGATATCACACACCTATGTTTAATGTCTCTCAGAGATCATCGTCCCCAAACTTCCTCACCAAGTCCGAAAATAGATTTCAAGTTCCGACTCAACTTTGTTAGCCTTTCCTGATCCGTGCCATTTCTCACGCGACTATCTATCTTTTGACCTCGTATTGAGGAGCATATATCATTGGTCGCAGCTTACTGCGACAGTTGGCTTGGCCGTGATTTTGTTCTAGCGCACATTAATGGTGAGGCATCTCAGACTTACATGCGGTATCGTCCATGAACTTACCGCGGCCCATCGTCTCCTAAGGTGAACTTGAAGTCTAGACAATGCTTGGTCCAGGTCATCCAGACACGCCCTATCACTGCGCGACGCTTCTGATTGATCCTGTACCACTGTCAATGATGCTACTTTGATATCTCATGACGTTTTTTTCTCATTTGTTACTTCCTTGCAGCACCTGCGATTTGCCTAGGCCAGTGACACTGCCAGTGCGCATGCGGCATAATGAAGTATCTAAAATTCATGATTCGATACTCATACTCATTCTTAACACGCGCTTGGTTAAAGATCCCTGGTACTTGTCGTGGTCCGGCATCCGCAGCTCCCTCTGAAGTTTCAGACGATCACAACGATATCAAGTTAGTCTATGGCACACCCCGATGATTCTCTACTTCCTCGGGGACAAGGAATGGCGTTGAAAAATCAGTGACCATCAACCAACGCTCTTTCAATTCCCTCTTCCTCATCAACCGTCCCTTGTACCCCACCCCACACACGGTCTGTGACGAGAACCACTCCAGAACTCCTACGCTACCCTTCGATATCAAGTGCCGCGCAAGCATTAATATTGATCCTCTTCATCTTTACCTTTGTTGCAGCCTTTTTCTTTTCATTTTCGTCATAATGCGCGCTCCCCGGGCCGTATGACCTTGAGGCTTGAGCTTTGACTATATACCAGAAAATAACTCATGAATCATGATCAGCAACGAAGTGACATCTCGTTGGCTCCATCAGAGAGATCCATGAATTAGCCTTCAAGGCCAACATTAAACGAACATATTCAAGCTACTCAGTACATCCCATATGCATGTTCGTATATACCCTAATATTAATTATCGACAGCAATGATTGCTCGTTTCGACAGGCTCTCGAACTCCAACTGATTGGATCACTGATGAGCAAGACTAGTAGGCACAGTCGATCATTTGTAGATAAGTTCAAACATCCTGGCACATGGCTGGAACAGGACGAAAATTTGTCCGAACACAACTATACTGATTGGCTCCGAACTAGGTATTGCACCATCAACCATGATACCAAGGTACAAGGAGAGGCATGACGCACTGTCGCAACATGCTACTCAAGCTGCCGGCTGAGGACAGGGTGTGTATGAGTTAATTGGTGGCGGTATGTAGCACGGGAAACAACACAGGCTGCAAATGATCAAGCACTGCAGGCAAAAGCCAGAATGTCGTTTGGATTTTCGTTGCGTCACAAGTTAGATGTGCAGGAGGTAGATGCACATGAGCGGTTTAAACAGGCCGTACATAGAAGATCATTTTCTCTATATGCCATGCACAAGACCAATTCCGGAAACCATGTCTGTCCACATCCTCCGCAGCTACCAAGGCTCTTCATATGAGCCATCCATTCCATCCCCTTCTTCATCTTGATCACTGTCCTACTCAATCACCTCGATACCGCTGTATGCTACATGCAATCAATACAAAGACACGCTGTGAAATTGCTTGATGTAGAGGCACGCGCGGTCTATTAGTGCAATGAAAGAGTTGGTATACATTATGTATCACAAAGGACAAGATTACATACCATGTGAGGGCGCGACATGACCTAGCCCGCGGTACATGGCTGAAGTCTCAAACACGGCGTAAAAAAATTGCCTGGTCATGTGAGGGTCAACAAGTCGAGCAGAGGTAATCACGCACTTCCTGAGAACGAGACATGGCCATGGGACGGTCAGAGTCGCCTAAGAAGGTCGAAAGACCAGATCACGCACTTCCTGAGAGCGGGACATGGCCGTGGCACCGTCAGCGTCGCCTAACAAGGTCGAAAGACCAGATCACGCACATGCTGAGAGCGGGACATGACAGTGGCATCGTTAGCCTCGCTTAAGAAGGTCGAAAGACAATATCACGCACGAACTGAGAGCGGGACATGGTCATGGCACCGTCAGCGCCGCCTAAGAAGCCGAAAGACCAAATCACGCACTTCCTGAGAGCAGGACATGGCCATGGCACCGTCAGCGTCGCCTAAGAAGGTCGAAAGACAAGATCACGCACATACTGAGAGCGGGACATGACCGTGGCACCGTCAGTGTCGCCTAACAAGGTCGAAAGACCAGATCACGCACATGCTGAGAGCGGGACATGACCGTGGCACCGTCAGCGTCACCTAACAAGGTCGAAAGACCATATCACGCACATGCTGAGAGCGGGACATGACCGTGGCACCGTTAGCCTCGCCTAAGAAAGTTGAAAGACCAGATCACGTACTTCCTGAAAGCGGGACATGGCCGTGGCACCGTCAGCGTCACCTAACAAGGTCGAAAGACCATATCACGCACTCTCTGAGAGCGGGACATGACCGTGGCACCGTCAGCGTCGCCTAAGAAGTCGAAACACTAAATCACGCACTGTCTAAAAGTGGGACATGGCCGTGGCACCGTCAGAGTCGCCTAAGAAGGTCGAAAGACTAGATCACGCACCAACTGAGAGCGGGACATGGCCGTGGCACCGTCAGCGTCACTTAAGAAGGTCGAAAGACAAGATCACGCACATACTGAGAGCGGGACATAGCCGTGGCACCGTCAGCGTCGCCTAAGAAGCCGAAAGACCAAATCACGCACTCTCTAAGAGCGGGACATGACCGTGGCACCGTCAGTGTCGCCTAACAAGGTCGAAAGACCAGATCACGCACATACTGAGAGCGGGACATGGCCGTGGCACCGTCAGCGTCACCTGACAAGGTCGAAAGACCATATCACGCACATGCTGAGAGCGGGACATGACCGTGGCACCGTTAGCCTCGCCTAAGAAGGTCGAAAGACCAGATCACGTACGAACTGAGAGCAGGCCATGGCCATGGCACCGTCAGCGTCGCCTAAGAAAGTCGAAAGACAAGATCACGCACATCCTGAGAGCGGGACATGACCGTGGCACCGTCAGCGTCGCCTAAGAAGTCGAAACACTAAATCACGCACTGTCTAAAAGTGGGACATGGCCGTGACACCGTCAGCATTGCCTAGGAAGGTCGAAAGACCATATTACGCACTCCCTGAGAGCGGGACATGGCCGTGGCACGGTCAGCATCGCCTAAGAAAGTCGAAAGACCAGATCACGCACTTTCTGAGAGGGGGACATGGCCATGGCGCCGTCAGCGTCAGTGTCACTTAAGAAAGTCAAAAGATCAGATCACGCACTCCCTGAGAGCGGGACATGGCCGTGGCACCGTTAGCCACGCCTAAGAAGGTCGAAAGATCAGATTACCCACGGACTGAGAGCGAGACATGGTCGTGGCGCCATCAACATCACCTAAGAAGGTCGAAAGACTAGATCACGCACATACTGAGGGCGGGACATGACCGTGGCACCGTCAGCGTCACCTAACATGGTCGAAAGACCAAATCACCCACAGACTGAGAGCGGGACATGGCCGTGGCACCGTCAGCGTTGCCTAAGAAGTCGAAAGACTAGATCACGCACATCCTGAGAGCGGGAGGTACATAGTGATCTCAGCTCAAGATTGCTAGCGAAGTACCAGGATGACATACAATTTGTTGGACATGAAAGTTGCGAACAAGAAGCGTTTCTGCGTCAGTCTTGTGGTTGGAATCCCTGCTAGAGTCCTTAAAGCTACGGGTGATCTGAAAGCATCGTTTGCATTCTCGACTTCTCATCATTAGACATCATCAGGACCTAGAAAACAAATATACTCACCATTCAGTCGAGCAAACAGTCCGCTCTCGAGACTGGTATTTTACAGATCTGGCACCAAGGCGATTCACAGCGCCGCAAAAATGACATCGATAGTCAACTCCAGAGAGTGATGGCATCTTCTGTTCAATGATAACCCTCATCACAATCTTCGTGCCTTGTTCGATGCTCGACCAATTGTCGCTTGTAAGTGGGGTCACTTGCTTGCCCTCGTCAATGCACAGATCGTACTTTCCTTCTTCTATATATCTTCTTTGGATTTTGGCTTCAATCGCATCGCGTTCAAACAGAACTCGGAGCATGTGATTGAGTTGCTAAAGACAATTTGACAGTAAGCTTCCACAAGAACGATTTTGAGGCCAGCGAGCGGACCTGATATGAGGTGCACCAGTTCACTGATATTGCTTGGTGGCGGCCTGTTGCGTCTACTAGTGTCACGCAGCCAGACGCGACGCTTCTGGGTAAAGGCGATGCAGATAGTGCTGCGAAGGACTCTTCGATGTTCTGAAGACCTTCATCCCGCCTCCGTGAGATTATAAGCAATTCGCGTGTTTCATGTTGACTTTGCATTTGGGACGACCACTGACCATAGAGTAGTCAGCAAATATGCAAGCATCTCTAGGGGGTAGAACAGAACCAAACACTCCATCAGATAACGGTCGATGTCAGTCGAGCATCCGGTGATAGCCTGTGTGACAGATGTATATGCCAGACGACGTTTTTGCAACTTTTTCAGGCGGACTGAGGTGTCCTCCAGCTTTCTGAGTGCGGCTCAGTGTCGGGTAAATTCAAGCACATTCATAATGGATGTACCTAGCTAAGATATCTCGCCGAGAACGTTCAAGAGGATCCAGGGCAGGTGGGGCGTTGCACAAATGGCAGGATAGTCGATAGAGCCGCGATGTCAGGTCATCCAAGGCCGCCTTGTTCTGATCGCATTTCTGTAATAGCCCTTGTAATTCAGAAACATCTCGGCATTCGATAATCACTCACATCTATAACTTGAAGGATTCCCAACAATCCGCCAATAGCTGCGTGCATCGGAGCACCGACAAGTGGAATTACACCCGTAAAAGCCTGTACCAAGGGCAAAGCTACCTGAGCGATGTCAGAAGCTTCGCGGGCAGGGGATGCAGCCCAAGGGTACGCTGTGGAAGGCGAGCCGGGGGAAAACTCTTCGAGACCTGGTTTATCGCCTGCAGAAACGGAATGCACTGGGGAAGAAATCGAAGAGAGCATTGGTGCAGGGATGGGATTAGAGATGTCTGGAGGGATGGAGGTATCGCCCTCATGGCCGGTGGTTGTCGAGTTGTGTTGTGTGCGCCCTTGGTTTTCAGGGCGCTTCAAACGAATTGCAATGATCTTTCCGAAACCCTGGAACAACTTGAACGGAAAGGGCATTTCGATTAGATGGGAAGGACAGAGGATAGGTGATCGTTTTTTGCGTCTAAGATCCAGCTAGGGGAAACTAGAGGATAGGTGAGAGGGGATGTAGGAGAGCGAAGGAAGGAGGAAGGTAGGAAGGCGGTTGAGCTACTTAACCGAATTAACCATAAGGAAGCCATGAGGTTGCTATAGCTGTGCAGTGTGCACAGCACAACCCTAGCCCAATATCGATTCTATATCTACCAATCAGATGTATACAAAGCCAGGAAGAAGAATAGAAACCTAGCCGCTAGCGTCAGATCAGCGGGACTCGGAGGTGCGTGACTTTTTCAATAATGTTTGTTGACACGGTTTTCACTCGCGCACCTTACATAATGCCGACAATTCTTGAACTTTGCGATCGGCAAGCAATTTGCAACGGCCAACTCTGGTAATTATATTCGTTCGAGACTCTATTTGCAGTCGAGAAATCTAGATCCTGTGCGCGAACCATCTGTTGCTATATATAGAGCTTATGTAATATTAAGTGGTTGAACGAGTGCGCCATGGCCCATCTCAGACTTACATAGTAGTACACACATCATCTCAGGCTATAGACTTCCCATTATATTTGCATTCTGCATTCCTTCAATGCTCCAGCTGGCCAGTCAACGAATTTAACACAAAGTCTCCCAACTTGGTGCACGTGGAATCTAGACCAGTCCGAGTCCAGACAGTACCTAATATCTATAGTGGTCCAGGTCATTCGGACATGCCCTATCATTGCGTAACACTCTCGAATGGTCCTGCATAGTATGCGATTTGGACTTTGTGAAGAAGTCTAAGATCAAAAGTAATCCTTGCTCCGACTCAACTTTGTTTGCCTTTTCTGATTGGTACCATTTTTCACGCAATTGACCAACAGCTGATAGCATCTTTCGATTGACCATGTTGGACTCAATGGAGCTCGATGGTTTGCTCGGATTCCGACTGATACAACTTTTCGAAATGACTACTACAGTGTATACACGATGCTTGTCCGGGGTTCTCGGTATTTAACTCATCCAATGTATCCAGAGCATTCAAATGTCCCAGTCTCCTTTGCGAGGGTGAGTCTCTCCACGACTTTCATCATCACTCTCGCCATAAATTCTGCCGCATTCCTGTTCTCTTTGTTGAAATCAAATTCCCTGGTGAACTCAATAATCTTTAAGCTAGGATCGATGCGGACAAAACATGAAATCCAGATTTCGTAACCTCGAACCCATAACCACCGCACTCAGACTCCATGATATCAGCGTCATGGGACAGAAACTTGCTTTCTATTGCATGGACAAATCAAGTGGCCGCATTTCCAGGAACAGGAGACACACCAATCAATTGGTGGGAGCTGGACATCACGATGGAAGCCTGGCATCACGTCATCTGACCCGGAGATCAGCTGAACAACATGGAGGTTAAGGACGATGGGGGGTGGACTACTGAAGCTGTTTCTGCTCCACCTGCACAACCTGGATTGCGGCCAAGTTTCAACTTACGGATTTGTCGATGAGGCACCTGTGTAGGCTCTGATGGGTCGGTTACGTCGTCGAAAGCTTCAAGTTCGGCTTCTTTTGCTGTATTTGCAGCTCCACTTTCAGAAACGAAACTGTTCAAGGTCCATACACCTCTTCCTCCAGCTCAAACCACGCTACATGACGATGGCGAGCCTGAAGTTGTCAAGACTCTCTGCCACTAATGCAGGTGTACGCAAACCAGACCCAAGGTGCCATGTTCCAAACACCGTCCAGACCGGCAAATCTGCGAAATGGTTTGTCGTATTCCTTCACTGGCCGTATTCGATATTTTCAAATTTGTCGAGAATGATATTGAAGTCGATTCCTCATCAGGCACGATCATGTATGCCACATCTTATCACGTCCGGCGCTGGTCTAGATAGTCACAATTTGGCCATCCGAAGCCCTTCAAGCCTCGCTCTGCGAAAGCCGTTATGCTCATCGAGCAGAATGTTAACAAGTAAGCTTGGGAAGATGAAACCCGCACATGAAGGTAATTGGGGTGCCACATTGCATTATCGTATCGTCCATATATCACTTCATCTTGTAAGAATAGTGCGTGCTCTAGTATCAATTGCGCTCGCTGTCTTCATGAGAATCAACCTGTAGTCAGGCACCTCCCTCCCGCCCCTTTATCAAGAGCATGTTCAAGTTCGTCCAAAGACTGCAACCAGTAACGTACATCACTCTGAAATATTTGATACTTTTACATCTATCCTATCTTTGAAAACAGAAATACGAATGTCCTGAATTATGGTATCATATCGTAACCAAGCCATCCAAAATGTGCGATTACCGTCTCCCAAGCCCACTCAGGCCCCATGCAACCTTCGACTGCACGAAATCATATCTCCCCAATATCCTTAGCATCAAATCGCGGATGGACGCCCAACTGAATGGCATCCACCAAGCATATGGATCATACGTAAGACTTGCGAGTTTCATAAGTGTCTTGGTAAAGCCGATGATTTCTAACGCTCGTGCATGACGCGCCTCCGCAAATTCCTGCAAAATGGTATCATCCACATCGGGATCCTCTGCAGACGCTTGAATGTGCTTCGTGACAGCCTCTGCGAGGAAGATCGCGTCCCTCATGGCCAGGTTCATGCCCTGTCCGCCCGCAGGTGAATGTATATGGGCTGCGTCGCCGACTAGAAAAATGGCGGCTCCGAGACGCGTGAAGGTACGGTCTGCGATGGCGGAATGAGTTCTGAAACGTGTCGACCAGACCAGCTGATCGACTTTGACAGGTTTCGGGTTAAGAGACGGATCCGATGATATACACGCTGGCCCGTATGAGTCGATTAAGTTCTGGATGTACTCTTTCGGTGGAGCATGGGGGGGCTCTCCGTTCTTTGCAGGTATAGCACAACCTATACGAAAGATGGGTTTCGTAGTGGGCTTTCCATCTCGTGTCAGTTCAGTGTTGAAGTGGTTGCCAAACGGTGCAAGAAAAAAGATATTGCCTGAAAAAACTGTGGCGTTGAGGTGGGTCTCCAGGGTGAATGGACCGACGGGTTCAGGCTCGAATGTGACATCTGCAGAGACCATCTGAGCCAATAGGTTATTGGTTAGGTGTGGGCCTTCTGGGTCAGAGAACCCTATACCAGCGACGGTACGGATCTGGAAATGGTCGTCAGACATTCTACTAAGCTAAGTAGGTGGGCATTGAGGTCTCACGATTGAGCGGGCGCCATCTGCGCCGATAATATATCTAGCCCTGATAACTTGACCGTCCTCAAAGGACACATCAGTGATGCGAGAGTCCTTTTCATTCTGTTTCATTCCTACTGCCCTGTGCGGACGCTGCACCTGAACACCAAGGCTCTGCAACTTCTGCCCAAGTACAAACTCGGTGACATTTTGAGGGATACAGAGTGCGTAAGGGTGGACGGAATGTTTCTTTAGAGGGTCAAACGTGCCGTCAAAGATCTGTGAGGTACGAGATGTGATTCTGATGCCCTTTCCCTTGATGGCTCGAGACAGTAACCCATCTGCTGCATTAATACTGGCTAAAGCCTAAGATCACAAGAACATCAGCGGGCCTTCTTACGAACGCACAGGTAGCTTACCTCGACGGTTGCACAGTGTATGGCGATCGCCCTCGATGCATTCAGTCCTTCGCCTACGGCATCCACGATAACGAAGTCATGGCACCCGTAGTGGACGAGAGAAAGAGCAGCTGTGAGACCCGCGGGGCCTGCACCAACAATAAGCACGGTCGTGTTCTCGGGGAGAGACATCGTCTGTTTGGAGGATTTTGAGAATGATAATAAGTATGAGTGAGAAGATGGATGAGCTTCAGATAGCTCTTGCACCTGTTATTTAAGGCCACCAATACACAGGTTATCTTAACCGGTAGTTCGTAAGGATGACTTGCTATCCCACACGGACTGCAACTGTTGAACAATGTGTGGGCAATAACCAAACTAGACTCAGAGTGACTGAAGTAGTCCGATCCTGGTGGACTTGGTGACTCAATTTGTGTCCAGTCAGGATTGTGCACGACGCATGCGCTGGCAATTTGTGTCCACATGCGCTGGCCCGGAGGTGAAACGTTGTCTCGGCATATGACATGGGTCATGCCAATTGCAAAGTTCTCGTCCGTTTCGCGCGATGAAAAGGCGATGGAGCGGGTGAAGCGAGGACGCTTAAGCCTTAAGCGCTCATATCTTTTGATGCTGACTACAATACCATTAATTAGTAACGCGTCCGACAGGAATAGCCTATGCTTTATTTTAAACACAAAACCACGTCACAAGAATCCGGAGTTGATCCAGAGGCTGCCATCTTCTTTTTTCAACAACTACCGGGTGACTCGAGTAATGCAGCGAAATTCCTATGTCGAATCCAAAACAGTCAGCTGCTTCCTTGATTCATACCACGCTCCTACTACTGCATGCGAGACGGTACCAAAAGAACCATGCCGTTCCAAGCACACATCTGGCATCGTCTCTATAAGAAGAATAGTCACTGGGTCCGAGGCGTGAGCCGCGTTGGTTCAAGTTGCCACAGCAAATAATAGTAAGTACTATTATGATCGTGGTTTGACTATATTCAAGTTATCCATCAGTTGCATTCACACTCAGCTGAATTGACCCAGTTCTAGGTGGCACTAACGCTGTTGAATGTTCTCAACCTCAAGCACTGGTCCATGAGTCAACCAACTTCCCTACTTCAACAGATCTTCGATTTTTGGAAGAGTGACTTTGCCGGGCTGCTCGCTATGGTCAACGACAATGAAAGGCTTTGAGCACCCAGAGCTCATGAACTGGGACGGCCCTCTATCATCCAGTTCCTATAATCCTCAGTCACACAAAGACGTACCTTCGACATCGCCCTTCAAGTCGACGAGTAGCACGAATCCTACCCTTTCATCGGCATATCCTTCTAGTATATCATCACAAGACGCTAATGATTCTGGAGAAGATTCGGATTGCTATATTATTAATGTTTCATCTTCAATAGACGATTTACCTGGCAAAAAACGTGGTTCTACGCGTGCTTCAATAAAGGTGTGCTCGCGTTTCTCCTGAATCATTGTAGTTTACTAAACTCCACTCAGCGCGCGTCATCGATTGAAACGCTTTCACCCGCACATATGCCTCATCTCTTTCAGCCGTCTAATCACGATATGCTGTTTCCATTAATCCAGCATACTAGTACTCACGACACCTCGGCTGCCGTGAGCGCGTCTTCTTCCCTTGATAGATCCATCATACTTTTTCCTCCAGCTCAAACCATGCTACAGGACGATGGCGAGCCTGAAGTTGTCAAGACTTCCTGTCATCAATGCAGAAATACGAACACCAGACCCAAGATGCATTGTTCCAAACGCCGTCCAGACCGGTCAATCTGCGGGAAACGGTTTTGCAATAAATGCATCCTGAACCGGTCTGTCGCCTCCCTCTCCTTTACTTCATCTTCTTTCCTCATTGATTGCAATGTCTCCCCGCATGATTCCTCAGGACCCCGAGATAGCGTTTTCCGCCAATAACAAGAAGTTTATCTGTTCGGCCTGCCTTGATATCTGCAACTGCTCCGTATGCTCGCGGAGACGCGGGGAGGAGTATATTTCCATGCGTGGAGGGGGATTTGCGGGATCTCGCACCAAGTCGGGCATTTTGCTTGTGCCTGATGATTCCCGTGTCCCGGATCTTGCAATGACACCTGAACCTTCCAAAAGTGCGCCACAGACAATGTTCTGGGCTCATGTCTATGGTATTGAAGGCGAGCGCGTCGGACGTGCGTTTATCGACGATACTAGCGTCTTTGCCTCTGCCCCTGTCCGACCCATACAACCTGCTATCGTCGTACACAAGTATAATAAATCTTCAATGTACGACCGAGCCAGTTCGATGGCCCATCATTTTTCTCAATCGAGACTCGAGTGCAGAGGGCGGTGAATTCTCATCTCCTCGGGTTTCCCTTCCGAATCAGGTAGTGTAACAAGATATTTCATGGCAGATGCTCCTAACCTTCGCAGCCCTAGTCCCAAATTCGCCGTTTTTTAATACTGCGGGACACCAAGCGAGTTTTGCGCAAGTCTCTTATGTGCCATGTACGATCGTGTATCCCATGCTAAGGAAGACCTTTGCGGTATCCGTATATTATCATCCTGACACACAAAGTTGGGTGGATATCTGAAACGTGCATGCGCATGGAGCAAGGGGTCAAGTGCTTTCTTTCTTCTATTAGTCTGCCTAAGGGAGACTAGCTTTGATAGGTAGATGAAATGCATCATATGTATAAATTCGGTGGCTACCCCAGCTAGTAGATGCCGCAGCAAAGGTAGCAGCCTTTAACATCCGACCAGGTGGGTGCGTAGTCTTTCCCGCAGTTAGCGCTTTTGGGAACTTGGTAGCAAATGTCTATGCATGAATGACTGGCGATAGCTGGCTTCACCCCGGCGGCAACGGCAAGGATGGCGAGGTCAGCGAACTGAATTTTCATGGTATCTAGTGTATGCGTTCATTGTCAGTGATGAATATTAGCGCCGGCGAACCGCCCACCCTAGAAGTTTGGGTGTGTTCTACGCAAAGGTGCTAATAATGGCACGTAGAAGAGCTAAATGTGAGATGAACATCATGTCCAAGTCGCTCAAGTCTGATCACGTACCGTAAACGAGGCGATTTTGTTTGGGGATCTGAGACTTATCACGCTTGTCAATTTATATGTCACTGGAAGTCCTCAGCACTTCAAGTTGTTACTAGTTCTGATGTCATCGTCCGATCGCTACGGTGATGACCGGAAGAACCTGACAGCTACAATATATAGCCTCGACCTGCCGCTGGTTCCAACATTAACAGAGGTGCAGGAACGGCAAACTTTGATATATGGCAAAATGCTCTGCAAGGGGCAACGCATGAGAGATTCAGCCGGCAGCGTGCAAGTTTCGAAGTAATAAAAATAAAAGGCGGCCAAGGAAGTTGGGACAATAATCAGTAGTGGGAAGGACACAGGTCCGAAACAGAGTACTTAGGGAGGGAAGCACCAGGGCATTCAATATTCAACACTCAGGGATCCAGCATAGAGCTATAAGATTGCGCGGTAGGTCCAGGCCTAATCATATAGCCATTAACCTGTGACGGTGCCTCAGTAATACTTGGGCAAGGGACACTCACATTTCAATAAATCCCTAGACCGACCGATATATACACCGACGGTATGCGGAAAAACGAACGGTCGCAGGGCACAGGGTAGAAAGAGCGGTGTTGCAGGAAGTATCTGCTGCACTGGTCAGTGACAACGTTAACGATAACTATGATGCAACCCAGAGTCTAGTCTTGTCCGCCGGATTTGGTTCAGGCTGTAGGGAGAGCTTGGCTTTGAAACTGTCGCATTTGCCAATTTCGACTTAGATCTTACTGAATAAGGAAGGTCACCGGGTCCTTTTGACATCAACGTCGACCTTGACTTTAACATTTAATATTTAACTTTGACCTTGACTTCTGCTTCTGCTTCAACATGACCATAACTCTAAGTACGCTGCCATGTGATCAATACAGCTTATGTTGAATTACAGCCAATTCCACATATTGTTGAGTAGACTCGTAACCAGTCTGGACTACGTCTTTGATATTGTTAAGTGTTTGACGTAGTCTTTATGAGAATCAGCTTGTACTCTGGCACCTCCCTCCCTCCCCTTGATCAAGAGCACATTCAAGTCTGTCCAAGGACTCCAGCCAGTAACGTACACAACTCTGGAATATTTGATACTTTTACATCTATCCTATCTTTGAAAATAGAAATACGAATGTCCTAAATTATGGTATACAAAATGTAATATCGTAACCAAACCATCCAAGATTACCGTCTCCCAAGCCCACTCAGACCCCATGCAACCTTCGACTGCACGAAATCATATCCGCCCAATATCCTCAGTACTAAATCACGGATGGACGCCCAACTGAACGGCATCCACCAAGCATATGAATCATACGTAAGACTCGCGAGTTTCAAAAGCGTCTTGGTAAAGCCGATGATTTCTAGCGCTCGTGCATGACGCGCCTCCGCAAATTCCTGCAAAATGGTATCATCCACATCGGGATCCTCTGCAGACGCTTGAATGTGCTTCGTGACAGCCTCTGCGAGGAAGATCGCGTCCCTCATGGCCAGGTTCATGCCCTGTCCGCCCGCAGGTGAATGTATATGGGCTGCGTCGCCGACTAGAAAAATGGCGGCTCCGAGACGCGTGAAGGTACGGTCTGCGATGGCGGAATGGGTTCTGAAACGCGTCGACCAGACCAGCTGGTCGACTTTGACAGGTTTCGGGTTAAGAGACGGATCCGATGTTATACACGCTGGCCCGTATGTGTCGATTAAGTTCTGGATGTACTCTTTCGGTGGAGCATGGGGGGGCTCTCCGTTCTTTGCAGGTACGGCACAACCTACACGAAAAATGGATTTTGTAATGGGCTTTCCATCTCGTGTCAGCTCGGTATTGAAGCGCTTGCCAAATGGTACAAGAAAAAAGAAATTGCCTGAAAAAACTGTGCCGTTAAGGTGGCCCTCGAGGGTGACTGGACCGACAGGTTCGGGCTCGAACGTGACATCTGCAGAGACCATTTGAGCCAATACGTTGTTGGCTAGGTGCGGGCCTTCTGGGTCACAAAACCCTATGCCGGCGATGGTACGGATCTGGAAATGGTCGTCAGACATTCTACTAAGCCAAGTTGGTGGGCATTGAGGTCTCACAATTGAGCGAGCGCCATCTGCGCCGATGATATATCTAGCTCTGATAACTTGACCGTCCTCAAAGGACACATCAGTGATGCGAGAGTCCTTTTCATTCTGTTTCATTCCTACTACCCTGTGTGGCCGCTGCACCTGAACACCAAGGCTCTGCAACTTCTGCCCAAGTACAAGCTCCGTCACATTTTGGGGGATATAGAGCGTGTAAGGGTGGGCGGAATGTTTCTTTAGAGAGTCAAATTTTGCGTCAAAGATCTGCGAGGTACGAGATGTGATTCTGATGCCCTTTCCCTTGATGGCGTGAGACAGTAGGCCATCTGCTGCATCAATACTAGCTAAAGCCTAAAATAATGGAAAAATCAGTAGGCCTTCTTACGAACGCGCAAGGTAGCTTACCTCGACGGTTGCACAGTGTATGGTGATCGCCCTCGATGCATTCAGTCCTTCGGCTACAGCATCCACAATAACGAAGTCACGGCACCCGTAGTGGACGAGAGAAAGAGCAGCTGTGAGACCTGCGGGGCCTGCACCAACAATAAGCACGGTCGTGTTCTCGGGAAGAGACATCGTCTGTTTGGAGGATTTTGAGAATGATGATAAGTATGAGTGAGAAGATGGATGAGCTCCAGATGGCTCTTGCACCTGTTATTTAAGGCCACCAGTACCGTACACAGGTTATTTTAAGCGGTAGTTCGTAAGGATGACTTTCTATCCCACACGGACTGCAACTGTCGGAGAATGTGTGGTCAGTAACCAAACTGGACTCGGAGTGACTGAAGTTGTCCGATCCTGGTGGACTTGGTGACTCAATTTGTGTCCAGTCAGGGTCGCATACGCTGGCCCGGAGGTGAAACGTTGTCTCGGCATATGACATGGGTCATGCCAATTGCAAAGTTCTCGTCCGTTTTCGCGCGATGAAAAGGCGATGGAGCGGATGAAGCGAAGCCTTAAGCGCTCATATCTTTTGGTGCTGACTACAATACCATTAGTAGTCCGACAGGAATAGCCTATGCCTTAAAGTTATTTTAACCACGTCACAAGAATTCGGAGTTGATCCGGAGGCTACCATCTTCTTTTTTCAACAACTACTTACCGGGTGACTCGAGTAAACAAAATTCTCATGTCGAATACAAAACAGTCAGCTGCTTGCTTGATTCATACCACGCTATTACCACTACTGCATGCGAGACGGTACCGCAGGAACCATGTCGTCCCAAGCACAACGTCTGGCATTGTCTCTGTAAGGGGAATAGTCACTGGGTCCGAGACGCACAGAGACTGAGGTGTTGGTTCAAGTTGCCACAGCAAATACAGTAAGTACTACTATTATGATCGTGATTTGACTATATTCAAATCAGTTGCGTCCACACTCAGCTGAATTGACCCATTTCTAACGTTGTTGAATGTTCTCGACCTCAGGCACTGGCCCGTGAGTCGACGACTTTACTTCAACAAATCTTCGATACATTCGTTCGACTTCCTTGCATTTCCCGAAGTTCCATGGCGCTCACCTGTGACCCAATGCTTAGCGCCTCAAGTCAATACAGTAGTCACGGTCGCAGCCATCACAGCTCCCTTTACAAGCACGACGATATCCGGTTATTCCATGGCATACCCCAATGACCCTCTAGTTCCTCGGAGACAAGGAACAGTGTTGACGAACTTAGTGACTTTGAACCAACGCTCTTACGAGTTCCTTCTCCTCTCCATTTCTGCCTTGGCTTACATCCTGTGTGGGAACGCACCAACTCAACTCGGTCTGCTTCCTGTGAGCATTTCAGTCTCCACACACGTTGTCTTCTTATACATCCTGTAGCTCATCATACTAGTTCGTTCACTTGAGGCTCTGTTTGCAGAATTGTGCTTATTTACGTCAAAAAAAATATCTAGATGCTTGTGTGAGCTTGAGCCGAACACTCAGCTGAGTCACCTCGATATCATATACCTTCAATATCCAATGTTGATACAGCGTATCAATATCTTGATCCCATATGCTCCCGATGCATAAGATCGAATGATGATTACTCAACAAATCTGAATCCACAATGAGGAGAGGCAATCCATGCAGCAATGCTCCCACCAATTGCAAGCTCCGACTTTGCTGGCCTTTTCTGGTTCATGTCGCAATCATGTACTTACTGCCTGAATTCGTCCCCTCGTTAACATTTAAACGGTCAAAACAGGTGTCCACAATCTAACTTAGGCGTCTGCAGAAGTCCCACAATTCTCTTGCCTCCAACTCGCGAGAAGGTCATTGAGCCCAAGTTCAAATACATCTAAACGCAGCTTGCAGCTCTACAGATTTCAACTAAATAAAGTGAGAGTTGGTCAGTAGCGTATTCTAACCAGCTAGTTGCCAGCCGCGTTGTCATCAAACTGCCCCGTCCCACAAAATGACAGCCAGCAGCTCAGTGGTCGCAGAAAGGGATGAAACTGGACGTATATTCTACACCACCGTTGGACATAGTATCGATATCCCAGCCAAGAAGGTACGCACCATAGCAAGCCTCCCAGTCCTATCTCATCCCACATCTTCGCAACAGACCGCACGTACCACCGATACTTCCCGAAACCGACTTTTCAATGAAAAAGCCTTGCAAGCTCTAGGACGTAACATCTCAGCGATATTCCTCCCAGCTGAATATCCAAACACTGTCACTCCTGGTAAGCACCTCAACATAACATTCCATCCAAGTTCTCCCTCATGTAAATGCGCGCAGATTACCTGCAGTCAGTAGCCTCTACTGCTGCGTGAGCGTCATGGTCTCGAACATGACCATCCCTTCGTCCCAGTTATCAAATGTACAATGATGTGCAAGAATTTTGCAGTTCGTTGTCAGGTTTACTGGCTTCCAGAGGCGCGCTCTAAGGTATGCTCGCGCCTTAATGCAGATGCAAATTGAGTTCAATTCGATGGTCCAGGTTTTGGAGTGGGCAATGTATCAGCATCAGCAACTCAGGCGCTCCTTTTATTAGTCCTGAAAGATGTCTGTTCGCGGTTCACAAGTAAGTTTTTCCTGTCTACTCCGCAGCCATTGACAACGTCTCTCCAGCCATAATAGGCGCCTATTACTTTGGTACCTCGCTATACCCCGAAACCAAAACATTCCGCTTTCTCGCAGACGTCATCAATGACACCTCTATCGTTTTAGACACTATATCCCCATATTTCACCAGCATATCCCTATCCACCACATCTCCATATATCCCTTCAGGCTCGACTCTCCAAATCGCAGCGTTGTGTATGAGCGGAGCTATGAGATCTCTCTGCAGTCTCGTAGCAGGCGGATCCAAAGCAGCACTCACAGACCACTTCGCTTCACCCGTGAACGGCAAAGGTGACGTAGGCGAATTGAACGCTCAAAACGCGAGCAGATCAACTGTGGTTGCGTTGACAGGTGTCTTGATCAATTAAATCCTTTTAGCTTTGAAGTGATGGACATAACTGACTTGGGCAATATTAATAGCTTGGAACGCTTATTGTTCCTTATATCACGACCCGCACCTCAATTTACACCGCTCTTTTCTTTCTCGTCTTTGGCCATCTTTTAGCCAATTATCTTGCGGTGCGCAGTGTCATACTCCGATCGTTTAATAGACAACGGTCTAGTATCCTTTGGAGTACATTTCGTAACCCAAAAGCAGGAGCAGACGGACGTTCTGTCTGTTTGACACCAAGAGATGTATCGAACCGAGAGATAATTCTAGATATTCTCAGCCGCATCCGCGATGCAGTCGCCGACCGAGTCATCGGACACTGCTCATTAGGCGTATCAGTGCAGTACGCTATGACACACTACAACACACCGCACATTCTCAAGATGCTCCAGCACTTCCAGGAAGAACCGTACGTTCTCTTTGTGGCGGAGTCTCGATCATGGGGGCGACGCGGACCGTGTATCTTGGTGTCTTTCAAAGAAGGATACGGATCCCTGGACCAGTTACGTGTTTGGCTGCATGCGCTGGAGATAGCTGCGATGTGGAGTACCCGGCATATGCGTCCCAGTGTCACTAGTCCTAGTGAAATCGAGGACGTGGTGCTCTCGACACATGAAACCCTCGGGAAGGAGTTCTCTGGTTTCATGAGGTGCATGAAGGAAGCGGGGTGGAATATCGAAGAAGGCGCGATGACGATGCGGGTAGTGTGATTATGTCACCCGAGACTACGAAGGATGCATAATTTCTTTCTAGAGGCACGCAACAGCACTCGGTGTACTCATGTATCGCTTGATCCATTCAAATAAGATACGGTCAACGACAATATATACATGCACAGTTGCGTGCCATTACCGAGACACTATGGTGGACAGTGCCTATACTATGTCGAGAGCATCAGGATGTTTTATTTAGCGTGACTTTCACCCAACGATACAATTTGAGCTCGCTGTCCTCGAGCTATCAGACGCTAAAGTAAAGCATCCTGATAGTGTGTGAGTGTTTTAATGTGCACCATAATCAAACGAATCAAGCGTCTTGTGAAAGGGGATATTACCTGCATGTTATAACGCCGGATGCCTTCGTCGTCGGTCTCGGCGGCAGTAATATTGCCAGAGCTAGAGATACGCAGGTCGGCGACGTGTGAGAGTAACAATCATACCGTGAACTTGCCGTGAGCAATAGAGGTACTATGGATTGATCTATAATTGAGTGTACGTTATAATAATGAAATGTGTAATAGTGTCAAGGTTAGGGTTAATAATTCATTCACGTGATTCATTTGTTTAGTCTTCGCCGTAGCTTTGCACTCAATATTTTTTCTCAAAAATTTACAGGGAACATCTTGATCATAGTCAGAGCTCGTATGTCTATAGAACCAAGCTTCAAGTTGCTGGTCCAGTGTCATCACCAAAATTACCAAATCCAGAGATGGTCATATATTACCATGTCGGAGCCACCATAACTGCCATATGTATCTGGCGCAAGTCTCAATGCAAGGCAATGTTAGGAAACTCAATTCGGACATTGCGACTGCCATATGACTATAGTCTGGCATTAGGCTAGTGTACCGATATATCAAACATTGCTATGTACATAATGCATTTGAATTTCACTCAGATTCATCAGACATTGCAATTGCGTTCGGATATAACAATGTGATGCATTGAATTAATGGTAGTACAAAGCAGTGAGGTACAATTGAGTGAACACTTCCGAACCTAGTTCAGAACGTGTTTGAACTCTCGAACCGTTTTGATTGCAAAAAAATCTTACAGTGAAAATAGCTACTAGAACTCTCACGACCATGGGCACCAGCTCGAGGCACTGGTGCTGCTCGTTTCGTTTTGTGTCCAGCAGGTGGAGGAGACGTCGGAGGTTCGCTCAAAGGAGAAGTTCACGTTGAACAGGTGCCGGGAAGCTGCAAGGAGGTGCCGGCCCAGGAGAACCTAGTAGATTACATCAATATCAGTCATATATTCTGCAAGCCCATCTCGAAAGACAAAGATGTACCACTATGATAATGTAAGGTAAACATCCATGACTATAACCAGTGGTTATTTTGAGTCTTTGAGAGCTCTAGCGCAAAGTTGAGTTAAAAGCAGAGATGGAAGTGATTGAACCACTGACCTTTGGTTGACGACGCAGACATCAATCACTCTTTCATTTGCCAGGGCCAGCGGCAATAATGACAATGAGAACGTCGACTTCAGAGTGGCGTACGAACGGAACAGGCATCGCGAAATTCGAAAGAGCTATGACTTAACAATGGGGAAAATGTAGAGAAGTGCGTCAAACACTTCGAACACTAAGCAACATAAGACATCGACTGTGCGAAGCACAAAGATGGACAACTCACCTTTCTTTCTGACTGAATCTGACATATGATGTCTTATAAACATATGTTGGATTTGCAGAAGAGACTACAGTAGCAATGGTTAGACAAATTTAGATATAGTAGATAGTTTCGTACCTGATGTGCAGATGAGTCCGTGGAAGCTGTAAAATCGATATCGATGATGCAAGTAGACGATGCTGGATCTATCGGATGGATGAAATAAGTACATAACATATGCATATATGTGCATACACTCACCTAAGTCGGCCATCCAGATAGCATATAGTCATGGAAAAACAGTGCTGTTGGTCAGGTTGAGGTGGCCTTCAGTATGAGTGATGGTGACAATTGCAGAGACATGTCGAGTGATTGGACTTAGTGGTGTTGGTATTGGTATAGAATTAGAGGGAGGATAAGCAAAGATAGCACGTCAACATAGTTGATAGGAATTTGCCAGCGGGCTTTGAGCAGTCATGTGATCGTATTTGCAAGTCATTTTGCCCTCACTTTCCCCGCTGCAGCGCTGAAGTTTGAACGTTTGTACTCTCCATGAGGACGAGATTGTGGCGGATGACAGCGAGGAACTCGATGATAAAATACTTATGGAGGAAGGTTCTGGCTTCCTTTAGGTACTTTACTTCAGTTTCACCCATTTTTCGTTGTATTACTCTATATAATACATTGGATGTATCTGGATATGTCTGATATCTGGCTGACAGCTACTCTACTGGATGACTTGTGTCTGACAGATGGTATGTTTGATGGCATTGTATCGCTACGATATTTCAAATGTCAGATATCACAGGTATATACAATTGGCAGCGTCAGAAAATTCAATATATCATGTGATCTCTGGATTCGGTAATTTTGGTGATGGTCTTACGAATCAAATCCGCGGTTTCGTGATTCATGATTTATCGGTTCATCACCAAAAGTCCAAAAACCTGACGCTACCTGATTAGGGATTCTGGTCCCGTGGTTGTCTAGCTCATGTACGGCGAGCACAGATCACCAAATATCACTTTCATATTTACAATCAGGCTGAATCATGCAATAGATGGAGAATGTTCAGGCTGACGAGTACATGATAAGTCAGTTGTCATAATGAAATTTTAATGATGCACTATGATCTACTATGCTATACCACCTGCAGTCCGACTGATGCCTGATATACCTGGAGCTAGCTAATGTAAGGCCACCAGTGACTCGACAGATGCAGCAAGAACTTAGGCCCACTGGCAAGACATCACCCTATGTTTGATGGCCATGCAATGATGATTGTGGGATAGATACAGACGCTAGGATAAAACCTATGAGTGCCCGGTGACATGAGTGCGGAGAAGCAAAGTCGGTGTGAGCAAGTTTGCCAGTATAGATGGGAGCAACTCTGTGAATGCAGGTACAAAAGTTGAGGATTGATACACAGGAAAAGCAGATATGATCCTCACCAGTTTATAAGGCGCCATATCCCTCACGTGCAAGAAAGTCATCATCTAGCTCCTCGTCAACCCAAACTTCATTCTCCTCACCGTCGCCTGGGTCTTCATGTGCGCTCCCATCACTGTCATGATCATCCACAGCTTCATCCTCCATGTGAGACTCTTCTGAGTTAAGCTGAACGTCTTCTTCCTCATGTGATGACACAGCACCGTCGTTCCGCAAAAACTCATCCCACTCTCGTGTTACTTTGTGACCAACACCACCTCCTCGGAAGTGCATGAACATATCGCGGTCAACAAAACTGGGTAGACATATTAGCAGAGTGATATCAATATATAGAGAATACATACTGATTCACATAGAAATACTTGAAGTCTGTATTGTCATCATCCGTAGCACATCCAAACGAAGGCCCAAGCCGAGTGTCAGTGTGTCCATGTTCAAATCCAGGAATAAGATGTACACCCCAAATTACTTAGTCAGGGTCTACAAAACCAAAGCCTTCAGGGTCATCATGCTTGAAAAATCCAATGCGGTAGAGTCGTTTGGCTGACCACCCAGCTTTGTATTCAATGTCACGCCCGAACCAACGAACAAAAAGCACATTCATACGAGTTGGGGCCCATACGCTGGTGGCACCCTGAGCACGATACCAGACATCAAGATCAAAAATCTTGACGATGCAGGCATACCAATAAGGGTGTCGGTCATTGTCGTTCTCATGCGAGAGCATCAGGACATCCGCATGTGTTCGAGGATTGATCGAGTCTTGCTCTCTTCACATATCATAAGTTGTATAGTTGATCTGCAGTACGCTGTGCTCGCGGAGTTGGTTGTTGACAATGATCACCTGATTCCTGTCCTCGTCAGAGAAATTGTGTTCGTCACCAGAGTAATCTATGCCACGGAGTCATGCCAGTAAGTGATCCTTAAGACGTGGAATGAAGTCCTACAAGGCCATGAAGTTAGTAGGGGATGTGAAAATACTTTGGGTACTCACCTTGATTGCTGGGTCGTCATGCTCACCAACCCATGCAAATATATCATGTGAGCATTTCGGATACTTTGATATGTGATAGTGTGCTGAGGGTGATGTGCGTTTGCGCACTTCTTGCTGCGTTACAGATGCCAGGGTCTTCTGACGTTGATTTAGCACCTTTGCAACGAGTCGTTCACGAGCTTCCAGGCGTGTCATCGTTGCAACCATGGTCTTCTTGTTCTTTGATGTCCTTGGGTACCATTGCTTGACATGTCGATGCTCAAGTTCGCTGTAGAGAATCATGCCTCTCATGGTGTGATATGGCAGTTTCCACTAGGGAGTATACAGCACAAACTCGCAGCACCACTCTGTGTACTGTCCACAGCTATTCCTATATGAGGCGCAGCTTTCCCGCGCAATGCGCACCATTCCCGCGCTACACGATGTATATGTGCACGCGCGTTCCCGCACTTGAGCGCCCTATAGTGCCAGCCATCCAAAAGCATCCATCCACTGTCCACCAAGCCCTCTAGTGCGTATATTTCCATTTTTTTTATTAGCATATCATTCCACCTCTATTTTTATCATGGACCCTTACTTATATATATCTTTACATACCTACTTGGTCGCGCTTCGGCTCCGCATGACCGCGCTTAGGCGCGCTATATAAGCGCCAGCAGTACATACTATGAAGGACAGTTTTCCACTTACTTTTCACCTTACCTTACTTTTGACTTGAGTACCACCCACTATTTACCTAGCTGAACATAGTAGAAATCTGTTTGTCCACATCTTGCACTCTCTTCTCTTATCTTGCATTATATTATCACTTAAGTCTAGACTCTCTATCATTTCCGCATACGCGCATGCACTTTCCCGCGCTTCGCGCCAATACGCGCGCGTGTTCCCGTGCCTTGCGCGCACCTGTGCTTTCTCACACTTCGCTTCAGCGCGTACCTCTAGATCTTCGCTGCACTCGCTTCCCCTTTAGGGTTGAATGCACTTGCCATCTCAAGTATTGCAGACTAGGCAACACTCGACCTACAACATTTTTTAGATACAGTTAGGAGCATTGTTTGTTCCTCTCTGTATTGTTGTTTCTACATCGCCCTAAGCAGGGATATAAGAGAATGATACTACTGGCATGATAATCAATATGAAACATACCGGCTGTGTAGTATAATTGTCCGTCGTGCCCCTTTGCCTAATTGTGTTAGCATAATCTCCCAGTGCATGAAATTTATATGTCGAGATATTGAGGGACTTGTACTTTGGTCCAGCCTTTCTCTTCCCTGGAGCGGTGGATGTTACATTTTGTTTCGCAGCTAATGCAGCCTCTCGACGACTTCGTGCTGCATACTCGTCAGGAAGTTCAGTTGTGAAGTAGTAATTGCACGTAGTCTTGTAGAACTTGCGAACTGGTTGACCAAGTATGATGGTGGCAATATCAAAAAAATCCAGTGTGTTGGTGGTATGCATCCGAAGCTTTGCATATGCGTGCCATGATGATAGGTCAAAGAGAAGCTCAAGGATTATGGTATTGTGAGGCTCGGGCAATAGATTCTCAAATACAGCCATAGCACACTGACAGAAAATTCAGATGATACACAATATCAATGGTATGGCTACTGACCTGCAGAAGATCCTCGAAGTCTCGAACGGCCAATTTTTTCATGGCTGAAGCATTATGGTGAAAGCGACGAATTGTTCCTCTACCAAATGTAGGGACTCCTCTGTATCTAGAAAGGATATTAGCATACATAATCTGCAAGTGGGCGAGTACCTTTGGCACCGATGCACCACATCAAAAAATAACTTACCGTTCATTTAGCTTCTGCACTGCTGTTCCTCCAGCTGCATGCAAGATTCACATCAGGTGCGTGAAAAGTGCTTTCCAAGCACCAATCTTGAACTCATGCAGTTGGTCAATCACAAACAGTGAAAACATGTCGATGCCATGGTCTGCTAGTTGTGCAGAAAATGTGTTCTAATGATAATCATCAGTCAGTGTGAACGTTAATAGGCATATAGTAGCACTTACACGAATTGGCACGTATGATTCTTCATTAAGAATCGCCTTGACACGACTGCCGTCCACTGGAGCTCCAAGTTGGAAGATCAATTTCCGAGCCTCTTCCACTCGTTGCCGTTGTCGTAGGCTATCAGTGCGCTCCTGTGTGACCCGGTGCCTCATGTCTAGTACCATTCCCATCATATGAATGTCGGTCTTCTTAACAAGGCAGCGAGGGCATGGACGCTGCCCTAAAAATTTGATACTAGTGAGCAGTATCCTCGAGTAATGCATCAATATCAGCCAAGTAATGTCAGGTAGGACTCACTTTTCTGGATAATCTGCGGAGTATGAGAAAAACCGAGGGAATACCCTTCGTGTAATCCCATCACTACAGCGAATAACAATACCGTGCTTATATGCTTCCACAAACTTTCCATCAAGAATTAACTCCCAAATTGCATGAACCAACTCGCGTTTGAGGTGTGTGAACGTGCTACTTGACGCTGGTTCACCAAATATATCCACATAAATGTCTTGTAAATTATGTGGCAGCTGCAGGTAGGTTCAGTAAAATATGTTCGTAAAGAGATGTATACATACATTGGGAATATATGCCAAGTGGTGACACGCATGAGCCGTAGGCTTTCCTCATGTATATTTGGACTGATTACCGAAGAATAAGTAAAGTGGCCAGAGAGATGCATCTCCAAAGCTTGCTAAGTGGGTGGCGTCTGACCAGACCATTAGCGAGGCAATGACATGCTCGAGTTTGTCATCAGGATCTCGGGGAAGAGCATTCAGTTCTTTGTAAGCGTTCACCATTTCAGGGGAGGCATAGGATTCAGAGAAAACTTCCAGTGTTCGATTATCTGGGGTATTCCAGTACTGGCGGAATGGAGTCATGTTGAAATGCAGTGACACATCATCCTCGAACACGCGCATGATGATATCAACTAGAGAACGGTGGTAAACGCCAGGGATTGCGAGCTCAGGAGTGTCGGTCTCTGATGGGAACTTAGCCTTCTCGTTGGGTAAGCAGATCTTGACAGTAGACCTTTGCCAGCCGTAATGTTCGTGGAAGGGATTGGATCTACCATCAAGGTAATCGTCTAGCCATTTGCTCTCGCATGTGTGATTGAACCAACTAAGTCAGCCTGCTTAAAACTGGGATCACGAAGGAACTCAGCAAGGCGATTGAGTTCAGTTGCTGATTTTGCATTACTGCCAGAATAGTGCCAGGCCATCAAGAGGGCTGATGACGGATCTGTGAATGCTCCAACCAGATCATCATCGCTGATTTCGGGGGAGGAGACTCCTGGGTGCACTCTGTGAGGGGTAGCGCATGCACCCTCCAGGGTCGGAGCATCTGTGACACTCTCTAGTGTGCAGTTAGCTTCTGGGGCCAGAGTGGGGCGCGTTGGATATATGTTGTACAGACCGAATGTATCTGGTTGTGTTTGGAAGGGTATAAGCTGGGGAGGATCAGGTAGATCAAAGGGTGGTGGTGACGGCTGGGGTGACGAAGCACTGCAGCTTTGGGGAGCTTCGTTCTCATTACCCGAAATGCCTGCATGTCCCTGTTGAACAATTGAAGGCATGTGTGCAAGGTGGCTGGAGGTACACTTGATGGATCACCAATATTCTGGAATTCGTAAGTGCACTGTAAGATTTGGCTCTAACAATCCAGACAAAACATACCTGATTTACCGTGGCTGTATTGTCATCCACATCCATCCCACTATCATCCATTGCCCTTGCTTCACCATCCCTTGCTTCCTGCATCACCTCCTCCTGTTCAATCCGAGGCCGTTTTGACCTCCTTCCATCATTAGACTTGTGCTGTTTGATGGCACAGTGTAAAATGTCCGAGAGCTTCAGAGCTTTGTTCTGCAAGCAGCGGGAATGATGCCCAGAGCGCGATCTTTGTGTGTGAAAGGCCTTACCACAGGCAAGGCAGGGCTGCTCCATCTTGATCAAAGAGTTGAAAGGCTCAGACTCGGAGCAATGCGACTTGGACAGCGGCTGAGGAACTTCGGCCCACTCGGAGCTATTGAATAAGATTCAATGTCAGTCCTGGGTCGGATCAAAGCTGATGATATTAATATTAAATATAGATATTGTATGGAAGCGTCAGCCAAGATAAATAATATTTAGTACTTCGCTCTCAATGTGGCAATACCCCCAGCGGCATTCATAATGCTAGCCTTTCGGATCTCACTCATGACCAATTGCTGGTGGCGGACCGCCTCAACAATGTTACCTGTGCCTGCCTCGCTCTTGGTGCGGATGGAAGCAGCGCCTTATGAGATGCGACGAAGGGCCTTGCCAGTGGAAGTCGGCCAGAAGTCAGGCCGGAAATAAGATAGATAGCCTAGTACAAGAAACGAAGTCAGTACACATAATAGGTAGTAGGAATGGATATGATAAAAGTTAAAAACTGTCAGGCTTGAATGCTCAGAGTCGCCTCCTAGAGGCGTGTCCTCGCAGCCTAACAGCCTCTGGTCCAAGTCGCCTCCTAGAGGCGTGTTGGACCAGGAAGTGAAGTGCAAATATATAAAAAATAAGAATAAAAAAAAAACTCACCAGAGTTGTTGCGCTCGCTCAGACAGATGACCAAAGGTTTAGGGCGATGAGATGCCAATGGTGACCATGCACAATTGGGTATCTTCGTGTGCTTTGAGGGTGGGATACAGGAATGGCAGGAAGGCTTGAATGTACGGTGCAAATCCGACCCAGATTTGAACGGAGCGCGTTCTCGGCGCTGAAATGACACTGAGGGACAGGACGACATTAGTGTTGGTGATGCAGGTGAATTGAAGGGACGATCTCACCTCACAACCTTGGGTAGCAGCAGTCGCTGGTCAGGACGTAATCTAGATAGAGAGTGAGCAAGAAAGAAAGAACGGTCAAAATATGTGGAAAGCAAACTGAAAAGAAAGGACGCTCACCGATACTACAATATCCAGCGCCCTGCTCTGTCCCTCAGCCCACAGGAAACAGCTCAAAGACGAGCTCCTGCATACTCGGAGAGTTGGAAGAGGCTGCAAAAGCCGAAGAGATGCGCAAGCAGGAGGAGGAGGCCGCCGCTGCCAACAAAGCCCAATTGTAAATGTCGAGGATGGAGTTTCTGACGAAGTTCAAAATTTTGCATGTGACTTTTCAGAAGTCCACCGGCAAATGCCGGTCAAGCAGTAAATGCATTAACATGTACAAATAATGAGGGAATCTCGTCCGTCCATCCATGCCTGCCTGTCCCATCCCGTCTGTTCTAATCAATTGAATTTGAGTCTTAGCGGACCGTTTATCACTCCTGCACAACAGGTGCCATCTGCTCAGGTGCAAGTAGAATGGGCCGACCCTGGCCTGACGAAAGCAACTGTCTGGATTCACCTATATGCATGCATATATTGACTAATATTACATATTAGCCATAAAAAAGATGTCTTTCGCATTGCACCTATCATCGAGGATGCACATGCTCACTTGGACAATGACTCTGACACAGACGACACATAGTACTCTCTTAGCTAACATGTAAGTGATATTTTGTGTTTATTTACTGCTAACAGTGACAAGATCCAAAGACATGCAGGACCAGATGCTCTGGACATTCAAGAAGATCATTACAGGCACCCCATACCTTCAAGAACTCATAAGAGGTTAGATGCCGGGATACAGACCCTGGGTGAAGGTCTAGAACTGTGGTGCGGATACTTCCAGTAAGCTCAGGATCTCTGTGGCGACACACATTTGACCAACATACAATTATTAGGAGTGTTCACCCTACCATTGGAAAGAACATTGATGTGTCGACAGCGGTCATGTAAGCAAGCCTGTCTCAACAATCACTATACATTAACGCTCATGTAAATCTATATCTCAGGTTCAAGCAAGGTAGCTTTCAGACCACTGCTCTTGCTGTTCTCAAGCAGAACAACATTTGTGCACTGGACCTCTGCCCAGATTTGCCGCAGTTCAGGCAGCTGAAGAACTTCTTCAAGGGTGTTTCTGTCACGCTCATCCACCGGCTGGCAGGTTTTAGACTGCCGCTCTTGCTGTTCTCAAGCAGAACGACATTTGTGCACTGGACCTCTGCCCAGATTTGCCGCAGTTCAGGCAGCTGAAGAACTTCTTCAAGGGCATTTCTGTCACACTCATCCACCGGCTGGCAGGTTTCAGACCGCCGCTCTTGCTGTTCTCAAGCAGAACAACCTTCATGCACTGGACCTCTGCCCAGATTTGCCGCAGTTTGGGCAGTTGAAGAACTTCTTCAAGGGCGTTTCTGTCACGCTCATCCACCAGCCAGGCCTCAAAAAGATTTGAGGATTGTATCTTCGACATTGCCCATTGTTATCAGCCCAACGGCATGCACCTTCATTAAAATACTGATTGTTGTTACACTAGTACAGTGAGTCTATATACAACAATTCACATCCCATGGTTTTCAATAGCGTTACAGATTTCATGAAGAACTTCGTTTTGCCTGTTGATGATTGCTTCAATCCTACTCATAGCCTCACGCACTCCCATGACTTCCTGCATGACCTTCGCCACCAATCCGCCTTCAAATAACTCGAAATTTCTTCTGATCCTCCTGCATTTCTCAGGCGGAAGTTCGATGATAGGTACTGATGTTGCTCGTGCATTAGTAACATCACAGCCTAAGTTGCATGGAGTCTGCATGTAAGTTGTGAGTGCATCAGCTGAGAAATTGAGCCAGCACACTCACACCATTATCTTCAGATCTTTTTCACTTTCAATGAGATTCATCAGCGTCTTCAAGACCATCTCGACTTGGAGCTTCTAACTGCTGAAATCAGAGTTGTTAAAGCAGCTAACTATAATCCATAGGTACATACTGGCTCCGGTTGTTCGTGCTGTTCAGCTCCAAGTTGAAATTCATCTACAAGCTGAAACACCTGCTCATCATTAGGAGGCCAGTCATCAGGTTTGAACCCTCTGAATAGTGTATCATGTTTATAGCATCCACATGAATATACTGGAGTGCCTTGCCCATGGCTAGGATGCCTAGTGCATCCCTGGTGACTTTCTGGAGTAGACCTGTTTGAACAGTTCTCAAATAAGTCAGTGTTCGCTAAGATTGCCTCAAGCCCATCATTGAAGTCGCTGGGGCGGGAGTCATTGCTAAGGGTGTCACAGTCAGATGACATGTTTCTTGCTTACTCCGTCAAGTGTAAGGCTTTTAAATTATTGGGACTTAGCCTGACTTGTGCTCCATTTCAGAAATTCTTTTGGGTCATTATTGACCCTGCATTGTAATGTGTCACTCTGTCAGATCCCAAAGTATGTGGAGCATGGTGGGCTGAATTATATCCATATAGATTTATTGATTCATTGCTTAATAACTAGCGTCTGGTCACTCCCCACTTTTTATTGTAAGGTAATGATCCGGATTAGCACCCCACCTCCCTTCCCTGAAAAAAATCCCATTTCAGGAGCAGCGACCTTACCTGGGACAAAATTGGTTAAGTGCATGACGTACCTGATGGTACCGCAACTATGATAATGCTACTAGTACTAGTGTGGTGGTCAGTGAGCGTTTGATGCAAACGTCTTCCCACATTTTCTCTTATGTCTGCTCACAGATCTTCCAGTGCGGCCACTCGCTTACTGACACCATCCGAATTGGACAGCGGCTCTGAGTCTGAGTTGGCCCCCAGCTTAGATGCCTCATTGCCACCAACACAAGATCCAAAGGGCAAGTCTAAAGCAAAGCATAACAAGTAAGAGTAAGTGGTCGCACAGTAACCTGGTATACTAACTGAGCTGATCTATTATATTCGCAGCATGGTAAATAACCAAAGGTAAGTTGACTTGATGATATGCAAAAGGCACTGTGTCACCTTTTATCAATAGGAAAGGCAGCATCACTGCGAGGGAAAGTGCTTGCACTTTGCACGCTGGATCCCTCATGCCATCAATATGTTTTGTAGCTTAACTGATACATTCCGTATTGCGATGCTAATGGAAGAGGAAGAGGCTTCTAAGGTGTTGGGTCACTCAGAAGATGAAGATGTCAAGGCGCAGCGAGACCAAGTCCTGTCTTACGTGTATGACTTTAGATGTTCCATTATTTTCACTTCCTAACTACCATGTTTACAGGGGTAAAGATGCCCAAGAACGACACATGAGAAATTACTCAAAGATCTTACTCGGAGCCCCATACTTGCGCAAACTTGCGCATGGAAATGTCAAACAACAGACGGAGCTGCACGCTATCCTTACCGAGGTAAGCCTCTGGTGATGTACCCTTGGTGATCTTACCTCTAAACCTAAGAAGATGCAAGTCATTATGGGTCAGGCACGCTCTGACAATGCTAGCCACCTTAAGAATTGTGTAGCGCAGTATGCAGCCCCAGACCCTTCAGACAAGGGGCTGGAACCTCCGATTTACGCTGACAACAAATCCTGCGCATTACTTGGTGTGAACCACCCTCAACTCGCTGCAATGCTGTGCCCTATCAAGCATGCAAAAGCATATCATGAGGACCCTAAAAAGTACGTATGAATTCTATGATTGTTCATCATCTTATTGGCGACTTTCAGGGTACAAGCCGAACTTTAGAATGGGGTTATCAGGATTCACTCCGCTGCATGGCCTGCATTTATATATGAAGGTACTCCGCCAGGAAAAGACTTTGACCCAGACAATGTTCAGGAGGGATTTTCAAAGGGCTATTATTTGAAACGGGTAAGCTTACTATTATCTTATCAACAACATCTCATGTAGTATTTAGGTTTTTCGTCACATATTTACATCTCCATCATCTGCGCTCGTTCCAGATGGAGAGATTATTCCGAGTCGTGGATGTAATGCCAAGTTACACGGCATGGAAAAGGTTGAGCCTGAACATATTGCCTATGCATTCGTCCAGGTACATGCTCTAATATATTTCAATGACTATCTAACAAATGTCATAGAGCCGATTCAGTATTGCCACGCGACAAGTGGCATGAAACCGATGGTTGCTATAAGTACAATGAAGCATACACCCGCTTCATCAAGGCAATCAGAGAGGCACCTGATCAAACATGGGCAGAGTCGCTGCTTCAGTGGTGGAACCAGTTGAGTACCATTTTTGCTCTTACCTTGGCATCGCACTAATTTTGTGAAGGACGGTATTTGGTAACAAGCATGGCCTCGTCGTGATTGATTTGACTGAGGATGATGAAGACGATGACCTTGTTGTCATGCAGAGACAGCATGAAATGTGCATGGTGGCTGTGCATCAGAAGGTTCGAATCTACTCTATCATTCTCCAATACTAACTGCCTCTAACACTCAGACACGATTGCCTGAGAATGCAGCTGTTACCCCAGCTGCTGCCATCGCCGAAGACACTGCTGTGCCCCCAACTTCTATGCGACAATCCGAGGCTGCTGACCGGCCAATTCTGCCCCTTGCATCTCCATCTGCAACACCTAGTTCCGTTCACCCAGAAATAGAGTCTCTGAAACGAATGTTGGGGGAATTCCAAGATGACGATCCTCTCACTGAAGATGAGACTGACATGCCTGCTCCATCAAAGCGTGCTAGGAAGGCTTGCAAGACTGCCACAACCTCAAAGAAGACACGCAAGGGCAGAAAGTGATGCGTTCAGGTTGGTTCTTACTCCTATTGTGCCTAGTGACTCGTCTGAATGAACAATGCAGGTTTGACATGATTATGCCCTCCTCTCGTTCGTTGCACATCATTACTATCACTCTCGGAGTGTCTCATATTTGCTCAGCATCTTCAATATTAATCCTACTTGCTTTCTGCCACACTGCGACCATCCTCAGTTCAAGTTGTACTACTTCCCTGGTTATGAGTGTTTTTACATGTTCAACTACTACTGTACGAGCAGAATGATATGTGCTTATATTGTATGACAGATCTGATCAGGCATCAGCAGGAACTAGCATATAGGTGAATGTTCAGCAACTGAGCGCATCTTGTTCATACAATACCTAGATGATGGAAGTTCAGCAGGACTTAGATGCTGGCCAACAGATGATGGGATGTTCAGGAGATGACTGGTGATTGAGAGTCAAACGAGTTTCTAAGTCTTGCAATATCTAGTTTGCACTGTGGATATTGGTTCCAATGAAAATCATTGGGCAAAATCAGCACCAAATGTAGTTAAAATCATAGCACTATGAGCTGAACACAAGGTGCTGAAAGTTCCGAATTTTACTCTGAAATTTTACTGCATGTTGCGCTGAAAATTTCACTGAATGTTGCGCTGAAAATGTCATTGCATGTTGCGCTGAGATATCAGTGCATGTTGTGCTGAAATACCATTGCGTGTTGCGCTGAAATATCAGTGCATGTTGTACTGAATCAATGCATGCCAAAAGCACTGAAAAACGTGTTGAATACAACAATATGAAGAGCTAATTAAGTGTTTGAACGATATACTACAGTCAATTAGAAGGAGCATGTAGTAAACATCATGCGGCACTTCGAGTACAAAGAGAAAATGGTGGTATACCCACTACTTGTTAATGCCGTGATGCCTGATGGTCAAAATTAGTATCAAAACCATTCCAGGATTAAGATAATTTTACGAGTCGAGTGCTTTGGCGTCGATGAGCCAGTGCATTGATATGGCGATCTGAATGAGACTGTGAAAGTAGTTAGTTCAAAAATAGTTAATCAAATGAACAAAGTATAGGATTATGCGCCGCACTGCTCTCGACTTGCGAACCTGAACATCCTTCTGGTTTGTGCAAGTCAGTAGAGTAGTGACTCGGAAAAGATAAAACAAACCTTGATATCCTTTTGAATGATTCTCATAAGCAGGTCATTGAATCTCTCATCTTGCCCAGTGTCACTGATGGACTGCAGCAGCTCTCCAGCATCACTGCTGGCAACCATGACCTTGAATGCTTTATCCATGTTGCATTTGCGATCCTCAGCAATGAGGCGGCAGGCGATATGCGGAATGAGTACAAATTCATTGAACCGATTTAGTGTCATGGGAGCGAAGATATCAGGGTTGATAGCGGCTGTCTGTGGATCGAAGAGTTTATTGAGGGTAGCCTGGAATACTGCAGCGCCCTTTGGTCCATAGCTGTTGATCATCAGTGCGAAGTGAA
This sequence comes from Suillus tomentosus, assembly GCA_016647685.1. Lineage (NCBI taxonomy): Eukaryota > Fungi > Basidiomycota > Agaricomycetes > Boletales > Suillaceae > Suillus > Suillus tomentosus. The sequence continues at coordinate 617,859 of JABBWJ010000018.1, forward strand.
ATACAGTGGCTCAAAAAAGTGTCTCAATATTTGTAACTTTTCATGTAATTGCTTTATTATGAGCCAGGGTGTGGGAATATGACTAAACTATAGGGAGGTGTCATAAAGCTATACTTCTTAGCCTCATTTGAGTTCCCTATAGCGTGGGAAGCTGATGTCATCATGTGCAGATATGGCTATTTTAATTTGGTGACTCATTGAGACACTTTTTTGACTTTTAGTTTGATCAACACAATCTCTATAATTATGATACTTTATGTGACCTTCTGTTGCTCTAATCACTTCTTCCACTCTTCTAGACATGCTATCTATCAATTTTGAATATTTCTTCTTAGCACTCCTTTCTCACTCTGCTGCAACTCTGTCCTACAGCTGAAATAGCCCCTATGATGAATTTTGATAGGCTGCAAGCAATTTCTTGAATATTTTTCAGAGATATTCAATAGGGCTGATGTATAGGGACTATGCTAGACATGATAGAACATTGAGATCATGATATTTGAGCTGCTAGTGACTAAATTGAAAGCTTACCTCACATGAATGAAGATCTCACATCTACCATATTCTAACTGGGCAGGCTACTAATGCTACTCAGGCCATCTAATTCATCAATTCCATCATCTCCAGCTCTGTTTCCACTCAAACCATCAATAATACTTGCAAGGCAACAAATATTAAAGCTACAATCAAGAAGAAGAGGACTCTCCTATCCCTAGCCTATAGAAAGAGAAAGTAAACTTTAGCTTTAAAGCACCAGTACTGGACTGGAAGAGGACTATATTATAAGATCAGACCAAGATAAATATGATGAGGTCAGATGGCTAGGAATATATCTGTAAAAAGACAGGTGAACCACTAAAAGAAAAAAAAATTGTGTAAACTCTTAAGTATGGAGTAATAAACATAGAGGTATAGGACTGTATGAGATGTAATAGAGTATATATTCTCTGTGTGAAGTAAAGTGAAGGACTAATACCAAGTGGTACATCTCTATTTTAGATGAGAGTCTGCTAAGAAGCATACAGAAATCATAGATTAATGAGGAAGGTACCATGTTGCAATAAAATAATGATCCTAAGTATATGTCTAAGTTGGTCACTAGCAGCTCAAATATCATGATCTCAATGTTCTATCATGTCTAGCATAGTCCCTATACATCAGCCCTATTGAATATCTCTGAAAAATATTCAAGAAATTGCTTGCAGCCTATCAAAATTCATCATAGGGGCTATTTCAGCTGTAGGACAGAGTTGCAGCAGAGTGAGAAAGGAGTGCTAAGAAGAAATATTCAAAATTGATAGATAGCATGTCTAGAAGAGTGGAAGAAGTGATTAGAGCAACAGAAGGTCACATAAAGTATCATAATTATAGAGATTGTGTTGATCAAACTAAAAGTCAAAAAAGTGTCTCAATGAGTCACCAAATTAAAATAGCCATATCTGCACATGATGACATCAGCTTCCCACGCTATAGGGAACTCAAATGAGGCTAAGAAGTATAGCTTTATGACACCTCCCTATAGTTTAGTCATATTCCCACACCCTGGCTCATAATAAAGCAATTACATGAAAAGTTACAAATATTGAGACACTTTTTTGAGCCACTGTATATAGAACCAATTATGCGACATACTATCCAGGGCGGGCTTTCTTGGTGATTGCGCTACCCACATTGAAAGGATGAAGTTTTGAAAAGTATTGAAGGCGTTTTGAGATGTCAACCCCATAGCCTTGTTCAAGGAGGTCAGTGAGGAGCGTTTTGTATACCAGACACTTTTCCTTCTCTTTGTGGCTGGAGAGGATACATTTGAGTTCTGGTTGGAGCTGCAGAACTCAAGTATGGACCATCGGGAAGTGGAATATATGTGCCCAATCATTAGCGGTTATGGCATGAATCGTCTCGGCCCTCTTGCGCTCCCTATTGATGGCCATACAGATGTCCATTTCGAGTTTGAGGGTGAGATGGCTAACCTCGCCATTCGGTCTTGACAGTGAGCAATCCAGTTGACAAAACAGATCAAGAAGTACACCAGATGGGTGGGCAGGAACATTGTCCTTGCATCCCTCATTGGGACAGATGGTGCGTGGAATTGGGGTACCTGCCTATATTGTACAAAGTCAATATGAATCATCCAAGTCACAGAGATTAGCAAACATACCTCAGTGTGTCGTAGTTTCTTCTTTGGAGTATCAATGTCAGTGAGCGGTGTTAGTGATCAATGTTTATGCTTGGCACTGGCAGTAATCTGAAGCTCTTTCACAGGCACAGCAACTGGCTTGCACCATTGTTTGCATAGCCTGGGAGGTCCCAAACCGTGAAGTGCATTGTTGGCCTCCGAGTCCTTTTCCTTCGCCTCATTGTTACCGGAATTTCTAGCATCGACAGCCTTGTATTCGGCCTCATCGTCGCTGGCATCCATGGCCACATCTGCAGCCTCGTTGTAACTGGTATCTGCAGCCTCACTTTCAGCCTCATCATCGCTGACATCCATGGCTACATCTGCAGCTTCGTCGTCACTGGCATCTGCAGCCTCGCTTTCGGCCTCATTGTCGCTGGCATCCCTGGCCTTGTCTTTGGCCTCATCATCCCTGGCATTTGTGTCCCTGGCCTCATCATCGGCCTCATCATCGCTGGCAACTGTGCCTCTGGCCTCGTCTTCAGCCTCATCATCGCTGGCATCTGCGTCCCTGGCCTTGTCTTCGGCCTCATCGTCACTGGAATCCGTGGCCTCACCTTTGGCCTCATCATCGCTGGCATCTATGGCCTCATCTTCACTTTTGGCTTCGTTGTCGCTGGTGTCCTCATCCTCATCGTCACTACCTTGGAGCTGCAAATATATGTTGAAAATATCAAGCATGACAAAATTCAAACTCACCCCAGCCATATTAGCAAGTCGATGTCGCTGGTCATTGACACGGTTATGAAGGTACTGTTGAATCCAATCACGGACTGGCCATGCATTTGCGAATTTGCATAGGATTGGGTGTCTCTGTTGGACCTATTGAATAGTTCTATGCGGAGTTTGAGTTATTAACAGGCCATAGTACTCACCTTGATCATGACCAGTGAGACATCAGTGTCATCTTGCCCACGTCATGTCTTGTGAAGCCTCAGATTTAACCTGCACAAGTGTCTTGTCGAGGCCTCAATTCATAGTCAACAGTTATTTGATGTGCATATATGCGCATATACTCACCATCAATACATTGTAGAGGCGCTTATCTGTTGCAAGACCCATAGCATCCTGAATTCAATATCCGTTTCATTTACCCACAGCCCCAGGTGGCTTTGGAATCAGTTTCTTAGGCTTTGGCAATAAATCAGACCCCATCCTGGTCTTCTTGCGTTCCCCTGTGATTCAATGTGATTGATGTCATAAATGGTACATAGATAAAATGAACTGACTCTGTAATTTGGTGATTTCCTGCTGTAATTGAGTCATTTGTTCCGCCATCAGCTGTAGACGGGACTTTTTGGACTTGGAGCTTTGTTTTTGCTTTGACGGCATGATGGTAGTATAGAGGATATACGCATTGTAACTTTGGTGTCATGATGCAAGTGTCGTGATCATGTGATGCTCATATAATCATCCCATGGCTGTGTACTCCGTTCGAATTATATCAAAGTTGACTTATGTTGAGCGTTTTACGCTGTTTTACTGTGACGTGACGTTCAGATTCCGCCGGATTCCCTTTCGTCGTTTGTTTCACAATGCGCGGCCGCTCACGGAGAGAGCAGTTACGAGGAGAGCATGAAGGAGGAGAGCATGAAGGAGGAGAGTGTGAAGGAGGAAAATAACGATTAAGAGAACAAGGATATCAAGGAAGCACAGCAGTGTATTGAGGATTGACAGGCAATGGTAATAAACATAGGGCTCGACAGTGGTCTCATTAGCAAGTTGTTGGCAAGCCGAGCGCCAGTTAAAGCAGCAGGACTCAGGTAGTAAGACTTCGCCTCCAGGGATGTGAAGAGCAGCAGTTTTCTTGAGCCATCTTGATTTGGAGCTCATCAGCATCCGCCAGGTAATTGGCAGTGACGCCGAAACGACCAGATGTCACTTGCTTGATAGCGGAATGCATAATGTTACCATTAGTATCCCATTCAGACTGTTCGCCTTTGGCAGAATCTCGAGCTAAGCGAACGCAGGTCTGCGAGGGCACAACGAAACGAAGTGGTAGTTGTATATCTACAAGGCATACTTGCTCCCTGGATACTGACTTCAAGTGCTAGCAAATGGTGTCAGAGGGTTATAAAGGTGACGGAAGGATGTACATTACCAAAATCGCAACCTGGAAGTCCTCAAGGAACACTTTGTCTGAGTTACCAGGATCCTTCGTAATGTCCACAGTATGACTGGAGAGGTGAGCAAGTGGAGAGGACGATGCTGAAGACCACCGCAAGAGGCCCAAAAAGACAGCTTGCCCTCGAGGGTATCACTTAGAAAGTCACCAATGGTCAGTGTCGACTCCCATTGCACAGTGTATAGCAAGGCGCGTAATTGTACATGTGAATGAAGCTCAGCGCTTTGGGGGTGGATGGCAGTATGGGCTTCTGCAATTATTGGAGGCATGACCTTGGAGAGGACCTGTAGGACGAGGGGAAGAAGAAGTGATTGGATGATGCAAGTGGGACGGGAAACCATTTGGTGGCATCGTTGTGGAGGTTCTGGCTTGAGAAAGAGTTGGTTGTGATAGACTGTTCATCAACTGGGGTTGGGATGATTGAGTTCGCATTGGATTTTGACCTTGAGAGTGATTTAGTGTACTAGACAAATCTAGTGACATTAACGTAGGAATTGGGCTAGGGATATGAGACAACATTGGTTGAGCGGATGGTTGACGTAAACGAGAAGGGATAATGTGTCAGCATAGAGAATGATGCGACCGCAAGAGACAACAACCCACATGATACAGGCGAGAAAGAACAAGAAATTACACTGACATAACCTCCTGGCCCTCTCTGCAACAAGTTGGAGCAAGGTCTAAGGTGTAACTTCAATTCCGGGGACTGCTCACGAGAATTCCCTTGAGCGGGCCCATCTCGCGATCGTTGAGCAGGTCGATGCCATTATACAAGTCTGAAAATGTACTGAGTACATCTGGGAGTGAGGCTGAGAACGGTGGCTGGATGATGATGATGATAGTATTAGTGCAGGATGAAGAGCAGTGCAACCAAAGAAAGGCTACGGGGAACACCGCAGATCTAGCTCAGATCCACCCAAAGGGCCTGAGCCATGGTAGACAAGACCCGTTGACGTTGAGCCAACCGTGCAGCTTGGATGAAGACAAAGAGCGGTGTGATTGTGTAATGTGACATAGGGTCATGCAATAAAACCAACATTACTTGTTCTCGTGAGCATCTGTCAGTGACCTAGCTATAATACAGTCTATATGCTAATCAGTATCGGAAGTATTATCAGACCAATCACCTAGCTCAGGGAACTCTTCATGCGTGTCACCAAAAGCCAGCTCACCTGATGGCTTCACAGTACGGTCAATAATGAAGTTCTCACCCCGGGTTAGTACCTGACCAACCACAGCCTTGATATTTTGAATATCAGTAACCACTGGTGCCATCATTTGCTTGTACCCGACAATAGAAATTGAAGCATCTTGGCCATTGGTCTTGCAAGGCACAATGAGTGCAAGGATTAGTACCTTGTTGCGGAGGGACCTGTAAATTTGATGATGGCTAAGTTCGCATACTAGTATCTTGTCAAGCCGGCCATAACTGGTGACCATTGATGTAGGCTCATCATCCATCACATAAGTGACCTCATACTGTGCAAGTAACAGTTTGTCAGTACATCAGGTAAATACCAGTGGATAACACATACTCGAACAAACGAGTTATTACGAGATGAGCTCTTGACTCTCCTCAAAGCAAACATTGTTTGCATTAAATTCCCCCCACGAATCCGCATCTTTCCCCACAGGGGCATCACTCTGGGGAGGTGCAATACAAGCTCATTGCGCCAGCCTCCCAGAACTTGAACAAGATAAGTGCTGATCCGCCCTCGAGTGTCAGTATCAGGAACATAATTGGAGCGGTGAGGTGTTCGTAGGATGTAGTCAGGATCTGGTTCCAATTGAGTCTTGGATGTATGCAACAGCATTAAAAAGACTTACAGTTGTCGAACATTGATTCATTTTTCAATACTTCATCTCCATGGCATGCCAAATTGAGATCTTCGAGTTCATCCTTCAAATCAAACTTGAAACTAAGCTGACTGAGATATGCAGTGAAAAGGACAACATGAGAGAGACCGCTCCATGGATGTCATCGAGAATGCAGCCCAGTCTTGAGAAATAGACAATAGCGCTCAACATAAAATGTCCAGTGCACCCATGCTGGACCACACATGCGCAAGTCCTTTGCCACATGCAAACAACCATGAATTGGAAGGGTGCATGTGCCTAGTTTTGCCTCGTCATGTTGATAGTAAAATCTAGAAAAATGTCAGAGATATAAGTGTGATATACAAGTATTGTGTCGTTACCGTTCAAAATCCTCCACCCAAGCTGCAAATCCTTCCTCAAGCTCATCAATCTCCTCGGTAGATATTTCAAGCTTGATCGAGGTCTTCATCAGTCCAATCAGCTCACACATATGTACATAATATTTTCGATGTGGAAAGCGGTTTCGAAGAAGGATGGGTGCAAGGCACATGAACCAAAAGCCCCAAGCCTCAGCTGTGAAGGTTGATCTGTCAGAAGCGATGTTGCCAAGAACACGAACAAATGTGGAAGGAATGTTTATCACAGCATCAGCAGTTTCTGCTCCAATTTCCTCCCAGATATGTGGTGCGAACTCGTAATCCTCAGTCCCAGTATCAAGATTTTTGAAGCGCCCAGTCCAAAGATCAACAAGAGTCGGGATGATATTTTCGAGGAATAGATGCATCCACTCCCAGGGTACGCCATTTGCAAAATCAATGGAGTTGACGCGACAGAGAGAAGGTTCTCCCTTGATCCCATGTTCCTTTGATAGTAGATCTCTCTGGCGCTTGGTAACACATGAGTCCAACTGCTCTAGGACACCAACAAAATCTTGATGAGTACGTAAAGGAAGGTTTCGAGGATCCATAGAAGGCTGTGTCTGTCTTTCATGACGTGGTGTGGTGAGGGGAGTATGATATATGGTTCCACATGCAGTGATATTGCGAACACCCTTGATTTCACACAAACGACATGGGGAATATCCATTATGTCCCTTGAGGTTCATGAGTTTTTCAATAGCAACAATGTCTCCATTTTTGAAGATGTTATATGCATGGAGATAGAATTGTGTGTAGTCCAATGCGTCAAATGTCCGAACACCATCAGCAAGTTCTGCAAACTCATTGTCGAGAGGACAAAGGAATGATGCAATGTCTTTCGGTTGATGCAGTCCTGGTATGATGCCTACACAGATCAGATTCTCAAGGTGTGTGCGAAGATGAGGAGGGAGGTTGAGATTTAGAAGGAGAATTGGAGTTGCAGATGGTCCACCATGACGACAGTTGAAAAGGAGAAACCCATCCACAGAGAGAGAACATGCTATATCATGCTTTCCTGCAAAAAATCGGTGTTGTCATTCGACACCATCGACAATAACTTTGGTCTTGCACAGTGTATGATACCATTGGGAATCAAAGACATCTCGGATCACTCCAGGTGTATGGACATATGTCTTCCGATATGCAAGCATCTCAATCATGTCTTGGCTTTCGAAGAGGGCTTGCAGACGTGGGATAATTGGGAGATATGAAAATTGACGTCGTGGGCGTCCACCAGGACTATAGCATGGCTCATCACAAAATGAACATTGGAGATGGTGAGAATAGTTATCAGTGTATGTGATGCATGAATTTACACAACAGTCATAGTTGATAGGTTGGATACCAGATAAAGAAGCGAGACGATGAAGAATGACCCATTCGGAGTCGATGGTCATCTTGTGTCGGAAGGATCGTCGCATGCGGTCAAATACACGACGTGGAATATTTCCCATCAGCTTCAGCTGGAATGCTCGGATATTATCACGGTACTCATCAGTTAGCATGTCATTGCCTGTATATTTCTCAACAGTCTATCAAAGGACAGAAAATACAAACTTGCGAATTTTATGCATCTCTTCGGCTTTCGTAGGGCCCTTCCAGTCTTCCAGCTCAGCAACCATGTCTTCAATAGTCAGGACAGCATTTTCATCTACATCATCTTCATGAAAATTATAATCGTTGCCTGTATCAGGCTCCATCTCGACACTCATAGTCTCCGTGGTGTCAGAATTGGTGCTGGAATCTGAACAACTATATTGAGCCACAACAGCTCCAGGATGTACATCCTCGGAAGCCCCATGATCATGATCGTCCGAATTTTCAGAACCTGACTCGGAGCCAAAGTCCGAATCCAGGGTCTCATCAGTGTGAGCATGTGCATAGTGTTTCCTTCGCGTTGAAGCAGAAAGAAACTTGTAGCAAGCAGGTGAGTGTCGGCATCTTTTGTAGATTTCCCTGCCATGGTCATCTAGAGGGACTGCTCGAGGTGGCATAGATGTACTAGTAGAGTCGGCGCAGACAGACACAGCGTGCAAATTCAAGGTTGTTTGGCCATATTGTTGCTTTGCGGGCTCAGGTATTTTGCCGCATCACTGCCGCAACTTGCCGCATCACTACCGCACCACCGTACCGAAACATACATTTAACGCTCATTTCCGACAACTACTCTAATCATACACAAGATAATTGACTAAGTAGTAATACTCGTCAAACTCATCGACTATGCGGCTCTCGGACACGACTTTGAGAGGCCGAATTTAGAGGACGTGTTGGGCGTGTTGCGGCACGGATGCGGTAGTGGGCGCGGCAGCAGTGAGTCCTAGTAATATCGTACGAGACAATGACATTCAGACCCCTTGGTATACATGAACGGCGAACGTTCGAACTCTCGTTGGCCGCAGGTGCTGCAGAGAATGAACAATGGGGAAAAGACGCTGGCACGCACCAAGACCAATGGAACCCATATGAGGGTCTCCCCGAGCACTGGAATCATGGTGACCGAGATCTGTATGCACCAGAATTTGAAGGAGAACTGGATGTGCGTAATTTTCATATTGACAGTGGAAGGCTGCATTAAAACAGCACCGACCAACAGTGTGGGCCGAACTTTAGTGAAGGAAGTGAGCGGCTGTGAGCCTGAAGTCATTAAGAAAGAGAAACGTACCAAAAAGCCTAAACCACGGTCCCGGCCAAAAAAGGTACATGGAAGTACTTGACATGCGCGAGGATGAACATGTTGTTGTGCAGCCGTTCTTCAAGTTGGTAGCCGTGTCTTTGAATTTCAGGCAACTCGCAGCGTCATGGTTGACTGGCGTGTAGTTGATTCCATCTGGTGGTGAAGACCAAGTGCCAGGCGCGACTGCAGGGGTGCATGAATTGCTGAGAACAATGCACACCATGGACAAATGTGTTGAGAGCCGAAGAACCCGAGGACGGAAAGGCCGAGAGAGGAGGAACCAAAGGAGGATATGGGACTACGGCCGAAGAGTAAGGCAGCTCGAGGTGCGAGCGCCACCAAACGGAGATTCCAGACGACGTGTCAACGTCGGCTATCTTTTTCATTCCTTTAGTATATGTTTTCATCAAAAAGGCCAGCTGGCGCACTCACCATATAAAAGCAGCCATCCGCCATCGAAACATCTCAGATTCGTAATCCGAATACTGAGATGTAAGTCTTCTAATGTAGCGTTTGAGTACAAGTACTAACGTATAACGTAGCTTACCTGTCTAGGTAAAAACACTTGTCAATAAGAGATTCGTAATCCGAATACTGAGATCTTACCTGTCTAGCTCCCGCTCGTGTATTATCACCACAAAATGCTGCAGGTATACTTGGTAAGAAGGATCATCGTGTTGGTGCGGTGCGGTAGTGCACAGCCGCAAATCTCAGAATTGCCGCACCCCACAGCCACAAATCTCAGAATTGCCGCGTCCCACAGCCACAAAATCTCAGAATTGCCGCACCCTACGTACCGCGTCACTACCGCACCAATAAAGTACTATATTCACTATGATACCACCATAATTCTTATACAAAAACATGTACTATGGTATTTCTTAATCATAAATCATATTTAAGACCTTTGTGGACGACATAGACACATTATATACGCATATAAGACACTTGTTGTATAGGGTGCGGCACGGATGCGGATGCGGCAAAATCCTAAGGCCCTTGCTTTGCGAACTGGTGTTCATGACCTTCCTTTTTTGAAGTCCAAGCCATTGGCATAGGGCCGCGCTGCTTCCAAGTGACTCCTCTAAGTTCTCCACGTCGTTCTAAGTCCATTCTACGCTCTTCATACAATTCATTGGAAAATAGCGCTGAAAGTAGTGCTGAATTGAATTCATTGGAAAATGGTGCTGAAATTTGGTGCTGAATTGGATTCAGCACTCCAATGAAGTTCCAATGAAAATTTCAGCACCAGCACTTATTCCAATGATTTTCATTGGAACCAATATCCACAGTGTTTGGCATGACTTAGACGCAGCCACCAGACAATACAACATCGAGCATCAAACCAGTTTATAGGCTTTACAACATCTAGATAACAGAAGGTGAGCATGACTTAGATATAGCCAGCGTGTGGCGGAAAATTCAGCAGGATGATGGCCAGCGAGCAGAAAGTCAGTTTTAGGAGCAGACATTATCTGGACAAATTCGATCTGGTGGTACCTGGCCTGTCTGATGGATCTGTTCCCCGGTGTTGTCGTATGATATGGCAAGCGCTTGCCATATCTAGATTTGGGACTTTTGGTGATGCATATCCGATTCTGTCTTTCTTGGCTCTTCAATAGAAAACCCATGTGCGCTGGCAGCAAACAGCATGTCATGATATCCCTATTGAACCGGTGTCGCTAGGAATCTTTGGAAAGTCCCATTCTCTAGGTCCAGGGTCGGACTCGCGCCCAAAGATCGTCAACTACTAGTGACGGATATTCAAATTTTCCATACCAAATTGCTAACGGACCATCTGCTGGCATCGTAGATAGGCTCATAGTATCCATTCGAGGATAGAACTATACAAGAATAATTTCAGGAGACCTTATGACCTCCTCGGACATTCACTTGACGCATCAAGGCTATCGAGGAGATTCCCTCAGATAGGTTCTTCCCGTATCGCCATGAAGAACAATATCCAGCATATAAAAGCGAGCCGTCTTCCTACTCCCCTCTTCAGATTTATCTGCCCCATCACAAACAATGCGTTTCTCCTCTGCGTTTCTCCTCATCGTCGTTGCTACTTTGACATCTGCTATGCCCACTGACGATGGCAGTCGTCTCGCTCGGAACGCTCAATGTTCTAAATTTTGCGTGAGGGATTCGCAGTGCCAGGGCTGCCCTAAGGGATATTGCGTGAGTAGTTTATGTCCTGGATTTAACCACATGACTGACTGGCATGGCAGACCCCCCTTTTTTGCCAAGTGAGTCCCGTTCCTGCTTTGACATCGGCCCAGCATGGTTTTTGGCACTGACGCGCGAGTTGCTAGTAATTTGCAGAGTTTTTCGGCGTATTGGCTTCTAAACAAATTTTCTTGCCGCTCAAGTCGAGCAATAGAAATCTTAGCATAATATAGGGAGGTTTCTTGTATATGCTGTTTGTAACATGATAGCGTCCAGATGGCCCGAAAGCCTTGACTGAAAGTTTTGACAGTAGAAGTAACTTCCACGCACAGTTCTGAATCTGCTGCGTGGGGTATTTAAGAAGAGCTCTGCAACATTATGCGATGCAATTGTGTTAGCGCATGATGTGTGATTGCAACAAATTTTGTACACGGACATGATATAAGTTAACACGCAAGAGCAGCCACGAAAGCTACTGCTGAAAAGTGAGCTTGGGTACAATATACATCTTTGTCAAGAGTTCTTCCTTGGTTCTCGTCAGCGTCGCTCCATCAGCACCTGGCTTTAATACATCGAACAATAGAATTATCGCTTTCCTCCTCTCCACGCAGATGTGCCCCCGATAGGCATAATGAAGCTCCCAAAAGCAGTAGCAGCGCTTGGCGAAGTCCCAACATCGCTGGTTGGACTAGTGATGCCTCCCGTCGATCCTTTATGTCCATGAGCTGCAACGCCGAACGAGGAGCGGAAGGAAGACGCCGGAGCGGACTGTATGGAGTCGAATTTATTAGGTAGCGGTCGGTCATCTGTGTTGTACTGATAAGGAACCGTTATCAGTTGTGTTCCTATAAGAAGGCTAGGGACTAACCTGGAACTCGAGATCAATATTATCCGCTTCAGAGACATCTAGAAGCTTTATAAGTTTTCTTCCTATCCCGTTCAGCCTCTCGACGTCATCTTTGCTCCTCGTCCATACTTGAATTCTGTCGACCTTGCTCCGAAGACTAACCACCGCACCGCAAATCTCGTCCCCTTCCTCGAGCTCTTCACCAACCAGCACCATCGCAAGCCATTGCCAGCAGCGGTCTAGAAGTGCAGGATTATTCTTCATTGTCAGAACCCACTTGCCACCGTTGGAGTTTGCTAGATCCTCCCACATCGGCTTAATTCCCGATTTAAAAATGTGGTAGTTGGAATTACGGTCCAGTATGGAGGGTGGTTTCAGTCAATTGAGGTACCGACAGAAGCACTCCACCGTATTGAATTCTCCAATGACAGTCAGACCAGCTTCATAGTCTTCTGTCTCAGGTGGAGCGGAAAGGAAGGGTGTTGCGCCCTCTTCAGTAGCTACCTTTTGATGAGCGAAGGGTGCTTTGGATTTCATGTCATGGTAGATAGTCCTGCACATGTAATTAGACGATAGCGCGCTAGATAAATCGATAGAAATATTTGCCAAGGAAACTGTAACGGATGCTCTGGTGCTTTCATGGTAGCTCCTGGTGTCTTTGGATCCTCCACCAGCTCAGCTTCTGGTGGACGCGCAGACCCGTCGACGCTGAGCGATCTCGCTTTAGCCAAGTGCGCTGTTATCGCGTCAAGAGATGGAATATTCTTATACCCCTTCACCTTCCTCTCTTTCAACTCCTGATCAAGCTCTTTGAGGTTCTCCTGTGTCAAAGGTTCTGAAGAGGCTAGTGGCGCATCCTCTGGTATCGATGGAGTCGTGGATTTCGGTGGTGTGGCGGCAGTTATAGCGGTGAGCGCCGGAGACACCGAGCGAGTAGAAGGGGCATTGACGGCTATTGAATCATTTGTGGACGTCGTAGACAATGATGTTTGCGATCCCGTGCGCAGGAGTGAAGCAGCGAGACGTGGACGAGCTGGGGATGACGACGGCGTGTTTGGACCGCTGCCAAGATTGAAACGAGCAGCGAGCTGGTTCAAAGATGGTGGGCGGACGGATGATCGCTCGGGCTTTGGAGCGTGCATGGACGCTTGCAACGAGTTTGGTGGACTGGACATGGTGGTTAGACGCAAGTCAGCGATGACTCCAGATCAATCAACCGACAATAATACATCAACACCGCATTCAAGCTTTGACATCGTTTCAGGGACTCGCTGTCTATCAAATTTTCCAACTTTCTCTTCGATTGTTCCACCGATTTGCGATCTTTCGGCGTCGTCAGAAAATAGGAATGTGATGGTGTAGGGATAGGTTTAAATTTCCTGGCGAGTTCGATGTCGTAAACGCCTCATAGTATTCATTATGTATCCCAAGTTCACAAACACGGCGTAAAAGATTTCGCTGGTCGTGTGAGGATCAACAAACGGCAACAAGTCAAGCAGAGGTAATCACGCACTTCCTGAGAGCGGGACAAGGCCATGACACAGTCAGCGTCGCCTAAGAAGGCCCAAAGATCAGATCACGCACAGACTGAAAGTGGGACATGGCCATGGCGAGGTCAGCGTCGCCTAAGAAGGTCGAAACACCAGATCACGCACAAACTGAGAGCAGGACGTGGCCGTGGCACGGTCAGTATCGCCTAAGAAGACCGAAAGACCAGATCACGCACCAACTGAGAGGCGTGACATGGCCGTTGGCACCGTCAGCGTGGCCTAAGAAGGACAAAAGACCAGATCACGCACATACTGAGAGCGGGACATGTCCGTGGCACCGTCAGCGTCGCCTAACAAGGTCGAAAGACCAGATCACGCACAGACTGAGAGCGGGAGGTACATCATCATCTCAGCTCAAGATTGCTAGCAAAGTACCAGGATGACATACAATTTCCTGGACATGGAAGGTGCGAACAAGAAGCGTTTCTGCGTCAGTCTTGTAGTTGGAATCGCTGTTAGAGGATCTTTTTCTCGGTCTCATAAAGCTACGGGTGATCTGGAAGCATCGTTTGCATTCTCGACTTCTCATCGTTAGGTATCATCAGGACCTAGAAAACAAACATACACACCATTCAGTCGAGCAAACAATCCACTCTCGATATTTCACAGATCTGACACCAAGGCGATTCACAGCGCCACAAAAATGACATCGGTAGTCAACTTCAGGTGATAGCATCTCCTGTTGAATGGTAACCCTCATCACAATGATCTTCGTGCCTTGTTCGATGCTCGACCAATTGTCGCTTGTAAGTGGGGTCACTTGCTTGCCCTCGTCGATGCACAAATCGTACTTTCCTTCTTCTATATATCGTCTTTGAATTTGGGCTTCAATCTCGTCGCGTTCAAACAGAACTCAGAGCATGTGATTGAGTTGCTAATGAAAATTTGACGAGTAAGCTTCCACAAGAACGATTTTGAGGCCAGCGGGCGGACCTGATATGAGGTGCACCAGTTCACTGATACTGCTTGGTGGCGACCTGTCGCGTCTACCAGTATCAGGCAGGCAGACCTGATGCTTCCGGTTAAAGGCGATACAGATAGTGCTGCGAAGGACTGTTCGATGTTCTGAAGACCCTCCTCCCGCCTCCGTGAAACTATAAGCAGTTCCCGTGTTTCCCGTTGACTTTGCATTTGGGACGACCACTGACCATAGAGTAGTGAGTAAATGCAAGCATCTCTAGGGGGTAGAACACAACCAAACACTCCATCAGATAACGGTCGATGTCAGTTGAGCATCCGGTGATAGCTTGTGTGACAGATGTGTATGCTAGACGACGTTTCTGCAACTTTGTCAGGCGGACTGAGGTGTCTTCCAGCTTTCTGAGTGCGGCTCAGTGTCGGGTAAATTCAAGCACACATTCATAATGGATTTACCTAGCTAAGATGTCTCTCCGAGAACGTTCAAGAGGATCCAGGGCAGTTGGGGCGTTGCACAAATGGCAGTATAGTCGATAGAGTCGCGATGCCAGATCATCCAAGGCCGCCTTGTTCTGATTGCATCTCTATGATGGCCCTTGAAATCCAGAAACATCTCAGCATTCGATAATCACTCACATCTATAACTTGAAGGATTCCCAACAATTCACCAATAGCTGCGTGCATCGGAGCACCGACAAGTGGAATTACACCCGTAAAAGCCTGTACCAAAGGCAAAGCTACCTGAGCGATGTCAGAAGCTTCGTGGGCCGGGGATGTACCCCAAGGGTACGCTGTGGAAGGAGAGCCGGGGAAAAATTCTTCGAGACCTGGTTTACTGCCTGCAGAAACGGAATGCACTGGGAAAGAAATCGAAGAGAGTATTGGTGCAGGAACTGGATTAGAGATGTCTGGATGGATAGATGTATCACCCTCATGGCCGGCGGTTGTCGAGTTGTGTTGTGTGCGTCCTTGGTTTTCAGGGCGCTTCAAACGAATTGCAATAATCTTTCCAAAGCCCTGAAACAACTTGAACGGAAAGGGCATTTCAATTAGATTGCAAGGACAGAGGATAAGTGATTGTCTTTTTGCGTCTGAGATTTAGGTAAAGAATAAGGTCAGAGGAGGGCAGGAAGGCGGTCAAGGTACTTAACCGAATTAACCATCAGGCCCATGAGGCTGATAGCTATGCACAACACAGCCCTATCCCAATTCTACTAATCAGATTCATACACATTGAGATGTGGCCATGGATTTCTTCAACGCTCCCAGTCGACGAAGTCGAATACATACAACTTGACAGTGCTTAGTGTTCCAAGACGTACGTGAAGCTTCTCGACGTGCGATCCGGACTTTGTGAAGAAGCCTAAGATCAATCGGGAGAGGGCCGAAGTAATCTATGCTCCGCCTCAAACTTTGCAACATCCTTTTCTGACTGGTGCCATTTTTCACGCAATTGAAACAACTAATATAGTTATCTTCCGATCGGTTGGACCATATGCATATGCATGTTGGATCAAATGGACCTCGATGGTTTGCTCGAATTCCGACTGATACAACGGGCAGGACTTTCATCATCGTCCTCGCCATCAATTGTGCCGCATTCATATTCTCCTTGTTGAAATCAGATCCCCTGGTGAACTCAATAATCCCTGAGCTACTAGGATAGCTGCGGACAAAAGATGAGGGTCAGATCCCGTAACATCGAACCCATAACCATCGCACCCAGACTCCATGGTATCAGCATCATGGGACGGAAACTTGCTTTCTCTTGCGTGGACAAATCAAGTGGTCGCATAGTCTCGAAGTTCCGAGAGCAGGAGGGGCCGAGACATACCAATCGATTGGTGGGAGCTGGACATCACGACGGAAGCCAGGCGTCGAAAGTTAACAAGTGATTTCAAACGAATGGCAGTAGTAGTTGTATCGTAAGTACTGCTGAACCGTTTTGTCCCCTGCCTGGCATTCCTAATGTATTCTGATGGATCCAGGCTGATGATACATCTGCGATGCTTTACTATTGACTGAGTACATTATATCCGTGACGTGTTGGACAATGTTCTCTTGATTGGTATGCTCTTAGGCAAAGACAACGAAGCATGTGGGTCTATTTCCATCTTGACGCCCGGTCTGATAATAGTAGTCGCGTACATCAAATATTGACCCTCTGTACCATAGGTTCTCTCTGGTTATGTGAAGGTAGCATCATTTTGATCGTGATAATGTATTTCCCAGGCCCAGTGCTCGGTAACGAATTTTATAGTGTCTAGGTTGAGACAAGCGAAAGACCCCTTGCATAGACTTGAACGAAAACCATGGAGTGTGTCATTCTTAGGATTTGAGGCCTTGGGGGTCAAGTGGATAGTGGTCAGGATCCATTTCCCAAGTGAGTATCGTGACAGCTCCGCCAACTCTGAGCCAATACGGCACATGATACACGGCGCAACGACCTCTTGCGATTAGGCCATTGATGTGCACACATGATCAGTCTAGTTGAACGTAATCCATTTACCCGGCCCGTCTTCGACTGGGTGTCCTAAATTTACAGAGATCATCAACTTCCGGTCAGTGGCGCATCATATCCACACATCATGCTAACTGGGGACACTAGTGCATTCTTTGCGTGCTTTCATAACTTCATAATCAGCGGGTCGTGGCGTCACTTTGCGTCATTCGCTCCCCATAGCTCGCCTGGACCTGTTATCTCGTCAAGCGGCAAGTATCTTCTGACCGACCTCCTATCACATTGCCTGTTATTATTGTCGTGCACCCCATGATGTCCGTTGCACCAGTCAATGAGCCATTTGACTTTGAGATTGGATGCTCATGCAATTTCAACGACAGATACCATACAACATATAAAGGAAGTGTCCCAATTTTTTGGGCATTGTTCATACTCCATCGACATAATCAGTTGTAATGGCGCCTTCAGTTTCTGATACCGTACCCTCCGTCACAGACGCCGTTGCAGATCTCAAGTTAACGGCCACAAAACAGGATGTACGTTTCCCATGTATTGTAGCCCTCGATTGTGTCCCGACAATGTCCGTTTACAGAATGGCCCTTCATACCCATTCTACTACCCCTATTATGACCCAGAAGAGAAGTTCCCTCCGACGCAAGTCTACGGTATGTGAACGTCGTCAGTCGAAGGAGGGCTAGAACTGACATCAAAGATAGAGCACACGGATCCCGGTGCTAAGGCGGACCGTGCAAAGCCACACCTGTTGACGCCCGAGACAAATGTTAGCCACATAAGCCCCTTTATTGGGACCGAGATCTCCGGTGTGCAGATCTCCAAACTGAGCGAGGACGGTCTCAATGAGCTCGCTCTGTACGCCGCGGAGAGGAAGGTCCTTATCTTCCGCAATCAAGACTTCAAGGATATAGGACCTGATAGGCAGATTGAGATCGCCAAGTACGCTACTGTGCATTTGTAACGGGTATGTGTACTCATGATATTGGTTTGCTAGGCACTTTGGACGAATTCAGAGGCATCCGACCTCGGGGAATGTCAAGGGATACCCAGAGTTCCACGTCGGTGAGGCCGCTTATCGCCACGGCTCTCTCCTATTCTCACATTGGCTATAGTTTATCGGGGTGCTGAACATGACACACTGAAGGAGGTCATACCTGACGAACGCATCAACCGCACGCAATGGCATTCCGACGTTGTCAGTACAACCTCATTTGCTGTAGCTTACCCCTTTTCTGATGTCCCCATATAGTCGTACGAGAAACAACCCGCCGGAACCACGTTCTTCTTCATTCTGGACCAGGTATATCTCCCCCCCTATCATTGCTATCTGTGCAATACCTAATTTTAGCACAGCCCGAAGTCGGTGGTGACACGTTATTTGGATCTCAGGTAGAGGCATACAACCGTCTTTCCCCCGAGTTCAAGAAACGCCTTGAAGGCTTGCGCGCCGTGCACAGCGCCTTCGAGCAAGCAGAGTCTTCTCGCAGGCGTGGTGGGGTCGTCCGTCGGGAACCTATCCTAACTGAGGTAGATGACATCTCTCGCCTTTCAATATCACACGTGTTGATTTCGTCGTTGTGAAGCATCCCCTCGTTCGCCGGCACCCTGTGACTGGGGAGAAAGCACTCTATGTGAACCCGGGCTTCACGCGCCGCATCGTCGGCTACAAGACGGAGGAATCTGAGTACCTCCTGAGATTCTTGTTCGACCACATTGCGAAGGGCGCGGACTTCCAGATTCGTGCGAGGTATAAGCCTGGCACTGTTGTTGTCTGGGTGGGTGGATTGCACTTCTTTCTCACGACTAGTTGTTGAACTTATCTCGTTTGCAGGATAACCGAGTCACTGTTCACTCCGCAACCGGAGACTTCAATCCTGGGGATAGGAGGCATGCAGTTCGCCTCACCCCCCAGGCGGAGGTTCCAACTGACGTGTAACCAAATGAGTATCTAGTATCTACATACGGGCACAATGAATCTGAATTTTTGAGTGTATTTTATGAAAAAATATACAGCGGTCCTAAGTAGTACATCGCAAACAAAGAGGAAGCCCTAGGACATCCATTCGTCACGTTCCATTATGCTAGGTGCAAACTGAAGCAAACACGTAAGACCTTTATACAACACCCTGATTAATTAGGGCTAGTAGAAAAGATTCAAGCAACGACTGAAAACTAGTTTCTGCGTCAGAAAAAATGAGAGTTGCACAGCAAGGTGTGTTTACATGTAAGAACAGGCAGGAAGAGATTGTATTAATTCATGTCAACAATGCAACGACAGAAAGTTTTAGAAGGTGGTGTCTCAAATCGTAGAGATGGAATGGATGTTCGCCTACTGCTGCTTGCACTCTTCGGGGTTGACAGCACCGGCACTCGAGCCGCCGCGACCTTTGGGAGGGCCGCGACGTCTTGGCAACTCAACCTCAGAATCAGAGTCCTTGAAAGGGATGAGCCACAGTGGGTGACGTCCATAGGTGGCAGGATCATACCTCGTCATCGAACTGGCCGTCCTCGTCTTCATCATCCAGCTCGTCAAAGTCGTCTTCGTCTTCATCCATAACATCGTATTCAAGGGCTTTGCCGGTGAAATAGTCAATGGCACGTGGGATGATCTAGAGCATTTATCATTAGTCAGCAATATTCCGATGATTGCGAGGATATCTAACCTTCTCCTTCAGGTCCTCGCCAATCTGGTAGTCCATCTCCAGTTTCTCCTCCAGTTCAACGAGGTCTTCATCATCCATATCTTCACCCTCGTTTTCAGGTGGCACAGGTGGCGAGAAAAAGTTGAAAAATGAGTCAGTTGGGCGTGCTTTGCGAACCAGTCGCGTACGGTTTGTGTCTAAAGAAGATGATGAGATGCGTTCAATCAGAACAAAAATGATCGTACTCTTGTTCCGTTGTTTTTTGATCTCAAACTCCTTCGTCAAGTCTTTTTCCTCTTTCCACTTAATCTCCGTGCCGATCGCGTGATCGTACACGAAGTCACCAGTATAGCCTACCTCTTCCTGATAGAGGTAAGTCTTATCAAGAACGTCATTCTCGAAAAAATCATTTGCGCTGAAGATAAAGCTGATCTTGAATCCGGGTTTTGGTGAGTCACTTGGAAGGTACGATAACCGAATGTCAGTGAGATTCTTGAGTGCACTAGCGTCTCGTTCTGTGATGATCTCCGAGAGTCCAACATGATTGCGGAGTGCGGTAAGCCAAAACTCTGGGATAGCTGCTGGTGCGCCATCATCACTGGGAAGTGGCGTGTATAATGGATCATCCTTCAAAGAAGCTTGACTGCCAGCTTCGATCTCCTCTGCAGTAGCTTGAGCAGCACCCGAGATAATCGCGTTTCTCCGCTCATATAGAGGTAGTTGAAGCTCGAGGTACTGATAGAAAGAAAGAAAAAAATTAAAATCAGACAGCAACACAAGTTAAGAAAATAATGACGGACCTTCTTCTCAAGTTCCAGGCATTCGCGCTTGTACTGATTCTGCAGCTCATTTTGCTTGACCTGAACCCCTTTCAAGGCCTCTACACTCTTCTTCACGTCGATGGGCAGACTCTCAATATACCCAGAGCTCTTTCCGACAAGATCTGCAAGACGACCTTGAACAAGACCCAACATCGCGGCCTGAGCACCCGTTATCTGAGCAGGATCTTCACTTTCATCTTCGGCTGGTTCATTATCTTCCGAGATGTCGGGGACTGTTGGACGCGAAAGACCAGCAGCGATTGGAGCGTGCGTCAAGGGCGTGTTCTGTGGAGTCGGTGCTGTAATATCACCATGAGCAATGGGCACGTTAGAGGACATGATGGACAGATAGAAAAGAGATGACCCGCAAATTTGTTGTCGAAAATCAGGAAACAAGCGCGCAAATGTAAAGCAAGCGGAGTTTCGGTCCATGCCGGTCGCGTCTTACAAGCATGCCAGCTCCTTCAGGTTACTGCCAACTCAAGGCATGGCATTGACGGCGTTGGCTGGTGAGGTGACATGTCAGGGGCCTTTGAGTTCTCGGGTATGATCTGCGCTATGTATTAGAACACGCTACTTACGCCATATACAGCCGATATAGACCAATCTATGCCTCGTTTCTTGCTTGATCCAGCCATCATGGCTGGTTTTTGAGGGCAGTTTGCCATGGATGGCAATCATAGTCACGGCAATTAGGTCACAAGGTGCCACCGCGCGAATGTCGCGAGGATGTATAGCCTGCACCGTTTGGGTACACTCCACCCTCCGTGTTCGCATTTTCGGCTACCAAGACACGCACCACCACTAGCATCAACTTCTGCCCACAATCGAGACCATGACAGATTTGAGTCAGCTGTATTGATGGTCTGAAAGACTTTGAAGTCAACAGTATCGGATTTGGTTCTTCATGTCCGATGTTTTGTGAGCCGCCAGAACCAACCAAGAAGCGGTAAAGTGTCAGTTTCTCCGCCACCCGCGAAGAGGATTCATGACTCAATCTATCTGGGAGCTGGCTCGTGGCGTACGTATAACAATCTGTTATTCTTCCAATTACCCGCATCCACTGACACTGGTATTTAGTCATCCTTATCCGCCAAGTGATGCCATTACGACCTTGTTTCCATGCTTTGAATGAATACCCCGTTGATTAATTGGTCATGAGTGCTATATTCAGTACATCATCTACCTGAAGGCATCGCACGATCTTTGGATATCCTCTCCGTCTTCACGTCATGACGCAACTCCCCAAGATATAGTACCTCGCATATATATGGGTAATGTCCTCTCCTTCGCTGCAGTTGCTCGGATTAGTTTTTGGCTACTGTTGCCAGGAGTGCCATAATACCTCTGCCGCAATCTAGATAAATCCTTTACATGGCGTGCGCCTTGGAGAGTATGGTGAGCACTGAGATTAACCGAGAACCTATTGGCTAGCTGTAGTGGCTTCTCTCACCGCCACCGTATGCGGCACGCTTTCCCTCCAAGCTGGCCAGTCGTATTACGTCACTTTTTTTTCTATCTCTGATTTCTATCAGAAGTTAGAACGAATCAACCAGGGCTTGCTACATATCGCATTCATTCATATCATCCCTTCTTCTGCCAGCCTGCCATGAGGCTCCAGTTGACTCATTCCCGCTCATAGGATCGTCCAATCAATCCGCCGAGATCGATGTGGTAACTTATCGGATCGCCCATACGAGTCATTTTTTTCAAGTGGCGCATGAATTTTTCTCGAAGACGTCGCAGCCAAGTATTGAAGATGAAGTATCTTGGCAGTTATTCAAAGGTTACCGTGGTCGACCCTACACGATGTAACACAATCCGTCCTGGCCGGGACCAATGTGACCAGGGTCGGACGTGTCCACCTTTTTCGGAGCTCAAGCCCTTCGTCAAGACAGTGTTCTTGCCTGAGGGCTTAAGCCCTGGCCCGTTTTGACGATTCTGACAATTGATTAGGCTCTCTACAGGTTCGCATGGTGAGGCCCCGTCAAAGCACTCCTGCAATTCTAGTGACATGTTCCCTTTACGAACAGCTTTTGGTCGATTCGCTATCACGGTCTCATGTGCAAGCAGATTCAAAATTCCGTTTTCCTCCGTTGTACATCAAGTCAACGACTTTCTCGGCTTTCTCGTGCTGCGCGTCGCGAGCCCCATTTCGATTCTGTCTTAGAGGCACCAACAGTCAGGTCAGGTATATCTATTCATGTCATACCATAGCTTAGGTCACTCATTATAAGGCACTAGCCGGGTAGGCGACATTTTTAGTCCTCAGCGCTGAACCTGTCGTCATCGCAAATTTGACGCCTGAAATAGAACGCCAACGTTCCTTCGCGCAGATTTATGCAGTCTGCTTCTATCGTATCGGCAAATTGCTTCTAACACCCCTAAGAATATGTAGAACAGGTACGTACGCATCGTCGGAGCCGTACCCTGGGTACGCAGATGTACATTTTTCTTGGCAGGGGTAACCGTGCAATTTTACTTCTCCAAGTCGAACTCACGCACATCCCCTATGAGCGGGCTGAAGTCAGAAACCGGATATTGTGTCCCACACGGTCCCAAATTCTGCGGTTTTGGATAGCACCCGTTATTATACCCATAAATCCAGGCATCCCACGTTCGCAGCAACATCGCCACCCCCAACGTGTCCTCCACGATTGTGGGGGACGGCCAACCAACTTTCCCGATCGTGTCGGATTCACTGTACACGACACATCGCCTCCGTGTACCTCGTTGCACGGTCAGTGCTCATTATCTTCCACCCCTGTCCTCTTTACCGAAGCCGAAGTGAAATGGTGGTGATTGAATGGCTCGGCCCTTCGACATGATGCCGCTACGCTGGAAATGGTTTCATTCGCGTCGCCCATGAATCACGTACGTCGTATACTACTAGTACTAGTCTGACCATCGGAATTGAGTTTCTTCTAGTCGTACTGATACATTATCGGACCAATGCACTAGCCAAGATAAGACCGAGTACATATTGGGGATAGAGAAAATTTCTAACCCCATCACGTCTTCGATTGCAGACCACGCTTTCAAAAAAAAAAATCAGGGAGTAAAGCGATGTTTTTGGCTGTCTTACCTGAACTGCTTGCATTCCTCACACTGATTGAAAATACTTCTCATCAAGAACTGTGGCTCAAACTGGGGTGACCCTGGGACCTGGGAGTCATGATCCCAAAGCGTCCGAGAAGCATGCATGAGGAGCTTCTAAATTTACGTACATATGGGCGTTGGTCCTTAATATTTTAATTTCAAGACTCATCCAAGGTTGGAAAAACTTATCCAATACTTGCAAGTGCGTGATTCCATCGCAATTGTTCAATCGCCGCTGCGAATGATTCGAATATGATAAATAAAGTGTGAAAGGTGAATTTCCAAGACACAAGGGAATCCAAAGCCAAAGGAGTGATCTATACAGGTTGAGGACCGTAAGGAGTAGTATTGCGAAATGGGTTGTCAGATTGGAGGGTGGTATCGCAGGGTATGAAAGGATAAAACGTAGGTGGGGTGGAGTGATCGAATGGTAACTATTTTTTAGGGAAAGACGCGAAAATAGGTAATCCCAGACTGGTGTCCACGATGCAAGATATTGAGTGAATGTCTATCCCACGCAGACTGATCAGTCCGGCGCTCAGTCCACGCGTCCTTGCTTGATAGTTCCCATAGGAAGGCCAAACCAGCTCTCTCCCTTGACTAGCAACTCGGAAAGACCGCAGTAGTATGCAATCATTGCGGTAAGGATGCCAAATCCGCCACCAGCCTTTTGGAGGTTGAGCTTGTTTAACCAGGCACCGCCCGCGAGGAGTATAAAGGTGATACACAAGAAGAAGAGGAGCGCAATGAAGCTGATGTTACGGCGTAGCGCTCCTATCCTAAAAATTAAGGACGCATTAGAAGTTGCATAGAATCCAAAAGGCAGCGCGACGCACAGGAGCAAGAAAGTGACCATAAACCATGTGATCAGGTAAATGCCGACTGCCTGATTAAGTTCGTCAAGATTCTCCCCGTATGCAGCGATAATTCCAGAGCCGGGTATGAAGATAGTGGCGTATGACATCCAGAACGCGCCATAGGATGTGAAAGCTGAGCAACAAAATAGTCAGCATTATATTCATCATTTGATGGAATCAGTGAAATAAATTATGTCAATGAAGCGGGAGCGTTGTTGCAGAATGTTTTTCCTGGCACCTCATTGGTACCGAACAACGAGCAGAAATAGGCAAGTTCCGACCCAGATCACATGACTGCGGCGATCGCGTTGCGGGGGAGGACAACACGTCCATGATGTACGACAGACATGGCAGGAAAAGACAAGTGACTGACCTGTTGCACCAAATACATTGCCGCGCGGAAACTCCCACATACCCGCGAGAAGCTGAGCAAGACCACCACAGAAACAGGCCATGCCGACGACTACATTGGGGGCTACAACTCCACGCGCGTTGAGGTTGTAGAGAGAGAGAATGAAAGTCGTGGATGCGAAGGAGAAAAGACCGCTGATATAACGAGTTCAGAACGCCGGCGGGCGCGACAAACTCGGAGAACTTACAGTGCACCTGGGTTGGCGATACGGGTTGGGGGAGGGGCACTGGGCTTTGTCTGCCTTTCGTAGATCTGGTGGGTGGAGTTAGCCTTCTCGACGTCAGACATGTTGAGGAAAGAATGAGCGGGCTGAGAAAGTGGGCGGTAGAGAGAAGATGACCAACGCGGACGAGGTTGAAATTCGACATCGAACCTGCTATTTATTGAGCGGGAGTATAGAGTCCGAAAAAGAAAACTGACCTAATTATGTAATCAAATGGGCGGCTATTATGTTGAGTACTAGATCCGCTTCTAAGCTAACGGACTCCATGTACATAACCGCATCACTCCACGCCACTTTTCAAGGTTTTGGACGCCTTTCTGTCACTTTATATTTTAATCTTTGCACCCATCGACGGCCGCCGAAATCCACCATCACAAGTGGTCCAAAGACCAGAAATACTTTGCGGTCTTGGCTTATAATTGTGATACCCCGGATTCCAGATCACATGATCACGTAATCATATATCTTATACTTAGCTACTTGGGGCAAGACTCGACAAAATATTATGTCTGAGAGAGACAAAGTACCCTAGAAGCTGCATGTCGTTGAAGCGAATTACACTGGCAGGTGTTCGGTCTAGGCTTATTACCTTTGATATACCCTTATGTACATGTGTCGGCCCATCAAGACTAGTGAGTCATGGTGCTATGACAACTAATAGAAGGATTGATGCTTTCATGTTTCAGCTAGAAGTAATGACGACAACATCGAATCTTTCTTCGACGAAGGTCAAACGAAGATACACCACCAGTCTGCAGTGACCTACAGCGACGTCATGAGGAATAGACGCACCGGCATGTCTGCAACTCACATCACGTGTCTTTTTGCACATGTCATACAAGCCGGCCGGCATCGAGAAGACCGGCCTTTGACGTCTTTGACACCTACTTTCATACCGCTGGTCTAAAATTGTTCTTTAAACGCTTATGCAACCCGCCAAACAAAGGGTCTCGTGTCAAGTTGCGACATTTGACCGCGCCAAGTACCCCAGAATGGCAAGCTCATTTGACGTTCATATCAGTCACCGTAGTTGCGCCTGTCATGTCCATGTCACCCCTCGCAGCGCACGACCATTGTTCGACAATATTCCGGTATCATAGTGATGTACCACTGTCTTCATCATTGGCCATGCTGACAATACTCAATGTTCCCCGTAGTGATGCAAGTTCAGCGTGACTCAGCACACTCCACTTGGCAGGGCTAGCAATCCTTACCCTGGTCGTTAGCGCGACGGCTTTCTCATCTCTTTGAATGACTGGCTTAGTGATGTCAGGATAATCCACTTCCCCACTGACGGATAACGTATATAAAACCTGCAAGTCGAGTCCAGGATCCCCGACAACCCCATCAGCTGTGATGCCAACTGCATCCGCCGGCACAAACATACGACGGAGCATGCGATAAGCCACGTATAGGCTAAGAGCATATTACATATCGAAAGCACGCCAAAGTCATCGCATCTTCACCGGCCGGCGGGAACGGCGTACTGGTGATGATAATCCACTCCTGGACTGATGGACAACGTAGGTGGAGTCCAGGATCCCCAATAATATCATGCCGACTGCATTCGCCGGTGCGAACATGCGTCGGAGCGTGCGATAAGCCACGCACAAGACAGCATACAACATATTGAAAGCACGCCAAAGTCATCCCATCTTCACAGGAGCCCACATCTAAAATGGCCGGCGGGAACAGCGCAGTGGTGAGTGTACGCCTCCACCAGGGTATTCGTAGCTCCAGATATGCGACACAGAACACAGGGACATCCGTTAGACTAGCTAGTATCGTGCTACATAGAGTATCTTTAAATGGACAGAAATGGATACAAAAAAAGTATACAACGGATGGTCTTGAGGTCATAAATACAGTTCCAGGTGCTCTTGTATATTCTACATCGTGCTATACGGACTCATCATATGTTTCGTGTTCTGTCCGACTGGCCAGGAAGCAAAAACGACATCCGTCGATTCGCTGCATTATCTGCACATGACGCGATCCATACATCCCTGCTTCAGGGAATCATCCAAACAGAATGTCAAGCGTCAGAGTAGTGAAAGCCGTCATCGATATAAACACGATGATGTACTGGGGTATCAGAAACGCTGCTAAATGCTCAGCATTACCCGTCCCAGAGTACACTTGAGTCAAGAACACCTAGTAAACGCTGCTCAATATCACGGTCAAGACCAAGAATAAACAAACACTACCAGCATGGACGCAGTGGGCAAACCCGACACGAGGCTAATGCCCAAGATCAGGTCTCATCCAGCCTCACACATTCAAAAAGGGGACGTACATGCAGACGAATCTGAGCACATTGTTGGAGGGATCTATCAGTCCGATACGCGTGAATTGCTGGCAAATAAGGGTGCCCAGTACAGGCATCACGACGAGTCTGGCAATTGCACAACTCGCGATGGCACAAAGAGGGAGAGAACTCCACTGGTTTCGCGGGACGTTTAGTCTGGCGAGAGCAGACCCAAGCATAATCAAACCCATCGGTACGGATGCGTTACCAATAAAGGTGGACGTCTTCATAAGAAAAGCGAGTGGAGGTTGACCATCAGGCGCTGAAGGTATATGGGTGCCAGGAACGCCTGCAACAAAAAGCGCCTTCAATGGAGGAATGATGGCGATGGTGAATGAGAAGATGATCGACAAAGATGGGGGAGTCATGGCGGATCGCAAAAATCTCCAGGTCAGGCCGATAAACTTCTTAAACCAATGAATATGCGTCACCGCGACATGCCCAGCGGGCAAGTTAGGAAGATCAGTAGTAGTTGTGGAGACTTTCTGGGCTTCGTCAGTCAAAGCCGGACCGGGCTGTATTGATGTAAACGAGGGAGAAGTAGGCAGTTCTTCATTCGTCGATGCCGATACTCCGATTCCTTCCTGCTCCGGTGGTTTATAACGCGCGGTGACAGAGTTCTCATGCGTGGATGTCGCATGAGGAGACTCTTTTTCGCCAGTACTATTCTGACCGACTTCGGTATGAAGTTCCCTGACCGGTGAATGGTTAAGCAGAAAGATCCGCCTGAGGTAGACGAATCTAGCAGTAAGTCTCGACAGAACCTTCGAGTGTTTGGCGCTCAGCCTCTCCTTGACTCGATCATTGTCCAAGTCAGGACCATCGTAATCCATTATAATCAACCGGTATCCGCCAAGAGGAAACAGCGTGATCTACGGACGTTGTAGTGAGTGGAGGTAACTGCATAACCGATATACTTACAGACCATACCAGCATAAAAACAGCGATGTAGCCCACTGCCAAGTTCTCATCATCAGTTCCATTGAAAGGAGCTGCTGCCATTACGCTCATGGCCACAGATATAGCTATACAAACAAGTATTAGACTGGATGTACGGCAAACGGGTTTCGGCGAGCTTACGTATATCACTGGTGTTTCCCCATCCTCCAACCATGAGAATTCCATACCGGAATCTGTGAGGAACCCAAAAGAGTTGCTTGATGATCCACGACAGCGATATACCAATCAGCATATTCATCACCGCAATGATGACAAGAGGGCCTGGAAACAACTTCGGTCAAAAAAGACGTAAAAAAGCACAGAATCGCACCGAGTTCAGCCATGTTGGATGAGTGGAACGATGGTATGATCGTCGAAAACATCAGGCTTGGAATCGTAATATTCTGCCCATCGATCAGTCGTGCATCCTCGCCTCAAATCAAAAAACATCTGACTATGATGACTTGTCCCATCCCGATAGATGCCATGGCGGATAACAAACCCGCTTTCGTGATTCTGAATCCGCATGCTACGCACAAGAACCTGAAGGAATGACAATGAGCGTGAAAAAAGCGCGAGGGCAACTTAGAAAAGAATCCTTACATGCGTATGAGCGGCTGGACAGAAATCCAAAGCAAGTTCCCGAAGACGATGCTGCCCATGATCGGATGAGTCGCGAGTTGTTCAACGAGTCGAAGGAGCCTGCTCAGAGACAGTCCGTCTTGGATTCAGATGGGGGAATGAAAAGGAGAAGTCGATCTTTCTTAAAATATTATGCTTAAATGCAAGTACGGTAAAAGCTTCCTTGCCTTTGCTGGCAGTTATGGGCGTAAGACTGGGTAAGATGCCATGGCCAGACTTAGGGTTCGCAGCCTGAGAAGCGGTCCACCGGTCCGCTCGTATGTTCGTGTCATGTCGACGAGCGAAGTCGATAGCTTATTTTGAATGCTTAAATTTAAATTGGTATCCAGTGCCACTGATGAGCTGTACGAATGAAAACCCTGAGAAAGGGTCAAAGTGCTGCTGCAATTCAGTCCTGAATCAAGTTTCGAACCCGAATTTTTGCGAAATGGAGTGCCGTTCGATTGGAGGTTCGACACGGGACGCAGGGTCAGACCACATCTAGGTTGGTCATTCGAGTTGTACCTGATGGCCGTCCGGACCAGTCCGAACCCTTCTCACATTGAAAGCTTATTGGTCAATGCTTTTTTATCTGTGAGCACTAAGAATCAGTAATCGCCATGACAAAACTAACAATAGGTCACCTTTTGACATTATCAAACTTGAAATCGAATGATCGGCGTCGGTGAGACCGCTGCTGCAGTCAAATCAACTGTGTGGTAGAGCCAGCTCGAAAGTATCATGGTGATGTACCGGTGAGTCACTGGTCAATGAACTCATTTACGTAGCAGTAATGTTGACTCTGTAAAATTTGCGTAGCAGATAAAACAGTGTGAGATAGATGATGAAATGGAAGTAGAAGGCAGCTAATTGTAAATTCGGACCATGAGCCAGACTGTGATCACTACAGCATTGCAACTTATACAAGCTCAGCAGTAAAGCTGCCCAGGACGGGTCGAGTATTTGTGCGTTTCAATTTCAGTAAGCAGAAATGATGCCAGGTCACAGAACGAAACAGTTGCTCTTTGCCATCAGCAGCAGCACGCAATCTCCATTTCCAAATTGCAAAAGAGTGGAGCACAAAGTGTGGCAAAATACGGATTCAGAAACGGTTCAACATCAGTGATTCACGTGAAAGAACTCACATATATCATGGTCCGGGGTACGAGCGCGCGTGCCCTTATGAGCTACACACCCAACACAGTATAAACCCAGCAACAGCGGTTTATGATACAATAGTTGGCATAATCGATTGAATAAGCTCTTGCAGGTTCTGCCGAAATTTCTTGCATCTGACAGCAATAACAATTGATCAGAATCATATCCATTAGTATACGGAGGATATAAAAACTGGTCTCCATTCTCCGAGTCAGAGATCCCCCTCAGAACATTCCATACTATCACCTTGCAAAAAAATGCGTTTCTCCTTCTTCCCAATTGTTGTTTTGACAGAATCTATGTCTGGTAGTGCAGCGGATGGACTTGCACAAAAGATACAGATTACTGCCCAAACATTGTGCACAGAACGTGAGTAATATGAGCAAGTTGTGCAACCAGGATTCAACTACATGGCTCACCTTCGCGTTTTTGAATGGATTTTGACATAAGTTGCATATCTATCACGGGTTGAACATTGGGTTGGCAGCTCGAACGGCACGTTTGAACAGTTGGACTGCATTGATGCAGTGAATGAAACAGTTTTGGAGTCCATGATCATCAAGCCGTGAGAACTTGAACTCGTGACCAGTCCGAGATCTCGTCGATACTGGTAAATCTGAATTTGGATAGAGTTTTTCCACAAATCAGTTTGCCTGCCTTCACCCCTTGCTTCACCCCGCCTGCATATGATGGCCTCGGTGTCTTCTTCAACACAGCACCCAGGCTCCAAATAAATCCAACTTCCGAACTTCTGCATATGCAGCCATTCCTCTCTCTCTCTGTTACTCTGCAACTTTGCATTGGTGCTAGGACTTGGCTGGCGAATGACTTTTAAGAAGAAGTGCAGTGGGTATGAGGGACAGAGCATGGCGCTGAATACTGTAATTAACACTTGTAGATTGGTGAGCGTCCTTTCTTTTTGGTTTGCTGGAACTCCCCTCCCTATGAAGCCCGGTATGGCCTGTTCTTGCCCCGAGGCTGAGTAGTGGAGCACCACTTCCCCATCCACCACATCCACAGATTTTGACCTTTTTTTGCTCACTTTCTATCTGGATTACGTCCTGACCTTCGACGCTATCGTCCGGTTATCATATTACAGTACTGGATCTAGCTTCCCTTTTGACCGGAGACAGTCTGTCTGCACGCATCATTTCCGAATTCCTCCTCTAGTTCTTTGCATGCTCGTGCAATTTCTTGCTCCGCTGTATTCCGTTGTTCCTCCTCGCGATGCTTAGTCAATTCTTGTGTCTCCACGAGACACGACTGGGTTTCTTTATTGGCAGCGGCGTCTTCCTTCTCTCTCTGAGTACGCAGGAGCTCATCTTCGAGCTGTTTCGACTGTGGGCTTCTTCCTCACGAAGTTTGGCTTCATGCTTCTCTGCAAGCAGCTGTACGCGTACATCTTCTTCAGTCTGCCTAGCCAACGCAGCTTCGTGCTCTCGGGCGAGCGTGCGCCTCTTCCACCTCACGTTGCAGCTGAGCAAGCTCTTCTTCATGTCGTCGTGCTAGTTCTTGATGTTCAAGGAGACGTATTCGGGCATTTTCGACCGCCTGCTTCCCTATGACACTGTCGGCCTCTTTTTCTGCATGGGACGCCTTGGCTTCCTCCAATTCTTTCTCTCTCTGGGCAAATTTTTCTTGCAAACGTATTCGTTCCACTTCCTCCAGAGCACGTCCCCTTTCCGTGGCTTCTATGGTGGACTTCTGTCATTGTTGCTCAGCCTCTAGTGCTGCCGGCCTGTCCCGCTCTCGTTTGACTTCTTCGGCATGAGTAATGTCAACAATCTCCTTTGTGATACGTGTCTTCTCCACGTCGTCTTCTCAGTCAGGACTTTGGCGACCTCACCCCCCTTCTGCTATCACGTCATCTCCTAGCACATCCTCAAGTCGTTCTGACTTGCATTCTCCGCCTCGGGTGAGGAAGGCTGTCCGGGCTTCTTTTTGATCCCAACATGAACATACATGAACCAGATTTTTGCGGAGGATCGTAGAAGATCAGTTGTTAAAGGGTTGAAGGACAGGCATGTTCTAGAAGATCAGGTTGTGCGAATTGAATTCACCTTTGAAGTGCCGAGTAAGAATTAAGCGAGGGATGTTACATGGCTTAAGGTGCTTCAGCGTAGGTGCCTCGAAGTGAAGGTAAATAAAAATAAAAATTAGAGCGGATGAGGCTGTCAGCCGCGTTAAAGGCTACCGGAACCATGAGAGTGAGAAGTGCACAATGAAACACCTGTCAACTTTGAGAGCAAAGTTAAGTTGTCTGCTCTTCGTTTGGGCCAGCTAGAAAAGAAAGTGCATGGGTGGTGGCGGAATAATTGAATGGTAAATGATAGCACTTGAGTACTATACTTCATTTTGTCCGGGGGCTGTCTGTAAATGGCTCATGATCAGCCACGCAACTTGGAGACTATCGCAGTGTATCGAGAGATACATGATGCGTGGTAACACCAAGGGGAGCCAGTTCATGATTACAATTGTGCCTGTTTGAAGATATACAAAGTTAGGTGTAACGACGAGTTTGAGTTGGACAGACAACGAAAAGACTCCAAAACGCAAGACCAATTCCTTTGCACAAAGATTCAAGTTTCTAGAATAAACGCCTCTTATTTGCCCGGTGCGCATAGTTCCCTGATCACGTTCTCGTCGATCCTCTTCGCAAAACATATCTCAAACGGAGCAGCACGTATGTTTGCAGTGTCCGAGAATGCAAGTGTGTCAATCTTCACTGCAGGGTTCTCCGAAAGGCGGAAAGCCCACAGAATAAGAGCCGTGTTGACGAAGACCGACCGATTCGCGACATTGACCAGGACACACTCTGGTCACGCATAAGAAATGGTTGAGAGATGAACGATACCACTCACCGACGGCCAAAGCCAAAAGTGAAAAACCGGAGATCACTGCGCACACGACCTGCATCGTCGATCCAACGCTGGGGATTAAACCTATGTGGTTCCGGGAAGACCTCAGGGTCGTTTGCGATAGCCCTGAAGCACGAGCGTCAGACCCAAAGGTGAGAGGACGAAAATGATTGCGTACTGACCAATGGTTGCCAATAACAGTCGCACCTGCCGGAACGAGGTAGTTCTTCCAAATGATGTCCTTAGTTGCGCGATGCGCAAAGCCTGCAGTGCAAGGTGGTCGTCCATCATCGCGTTGTCACAACTCAAAAAGACGTACCTCCAAGACTGACAGGTCTCCACCTGAGACTCTCGAGCATGAACGCGGTAACCTGCGGCAGCATTTCCTGATCAGCAAACGTCGGCACTAATCAGGAGCCATCTCAGTCAGCAGACAAACAAAGAAAATGCATGAATTACGCCGCATACGCCCCACGACGTTATCGAGTTCCTCTTGTACGCGAGCCTGCGCATCTGTATGAGTGGCAGCAGCCATCATCATGAATGTGATTGCGGACGCAGTCTACAACAGCTGTCAACTCAAGACGCGATGCAATGTAAGAACTTACCGTATCAGAACCAGCCGCAAACATCCCTCCTGCAATGTATGCCAAGTCCTTGTCTTCGAGTTGGTACTCTTTCTGGTGCTCTAACATGAACCTCGCAAAGGATGGCCTCGTATTCCCCTCACGCTTCACAGTGGTGAGGCAGCATATCTATCATTACAAGAAAATCACAAACCATCTGCCTTCGCACCGCGTCCAACTGCCTGTCATAGAGAGCAAGGTTTTCTTTCTGCCATGCCTTCAGCTGACTCAGGTAGCCAGGGACGAAACGCAGGATTGGATACGTATCCACAAGGTATGCTCCCGGCCGGATAGCTTGACCAAAACGCGCAAGAGCCTTATTGATGGCAACGACTTCAGGATCTGCATATGAAGTCGGAGTAGTTTTTCCATAGGTGAAGGACATGACCACCGAAGCTGCATAACTTAAATCCTCGGATTACCACCTGTATTACGCAAGCAAGAGCTGGTGTTCGTACCGCATGGCATGACCTTGGTGGTTCTTTGGATCATTCAAGACATCTAGAACCAGATTCTTTGCATGTCTCGTCTGGATGGGCTCATAGGACTCCGCAACTTTGGGTTGCAAGCCTGCATGCAAGACCCTGCTTTACATTCAGTCTCGGTGATCACACCTGGTAGAGACAAGATGTGTACCTGCGCAGCCGACGCAACCTTTCACCAGAGCCCTGAAGCAGCACTCCCAACCCGTCAGACAACGTCTCTTGCACTGCAATAGAACGCGGGCGGTCGGCAAGATTTGCTCCCTCTTTTTCCATGATATCTGTCGCAGCCTATGACGAGACTCACTCCATGCCTGGATAGACAATGGATTGTTTTATACTGACCTGATGACTTCCTATAACTACGAAAATCCTATGGCTTTGTTTGAGCGAGAACACAGGCCCATAATGTTCCGTCCATCTCGCGAATTGAAACGGCACACTGCGTGAGGGGTTAGATAGAGATCGCGTTGGTGTCCCTTGACAAAAGACTCACTGTGACTTTGGCATCGTATTTCCTAATAGCCAACGTCCAGGTGGTCCAGGCGGTAACGGCAACCGTCTTGCGGCCTGGTATCGTTGTTTCACTATCCAGACGCTGGCTAAGATAATGATAACGGTGCACGCGGGGATGATAATCGCCATTGAAATGGTCTGGCTTGTTGATAGTCACGATTCAGACACCCCGCTACTTTGCAACATGTCAAGTACCCCAGAACAGAGAGGCGGTGACTTACTGTGATGTGCGATGGGTACGGTCAGATTAGTGTGCATGATTATGCTGACTTGTACTTATACAAACACGGATTGAATACCTGCGCGGATAAATCGGACCTGTGCTTTCGGCTCCACGTAGATCTTCTTGTCGTTCTTGATGACTCGTTAGATTGATCGTGGCACAGGATCGTCGGTTCAGAAAACATTGTAATGAAGGTCAACTCGGCGAGGTCACCATTCTAAAAACAGATCTTTGCGCTCCAAACTTATAAGTAAGTAGCTACGCCTACTTACTTTTGCATAAAGAGAAACCGCGCAACACGTGTTTGTATATATTTGTCACAGTGCGAGAATTCAGAAACCTAGGCCTATAATAGTAATCTTGTCTGACACAACCTATGATACCTATCAATCTGTACAGCATCAAAATGAGCTCTGTATGTTTTACCTCATTGCCTCTCATTGCTACCACGATCTCCACCAATCGGCAAGCTCTGATAATTCATGAGTCCGTGATCATCAAACCGTAAGAACTTGGGCTCGTGACCAGTCCGAGATCTCGTCGATACTGGTACTAATCAGGCTGTGTCGACACTCCCAACGACAACATCGACATCTATGGCTTCGTCCCATTCATCCGAGTCCTCGTCGTTGTGATTAACAACGAGCTCAACCTCATCTAGAATAGCTAATGGTATTATTCAATGACGCGATCGAACTCGTCAAAATCAAAAGCATTTCCCTTGAGCACTCCGACACCATTAATATTCTGACATTCTTCAGTCCTCTTTAACTCGTCAAGAGCCGCGAATTCAGCAGTAACGTCTTCAGGCAAGATAATTATGCATCACGAGGCTCGGTCGAGAGAGGTGTCCACGCGAAGGATGCTTTAAGATTCTACGCAGTCTCAACAGCAATGCCAACCTCTTCAAGTTCATGAGTGTGCATGTTGACTGTGGGTGGACTTCCCAGCCTCCATGACTTTTACAGCGCTGTGTCAAAGGTTTACACGTGAGCTCTACTTCACCTACAATTAAGAGAATCGTCATGGCAAAGACCTTGAGTGGTTAATTTTCGAAATTGATTGGAAAAGTCATACGAGGGGGCGTTCCTCAGCATACACAATCTTATTTCGGGGATGTCGGTTTTTATATTCCGTTGAATTCAAACTGTTATAAGATCTAAATCACATCTCTGCAGGCTCGCAATACAATATCGGTCAACATGGAACTCAATCATCACGTCTTATTCGAAGAATGAGCAAACCAGCCAATGACCACCATCACCGAAAGAAAACTCACAAGCTTCATCCAAATTGCCTCCACGATATTCCTCGGGACTACGTCTGCATGCCTGTGACAAGCATCTCAGCCTGGCTTATACTTCACAAGCAAATAAAAGAATCCTACGTCATTGCCTCGATTTCTGCGATGCCAGAGTGGAAGTCCATTTCGT
Source organism: Suillus tomentosus (assembly GCA_016647685.1). NCBI lineage: Eukaryota > Fungi > Basidiomycota > Agaricomycetes > Boletales > Suillaceae > Suillus > Suillus tomentosus. Next base: position 654,252 of record JABBWJ010000018.1, read on the forward strand.
TCGGCTTGACAATAGGGACTCGCTTCCAGATTTTGGCGCCAACATATAAAACAGGGAAAAGCATCATGGGCAGATAATTTGTCATGAAAGTTGCTGTTGACCAGTTATCTTTCAGGAATACCTCCCATGCACTGAACTGGAGGCCGTAAGCCCAGGAATCGCTTCATTATATCGCATATGCGAAAGTAAAACTCACCAATAACGTCACAAGCGATGCGCCGATGGCCCACCAGGCGGCGAAGGGCTGAAACCGAGAGGAGTACGGGAGCTCACTCATCTTGTGCCCCTGCGCAAGGAAGCCTTTGCGGAAGCGCAGATAGATGACACCGATGCCGAACCAGGTCGTGAGGCCCGCAGTGGCACACATGCTAGAGAACCATGTGAAGACCATTCCGGAACTCGTGTTGACCGCCATGTAGGCGAGGAGAGAGAAAGAAGCACACATGGCTACTGCGACGTAGGGAAGCCCAGACCGCGAGGTACGAAGAAATACCTTTGGGGCATTGCCGGAGGCGGCGAGGCCATCTGCAAGCAGATTAAATTGGATGCAGTGCTGTAGACATAGACTGAAGCTCACGCAGGCCTCTGGAGGAAATGTAAAGGTTACTGGAAGCCGCGGACCAGGCTGATGTCAGTAAGGCGGCGTTGATCACCTACAGAGGCATGAGAAATGCATTATTGTATAACGCAACACTTACCGAGGGCAATCCTTTGATGCCAGCTTGGTTAATTGCAATTACAAACGGAGACGCAGAAGCATTATCAGAGTTTACGTTCAGTAAGGGGTTGTTCGAAGGTACCAGGAGACCGATAACAAACACGCCGCCAATATAAAATAGTAGGATCCGGATATAAACACGACGGATGGCCTTGGGGAGATTCTTGCGCGGGTTCTTGGATTCTGCAGCCGCCATCTGGTCTGTCTCAACCTCAAAATATCCAAGGAAGAGCGTCACGACTCACAGCCACGACCTCTAACCCAGAATATGCGAATGCAGCTTGCGTTACTGCACGAGACCAGCCTAGAAAACGACCTGTCATGCCACTTATGCCATAAAATTGGACCCATGGGCCAGGGTCCTTCCAGTAGCGAAATCCGATACGATCATGGTTCGGGCCACCGCCAAGGTCAAGGATGATCCCGAAGATGATGAGACCAACAATCGTAACAACCTTGATAGAGCTGGTTCGCCCCTGGCGTCAGGCAGAGAAAACAACTTAAGGGGAAGATAACCCTACGCAAAAATAAACTCGGTTTCACCATACACACCTGCAGTGAAAATTGAAGTAGAAGAGAGGCCAAATAGTGTGAACATTTACCAACGCCACTCATGTTAATCCCGATGGCAACAACGAGACACATTGTTATCCATACTGCGTTGTTTACACCAGGATGCCAGAAATTTATGATGGTAGCGGCTGCGGACAACTCGGCTTGGATATAATCAACGACATTCATTGGGAGATGATTCAGAGACTGTACCTGGCAATGTTACCTGATGGGAGGGTAACATTCAGAAACATGAAACATCAAGCAAAGGGTCACATTACCGTCCAATTGTACCATAGATTCCATCCCAATGCAAATGAGAATGCTGGATCAACAAAGCGCTCGGCAAGCTTGATATGACCACCGGCAATTGGGAGATAGGAGATCATCTCTCCGATGGTGATCTAGTAACAAAACAATGAAGAATAAAATCGGGAAATATATACATGACTGACCATCACACAATAAGATATAGACCCAACGAATATGTAAGCTAATAAAAGGCCTAGAGGACCGCCATTCATGAGTGCCGACGCGGTCCCGAGGAACAATCCCGTGCCAATGACGCCGGCAATGCTGAAAAAGTAGTGACTCAGTCATTGAAGTCAGAAAGGTTGACAGACAAATACCTTATCATTGCAACATGACGATTTTTAAGCTCTCGGTGAAGTGTGAAGTCTGGTGGTGGTGTATAGCTGTCATTACTGCTTGCGCGCTCTCCTGAACCAATATCAACCTCAAAGGCTTTCTCCTTGTCTGGAGAAGAGAAACTGTTGCTCATTACTATGGCGTGAATAGATGAACGGAAGGCGGCTGGAAAGGAACCCACTTTAAAATTGTACTTTATATAGGCCCCTGGTATCTCAAACAGAGATGTTGACTATTAGACAGGTGATAAAGATAGCAAAAATGAACATGGGAATACCTCAAGTATGAGCATGCGGCTGCTTGAATAGTGCTAGGAATGAACAAGAGTCGAAGAAAATATCCTTACGTCTTATCGGCGCTTCGCAGCTCTGAAAAAAACGCTACCCTGCGGCGCTACTAGCCTTAGCATATATAGTCAATCGTATCATAGTGGCAGGGCAAGCAGCACAGTGGGTAGAACATGTGAGTGACACGTGACTCGGACCTCGATGCTTCTGAAATTGCTGGGGAGCAAGCTGCAGCAGTACTTGGTCACCGTGACCTTTCTTGAATACATCTAGCTCGTTTTCTTCTTCTTAACTACTTTCCCCCCTCATTTCACGCAAGGATTGCCCACACCAAACTATTCTGGATTTTGAATTTACGGGTGCAGAATCGCTGTGGACACATGATGAGCTCCTCCCTCTCGATTCGTAGTCTCAGGTCAGGTGAGTTCGTCAGTTTCTTAGGCTTGGATTCAGTCATTTATGAGCAGTAGATGTCACAGAACCCCTGCATCAAGTCAAACTACTGTCGGCACTTCGGAGTGGTAAGAAACCACCTCTCTCTTCTCCCACCTCATAGCAAACCCTCTCCACAGGTGATCCTGCTCTCATACATCCATTTCTTGCTGAAATTGGCAAGGAAAGACGAAACTCTGTCGATGGAGACATTAACACTGGAGCTGCTGCCCTCCACCTCGCTATACGATGCGCTTCCGGTAGGTCATCGCTTTTGCTTGCTACTCTCGCCTTCCCTCACCCGTAACCGAAGTCGGTACCGTACAGCTACTCCTATCTCATAGAGCGATATCACCCAATGGCGTGCACCCACCAGGTTCTGGGACCACCCCTCTGCATCTTGCAGCGTCCCTTGGTCGTGCAGACATTGTAGGCGTGTTGCTCGACCAGGCTGGCATTGACGACACCCTCCGTGATAACAACGGAAAAACATGCAAAGATGTGGCAAAGTTAAAAGAAGTCATCCAAACGTTGGAGGGTACGTACTCCCTCTCTATTTCTGTACCTTCTTCACTAACGCCACTCCTAGATTCTCGTTCTTTTTTGAACGCCTCATACAGGTCGCTTTTACGCTCGTATATTTTATCTCCCATGGATGCACCCCCAAATGCTGCATTAGTGGCTCTATTGGAATCGCCACGGGCACGTGGACTTGATTTGTCGTACTTGGACGATGCATCTGGCACTTCTCTGCTACACGAGGCAGCCAGGCGGAAAAACCTGCGCCTCATTGAACTAGCCGTGCGAGCAGGGGCGAGCGTTTTTGTGCGAGACCGCAAGGGGAAAATGGCATACGAGGGAGCAGGAAAAGATGATCACGTACGGGTATTCTTGCGACAGTGTACGTTTTTCTTACGCGCTCCCTTATCCACTGTGCTCAAAACAACGACAGTCGCAAACCATGATACCTCTCTTATTGAGGTCCCGTCTTCGGAACCTCCTGTCATGAAGGGTTATCTCAGTAAATATACCAATGTCGCTAAGGGCTATAATACTAGATGGTTTGTTCTAAAAGATGGTGTATTCTCATGTCCGTTATCTCTCACCTCTTTTGTCTATTTATGGTGCTCAACTTCCTGTAGATTACCGGCACCAAGAAGACGAAGGCATAGCTAGCCGCGGTGCCATCACCATGAAAACTGCCATCCTTAAAACCTCGCCTGGCGGCGACAAGACGCGGTTCGAGATCCACTCGACCCCATCTCGAGGACATACCACTGGGCAAAAATGGTACATGCGTGCTAACCATCACGTTGAGGCTGCCGGGTGGACGTTGGCCCTTGGGAAGGGTATACAATGGGCGCGGCGCGATGAGCAAGTGCCGCGAAAGAGCGGGGAAAGCGAGTCGAATGCTTTGAAGCCCAAGAGTCTGCGTACGAGCTTCCAGTCGGTGATATCAGCGCGGCGAATGGATGCGGGTACTCGCGGCGGAGGGTCACAAAGCTCCTTTATGGGTATAGCAGATGAGAGCATAGAGGATGGGCTACCTCCTGAGATGAGCAAGGCAGGCAAAAGCCCTTCTACCTCGGAAAATGAAGAGCGCAATTATAATTCTTCAACCTCGGTCCTCACGCAGTCGCCTCCTCACAATGCGACTTTTGACTTGCAAGGGAATTCGGCTGCAGCACAAATGGAACTCACCACCCAGCTTCTGTCTAACCTCGCACTACCACCAGATGCAGCGCCCAGGACACAAGAACTCCGCACAGCGCTCAGGGAATCGTTCGCGATCGTACAAACGATGGTAGATGAGTATATCCAGATGGCCAAGGACCGTGAGGAGTGGTGGAAATCTCAACTACAGCGTGAGCGTGAGAGACAGACTGTGTGGGAAGAGAGCTTACAAACTGTCGTGCGCGAGGGTGAAGTCCTGGAACAAGAGCTGCGCATGCGGTCTCGGAAACGAGGTAGCAGATTCTTCGATGCTGGTATAAACGATGCAGGTGGCGGCATATTCCGACCGCGCCCTGCGACCATGGCTTTTGTATCTCCTGTGCTTGAAGAACCCTATTTCTCACCCTTGGTGCGCCCTGCACCAATCACTATTGTCTCCCCGCCTAAGGAAGCCAACGGCCTGTCCACATTGACTATGCCATCATCACCCACAAGTGCAGGGGTCACGCCGACTGCACAGCGTATACAACGGCAAGATTCGGAGGATGAAGACGCCGTCGACACAGATGAGGAAGATGAATTCTTCGATGCCATCGAGGCCAATGCCCTCCCCAATCTCGTCGTCAGCCAACTGCTATCTAGCCCGATGCACATGGTACCTGCGTTGTCCTTCATGAACGGGGAACATTTCGCAGGCTATCAAAATTTGAGGACGCGGTTACCTATCGGGTCGGATAACAGGCCAAGCACGAGTCTGTGGTCTGTGCTAAAGCACAGCATTGGAAAGGATTTGACGAGGATTAGTTTTCCCGTCATGTTTAATGAGCCGACGAGTATGTTGCAGCGGATGGTGAGTTGTCTTTGGCTAATGGATATGTACACACTGTCTTATTTGAGTGAAGGCGGAGGACATGGAGTTCTCGGAGTGTCGTAAGTGTCTCATTTATGTGATCGCTGGTCATCATAACTCATCGATTGATAGTCCATGTCGCTGCCCGGGAGCAAGACCCTCACCGGCGTTTAGCATTTGTGGCCGCGTTTGCAATGTCAAATTATTCATCGACCATCGGTCGTATAGCTAAACCGTTTAATCCTATGCTTGTATGTACCTCTCATGCCTTTCATGTAGTCAAATGCTCAACCTATCCAGAGTGAAACATTCGAATACGTCAGACTCGACAAGGAGTATCGCTACGTATCTGAGCAAGTCAGTCATCATCCCCCCATGTCAGCTTGTTGGGCAGAATCGCCATATTGGCATTATTATGGAGAGGTTTGTTACATTGTTGTTTCGCATGATTTGTCTACTGATACTTATCCACACCAGGTTGATGCGCAAAATAAATTTATGGGGAAATCTTTCGAGATTCGTCCTACTGGCGTTGCGCATGCTGAACTTCTTCTTCCTGAAGAGTGGGCGCCCGACTACCCTAAGTGTACTACTGCTGGCATCCAGGGCAAGGTCGTCGAGCACTTCTCGTGGAAGAAAGTCACTACCAACGTCTCCGGGTTCATCTTAGGCTCTCCCACTATCGATCACTATGGTGACATGATCGTGAGTGATTCGCTCTTTCTTCCTCGTCATGCGTCGAAACTGAAACTGCGTTGCCACAGGTCACGAATCATCGCACTGGCGACCAGTGTGTACTGACATTCAAGCCGAGAGGATGGCGGGGTAAAGACGCATACGAAATCACTGGTGTCGTGCGAGACGCAGACGGAGAAGTAACCCACGAGGTAGCTGGACGGTGGAACAGCCAGCTCATATGTCGCGCCGTCGGCACAGGCAGCGGCTTCCTACACCCTGACGCTACTGTAAGTGGGCCCTCTTCGCCAAACTACGCCGCAGAGTACATCCTCCTCTGGCGTAACTCCGAAAAGCCTACCGCACCTTTCAACCTCACGCCGTTCGCCATCACGCTGAATGACTGCCCCGATGAAACGCTAAGGCCATACTTGTGTCCGACAGACTGCCGTCTGCGACCTGATCAACGGGCGTTTGAGATGGGGAAGTACGAGTTTGCGAATGGGTTGAAGATGCAGCAAGAGGAGCGGCAACGAGCGACGCGGCGTGCAAGGGAGGAGGGGCGCGTGCCGCCGCATCGACCTAGATGGTTTAGGGCGGAGACGGATGAGGATACTGGTGAGAGGGTGTGGGCGCCGTCGAGGGTTGGGAATAGGTTGGAATATTGGGTAGAGAGAGAGAAGGTGTGGGCGATGGGAGGCGGGCAGCCTTGGAAGGATGTGGAACCTATTTTTATAGAGGACGCTGTTAAATGATTCATGGATAGAACAGCATCTGTATTTAATTGTAGGGCTTTTTTGTGAACCTGGCAATAAAAAAGAACAATACACGTGCAGCCTGATGTCGACTCGGGGACGATAGTCCTCAAATGTTACCGTGACCTCCGAAGATCAAGCTTAAGAACAGCCTGAGTATCATAGTTGGCAGATCTCAACGGTAAGGGTTTTGGCACTGCTTCCTTGTTTAATCAAGCTGCAGTCTCGTCAATTTTTCCAAAGTCTCGAACCAGAATAGACTGAAGTAAATTATGGATAACAAGCATAGGCGTATACAATATTAATGTAGTGCAACTTGACATCAAAAACATTGACCAAATACAAGCCAAAAAGCTTGCCCTGAGCAAGGTTCGAACTTGCGACCTCAGGATTACCCGAATACACTCGGTCATATATAACATATGAGACCTGCGCTCTAACCAACTGAGCCATCAGGGCTGTGAAGCGTGGTCGTCATTAAAATATATCAACTCCTATTCCTTCAAAGTCCTTGATCCCATGATCAACATCAATATCAATATTAATGTCAGGACGTGGGACACGGAATGCGGACAGCAGCTTGCCCCAAGACCACTCCATGGACGGCATAGATAAGCTCGGACTCTCTACAGCTTTAGCAAAGGCACGCAAGAGTTACCAAGAAGGAGGGATCCCGATTGGCGCTGCCCTTGTGTATCACGGGTCTTCAACAGATCCCAAAGATGCAGTTGTTCTGGGATGCTCGCACAACTCACGCATTCAGAGGTCATCGGCTACGTTGCATGGAGAGATAGCTGCCTTGGAGGATGCGGGGAGACTCAAGGCACAGGTTTATAGAGGATGCACGATGGTGAGACTTCGAGCGATGTGTATGGGGTTGATAGTGCGACTTACTGATATTTGGTGAATACAGTACACGACCTTAAGGTGGGTGTGATCGTCATGCATCACTAGTTCTATCAATTACTCATGACTCACCGCATCAATAGTCCTTGTATTATGTGCACAGGTGCAATTATACTTTACAAGATTCCACGTGTCGTTATCGGAGAGAATGAGAACTGGGTAGGGGGAGAAGAGCTGCTGAAAAGCCAAGGCGTCGAGGTCGTAGTGGTTAATAACGCAGAATGCAAGGAGCTCATGAAGAAATTCATCGTCGAAAAACCGGAGGTGCGTCATGATGGTCTATTACGGATGACATGTTTGCTAATTGACGATCTATGTGCAGGAATGGAACGAGGATATCGGTGAGATCCAGTAGAAAAGTCTGTCTACACCTGCCTGGTAAAATGCATCATGAAGATCCCACTGTCACCGTCACAGCTTCTCCCAGTCCGTTCTTCGTCACCTCCCTTATACTGAGATCTACAGCACCATTGCCGCTAATGATTGCCTGCACCTGCACCTTCGTCTTGCCCTTGGAGGGGTTGGAACGCGAAAGTGATAATGAAGCCAAGAATGCTTCTTTTGAGATCGTCTTCTCCTTTACCTCCTCCAACTCTTCTTCCTCCTCGTCGTCTTCATCGTCTTCGAATTTTTGTGGCTTGACATGTTCGATCCTAACGCCCTCGCTGACTTCCCAGAACTCGAAGCCAACTCGATCTTCAGACCCACTGACATCCACCTCCACAGTGACAGTGCGCCTGCATGGCAAAGGCGTCTCCTTCAAAATGAGAGGAACCCACACTCCACCCAAGCCGCCCTCTGCAGACACCTGAGGAACCAGGAGGCCGATAGTACGGCTCGTAGCGCTGACGCTGCTAGTTCCATTGCCCTTGATGAATGCCTGGCGAACCTCCTCAGTTTCTCCAGCAAGGCCAACAAGCAGTTGTGCTTGGAGGGCACAGCCGCGTGCCAGAATAGTGGTTGGGTCGCCGATGCCACCGCCAGCGACTGTGCCTGCCTTGAAGGGCGTAATGACATTTTCGGTGAAACCTTCAGCTAAGGTCTCATCCAGGCCTGGCAAGCAAGCGCAACCGCCGATATACACAATCTCATCAACGTCATACAAATCCACCCCTGCGCTCGCGACAAGCTCCTTCACCTTTGCGTAAACCTTGTCATATATGGAGCGCACCTCCATGTCAAATCGGAGCCGGTTGATGGAACCGGTGTAGTCGAGACCATCTTTGAGTGACTCTACGGAACACGTAGCAGCACCAGGACTCGCACTGAGCGTGCGCTTTGTGTGCTCGACTGCGAGTCTGAGTTTAGCTTCAGCGCGCTTATCAAGGGGATCGGAAGCAGGCGCGACAGTTAACGGCGTTTTGGTTTTTTTGGTGAATTCTTTTGCAAAGAATTTGATCAATTTCGAGTCGATCTCATCGCCACCAACAGAAGAGTCAGAGATGGTTGCGAGTGAGTACGCGAGGCCCTCACGGACCGAAAGGAGAGACAGTTCGAGGGACGATGCGCCGAGATCGACAATGAGCTGTGTTCGGTCCGAGGAAATTTCCTCTGATCCTGCGGCAGTACAGACGGCAACTGCACCTGCATCATCAAGCAACTGAAGGACGTGAACTCCAGCATCCTCTGCAGCTTTTATCACCGCCTCTCTCTGGGCGTCATCAAACCATGAGGGCAAGCTGATTACGGCACCCAATACTTTTCTCCCAAGGAAGTCCTCAGCAGATTGCACGAGCGAACCGAGAAATATTGTGGTCACTTCGGAAACAGTTAGGACGCGCTCAACCTCGATGGGCTCTGATCGTGGGGTAGCAACTTGTGATGCCGCAGGTGTATTGGTAGCGGTAGTTTTAAGAGGTAAGGGCGCGGGTTGCAGGACCTTGACCTTGTATGCTGGCGTGTCGGGTAGCGAAGGGTGTTGTATGACAGGCGCAGAGACCGACAAAGCCGCCTGTGGTACTTCTGAGAACCTGCCATATACCTTCAGACCGGATGCAATGATGAAATTCATCGAACAACGCACTTCTTGCCTAGAAGGTTACGAAATCCTGTGATAGTATTTTGAGAGTTTTTGACTAGCTGGTGCCTTGCTTGGTTTCCGATATACTGAGAAGATAAAACTTGGGTAAGTGGCATGAATAGGAAGTAGGCTACCACATACCATCTCCTCCCCTTGAAATGCGATAGCACAAGCGATCTGACGCTCTCCATCTTCGTTTGCTATGCACTCAGCGATGCCTTCCTATCGTCCAAAAAAAATTGTATATGAGATTTTATGAGATTGACAGCAGGAAGAAACGCACTTTTGTTAAGACTGCGATAGATGCATATGAGTTACCAAAGTTAATGCCAACAATGGAGGGTACTGCAGAGATCTCGATCGGAGCCTCTGCAGTTCCATTGGGGATGAGTCCGTTGGGCGCCATAGTCTATGTAGGTTCAAAGGGTATGAGGACGATCTGATCAAAATTGAACAGTCTGCGGGAAAAAAATCAGTCACGTGCGGATGCCATTTAAATTTAAACGTATTTATACTGACGTGAGCTTAGCAGATTTGTGCCTCGGGTCTTCCCATGTCTATATATCCTTTTGACCTTATCTTAGGCTGCCCTGTTATCTGACCACTGGTATGCCTAGTGATGGTGGAGTCAGACATAAAGGAGTCCGGATCAACAAAGGATAAGATATTTTAGCCATCAGTCAGCATATATTATACGGGGGCCGCGAGTTAATGCCGCGAATTCGCATTAGCGTAGTAGTATAAAGGATACACGTCGACGAACGAACACCTCGATCGCTGAGTTGTGAGTATTCTCTCATATTAGCCACATATTTTGCTAATTCGTTATTAGTATATTTTCCAGGTATATAATTGTTTTACTACGAGAGTCCAATAGACTGAGATTATATTTTTTAGCTCTCGGTTTCGCCCGCCGAGTTCTCATAACCGCAACAGATGACTCGTGCTGCCCAACGTCTCCTAGCCATACAAAGTGCACTCACAAACATTTCTGTTAGTGATGACCAAAAGGTGGACAACTTCATTTTGCCAGATGGTGCGGTCATGACCGCCAAGGCAGACTCTGTATCCCCGACGAATTACATTCACATCGATGGATTGATTGTGTGCGAGTATCATTTACTCGATCGGACCGCACAGCTCGTCATTTCAGCTGTCGGTACGCAGTTCGAAAACACCGCATCGCATGTACCAAACTTTCAGGTCATTGAGATCATTCCTTCCTCCCAGGTCAGTTCGCCACAGACATCTAGAAACGACATATCCGTAAAAGATATATGGGCGACTGTGTACGCACTCTTCACGCTGTACCACGACCAAGAGATCATCCCGATTGTTCTGTCTCAGGAAATCAATAATAGCGAGGAGCTACGCTCGTATTTACTTCGATCCGGCCTCGGGCGTACGGCGCATGCGCCTACAGCTTCAAAGGAGGAAATATACTTGCACAGAGCCACGTTCTGGCAGGGTGCGGGAACACAAGGATACCATAATCGCGGTTGGCTACCTCCATCGTCATTTTCAGTTGCGCCTTTTCCCTTGATCCCGTCATTCACCCGTACACCCATTGTAATTTCCGGGCACCCCCTTCGTCCACCAAAGCCTGAACCAGGAGAAACGCTATTTAGACGATTTTGTCCATCCATAGGAGAGACTCTAGAGTTCACGTACTTCGATCTCCGCAGCGGATCGACTACTTCAAAGCATCTGGACACCTTCCATCGTTGGCATAATTCAGAGCGAGTGAACAAGGCGTGGGGAGAACGCGGCTCGCTGGAGAAACACAGAGCATATATCACGGAAATAATGAACGACCCTGGTGTTCTACCTGTAATAATGAGCTGGAACGGCGAGCCCATGGGCTATGCGGAGATCACCTATCTGAAGGTGCGCATCTTGAGCTTTCTTGAAATTAGGCTAAAATGGTATGCAAGGAAAATCATGTGGCGCCCCACATTCCTGGTGGTCCTGGAGACTGGGACAGGAGCCTCCACGTCCTTGTCGGAGAAGATAAATTTCGTGGTACTGTGCGAAGTAAGTCGTGTATTCCCGCATGCAAGCCTGGTCTTACCGACAATATTCGTGCAGCCAATCTGTGGCATCGTGCTCTGATACACTACTGCTTCTTGGCAGACCCCCGCACCGAAAGTGTGATGGGTGAGCCCAAAGCTGATAATCCCTCCATCATCAAAGTGGATTTTGACTCTGCCATGCATATTAGAACAGTAAGTGGCGCATAAATTCTACTGCGACTGTCTGCTAAAGTCCAGGTTCAGATTTTTGATTTTCCCTATAAACGCTCCGCACTCTTCTGCGTCCCCAGATACCGTTTCTTCAGGCTGGACTTGCTGTGACAATGATACATCTTGTTGCTCACGAAATACCCCGTAGATAGCGTAAACTGGAGTGAATAGACAAACATTGTTTCTTCTTTGGAGATGCTGATAGTGCAAATGTCACTCATGTGACAGGATTCATTACATGATGGCCACGTGACAATGTCCCAAATCGCGTTCCTCTTGCCTACTTTCAATTCGACCACAACGAATACGGACATTTCCACTATGTCGATGTCTGCAACTTGTCCTCATGTTCACGAAATATCTGGTTTGAGAGAACCAAAACTAAGCCAGTCAGTTCATAGGGAAGAATGCACGCAATGTTTTGATAATCAGGTAGGTCGATTAAGGAGGTTGATACACAATTCCGGAGTTCACGCCCGTGCAGGATGGCCCTAAGGGCATCGACGTTTGCTTGGTGTGCTTCAACGGATCATGTCTTGACTCAGATCGTCACCATACGCGTAATCATGCCCTCCGATCAGGACACTCATTCACCCTGAATGTCAAGCGCACCCCAAAGAAGAAGGTTTCGAATCGCGTGAGTGGCGACGCATTTATGTGCAACGTACACTAGAACCATGCTAGGCTGATGGAGAGGAGCCGCCGGCTAAAATGAAGAAGCTTGCTATTAATGAGGAACGCGAAGAAGACAAATACGAGCATGCCACTGTATTCAAGTGTTGGAAGTGTGATCTGCAAGACGGGAAGGAAGTATCGATTGATGTTGCAAACGCAAGTGTACTCGCCTGCTACTTGTCTGATCTTGCATTATTGATACTAGCGCCACAGACAAAGCGTCTAACTGATGGTATCATGCTATCGCTCTCATCGGCTCGTCAATCGGAAGTCAAAGCTTGGGAAGAGGAGATTACGGCTTGCGAGCACACACTTTGCTTGGAGCAGCTCCAGAGTGGATCGATACCCCAAGAAGGTAATATCCAACCTCCTGATCAAGAATGCATCTTCATTCCAATATTAGGTCTAGCGCATTGCGCCTCTTGCGAGCTTACTTCAAATCTCTGGCTTTGCCTTACTTGTGGTGCTCTTGGATGCGGTCGTGCTCAATTTGGTGGCACTGGCGGCAATGGCCACGCGCTGGCACACTTTAACACGACCCAGCATCCTGTATGCGTGAAACTTGGAACTATTACACCTGAGGGCGGTGCTGGTCAGTCGTTGTTTCTCGCCCTTTTAATATGTATCTGACCCGATTTCCAAGATGTATATTGCTACGCATGTAACGACGCCCGTGTTGACCCAGAGCTTGTAAACCACCTTAGTACCTTTGGTATCAATGTCGCGGCACAGAAGAAGACCGAGAAGAGCATGACTGAACTTGTGCGTTATCGGAGAAAAATAATGTCATCGTCTCACATCTGACCCTCAAACCAGCAAATCGAGCAAAACCTCCTGTTTGACTTCTCCCTCACGGCCGAGGACGGTTCGGCACTTCAACCGATCTTTGGTGCTGGTGCTACAGGTCTTAGCAACCTCGGAAATAGGCATGTTTTCCATCTTTTTAGCAACTCTTTTTTACGACGATGGCTCCTCATAGTTGCTATATGGCCTCCGTTATTCAGACACTGTTCTCACTCCCTCTTTTCCAAATCCGTTATTATGGTAAAGGACCTTCGGGCACAGAATCCCCCTATGTCTCTCCGACAGCAGCTGCTCACTGGGAGAATTGCACTCAAGCCCTCCCTGCAGATTGCCTGGAATGTCAGATGTACAAGCTCGCTGATGGATTACTCAGCGGACGATACTCTAAACCTCACTCAGATCATGAACAAGGTATGTTGAAAGACAAGATCCGCCATATTGTGATCCATGTGTATGACATCTGACGTATGCGCCCGCAGCCCCGACTGACGCTCTCGCACACCCAACACCTGAACATACTCCTTGGCAGGCGGGCCTGAAGCCAGCAGGATTCAAAGCTCTCGTTGGTAAAGGCCACGCTGAGTTCTCCACCATGCGCCAGCAGGATGCGGAGGAATTCTTTAGTCACCTGTTGACGGTACTTAGGCGATTCAATCACTCAAATACTCGTGGCGTATCAGGTACCAAAGGGTTGTCTCAAGTGTCACTCGCGCTGATCTTGCATAGATCAATCTGAACCGACCGAATCGTTTGCCTTTGGCCTCGAGCAACGTCTCCAGTGCCAGTCCTGTCACAGGGTCAGGTATCGCGTAGACACGATGGATGTCCTTAGTCTTGGTGTACCCGCTCACGAACTCGCTGATGGCGAAGCGGATACGGGAGAAGAAGCGGGAACTATCGGTGCACCAGACGAGAGTGGTCCTGGAAAGAAGCGGTACCGCTCTGTTTCTTTGGAACAGTGCTTGAACCTATTGCTCGGACCGAGTGGACAAGAGGCTCTGGAGTACCAGTGTGAAGGAGGCTGTGGAAAAGTGAATGCCGTCAGGTATGCGTGTGCTGTTCGGTCTCCCCAAACGTTGACTGATGCTGGACCAGGCAGATGCAGTTTGCTACTTTCCCTGACATTTTGGTGCTGCATGCAAAGAAGTTCCAGCTTGTGAACTGGGTCCCGACGAAGCTAGGTAAGCTTTTGTAACCTCGATGTCTGATATCATTTTAACATCCCCGAATCGTAGATATACCTGTGATCCTTCCCGAGAGTGATGAACTTCATCTTGATAACTACCTCGGGCACGGACTTCAGTCTGGCGAAGTGGAGTTACCAGATAGTTCTAACACTTCAGGTCCTTCGCAGCCCGAAGTTGACGTCGAAGCACTGTCTCAGCTTGAGGCTATGGGCTTCCCGACCGTCAGTTGTCAGAACGCCCTGATTGCAACTGGCAACGCCGGGGCCGAAGTTGCAATGGAATGGTTAATCATGCACATGGAGGACCCAGGTGTGCCGAAATGAATCCACTTGAAATTCTAGTTGACAAGATTTTTCAGACATCAACGTACCAATTCAAACAGCAGGATCAGGAACTGGTAATGCACCAGAACCACCCGCAGAGCAGGTAGCGATGCTTGCTGATATGGGCTTCACAAGTGCGCAAGCAAAGAAGGCGTTGAGGGAGACCGTGAGTTTGTTCTAGTTTGTTTTGACTCTTATTCTGACAGTGTTGTAGGATGGAAATGTAGAACGTGCCGTCGAATGGCTATTTAACCATCCAGATGACACTGGCGAAGACAACTCGCCTGCTACCTCATCATCAGAAACCAAAAAAGCACCACCTGGTTCATCGCGCTTGCCTGCTCGATACAGGCTGAAAGCCTTCATATCACACAAAGGCCCTAGCGTTCACTCTGGTCATTATGTCGCACACATCCGTATGCCGAGAAGCGATGCGATGGATGTAGATGGTGCTGTCAGCGATTGGGTACTTTTCAACGACGAGAAGGTTGTGCGAGCGGATGAAACGAGCGTCAGGGATCTGAAGAAATTGGCGTACATGTATATTTTTGAGAGGGAGTGAAAGAAGAAACCGGGGAAGAATGTTAAGTTGTCCAAGAGACCAAGGACTCAGATGTATTTCTAGTTTACACGCCCGGCATTGGAATGTAGAATCATGATCGACCTATTTCTTCATCTCGCCAGGTTAGATCTCGGAAAATTCTTTGCCTCGTTCGCGATCGTTGACACTGAGCACTCTTGCCGTCAAGTCATGACGCCACATGACGACTTGCGCTCGCAGCGTCGACCTTTTCGGTCATGAAAATTCTTAGATCGCCTTCGAGGCGTTCTCGCTGCTCAGATCAAGTCGGTACTTGCAGTGCTACAATACAGTATGGGTGGTACCGTATAACTATGAATGAATGGATGTACCCTCTAGAAGACCGAGGGAAAGTAATGATGAATGTCAAAGTATCAAGTGAGCGTAATGGGATAGATACTATCCACGAACAATCGTACGTAGTAGGCTATATCTAACAAGGGGGAGTTACAACCATAATGAAAACTGAGTCACAAGTACTACGCAGTCTCAATGACCTCCAGCTCTAAATGATCCACTGTAGATGGCATTCCGACTGGTTGAGAAAAAACCATTCCCAAGCTGAACACAACGTCATCCTGCGATTCGCTTGTTTCTCGTAGATTGAACAGTATGCGTGAAGAAATCACGTTATACACGACTGCCTGCGGGCTCCTCGGACTCAACTTTAAATATAGAGTATACCATGATATTATTTACCTATAGAAAAGAAAAGTGTATGGTTCCTAGACAATCTTATCAGAGGCTCATCTTATTACCAGAAGAAAGTTGCTCACAGGAAGCACAGCAATGCCGATGCAATTCACCATCGAGGCCACTGAAAAAATTGAGGCATTTTTCTTGATAAGAATCCACAAGACTCACGAGCAATGCATAGCACATAAATCGCACCATCCCGATATACATTAGCAACCAACGGTGTAGTATCCTGTTGGTAAAATTTGAAGCGTTTATGCAGTATCAAGGACATCAATACTGGCGGAAGTTAGCCACTGGACGAATTATAGAAATGCTACGTACAAAGCTGGTAGACCATGCCTAACCCATAAGCGATACTCACGTATTCTTCCCCCTCATACACATACGCATCTGCAACATGGGGTGAGCAGAAGAAATTTGAAGGGGGAGATACAGACCTCCAGGTTTACTCGTCACGACGTATATAATTGTTAGCGCAACGGTTATTATGGCCTAGAACGAAGTGTAATATTTGAGCAACAAAAAGGTAGCTGAGAGGGAAGATCAGGATTACGGTAATGAGCAATGTTATGGCAATTAAGGTCCTGACTCCCCATCGACAGAACGCTTGCGCCCTAACCACGAGCATAACTAAAAAGGAGTCACTAGGAGGGAAGAGATTTGACTTTGAATTGATTCTGACCGTCAGCAGCAGCAGCATTAACGGTGCTCAGGGCTAGCGAAATTATTGAGAATCCAAAACAGTTGAAGTGGGATTATTGTATACGCAACTGCCATTTATAGCAATGTACATTCCAGGATTTTGCTAGAATATGTCATCAGGGATATAAACTCAGCCAAGAATTTAGACGCACAATTCCTCCTGACTCGAGGATATCTATTCAAGAGTCTCATCAGTGAGGAGCGAGAATAGACAAATTGTCCCGAGCACTTACAATATAGGTACATAACGATGGTTACAATCGGTATATAGCGAGAGATCACAAAGGCTATCCTCACGATCCCCCATTTTCTCCCCCATGTCCAACGAACCTGGTATAAAGTCAATTTTGCACATAGCCATCAAAACATACTGACCTCCGAGTCGAAAGTAAGACAATAGTCAAAAAGCTGGGGGGAAATGGTCATGACGTTGCTTGTCATATTCGTTCCTCCTTACCAAAGCCGCTATGGATGCAGCTGTCCCAGGAATTCAATCGCGCAGAACGAGATAAGAATACGAGTGTAGTGGAACTACCTTGAACATACTGACTTCGAGTGAGCAAATGAAGCACAAAGCCGACAGGTCACTGGCACACTGTG
Organism: Suillus tomentosus; assembly: GCA_016647685.1. Classification (NCBI taxonomy): domain Eukaryota; kingdom Fungi; phylum Basidiomycota; class Agaricomycetes; order Boletales; family Suillaceae; genus Suillus; species Suillus tomentosus. The sequence goes on from JABBWJ010000018.1 coordinate 671,582, forward strand.
CGAGTGCAGAGGACGTACTGCAAAAGTAGTTTCACGTCCCATGAGAACTACATAGTCGCTCATCCTGAACTTGAATTTGAAGGAACGACTCTCTACCGCGTGGGGATACCAGAGTGATCGTGACAGTGGGGGTTTAGCAGCGTGTGTTCGGCAATTTTTTTCTTCCGTTCATTTTATTAGTATGTCGATCGATCTGATTCATACGCAGTAAGTTAAACATTCACGGAAAGAGGTTAGTCGCATTAACGTTATGGTAAAATTTTGTTAACGTTGACTTCTTTGTAACGTTGACTTGTCATATTAATGTCAGCTCTCTCCGTCAACTTTCAATTCGCGATGATATGAATCAGAAAGATCCACATATGAATGAAGTGAACGGGCTTACCGTGTAATCCGGGGGGTTCCAACTTTCCAAGGGGTAACAAGAAGACTTTCTTTTGCAGTAACAACTTGTCACGTGAATAGAGGGCAAACGGAGTTTGAAACAATCGGGATCATGTGGAATGATCCGATTCGAGCGACTGTAAGGTCCGATCGTGATCGGTTCTGTCAGACACAGCATATTATTTCTTCCGGGGAACGGATGATTGTGGAGTAGTCTCACTTAGCAGTGCTCATTCACATAATGACTACAACCTCGGCTACGCCCGGCGTGCCTCAAGAGGCTGTTGCGACTCAACTGGCATGCAGGCGTCTGCAATTATATTTTCTGGTGCTCCCATCACACTCCTTCGTCTACAACGATTACTGACCAGGTGGCACGTTCACAATATCATACTTGTATCTAGACATCGGCAACATACGCAGCGTGTCATCGACAAAACTGCATTCTTCTCGACCTAAATTTCTGCATAGAAATGAGGGAGTGTTCTATAAATGGGACTGGGCTTCTTCCAAGATCCCTATGAAGGCTCGATATCTTCCATCGTTTGAGGCAAGTCCGTGCAGCTGCAACCAACACGGAGGCTGCATGCGTGCTGCATTTTCCAGGCAACTGCCGCGGCTTCAAATGAGACATCGTAAAAAGCTAAGTGATTTTACTAGCTCAAAGGGATTCCCTTGGATGTTCGGTCTGCATATTCAAGATCGCGTTCCGTGCTTCTACAAGATCTAATCATGCATGAAGACTCCATCAAACTTGTGAGCGCTGGCACATCGAAGACTCCAAGTTTTGCATCAGAGACAAGATAGACAAATTTAGAATACACCAATACACGTCGAAGCCGAAATATGAATCCTTTCATAAAACTACACAGGGGCGGCATAGTAATTGGGGTGATTCGAAACAAATATTCTCTTAGGCTTCAGCCGTGGACTGGAACCTGAACGCACAGTCAACCGCAGTATACGCATCTCAAACAAAGAATTTTACCCTGAGATGGTGAAGTCACTCGTCAGCGGAGGCACTTTAGTCGACGGGGCACTGTCGCTATTCGCAACGAATAAGACTGGTGACACATACAAATGAAGAAGAAAACAGGAAAAACCTTTCGAAAGTGGTCGAAGGACGGAGGAGCGCAAGGACCACTTGGCTAGATGCAATCGTGCTGCAAATGAAAGTAGGTCATGCATCCAAACGGGAAGTCGTAATGAGAGTCCTGACCAGATGCATGCCACTTTCAAAAGGTCAGCTACATAACTCGGTCAAATCATGGGCACATACCAGGCATTGAGAATATATAATCCATGGTAGCTGACGATACAGAGTGAATATGCGTTTGCAATGCAGCGAAACAGTTTTACGACTCAGGTTCAGAAGATTCACGGTCTACAAAGTTTGGTCTGCGACAACCCTGCGGAGCATCAAGGTCCAGGAACACACCAGTAGGATAACTTTTGCTACCAAATTGAGGATGAAATATATCACCCCTTGTTTCAGAAGCATCTTCCACAGCGTAGAAGATGATGGCATCCTCAAAAGTCCGATGACTGTAAAGACCAAAAGTGCCAAATCATACAACATGCCTACACCCGAGGTACTGATTATCATGTATCCATTGATCATAAATGCGACATGCGTACTATATATGATCACCGCACTAGTATATGCAGGTTTGACAAAACTGATTATGCACACCCCGTTTCTAGTGGATGCATGAGTGGTTACAAGGACTAGAAAATGGTCGGACAAGTAACAATAGAGGGCAGCAAATACGCACAGAGAGTGAGCATTGTCCAATGACCTAGTGAGAGCAGGACTAGCAAGAGCCGCAGCAGGTAACTGGTTTTCCAGATAAGCCACCTACATATATGTACCATTAGATTCAGCATGATGTGATCGATGATTAAGGGTTTACGTTCTGATCATCAGATTTGTTGTGGAGCAACCGATGGCGGCGTTTGTCGCAAACTAGGTAATATGGTGGTAAACCAGCAACTTCGCAGCTCCCGTGCTCACTATGGTGATTAAATTCATGCCTAAAATCGAGGTGAGCATCCTGGAGGAAGATTAAAATTTATAAAACGCTCACTCTGACAATCAACGATTGTGTGAAAGGGACTGAACTGTGCTGCACTGACGAAGGCCATTAGTATGTTTGTCACTTTTTGTATGTCGGCTCACAACAGAACTGTCGCAATCAAGAAGCTAAATCTAGCGACAATGTACGAGAGCTAGGCATGCGTAAGCGGCAAGCATCCACCGCATCTTCGAGAATGCGCACCAAAGGCCATCGAAATGGAAGCTTCCTCCGAAGTAGTGCTATCTCCACATGTGAAGAGCATATATATTCCCAGCTGCAGATACAGACGCGGACTAATTAGTACCATATGTAAGGCATTACAACGCGCAGCACTCACCCGTATAAGCCAAGGATAGCATACAACAACTGTGCTGAAAGTGTCTCCAATTTCGCTTCGAGGTCAGGATCCTTCCAGTTCACCATAGCGAGAATTTGGTAGGATGAGGCCGTGGCGGGAATGGCACCCTACTGATTAGAAAATTTTCGGCTTATCAGGACTCAGTGTAGAATATGTACATACATACAAGTCTCCCACATCAACGCTTTCAACCCTGTGGAGCCTCTGCGGTAGCCAATCATATGATGCAAGCACTCAAGATACCCATGTCTTCACATTTGCGACCCTTGACCTTGACCTTGGCGCCATTAGACCACCACAATAGATTCGTGTCGGTTGAAGGTCGAAGATGAATGATACAGTCACACCTGGAATTGCCTCCGTAAGTGCCAGGGTTCGTGCATTTGTAGAAGTAGCGTCTGCAACTAGCAGAGCATCTTGGTGGCTTAAACGTCAAAGGCAGGGTCAACGCAGAAAAATGGTCACGAGTTTGTTTAATTGTCAGTCACGTAAGAAAAACCTTTCCTTGCGTAAATCCATTTTCAATCATCTGAGTTGGGATGGCATGGCACTTACACAGCTACGTCATGACGTTGACTTGACATTTTACCCAGGGTATTACAAGGCCGGGATTGGCACGCCCCAACGACTCACTCACTTAAATCGACAACAATTGAGTAATAACACATATAGGTCTAGAATTCTCACTTACCTGACGCCGTGGGCAACCTACTCAAGCTCTTATGCCTTATGTTAAGGCCATGGACCAGGACCTGAAAACGGACTACTTGGTCCTTGCACTGTGCCGGACCGTGACTCCGAGTAACAGCTGTGTTTAACCGTTGAACGTCATGTAGCAAAATCAAAGAATCGTTTTCCCAGTTAGCAGATAGTCGGTCACGGTTATTGTTCTAGTATGCTTCAGTGCAGCATCAGCATAGCGTTTGCCTGAGTTTTGCGACAGCAAAAAATGTTATTGCAGAGCTGTTCGCAGGAGAGGATACTGAATGTGACCCTGAATGATCAACTAGGAACTTGCTCATTAAAATGTGGATCAATACGTCCCCAGTTGAATTGGAAAATATTCTGGATGAAATACATGTAAATGATCACGGGAACCTCAAGCAATAAGCTGAAGTGGATGGACACAGGGATGCACAGGCCCATCAGTAACATCATCGTGGCCGGTGCTAATGCTGACTGGCGACTGCACAACAGCATTTGTCAATTCTAGAACCGAATGTTTTGGGAAAACGCACAAACAAGTCCCGCAGTACCCGGCAGGCCTAGTGACGACGGCAAGAATCCATCATAATCACTGCACGATTTGTGATGCTGTCGAGTCGGCCATGTACAAAAAGTCCCCCGTGATCAGACTATGAGAAGGAAAATAACTGCACCTTCAGACTACTTCTTGATAACGGTGCAAAGAAGTCATTGATGGCAACCTGCAGACTGGGTGTGGGTCGAAATTTAATGATTCAACAGCCTGTGCTTGGCGCAAGAGTCGAAAGCCCATAGCGAGAGAGTGCGATCCGTCGAGGCTAGAGATCAGATCATGAAGTCGACTGTATATGGTCAAAATTGAACGAATACTAGCTGAGGCCCTCGAAGGAACGACGCGTTATAGGGTACGCGCTTGTCAGGAATCGGCAGTTTTTCTCAGGGTGCACCACCTTCTGATTACTAAGCACGAGCTGAGCAGGGAGTCAGTGATGATAAGCGCTCTCCCGGAATACGTGTGGGGCGGCGGAAATGATTCATGCATACAGCTACAGTACCTCTAGTATCCTAATGTCCATCAAGTAGCTAATAGCAGCCATATCTTTAACTTGTGCAATGATGTCATAATCGGATGCAATCCTCTTGAATTCTCCATCGCGCTGCCGCGCTAGCAAAAATGCACTAAACGGCTGTCCAAGGTTGACAATCAACCGCAATGCTCGCGAGTCAGAATCTGGATAAATCGCCACAATCTGTGCAGCGGATGAATCGCGCAACGAAAGCTCGGACAAGGTCCAATTGTCCACGCTCGATGTATTGTCGGCAGTGTCATGCAACTCGAGGAGATGTCGATTCCACGGACGAACGAGTAAGATCGTCTGCCAGGCGGGCGGCGGCCTTGCCGGTGAGAACGGGGTAACCTTGTGCTCTGTGGTGATCTGCAGGTTACAAAGCCCGTCTGACTTGACTTCATACGTATATGTATCCTGGTCATGACCTGGCCTCCGTCTGACTTCTGTGACCGGGAATACAATGCAAGGCAGATGCAACCGGCGGTGTGCGAAACGGGGGGCGCTCAGGTAGTCAAGCGTCTGATATAGTTGTGAAGCCGACTGTAAAGCCACAACACCTCGTAGTAAAGAGACCGATGACTGAATCTCATCTTCGGATAGAGATGACAGCTTGGACGAGGGAGCTTCGTATGAAGTGATGTCGGCTGGTAGACAGCTGTTGAACTCTGATGACTGTCCAATCCAGTCCAGGGCAGTAATGTCGCCAGACTGAGCTATGATTTCCTGCAGGAGCCGCCCAAGCGCGTTCTGCTTCTTCTCGGTATAATCAACATGCAGGCGGACGCCAAAGACGCCAAATAATGAGTATGCGACGTCTTCTTGCAACGTGGTAGTACGTGTCGACGCCCACTGAAGTTTTGCTCGGGCGTCTCTCATCCCAGGACGAAAGGCCACGACGGTTCGTTGATCTATGCCCGTCGCATCCTCCAACTCTTGCATGATCGCGACGGAATTCTTGTGATTGGGAGTGCAATCGTCGAGATAAGGAGTCCAATCATTCTGATAGAAGAGAATGACTTTGGGAGCGAGGAATTCTTGCACCGTCCATCCGCGGGTGTTCCAAGCGCTCTTTGCCAGCGACTTTGACAAAAGCGGAACATCCGAGAGGTATACGACTGTGAGCGCGGAGTGGTGATACCAGGCAAACATGGACTTGACCGATGCTTGAAGCTCAACATCGATGTTCTTGTCAATACAGCACGTGTCGCTCCATGCCCAGCGATACCCCAAATCACGAGCAGTTTTGCAGAATGACTGCAATTTCCTGATGCCGCCAATTGGATTCAACTTATAGATGACCTTTCCCTGGATATCTTGCAGCAGTGGCTCCTCGCCTTCCCACCTATGCGATAGCATGACATATTGGAAGTATGTCATCACCACTTCTTCGATGCGCTTCATTTGGATATCTGGATGGGTGATTGATGATGATACAAGCTCCTTATACTCTATGCTCGTTTTGAAGGTGCGTATCTGCGTCTCTCGAACGCATAAGAGACCGGTGGTGGTGTCGAGTACACGCAGCGGAGCATTGTCAAGTTGAGCATTGATGGCCTTTTGAGTAGCACAGTCCACTTCGGATGGGCTGAGATACTGCTGGCGCAACTCTGCAGAAATAATTAAATGATGTTGACGCATGAGCTCTCTGAGGCTTACTTCGTGTCTCAGTGTCAGGAGCATTATTTAATTTTGAGAGCATCGTTATGAAAGCCGCAATAGCTTCACCATAACGTTGTGCGCCATGAAACGCTGCATGCTCCAATTTGTATCCAATATGAGACGAAGGGTTGAGTTGGATGACCTGTGTATCACCACAATGAGTATGAGTGAAGAGACAATAAATGCCATCGCACCTTTTGCGCATCAAGAAGTGCTTCCGTCCATAGCGTTTTTTCCAACCTTGCCTTGCAGCGCTTGACAAAGACGGCATCAGATCCAGAATTCAAGTCGATCGCTATAGAGTATAAGTCGATGGCCCTGTCGAAATCGCTTGCAGCGAGGGCAGTATCGCCGTCGGTAAGAAAGAGGGCGCTGCATTCTTGCTTGAAAGCTGAGTGAAATCCGGGTGAGGGTTTATAACTTCGGGTGACATCACTGAAGACTTGCCGTTGGTCCATTCAACGCAGCTGGCCTTCGTCGTTTCATCAATGTTGTCCATCATGCATCGGTACGATTCGACAGCATCTTGCAGTTTACCTGCCCAAAGGAGTGCATGACAACATTTCTGGTGTGCAGTGAGCCACAATGATTTGAGATCCCAGCCGAAGAGCTGAACAAGGGACTCAGTTATGAAAAGGATTTCGGATGCGCATTCACGTACCACCACCAAGTCCTCGTAGATAAAATGTATGGGTGAAATCGATGAGAGAGCCCTCGAGTTGAGAACGGCGGTAAAATGGTCAGCAGCTTCTTCGTGACGTGCACCATCCAAGGCCTTGATTCCGAGTTGAACACGCAGATATGCCTGATGTGCAAGTTGCAAAGATTAGTGTTGATGACCAAGTGTGGATGATACTCACTTGCACGACACAACACCCGAGAGTATCGGCATTCGGACAGCCGGTAAAGAGTTCTTTGAGGAGTAGATCTGCCTCATGATATTGATCCGCATTGAAGAGGGCGATGACCTGAAATCCGCGATGAAGCAGAGTGTGCGTGAGGTAAATGTAACATACTTTGATCAAGAGTAGGAAATGGAGGATTTGTGAGTCTTGGTGCGTGTACATTGATGCAACATCGAATGCTGCCCTCGCACCCGAGACGCAGCCTTGTCCACAGAGGGCGATACCCTTGGATATGTAGCCTGTCAATGAGGGCTGAATGCTGATGGACTATGTCACCATTAAGTTAGCATTTCGTGAGTGGGGCCACGTTCAGTGCTTATAACGCACCTTTATGGCATCCTGAAGGGCGTGGTCCCAGTTGTGTTGTCGAGCCATCACGAATGAACGATGGGCATAGGAAGTATGGTTGTTGGCATTGGTGTTAATATCTTGCGTAAGTAGTTCTTCAGCGGTAGTTAAGTCCCCATCTATGAATGCATCGCGGGCTGTCGTGATGACTAGGATCTGCACGAAACATGCTCGAATTGTGGTATATGAGTTAAGGACGGAAACATGCCTTCGGATGAATACCCTGAGGTACTGCCCACTCGGAAATCATCTTATCGTCACCTCCGCTGAGGATGTACTTGCCATTCACGGAGAAAGTGATGCAGAACGACCTATACGAGTGCTTGAATATGGAAATGGTTTGTTGGTCTGAGAGCGACCAGAGGCGGACATCATTGTCGTGAGATGCGGATGCGACGAGTGTGCCAGCGGGATGAACGGCGATGACATTGATATGCTTAGAGTGGCCCGTCCAAGGATCGCCGACCTGCTGCCAGGTTGTTGTATCCCATTCACGTATAGTAGGATCAGAACCACTGCCACCTGTGAGAAGGCGAGTGCCATCGGGCGTCCATGCGAGTGAGAAGTTGAATTTGTGAGCCTTGAAGGATGCAACGTGTTCCCTCGTGCCTGGATTATAAATTTGAATATTGTGGTCTGTTGCGATGGCAAGAAGTTCTCCAGAGTGCGAATATCGTACGCATTTGACAGAACTACCGCAGTCAATTAATATTGATATCGGGTCTCCTTGTTCCTCCCAGGATTTGGTGTTCCACAGTTTCATCATTTTGTCGTCATATGCACTAGTGGCCAGCACTGTGCCATCAGGAGAAAATTCCAGCGAGGAGATACAATCGGAGTGGGCCTTGATTTTGGTGAGCGATT